>JAPDVU010000001.1:206758600-207358600 GCA_026230045.1 Corynorhinus townsendii | reverse complement strand
ATGAGATGAAAACAATTGAAAATAGCTGTGGTAGGGCAATAGATAATAAAAAGCAAACACACAATAAGATGACTTCAGATAAATGGCTATAGAGAAAGTGAAACAGGGTAATATTGAGATAGGGTATGGGACTGAACAACTGCTATTGAAAAAAGCTACAGAAACTGTCAAGAAGAAGGAAGACCACCCCCTACTGGATTTATGGCTTAAAAGCAGCAGAGGCCAGATTGACACAATATGGCAACAAATTTCAACTAATGGTAACCCCTAGCCTCATTATACACTACTAGTAGCCCTGCGCACAAATTGGTGCGCCAGTAGCTCTCTGCGGGGCCTGGGCCACTCCACGCCCGCTGCCCAGAGGCTCTCCACTTTCCAGGTGGCCAGACTGCATCCCGGTCTGGCCACCGGGGTGGAATGCTTGCCTCGTCGCCGTGGTGACGAAGCAAGCATTCCACCAGACTGCTCATGATGCCTGCACTCAGTGCCCCGCCCTCCCGCCCCCTAGGACTGGGGGACTCTGGCGGGGCTGAGAGGACTGGGCGCCGCCATCTTGTGGCTATGGGTGCTGCCATCTTTGTGACGGAGTGATGGTTAATTTTCATATTACCCTTTTATTAGATAGTATTGTAATACATTAACGTGCTAAATGACATACCTTACCATGCCATGATGAAAAATAGAAAGCCCACATAAGTACACAAAATGGTCAATAGAACTCCTCTGAGAAATCTCCACACCTTTCCCAGAAAGATCCTGAATATTCCTCCCCCTCACTGAATACCCTAACCTCCTATTAAATGAACCTCAATAAAAGAAGCAAATTCTGCTAAAGGGGGAACTGCTCGGCAGAGTAGCCCATTCTCTGTCTCACTACTTCACTAATAAACTCACTTTCATTTTAAACTCTATGTTGGCTTGTGTTTGAATTCTTTCCTGCCCAAAGCCAAGAACCCACAGTGGGTGGAGAATCCTTGAGTCCCAGGACCCCCAGAACACCTGCATCAATATCTCTACATATAAAAGCCTAAGCAACCGGCCAACTGGCTGACTGACTGGTAGCTATGACACGCACTGAGCACCCAGGGGGGGATGCTCAATGCAGGAGTGGAAACCATAGGCATGAAAACATGGAACAGACTGATGAATCTCAGAGTGAATGGGGGAGGAGGGAGGGCAGGAAAAGATTAACTGAAAATCTTATATGCATACTAGAGGCCCAGTGCATGGATTCATGCATCGGTGGGGTCCCTTGGCCTGGCCTGCAGGGATTGGGCCAAAACTGGCTCTCCGACATCCCCTGAGGGCCCCTACCAGTGCACAAATCTGTGAACCGGGCCTCTAGTAATATATGTAGGTTGTGATTTTAGAAGGTGCAACATTGGGTAAGATGACCAGGGAAGCCCAATTTCAGGCAGTGATATGTGAGACCTGAATGCCAACAAAGTGAGTACGCTCTGAGAAGATCCAGAAATGTTTCCAGGTTGAGGAACTAGAAAGTACATTTTTATATGGATGTCACCAGGAATCTCAATTTCAATATACATATGATGTTTCTTGACTTACAACAAAGTTACATCATGATAAACCTATAGTAAGTTGAAAATATGTTAAGCTGAAAATGCACTAATACTATACTATAGAGTATCAGGTATTTACCCTCATGATCATGTGGCTCACTGGTACGGCCCAGCAACATGAGGGAGTATAGTACCACATATATTACTGACCTGGGGGGGGGGGAGGTCCAAAATTTAAAATCTGAAGTATTGTTTCTTCTAAATGCACACTGCTTTTGCATCATCATCAAAGTTGAAAAATCATAACTCAAACCATCATAAGTCAGTTTGTGTATCCCAAACTGACAAACTCTTCACTACTATTAATTATACCATTAGTGATCTCCAAGATCTTTATCTTTTTCAAGTTCTATTACCCAATCAGTTGCCAAGTTGATTCCACCAGGCTTTTAGAACCCACTGAATGGTAACAGAATATGTCAACTCCAAATATGCCACTAAAGAAATTGTTAAGAAAATGGAAAAGTAAATCTAGAAAAAGAAAGAAATGCCTGTAAAGTATGTATGTCTGCTGTAAATACTCTTATGACTCAGTAAGTTAAATCTATTTTTTAAAATAAGGCAAGAGTTTTGACTATTTCAATAAAGAAGATAGACAAGTGGCAAAAATAATCATTTGGGAAGATATTCAACATCATTAATCTTTTAAAAAATGCAAATTAAAACCACGAGATAGTGACGTAAGGATAAATACAAATCAATGAAGTAGAATTAAGAGTCCAGAAATAAACTCTCACATTTATTAACAGAGAAAGACAAATACTGTATGATTTCACTATTATGTGGAATCTCAAAACAACAAGAAGAAAAAAAAAACCAACAACGAACAAATAAGACAAAATTCATATTCAGCCATGGCCAGTGTGGCTCAACTGGTTGTGTGTTGTCTCATGCACTGCAAGGATGCCAGTTTGATTCAAGGTTGGGCACATGTCTAGATTGCAGGCTTGATTCCAGGTAAGGAGCATGCAGGAGGCAGCTGATGGATGTTTCTCTCTCTCTTCCTCTTTAAAAAACAAACAAACAAAAACACTCTTATACAGATAACACACTGGTGGTTGCCAGAGGGGAGTGGGTGTTGGAGATAGGAATAATGGATAAAGAGGATCAAGAGGTACAAACTTTTAGATACAAAATAAGTCATGGGGATGTAATGTATAGCATGGTTACTATAGTCAATAATATATTGCAAATTTGAAAGCTGGTAAAAAAGTAAATCTTAAAAGTTCTCAGCGCACACAAATTTTCTAATTGTATTGGAATAGATGCTAATTAGACTTATTGTGGTGATCATTTTGCAATGTATAAATGTGTAAATTATTATACTGTACACCTGAAACTAATATAATATTGCATGCCTATTATACCTCCGTTAAAAAGTAAGAGAAATAACTTAACACTCACTAGGATGACTAAGTACAAAAAGACAGATAAGGCTGATGAGGATGTGGAGAAACTAGAACCCTCATAGACTGCTGGTGGGAATGTCAAATGGTATAACCACACTGGAAAATAGTATAATTTCTTAAAAGGCTAAACATAAGAGTTATCATATGCTCCAGAAATTCCGCTCCTAGGTGTACATCCAAGATAAATGAAAACATACTTACATACAAAAAACTTGTACAAAATGTGCATTGCACCTAATTCATAATAGCCCGAAAGTGAAAAATAATCCAAATCCAAATGTTCATTAACTGATTGGTGAATGAATAAAATGTTGTATATCTATAATGAAATATTATTGGGCAATAGAAAGAAATTAAGTACCAATACATGATACAACATCAATGAACCTTGTAAACAGAAATGAAAGAGGCCAGTCACAAAGGACCTCATACATATTATATGATTCTGTTTATAACATGTCCAGAATAGGCAAATGTATAGCAATAGATAGTACATTAGTAGTTGCCTAAAGCTGTGGGTGGAAGAATTAGGGTTAGGGAGTGCAGGGTTCTTTTGGGGGAGGGGACTGATGAAAATGTTTAAAATTAATTGTGGTGAGGGCCGAATAACTTTGAATATACTTAAAGCCAATGTACACTTGAAATGGATGAATTGTATGGTATGAATTGTATAAAGCTGTTAAAAAAACAGAATAAAATACCATTACAAACACAATAAAATAGCTAAAGTTAAAAAAGAATGACAATTCTAAGCACCGGAGGGGATGTAGAGAAATCAAAATGCTCAAACAATACTGATGAGAGTGGAAAATGGTAGTGAGTTTGGCAGTTTCTTAAAACATCATGATATAACCCAGAGATTCCACAAAAGAAAAACAAAAACATAATTTTATTTATAAAAATCACAAAGATTTGTATGGAACAGTCAAAGAAGCATTATTAATAACTTAAAATTGGGCACAATCTAAATGTCATTCAGTTGGCAAACAAATAACACACAGAATACTATCTATACGAATAAAACAGAATAGTATCTATACTAATAAAAGGGTAATATGCTAATTAGACCGGATGGATGTCTTCTGGACATCCTTCTAGACAAAGCCACGGTGGTGGGGGCAGAGGCAGTAAGGGGCGACCAGGTCAGCAGGGGAGCAGTTAGGGACGATCAGAGGTGGTTAGGGGTGATCAGGCAGGCAGGTGAGCAGTTAGAAGCAATTAGGCAGGCAGGCAGAGTGGTTAGGGGAGATCAGACAGGCAGGCAGGTGAGCAGTTAGGAGCCACTGGTCCCACAGGGATTGGGCCTAAACTGGCAATCACACATCCCCTGAGGGGTCCCAGATTTGAGAGGGTGCAGGCCGGGCTGAGGGACCACCCCCATGCATGAATTTTGTGCACCGGGTCTCTAGTCCAATAATAAAAAAGAATAAACTAGTGATGATATGCAACAACATGGATGGCCTGAAAACCATAATGCCAGACACTAGAGTACATATTGCATGATTCCATTCATATGACGTTTCTAAGAAAGGCAAAACTAGCAATATCAGAGAAAGCAGTCTGGTGGTTTCCTGGAGCTGGGAGTGGCAGCAGAAACTGGCTATAAAAGCATGAGGGACTTTTTTATAGGTGATGGTAGTATAATAAAAAATAGATTTCAGTGATACCTGCATAATGATATAAAATTACTAAAACAAACTGTACCCATAAAACATGTGAATTTCACAAAATATAAATTATATCTCAATAAAGTTGTTTTTAAAATTCATCAAATTGAACACTTAAAATTAGTGAATTTTAATGTAAGTATACTTACTGAGTTTATTTAAAACTAGAGGCCCGATGCATGAAATTCATGCAAGAGTAGGCCTTCCTTCCCCAGCTGCCAGCACCAGCTTCCCTCTGGCACCCGGGACTCAGGCTTCCCTCACAGCCCCGGCTTTGTCCAGAAGATCACCCAGCCTAATTAGCATATTATGCTTTTATTATTATAGATATTCACTTAAAATTGCATTCTTATTGCATGTAAATTATATCTCAACAAAACCAATTTTTAAAAAAATGACCACTGTATATTCCCAAAACAAACCATATACTGACATCACAAAGAAAACCCTATTTACTCAATAAATGCTTAACTTAATGCATAAATTTCAGTTTCCTATGAAGAATGGCATACACAACATCTTCACAGAAAACAAACTTAGCTATACCTAAAAGTAAGTAAATACAAGTCAAAACTGAAATATATTTGGGCTAGTTGGGCAAAGTTATTACTGACAACAATATAAACAAAAATATATAGGCTCAGTGCAGATTTAATTGAAAAACTAATTTTTTCGATTATTCTTTACATTGGAGAACTAAAAATAATTTTAAAATAAAAAAATCATCACCGAAACCAGTTTGGCTCAGTGGATAGAGCGTTGGCCTACAGACTGAAAGGTCCCAGGTTTGATTCTGGTCAAGGGCATGTACCTTGGTTGCGGGCACATCCCCGGTAGGGGGTGTGCAGGAGGCAGCTTGATTGATGTTTCTCTCTCATCGATGTTTCTAGCTCTCTATCCCTCTCCCTTCCTCTCTGTAAAAAAATCAATAAAAAAATATTTAAAAATAAAATAAAATAAAAAATCATATTATATAATTGAAGTAAATGAAACTTGTTTAACTCAGTAAGTGCAATGTAACAACATTTTTTTAAGCTATTAACTGACAAAGCTCCCTTAATTAAGAAAAAGACCAAGTTCAAATGTCCTGGATTTTAACTTTTAAGGGAACATTCTGACAAGTTCTATAATAAAGACATTTTGAAAGTTCTACCTAATTCATGTTTTAAGTTTCAGATAGAAGTACCTTTATTTATCATCCACATAATTGCATTCCAAAGAAGCCACAGTAATCTTCATTAACTTTACAATTGACTATATTTAAAATGTACCATGCCAGATAAATTTGTAAAGAATGGAAGCAAAATTTCCTTAATTGAGAAAAACTTCAAAAAAAAATCAAATCAAATAAGTAAAGATTTCAAAGGGAAATAGGAATAACATACATTATAACTAACACGATGCCATATAAATCATCTGCCCTCACAGACAGCAAAAGAAAATATAATTCCTGATGCTCAATTCAATTGGATAGCTGAGAAAACAAACCTTTCTCAGATGTATACTTTCAGAGACTAAGGAGCTTTGAATATTCCTGGTGAAAACTGGATATATATAAAACATACCTGCAATGGAAAGATTTAGTTTACAAGTTCCTATTCGCATCCCATGATACTAGGCCATAAAACTACCTTGAAAGAAGAACAAAAACAAACAAAAAGGCAACATGGAAAAAACAGCTGGAAAAATACTGCTGTGTTTATAACTTATTAAACAGCTATATCCTAAAATACTCATTTAACCAAAGTTTAGCACAGGGGTAATTTATAAAATCACCTGGACTCTTCTTAAACATTTGGATTTCAGTGGTGACTTTCCTCCACCCAACTCCATCAGAAGAATTTTGACAACATCTGGACATATTTTTTATTGTCAGGACTGGCTTGAGGGGTGCTACTGGCATCTAGTTAGGAGAGGCCAGGGAACCTGCTAAACATGCACAGGACAGCCTCTCATAACAAGGAATTATCCATTAAAAACTGTCAATAATGCCAAAATTGAGAAACCCTGAGTTAAGGCAAAAACCGAACTATCAACTAATCCAAAATTGAGGTGTTCACTTATTTAATAATATTCAATAATTTTCTCACATGTTCAAGACAAAACTTCAAATAGCCAAGCTTCCTTGTAAAACACTAATGGTATTTTTGCTTATTGTGTTTCAACTCTTTTCCAAGTACTGTTGATTTCCAAATAATTAATAAATACTGAGCAGAAAGATCCTTAAATATTATCTAATCCAGTGTTTTCAATATGTTCAGAAAGGGACTTCAAGGTCACATTGGCAACAGATGGAAAAATAAGTGCAGAAGCATAGTTTTATCTTTCTTTTTAAGGTTTAAGGGGAAAAAATATTCTGCTAACTTAAATATTTAAATAACAAAACAAACCTTGATTTAATGAATTCCTTTTATTTTACAAATGAAAAAGGTCCAGAAAATTTAAGTCACTTGCCAAGGTTACACAAATACTTAGTGGCAGCAATCAATAAAAACAGAAATTCAACAAGGTATTGATCTCCAACAGAACAGTAACAGAATAAATGGAATAAAAACTACTGCCAAATAAATTGCCTTACACTGTATACTGAAACCTGAGTGAGAAAGCAAGCCCAATGTTAGTATTATTTTCCAGTATATAATATGTTCCCCACCATCAACTGCTTACAATCTAGCCAAGAGACAAAACACACATATAAAATGATAAATTAAGTTAGTTACATTAAGAGTGGCCTAGCCCTAACCGGTTTGGCTTGGTGGATAGATCATCGGCCTGCAGATTCAAGGGTCCCAGGTTCGATTCTGGTCAAGGGCATGTACCTTTGGTTGCTGGCACGTGCCCAGTGGGGAGTGTGCAGGAGGCAGCTGATCGATGTTTCTCTCTCTTCGATGTTTCTAAATCTTTATCCTTCTCCCTTCTTCTCTGTAAATAATAATAATAAAAAAAAGCCGAAACCAGTTTGGCTCAATGGATTGAGCGTCGGCCTGCGGACTGAAGGGTCCCGGGTTCGATTCCAGTCAAGGGCATGTACCTTGGTTGCGGGTACATCCCCAATAGCGGGTGTGCAGGAGGCAGCTGATCGATGTTTCTCTCTCATCAATGTAGTTTCTAGCTCTCTATCCCTCTTCCTTCCTCTCTGTAAAAAAATCAATAAAATATATTTAAAAGAAAAAACAAAAACAAAAAAAAGAGTGGCCTAAAACAGGAAAGACTAAAAAAAGTATAGACAAAACATACTTAATGGTCATAATATTTACTGACCCTGTGTGCTAAACATGATACTACCATACTTAATGTAATTAATCCTCAAAAAATCCTCCAAGTTTAAGTACTATTGTTATTCCCAATAACAAATGAGAAGACAGGTTTAAAGAAACAAAAGATTTTGCCCAAAGAGTACCTCAAAATAAACATTCAATAGTTGTAATAGGTACTCCTGTGTATATGCATTTACATCCATTGTATCAGACTAGAGGCCTGGTGCACGAAATTCATGCATGGGGGTGGGAGGGCGGGAAGGTGTCCCTCAGCCCAGCCTGCACCCTCTCGCAATCCGGGACCGCTGGTTCCTAACCGCTTGCCTGCCTGCCTGCCTGCCTGATCACCCCTAACCACCTCTGCCTGCCTGATCACCCCTAACCGCCTCTGCCTCAGCTCTGCACTCAGGACCTAGGCTTCCCTCCTTCGGCCGGCAGTAGGAACCCGGGACCCAGGCTTTCCTCCCGCTGGCTGGCCACAGGTACCCGGGACCGCGGGCGGGCGGCTTCTCCCAGGCTGCAACTGCAGCTGCTGGCACCCGGAACCGCAGGCAGATGTCTTCTCCTGGGCCCAGCTTTGTCAGGAAGGACATCTGGAAGACATCTGGTCTAATTAGCATATTACCCTTTTATTAGTATAGATGATTCTTTCAACATCCTTATATGGTATTCACCAGAGAACAAAAGTAGAATGATTATTTAAATGGTTTATTTTCTTAATTTATTTTATTTTTTAATTGAATTTATTGGTTTGAGTAAACAGTGATGGTGATAATGGTTATTAGTAGAAGTAAAAGCAACAGACTTGCCAGTCAGAGTGCCAGGAATTTCACATATATCATCTCATTCAATCCTTTCAACTCCTCAAAGTTATCCTCAGTTTACAGATGTGGAAAACAAGTATGGAGAGGTTAAGTTGCTTCCAGAGATCATAAATCTAAATGGCAGAGCCAAGATTCATACCAACTTTATATGACCTGAGAAAAGAAGCTCTTCACTCTTGCCATTATTTTCATTTAGTCTTATCCAATACTAAGAGAAAGAAAAACTTGCCATTATTTTCATTTAGTCCTATCCAATACTAAGTAAAGAGAAAGAAAAATTATAACGATTCTCAGTTCAGTGTTTTGAAGCAGCGGTCGCCAACCTTTTGGACCTCATGGACCACCAGTGATCCGCAGATCATCAGTTGGCAACCACTGTTTTGAAGAGTACCTGCCTAAGATTTTCCTTCACTTGTCCATAGATATTCTCTCTTGTAAACAATGAAATTCTATGAAAAACACATTTGTAAATCCAAGTATCTAATAGTCTCTTCTTGCTTTTTTATGCTTAAAATTTAGCTTTGGCAGTACTGGTAAGGAACCAATGGGACTGCATAATGAATCATCATTCATTGTTTTCCTTTACAAATCCGAAAATTACTCTGCTATAGTAGTGCCTTGCAAAAATAAAGAAGAGTAGGGAGAACAAGAAATCATTTTTTAAAACAAGATAATTAAGCTCCCTATTTATCATGCAATATTCTCTGAAGTGAAAAGTATTGTGTTTTTTTAACTGAGTGGGAAAATTCTCCATTTGCTTGTATCATACACAGAATTGAAGGTCTTTAGAGATATTCAAGACCACACACTCAAAGTAGGAATTGGTTAAAAGCCAAAGAGTATCAAATGGTTGGTTACTTGAACTGCCCCATTATCACCTTCAACAACTTCGTAATAAAAGATTAAATGAATCCAAAAGGTTAGTAAAGTTTTTAAAAAGGCACTTGGACAAAGGTAATTTATAACATTTCAAACTGCCTATAACATTTTAAAACTGGATTTTTAAACATATGGAATCAAATTACCTGCAAAATGGCTTTTTAGTATATTGCTAACAATGAAGAATATATATGGCCTAGTTGGAGAACAAGAATAGTCTTGCTAAGGAACAGAGCCAATGTAAGAGATAGAAGATAAAGCCACAGTTGACTCTGAATGCTTAGCTAAATTGTTTGAATTTCTCATGCAAGCAGTGGGAGACTATGGGTTTGAGTTAAAAAAAAAACACACAAAAAATGGCTTTTTAGAAAGTTTAAATTTACTATACACTGTAACTAGAGTTGACTAGGGGAAATATAAGTAGAATAGCCAAGAGAGACAATGTTTTAATATTTTGTTCATGGGAAGATAAAGGAAGTAGCAGTAAAGATAATTTCAAACAATGGCCACTACAAAGGATCATTTTACAAGATTTAGAGACCAGAGCAAAATATAATTCTAAAATATTGAGCATGACAATTGAACCTTGGAAAAATTATAGGACCTTAAAATATAATTCAGAGAATATGGGTTTTTCCCTGGGGAGAGAAGGATGGGAAGAACTGGAAAGATGATAAATTCCATTTTAGAAGTATTGCATTTAAAGTGAGCACATTGACAGGTTGTTAACTGCTAGACAGGAAAACCAAAGAGAACAGGCTAGAAAAGAAAATGTGTAATTTACATATTCATAAGTTACATTTGTAAAGCTTTCCCATGTCTACAGTAAATTAAAACACATCTCAGTTTATTTTCACAATTGCCCTTAAAGGTAAGCAGATCAGACATCCCCATTTTCCAGAAGATATTGTAGGTATTGCAAGTTAAGTCACAGAGCTAGATATTAATAGAGCAGGAACTAAAATCCAGATCAGCGAACCCTTCTGTGGATCCACAGTGCTGTTAGTTACATCTCTATAAGATGATACCATACTGACTACAGACCTATTTTTAAAAAATCAAATAATTATAGTTGACCCTTTAACAATAAGAGTCTGAACTTAGAAGCTCCAATTATATGCAGATTGTTTTAAATAAACACCTGTACTGTTTTCAATTTGCAGTTGGGAGTCCCTGGATGCAGAGGGCAGATTGCATGTGTTGATCTACATTAATGAAAGAGTAAAATGCAAATTGACCGTACCTCCGCAACACCCACAAGCCAATCAGGAGTATGCAAATTAACCTGACAAAGATGGTGGGTTAATTTGCATATGTGGGTGCCGAGCAGCCTGGGTCCCAGGAACATCCTCGGGACCCAGACCGCTCTGAGCCTGTAGGCCCATGCGTAGGCCCTGAGTGGCCAGGATCCCAGAACACCCCTGGCCAGGAGTGGCCTACAGGTGCCGGCGCCAAGCAGGCTGGGTCCTGGGACAAGTGGCCAGGGATGCCAAGTGCAAGCAGCTGTGGGGCGGAAGTTCCCACTCTGCGGCCGCTTGCACATGCGCCCGTGCCAAGTGGCCCGGGTCCATGCCCCTAGCCCAGTGGACACAACACAGGGGATCCTTTGCGCATGGGCTACAGAGGAAACACCTTTTCTTTTTTTTTTTTAAATATATAGACTATGAGAAACATCGATGAGAGAGAAACATCGATCAGCTGCCCACTGCACACTCCCCACTGGGGATGTGCCCCCAACCAAGGTAAATACCCTTAACAGAAATCAAACCTGGGACCCTTCAGTCTACAGGCCGACGCTCTATCCACTGAGCCAAACCAGTTCGAGCGTAAACACCTTTTCTGGACCACTCACTGGCTAAGCTCCCTGTACATCGCCACTTGCAGTGTTCTTGTTAACATGGGTATTAAGAATCCAAGAAGGTGATCTAGGGTTTTCCCACCACACTCCTGGAGAAAAAAACCAAGGTCTGCTGCTGGAGGGGCTAAGAAATGTCATATCCTGTCCTAGCCGGTTTGGCTCAGTGGATAGAGCCTAGGCCTGCTGACCACAGGGTCTGAGTTCGATTCTGATCAAGGGCATGTACCTAGGTTACAGGCTCCTCCCTGGCCAGGGCCCAGGTCAGGGCTCATGCAGGAGACAACCAATCAAAGTGTCCCTCTCACACTGATGTTTCTGTCTCTTCCTCTCTCTCTCTCTTCTACACTCTCTAAAAATCAGTGGAAACATATCCTCAGGTGAGGATAAAAAAAGAAAGACAGAAAGAAATGTCATATCCTATGAAAGACACATCTTGAATATACCTAAAGAAAGTTGTCATTTTTTCATAGTGAAGGGACTGGAGTCCGTGTTGATGAAAACACCTTGGCGGCTGTGGTGGCTGGCAGTGGCTGCAGCAGCAGGGTGATGGGACTGACGCCTTCCCCTGATCAGCCTGGTTGCCTCCCACAGAGGAAGGACAGTAGGACATTCCCTGAGAGCTCCCAGTCTGTGAGAGGGGGCAGGCTGGGCTGAGGGACCCCCACCCCCCCAGGGCATGAATTTCATGCACCGGGCCCCCAGTTTTATATAAGGGACTTGAGCATCAGAGGACTTTGGTATTCACGGGGGTCCTGGAACCAATCTTCTGTAGATACTAAGGGACAACTTAAGTTTATGAGGAGTCAAAAGTCATACAAGGATTTCTGACTGGGATGGGGGTCGGCACCCCTAACTCCCAAAATATTCAAGGGTCAACTGTACATCACTCTGTTGTTACCTTTAAAATATGACTAGAGAAAATTCATCTTTTCTCAACTTCTTGCTTCATAAAATGAACTTTAATACTGTATTTCACTGTTATATATGTTAACAGACTACAAGTTTACTACAATACCAGACTGTGGTAACATGACATCTATTGCTGAAAGTTTCTAAATACTACTCAAGTTAGACAAGCAGCAGAGGTACTCCAGTGGAGGAATGGTAGAATGCATGTGAAATTTTCCTACTCATTTGAAAAGTGAATTTAAGTTACCAGCATTCCAGGTTCCATTTAAAAAAGTTATTCTCTACTCTGCATTACTCCAATTTTTAGTATGTGCTGCCAAAGTGAGGCACATGTCCTACCTTGACAGACAGTTTAATAAAACATTAATTTATATCTTAAAACCTGTCAGATAAATCAGCTATCCTCTGCGGTCAAATTTAAGTATTGAAAGTCCTAATTATATTACCCCTAAATATACTGATAATTATATTAACTCCCATCAATTCTCCCTCCTTACTATCTCACATATATACACCCCTAATTCTTTCTCTCTTTTCGTACCACTACCTTAAATCATATACACATTCTTTCATGGATTTTTCTATGAACTTGATAGTCTTTCTAGTTGCCAATAATTTTACACAATACTGCCAAGTTATCTTTCCTGAAGCACACATCTATATTGGCAGTGTCCCTTTTTCCAAAGGTTTTGTTCCCTTTCCTCTCTCTTAAGCTACTGCTTAATAAGGGATTAATATGTATTCATTCACTCACTGTACCTGGCATGCATTATCTCATTAACCCTCACAACCATCTCCTTGTTCAATTTCGTGACTTAGCTTAGTAAAGATAAGTAACTCCTCCAATGTAAAAAACTAAATTGTACAACTGGGCCTCAAACTGAAGCCTGTTTTTTTGTTTTGTTTTGTTTTGAAATAAATCTTTATTGTTCAGATTATTACAGGTGTTCCTCTTTTTTTTCCCCCCATAGCTCCTCTCCACCTGATTCCCCACCCCACCCCATGCCCTTACCCCCTGCCACTGTCTTCACACACAGGAGTAAGATTTTTGTCCAATCTCTTCCCGCACCCCTCACACCTGCTTCCCCTGAGAATCGTCAGTCCACTCCCTTTCTATGTCCCTGATTCTATTATATTCACCAGTCCATTCTGTTCTTCAGATTTTTTATTCACTTGATTTTTAGATTCACTTGTTGGTAGGTATGTATTTGATGTCATTTTGTTGTTCATAATTTTTATCTTTACCTTTTTCTTCTTCTTCCTCTTTTAAAGAATACCCTTCAGCATTTCATGTAATCCTGGTTTGGTGGTGATGAACTCCTTTAGCTTTTTCTTGTCTGTGAAGCTCTTTATCTGACCTTCAACTCTGAATGATAGCTTTGCTGGGTAGAGTAATCTTGGTTGTAGGTTCTTGCTGTTCATCACTTTGAATATTTCTTGCCCCTCCCTTCTGGCCTGCATAGTTTCTGTTGAGAAATCAGACAGTCGTATGGGTACTCCCTTGTAGGTAATTAACTGTTTTTCTCTTGCTGCTTTTAATATTCTCTCTTTGTCTTTTGCGCTTGGCATTTTAATTATGTGGTGTCTTGGTGTGGTCCTCTTTGGATTCCTCTTGTATGGGGTTCTGTGCGCTTCCTGAACTTGTATGTCTATTTCTTTCACCAGGTAGGGAAAGTTTTCTGTCATTATTTCTTCTAATAGGTTTTCAATATTTTGCTCTCTCCCTTCTTCTGGCACCCCAAAAATTCGGATGTTGGTTCGCTTAAAGTTGTCCCAGAGGCTCCTTACACTATCTTCATATTTTTGGATTCTTTTTTCTTTTTGTTTTTCTGGTTGGATGTTTTTTGTTTCCACATATTTCAGATCTTTGGTTTGATTCTTGGGGTACACTGATCTACAGATGAGTCTCTGTATATTCTTTATTTCAGACCGTGTATGCTTCATTTCTGACTGATCCTTTTCCATTTTTTTTGGCATTCTCATTAATATCCTTAAAGGTCTCATCAAGTTTCTCAGCGGTTTTAAGAAGATTCTTGAGTAACCTTATACATGTGGTTCTGAACTCTATGTCGTCCAGTAGTTTGCTTTCCTCCGTTTCTTTCATTCATGACATGTTTCTTTGTCTCCACATTTTGGCTGCTTCCCTGTGTTGATGAAGTGGCTTTGTGTGGTAGGTGATCTATAGGGGGCAGTAGCTCAGCCTCCTCGATCACATGAGGTGGATGCTCTTGGTATACCCCTTTGTGGGCTGAGTGCAAAGTCTTGGTGTAGTTAAGCCTTAATTGCTGTTGGTACACTGGGAGGAATTGACCTCCAGGCCAATTAGCTGTGAGCACTCGCTGTGTCTATAATGGAAGAACTGCTGCGCTGAAGACACGCTTATGGAGCAGGACTTGTTTCAGTGGGGCTTTGGTGCTCACTGAGTCTGCCTCTTGAATGTGTCACTTATGGATGTGAGGAGTTGAAATCTGGTGTCTCACACTGACCACTAGGTACACTGGCTTCTGGATCTCCAATGGGGTGCAGGTCAGCTACTGTCTAAGGCCACCCAGCAGGAGCTACAGTGAGAGCTACAGTTTTCTCCTCTTTGCTTGGGGTTTGGAGGTTTTGGAGTTGTCTGACCCGGGCTGCAAGTTTGCTAGGTTACGCTGCTGCGATAGGGTAGGGCTTTCTTATGCTAAAGCCGTGCTTGGAGCTTGGGTGGGTTTATAGGTTGTGCAGGGCGGAGTCTCAGGGTGACACTAGGCTAGGGCGTGGTAAACAGCAATGGCTGCTAGTTAGCCTGCTCTGCGTCCCCGTCGGCATCCCCGAGTCCCGTGCCCCAGTGCCGTAAACAATTATTCCTGCACGCAGCTCTGCAAGCAAGCCACCCTCACTGGCAGATAGTCCAGCTTCTCCCCGTAGGAGTTTGGGTCCCCCGCGTTGCCCCAGAAACTGTATTTCAGAGTAATCGGGGGCTTGTCTCCCTTTGGGTTGAAAAAAGCGATGCCCACCGCCAGCCCGGATCACGCGCCTCCGTACCTCAGCTTTTCAGCACTCGTGCACGTCTCAATGCTCTTTTCTCTTTCCTTATAGTTGTAGAACTTCCACTCAGCCAGCTTTCCTGTGGTTCTGGGTGATAGACGTTTTATCTTTTAGTTATAGTTTTGAAATTGTTGCGCGAGGCAGCAGTTTAGGTGTTTACCTACACCGCCATCTTGGATGTCTCTCTGAAGCCTGTTTTTTAAGATCTTGATTTACTTGGTAATAGAGCAGAGCACATCCTCTTTGAGTTTTTCTTTTGCATGGTTGTCCACAGTCTTAATTCCTCATTGCGTCTCATGACTTCTGGCTCTGCCATTTTGTAGTTCTCCCCAAGAAAATTTAGTGAGAGTGAAACTTTTCTTCCAATTAGAGTAGAAAGATAAAGTAGCATCCTATCTAAGAAAGATGGAATATGCAAATTGACCGTCACATCGTCACAAAGATGGCGGTGCCCATAGCCACAAGATGGCAGTGCCCAGTCCCCTCAGCCCTGCTGGAGTCCCATAGTCCTTTCAGCCCTGCTGGGGGGAGGGGGGCGGGCGGGAGGGGCGGAGGCACGTAGTGTGGCCAGACCCGCCCTCAGCCCCCCAGGGCCGGCCTAAGCAGTTCTCAACCTGTGGGTCAGGACCCACAGGTTGAGAACTGCTGCTGTAGAGCCTAAGACCATCAGAAAACACAGATATTTACATTACAATTCATAACAGTAGCAAAATTATAGTTATGAAGTAGCAACGAAAATAATTTTATGGTTGGGGGTCACCACAACATGAGGAACTGTATTAAAGGGTCCGGCATTAAGAACCACTGAGTTAGGGATATCAGGATGGGAGGCGGGCGAGCGGTTAGGAGCCAACAGTCCCAGATTGTGAGAGGGATGTACGACTGCCAGTTTAGGCCCGATCCCACAGGATTATTCTCCTCTAAACTGGCAGTCGGACATTCCCCAAGGGGTCCTGGATTAAAGAGAGTGCAGGCCAGGCTGAGGGACACCCCCCTCCCGTACACAAATTTTGTGCACCAGGCCTCTGGTCTATAATAAAAGGGTAATATGCTAATTAGACCGGACATCCTTACTGATGAAGCTGAGGTCGAAGGGAAGCCAGCCCAAGTCCCTGGTGCCTGTGGGCGGCCTGAGAGAAGCCAACCCAGGTCCCAGATGGCTGCCGGTGGCGAAAGGAGGGAAGCCAATGCCCGCAGCCGGAGGAAAGGCCTACTCTTGCACAAATTTTTGTGCACCAGGCGTCTAGTATATATAATATAATCCCTAAGACCCTAACCAATTTCATAAGCAATGCAGCTAAGAATTTCTAAATAAAACACTTAATCATTAGAATCATGATTTTTCAATAGTCAAGACTTCTCTACCACACAAAAATAATTATGTTCCATCTTTAATTTAAAAATTAGAGGAACCAGTTTACTAAAGGAATAAGGGCATTAATTATAAGAGAAATTCCAAAAGGAACCACCTTCACTTTATATATAGTAACAAAACTGCTGCCTGTGAGCCCTTCCTGTGGTAGAAGTTCCAGAGCTTTGTCATAATTTTGATTGCATCTATTCTTTCATCATGTTAATAACTCACAATGACAACCCTCAGAGAATCCTAATTACAAATTCACATAGCTATTGCTTTGTTTTACAGATGCCTATTTTTATGCCTATTCCACATACATTTTTCTCTATCCCCTTAATCTTAAGTGTCAATCCTTTAGTCAATCACTTGTCACAAGTTTCAGGTCTCTAAAAATGTGTAAGAGATTCCAACTTTTGACCTCCCTCAGTGATTTATAGCTTACTAGAGAAAAAAATATGCTTCAAAGGTCAGCAAATTAGTAGATGATTACCTCACTGGTATGCAATTCAACAACTGGCCATAAAAAAGAATAGTTTGCCTCGTCACTGAAGAAATATTAAGTAACCATTTCATAGTTATTAGAACAAGAACATTAAACAAAATTAATAAATATTCATATCTATTGTTATCTATAAATTATACTAACAGAGTATTTTCAGGACCAGAAGTAGGGTTGTGTCATCAGAACAGGAAACAAGAAACTGAGAAGGAAGAAGACTGATGAGGTTACAAATGTCACCGAGTTTAGAATCCATTGAACTTTTAGTACTGTAGTACTGCTGACTGAGGGTATGAGCCATGTTCTAATTTTGACCAGGTAGTGTTAGAAGGCAGAAGAACAAGCGGGTTACTGTGCAACAAGAAATAGGAACAAAAGATCAATCTTAAAGATTACTGAACAGCACATCCCCCTTATCCACGGGGGATATGTTCTAAGACCCCCAGTGGATGAGATGCCTGAAACCGTAGATAGCACTCAACTCTATAAATACTGTTCCCCCTCCCCCCCCATACATACACACCTATGATAAAGGTTAATTTAGTAATTAGGTGCAGTAAGAGATTAACAAAACCAATAATAAAATAAGATAGTTATAACATCATCACAATAATAAAAGCATAACATGCTAATTAGACCGGACGTTCTTCCAGATGACCTTCTGTACGAAGCCAGGGCTGTGAGGGAAGCCTGAGTCCCGGGTACCAGAGGGCAGCTGGTGCCGGCAGCTGGGGGAAGGAAAACCTACTCTTGCACAAGTTTCGTGCATTGGGCCTCTAGTACTGTAATAAAATTATGTGAATATGGTCTCTTTCAAAATATCTTACTCTACTATATTCACCTTTTCACTTAGAGGAAGCACTTTATGGTTTCTCTTTGGCATATCTGAATTGCCAGCATCATTATTCTTGCACGTTAGGGCTATTATTAAGTAAAATAAGGGTTGCTTGAACACAAGCACATGATCTGGGCAGGTAGCATATACAGTGTGAATACGTTGGACAAAGGAATAATTCACATTGCGGGGGGGGGGGGTAGGAAAGGGAGAGAACCACGCTACTCAGAATGATGTATGATTTAAAACTTGTGAATTGTTTATTTCTGAAAATTTCCATTTAATATTTTCAAACCACAGTTGACCACAGGTAACTGAAACCATGTAAAGTGAAACCGCGGATAAGAGGGAACTACTGTATTACAAATCCTACAGTTAAAAAGGTTACTAAATGATACTTTCATTCAATATTGTAAGAATCCACTTGGTACAGAAACCTGGATAGTCACTGTCAAGAAAAAGAAACTTAAATTTTAGTATGGAAATTAGATAAGTAAAGAAGCAAACAAACAAAACCTCTATACAACTGCAATGCTATTTGATAAGTGCTGTACTACAACTACAGAAAATGCTAGTTACCTGTAGAGAAAGAACATCCTAAGAAAACTTGTATAAATGGGAAAGAATATAAGACCCAAAACAGATTACACAAAAGGGAAAAAGGTAATCAAAATATTAATACAAGCACACTGACATCAGTAAAATTAAACAAATGGCTTATTTGAACATATCAACTCAACTCTACAAATTATGTCACTTTTTCAGAAAGAAAGGAAAAGGAAAAGGTAGAAACATCAATGATGAGAGAGAATCATCGATTGGCTGCCTCCTGAACACCCCCCACTGGGGACTAAGCCAGCAACCCAGGCATATGTCCTTGACTGGAATCGAACCCAAGACTCTTCAGTCCACAGCTGACGCTCTATCCACTGAGCCAAACTAGCTAGGGTTCAAATTATGTCACTTTTTAAGCCTAATTAAAAATGTATACTAAAAGCAATGTGGTGAAAAAACACCCTAGAGCAGTGGTCGGCAAACTCATTAGTCAACAGAGCCAAATATCAACAGTACAATGATTGAAATTTCTTTTGAGAGCGAAGTTTTTAAACTTTAACTTCTTCTAATGCCACTTCTTCAAAATAGACTGGCCCAGGCCGTGGTATTTTGTGGAAGAGCCACACTCAAGGGGCCAAAGAGCCGCATGTGGCTCGCGAGCTGCAGTTTGCCAACCAAGGCACTAGAGTAATGTTTGAGAAGTCAGTGAGAGAAACTGATAACACTGAGAACTTGATCTCATTACATATGTAAGCTGTTTATAAGCAGGACAACAAAAATTGTCCCCCCGCCACACTGACTTTCACTACTATTTCAGAGATGAAAAAAACTTTACCTCAGCATACAATTACAGTTATTCATTACTGATTCAGTCTATGATAACTAATTTTCACAATTTCTGTAAAATTGCTTAATCAAAGTATTGATAATCACATACTCTATTAAAATATATTTATTAAAACATAATGCAGTTTATTGCAACCCCTGCCTCTGATCTGTGAAAGAGTACAGATTGTTTTTGGAGAGGAGAGTTAAAAATCTCAAATCAGCCCGGCTGGTGTGGCTCAGTGGTTGAACATCAACCTATGAACCAGGAGGCCATGGTCGATTCCGAGTCAGGGCAAATGCCTGGGTTGTGGACCCAGTGCGGGGTGTGTGGGAGGTGGCCAATGGATGGTCTCCACTCATCATTGATGTTTCTATCTCTCTCCCCATCTCCCTTCCTCTCTGAAATCAATTAAAAAAAATGTATTTTAAAAATAGTAATAAAAAAATTAAAAATCTCAAATCAAGTTCTAGCTTAAGAGAAATTCAGAAAGGAAGAAAAACAACTTTCTGTAGCCTCACTTATCCCAAACATTACACAAAAATGATTACACATATTTGGGTATTCTTTAAGTGCAACCAAATCCTAGCACAGCACTTTGGTGTATTCATAGAAGGCAGTCAACTATTTTAAATGAATGAAGTCTTAAATGCACTTGTGTGAAGCACACAAGCAAAATATAGAAAGCCTACTTGTTAGGTCACATCAAAATATTGTTAATACATTTTAAGTGTCATAATCAAATATTTTCCATGACAAATGAAAACATTCAATATATGAAACAAATTTTCAGTTTTTTTTAAAAAAAATTATTGATTTTTTTTTTTAGAGACAGAAAGAGAAGGGAGGGAGGGAGAGATCGATTTGTTGTTCCACTTACTTATACATCCACTGGCTGATTCTTGTATATACCTTGACTAGGTATTGAACCTGCAACCTTGCTGTACTGCACAATACTCTAGCCAACTGAGCTACCTGGCCAGGGCCCTCAGTATTTTTATGTAAAGTTTGACTATTGTGAAGGAAGCAGTTAAAGTAACCATAATTCAAGACAATTCAGCTATAAATATAAACAGTTATAATTTCTAATATTTGGAATAACTAGATACACTAAAAATTGTCAAAAATCTGAATGAATCTCCTTAATTATTTTACATCTGTCAATTTGCCATAAAACATGAGGGGGAGGAGATGAGAAAGCAAATACCAGTACTTATTAAGTATCTACTATGTGTCAGATTAGTTTGCTCAGTGCCTTTCTTACTTTAACCTTTTCACTCATTTTCCGAGGTGGCTACATGTGACCTAAAGTGAAGGCTTGGCTAAAGAAGTAACTTCCCAACTCAGCTGAAACCTACAACTACATTACTACAATTATCTTCATTTCTCCTGCTGACTTTTTGCCTAAAACAAAATTAGGCAACCTAAACCCACAGAGCAAATCAAGCAAACCCTGTTACTATAAATAAAGTTTTATTGAACATAGTCATATTCATTTGTTTGCACTGTGCATTGTAACCGCAGAGTGCAGCACTTGCAACCTAAATGATATGGCCTGAAAAGCTTAAAATATTTACTACCTGGCCTTTATTAACAGCTGTCAACCTTCTGCCTTAAAGGATCAAAAATGCCAACAACCTCAGAGGCCTCAAAACTTCAATGTTTGGAGTATTTGAAAATAGTATTAGCCTAAGAAGCAACTTTAAAATTATATGAGACAAAAGGCCAAATTACTTGAATTTATAAAGGCTAAATCACATAAGTTCAAATTTATAAAAATGATAAAATTAAACAGCTTGATTATGAATCCTTCTTCTTTCAAAAATTTTTATTTACTGATATGAGAGAGAGGGGAGAGAGAAAAACATCAATTTGTTGTTCCACTTATTGATGGACTGTTTTATTCTTGTATGTGCCCCAAACAGGGGATTGAACCTGCAGCTTTGGCAGATCTGGATGACATTCCAACCAACTGAGCTATCTGGCCAGGGCAATAAACCCTTATTCTTTTTAATTAAATTGTTTTCAGTAGTCTGAATCGATGTAGGAAAAACCTCACAATTCAAAAATAATAAATATATTTAGTTAGCATGCATCATTTTACAATGCATTCACATTTTTGTTGATGTTAACCATCATCTGAGGATATTTTTTCAGAGAGATGTGGGGGTGAGGGAGGGGAGAGAGAGAAAGAAGCAGAGAGAAAAACATCCAGCACATGCCCTGACTGGGGCCAGGGTTCAAACCTGCAACCAAGGGATGTGCCCTTGACTGGGAATCCAACCTGAGGCCCTTTGGTGCTAGAGCCAATGCTCTAATCACTGAACCATGCCAGCTAGGTCTGCATCCACATTTTTCATGAAGGAACATCTTCATAACAAAACAGACCCTTGTTTTTTCTTACACATACTTTATTTCATATTTCATTTTACACGTTTTTTATTTAATACATTCACTAAATTCATTCTACTCTTACTGAGCCAAACATTTATCTGATTACTCAAGGGTCTATAGTAGATTTTCTGGTGTGAGAAAGAAGCATGTTTTTTGTTGTTACTTTTTAAATTCCCATTATTATTCCAAGTAAAATATCCTTCATTCAAAATATACCTCACTATCTAAATACATTTAAACAACTTGTCTAAATTAACCCAACGTAAGGACTGCATGATTATAGTGATACAAATGACATTTTCTTTCTTCATTTAGTAATTTTAAATAAGAGTCCTCCAGTGGTGAAAGTATAGTCCACAAACTCCAGCATAGATAAGAACACTTAACTCACCCTGACCGGTTTGGCTCAGTGGATAGAGCGTCGGCCTGTGGACTGAAGGGTCCCAGGTTCAATTCCGGTCAAGGGCATGTACCTTGGTTGTGGGCACATCCCCAGTAGGCGGTGTGCAGGAGGCAGCTGATCGATGTTTCTGACTCTCTATCCCTCTCCCTTCTTCTCTGTATAAAATCAATAAAATGTATTTTTAAAAAAGAACACTTAACTCCTACCAACATGTAAAATTTATACAAGTGTTAATAAATATCTTGATTCCTTTGACTTTATAAACAGTTTAGCTCACAAAATCTTATATTTGGTTTCCTTCTTTGTTTTTAAGAATAAGTTTTAATATATATTAATCAAAGGAAAATAATCCAAAATGATTTGTGTTTAAAACAACTCTGGAGTTATTCCCAGAATCATGCAAGGCTGGTTCAATATTTGAAAATTACTTAATGTAACTCACCATATTAACAGATTAAACAAAAAATTTACATGATGACCTCAACAGATGCAAAAAGGCATTTGACAAAATTAAAAATCCATTCAGCAACCTCAGAATAGAAGGAAACTTCCTTAACCTGATTTAGAGAATCTACAAAACAACCTTACAGCTAACATCCTATCTAATAAAGAGGGAATATGCTAATTGACTGCCACGCCCTCAAAGATGGCAGCGCCCACAGCCACAAGATGGCAGTGCCCAGTCCCCGCAGGCACGCATCCGGGTCCGGCTGCTCCACACGCCTGCCTCCGGAGTCCCCCAGTCCCCTAAGCCCCCCAGTCGCCCAAGGCCGGCCCAAGGCACAGGCAAGCCTCAGATGGCAGCTGCACAGCCACCCAGGGCCGGCCTGAGGCACAGGCAAGCCTTGGATGGTGGCTGCCCAGCTGCCCAGGGCCGCCCAAGGCTCAGGTAACCAGGGCCAGCCAAGGCTTGCGCTGCCAGCAGTGGCAGCAGCAGAGGTGTGATGGGGGTGTCGCCTTTCCCTGATCACCGGGTCACCTCCCACTCCTGAGGGCTCCTGGACTGTGAGAGGGGGCAGGCTGGGCTGAGGGACCCCCCCACTCCAGTGCATGAATTTTCATGCACTGGGCCTCTAGTTTTAAAGATGAAAGACTGAATGCTTTCCCTTTAAAACTGAAAAAGGCAAGAATGTTACCTTTCACCATTCCTATTCAATATCTCACTTGAAGTTCTAGCCAGTGCAACGTCAAGAAAAAGAAAAGGCCTTCTAAGGCCAAGAGACATATGAAACATGCTCAAAGTCACTAATCATCCAAGAGATGCAAATCAAAATAACAATGAGGTACCATCTCACACCTGTCAGAATGGCTGTCATCAATAAACCAACAAATGACAAGTGCTGGCAAGGATGCGGAGAAAAAGGAACCCTCATGCACTGCTGGTGGGAATGCAGACTGGTGCAGCCACTGTGGAGAACAGTGTGGAGTTTCCTCAAAAAACTAAAAATGGAACTCCCATTTGACCCAGTGATCCCACTTCTAGGAATATATCCCAAGAAAACAGAACACCAATCAGAAACGATATATGCACTTCTATGTTCATAACAACACAATTTACCATAGCTAAGATTTGGAAACAGCCTAAGTGCCCATCAGCAAATGAGTGGATTAGAAAAGTGTGGTACATCTACACAATGGAATATTATGCTGCTGTAAAAAAGAAGGAACTGGAGAACATTATGCTAAGTGAAATAAGCCAGTCAGAGAAAGATAAATATTACATGATCTCCCTCATTTGTGGAATATAATGAACAACTGATGAACAAAAAATAGAACCAGAATCATAGAAGCATTGAACAGACTGTCCAACCTATGAGGGAAGGTGGGGGTGAGGGGGAAGGAGATCAACAAAAGGACTTGTATGCATGCATATGAACATAACCAGTAGACAAAGGCAGGGCAGGATGAGGGCATGTGCTGGGGGTAGGGGCAGTCAGGGAGAGGTCATTGGGGGGAAAAGGAGACTTATGTAATTCTTTAAACAATAAAGAATTAAAAAGAAAAAAAAGAGGCATATAGACTAGAAAGAAATAAACATGTTTCTAATCATTGATTACAAGACTCTCTACTTGGAAAATCCCAAGAAACCTAAACAAACAAACAAACAAAAAACAACCTCACAGAATAGATGTTTAGTAAAAACTCAGGATACAAAATCAATATAAAACACACACAATTGTATTTCTATATCTTGTCATGATCAATTGGAAGCCTAAGTCTTTTAAAATGTTGACCATTTACAACAGGACCAAAAAAATTGAAAACTTAGGTATAGATCTAATAAAATATTTGCAGGATTTACACATTGAAAACTAAAAAGCACTTATAAAAGAAATCAAAGACCTAAGTAAATGGAGTGAACACCATGTTTACAGATTGGAAATCTCAATTTTGTTAAGATGTCAACTGTCCTCAAACTGAATTATAGATTAAACACAAACCCAAATGAAATCCTAGCATTTTTTTTTGTGGATATCGACAAGGAGATTCTAAAATGTATATGGAAAGGTAAAATAACATTAAAACAATTTTGTAAAAGAATAAAGTTAGAGAACTCACATGACCTGATTTCAAGATTTTAAAGCTCTAGTAATCAAGACATTGTGATATTGTCAAAGGATAAACAAATAGACCAATGGAAAATAAGCCTCTAGAACAGACCTACACAAATGTAGTCAAATGATTTTTCTATCAAAGACAAAGGCAATTCAATGAAGACAGAACAGTCTTTTCAACAAATGGTCAACCCAAACCTCTCTCCATACAAAAATTTACTAAAAACAGAAAATAAACATAGTTCTAAATATAAAATATAAAACATGTAGAAGAAAACATAGAAAATCTTTGTAACCTTGGGTTAGGCAGAGTTCACAGATACAACACCAAAAGTGAGATCCATAAAAAAAAAAATACTGATACTTTGGACTTCACCAAAATGTAAAAGTTCTGTACTTCAAAAGACATTGTTAAGAGAATGTAAAAGGCAAGACACACACTGGGAGAAAATCTTTGCAAATCACATAGCTAACAAAAGAATATACAGAACTCTCAAAACGTGACAATAAGAAAATCAAATTTTAAAATGAGCAAATACTTGGACACTTCAACAAAGAAGATACAGTACAACCTTGGGTTCTCGAACATCTCCCATCTCAAACAATTTGATTCGCAACCAAGTTGTTCATGGAAAAAATGGCTCGGTTGTCAAACAAAACTTTGGTTCTCGACCAGACAAACACTTTCAGGCTGATACCCGTATGATCAGTGACGCATCTCAGGCAGCAAAGGAGAGAATGTGAAGGCATGAGTCAGTTTACTACTAAACCTGTTGTATTGTGCTGTGAATACATTTGCAGGATTTTTTTTTTTTTTTGCTATTATTAAATACATACAGTAAGTCACTATGGGTCCTAAGGTTAGTGATAGCAGCAAAGTGAAAAGGAAAGTTGAGAGAACAATGTAGAGCTTTAAAAAGAAGTTTACATGTCTGATTTGGATACTGAGTATGGCTGGGTGAAATCCACAACTAGCACCATTTTAAAACCAATTTTAAGAGGCCATCAAGAGTGCTGATGTTGCGAAGGGTGTGAAAGTGCTCTTGAAACAACCATCACAGGCAACTGAGAAAGGCTAAAACAAGAAATCATTTGGGGGTATGGAACAAATTAATTCAATTTACATTATTTCTAATGGGAAAAATGATTCCAATTTTTAACAAATCACGGACAGTCTTTTAGAATGATTTAAGTTCAAGAACCAAGTTCCACTGTATACAGAGGGCACCATATACATGAAAAGATGCTCATTATCATTAGTCATGAGAAAAATGCAAATAAACACCACAATGAGATACTGGATACATACATACTAGAATGACTAAAGTTAAAAAGATTTACCATACCAAGTGCTGATGAGGATGTAAAGTAACAAACACTCATACATTGCTGAGGAAAACCCAAACTGATTCAGCCTCTTTGGAAAACAGTTTTGCAGCATATAGTTTGCTATGCTGCTGTAACAAATGATCAGAAACTCAATGGCTTAACACAACACAAATTTATTATTTTACATTTCTGTAGGTTAAAAGTCTGACTCAGGACTCCCTGGACTAGTAAAATCAAGCTGCATTCTTTTCTGGGGGGTCTACAGGTTATTCCATTTTCTAGCTTTTTCCAGTTTCTACAGATCTCTACATTCCTTAGCTTATGGCCCCCCTCCTCCATCCTCAAAACCAAGAACTCTTATCTCCCTGGCTCTGCTTTCCTTGTTACAGCGTGTTATCTGACTCTGCTTCTCTCTTTTCCTTTAAAGTCTTTTGTGATACTTTAGGCCCACCTGGATAATCCAGGATAATCTCAATATTTTAAAGTCAGTTGATTAGCAATTTTAATTCCATCTGCAACTTTAATTCATCTTTGCCATGCAACCTAATTTATGCACAGGTTCCAGAGATTAGGACATACTTGTGGGACATTAATTCTGCCTATAACAGACAGTTTTAATAAAGTTAAACATACACTTATCATCTGACCCAGCAATTCCACTTCCAGGTGCTTATCCAAGAGAAATGAAGACATGCTCACACAAAAACGTATTTGTAAAGATTCACAGAAGTTTTATTCACAGTAAAAAACACGTAAGGAAAACCCTGAAAATAACTCAAATGTGCTTCAACTGGTGGATGGGTAAACAAAGTGTGGTACATTCATAAAATGTAATACTATTTTCAGCAATAAAGCCAAAGAAAAACTGCTGATACACTCAACAGCATGAGTGAACACAAGTGTATTATGCTAAATGAAAGAAACCAGACTCAAAGTATTTCATTTATATATTTTAGAAAAGACAAACATCATTAGTTACCAGGGGTTTAGGGTGGATGAAGGGTTCATTATAAAAGAGTAGCTCAAAGGAATTTGGGATGCTGAAAATATTCTGTATCTTGATTTCGGTAGTTGCACAGCTTTATGCAATTGCCCAAACAACTGTACAATGAAAAGAGTTAATTTCATTTCATGTAAATTAAAAATAAAGTTAAAAGTCTTTCTGAAAGAAAGTTACAAATACATTATTTTTCATGAATAAGAGTGACAGAAAAATTTAAAAATCTGGCAATGCCAATATGACAATTACAAGTGTGGGCAATTATTACAATTTAGGAGGATAATTTGGCTGCATCTATATTGAAAATGCACATCAACCGATGGCCTACCAATTCCACTTACAGATATGCATACATTCTAGGAAAATCTTCATACATGTGCTCAAGCAGACATGCACAAAGATATTTATTGAACATTGTTTGAAATACTAAAAAACTGAAAACAACCCTTCAGTAGGGAAATGAATTAATTGTGGCTAGTGGTTATTTAAAAAAGGAAAGGAAAAAAATGCATAAGGAAAAGAATCAACCCTGATGGCTACAAATGTGATTTTGAGAAGGGTAACTTATTGGTTTGTTTATTTAACAATAGTATATATTGGAATCTGGAGACAAGCATTGAGCATTTAGTTCCAACTTTGTCACTAACTAGCAGTCAGACTATGGACTACTTGTTACATAATCTCACTTTTCTTGGAAAATTAAAGTAAGGCTATATAACCATTAAGAATATTTCCAACTCAATAATTCTATGATTCATTAAGTACATAATAAAAAATTATAATATAAAGCCCCTATGTAGAGAAACTATTTTTTCCCAGACATCATGAAATCAGAAACTATCAGAGAAATAGGACATCTTTGTATACTGATACATAAAATGGACCAAATTTCTTGGTATATTTTTGATGCACTTTTTAATCAAGATCACAAATTCAGAAAGAACATAAACATCTCGCCCTCAAGTAAAACATATATTCTCTTTCATTTCAACATTCTAAAACAAGTTAATATTACTGAGCCCCTCTTTACTTATCAAGTTCAGGTCTAGCCAAAAATCATTCAAGTATATGGTAAGATTCACTTGCTTTTTTAAAACATAAAGATAGCCCTCGCCGGTGTGAGCCGCAGGTTAGAGCTGCGGCCCTCGCACTGAAGGGAGAGTTGAGGGTTTGATTCCTCGATTCCCAGTCAAAGGCACTACCTGGGTTGCGGGTTTGCTCCCTGCCTCTCCCCCACCTCCCCATCTGGGCACCTGCATGTGTCTCTCTCACATGATGTTTCTCTCTCTCTCCTTCCCTCCCTACCGAGGTCACGGTTTGATTTCTGGTCAGGGCATATGCCCCGGTTGCCGGCTCCATCCCCAGTAGGGGGCATGCAAGAGGCAGCCGATCAATGACTCTCATCATTGATGTTTCTATCTCTCTCTTCCTCTCCCTGTCTTTCTGAAGTCAATAAATAATATATATATTTTAAAAAGGCAATGGAAAAAATATCCTCAGGCGAGGATAAAACACACACACACAAAACATAAAGATAACATGAATTGCTTTTTGTATTTTTGCCTGTTTCACCTATAAAGACCTTACATTATAATTTTATAGCTTCAGCCTGCTACAATAGTCTAAAGAGCCTTTAAAAACTTGTAATATGCCAGGTCCACAGGGATCTAATAAAAAAAAAATCAGTACTTCATAATCCAAAAAGATGTCATTTAACAATTTCATTACCAACAATACTTACGCTTCAAAGACACCAATAACCAACATGTCATTTGTTACTATTGCAAAATTTAATAGGTTATTAACTTCTGGCATAATCCAAAAGCATAATTAGAATACAATCATTAAAATATGATATAACTTTTTTAAAAAAAGCAGAAATATTAACGTCTTTCACCTTGTCAGTAAAACCAACATTTTAAAATTCTTGTTCTACAGAGTTTCCATATCAAAATACTTACAATTCTAAACGAGTACGGAGACAAAACATACACTACATCCTTGTAAAAACCTCCTAGCTATCAGATTTTAATTTTAGCGCTAACTGCCAAAAAACAACACACCTTTCGACCGAAACCTAAATTCCGTACATATTACTGTATGTCAATCAACTAAACACAAGGTGAGTTATTATTAGGAAGTTATATAATTTGCACTAAAGATTGTTTTAAAAGCCTTTGATTGAATGCAGCAGCTTACAACAATTTACAGGCTTCAAAGTTCACCTAGCAAATTTAGAGTAAATTATCGGAAACTATTTATGAGAGTAGGATTTTCTTTACAAGTGGTCACAAGGAAGGAACTGTTTGTTTATTTGTTTAAAGAACGTAACGAGCAGCTGAATACCAGGAGCTGAGTCAGGCGAGGAACGCTGACTGCATTCCGTCTTCTAAAGGAAAGTGTTCGCCGGGTCGATTTCCCCGAACCGGCCTAGAGGGAGTTCCGAACTAGAGGACGGGGTGCAGAGGACCCGCGACTCCCAGCCGCGCCCCCTGCAATTCGGGCCAGCGGGCGGGAGCCCTGCCAAGGTGGGTCCCTCGCCTGGACCGAGGGACTGGGTACAGCAAGGCAGCGTTCCTCCAAGGGACAAAGGTTGGGCTCACGCCCTCGGCGACGGTCTGCGGATCCCGCTGCGTGGGGCAGCCGGTAGAGTAGCCGAGGGTCCTCCCAGGGCCCAGCACCCGGCGTGTGGGGGAGGGGACAAGCCCAGTGCCCCTTCCCCGCCGCGCGCCGGGGGGACCTGTTGATTAAGACCTTCCCACCGAGCCGCCGCCGTCCGTCTCTTACCTCTGCGCCACTGCGGCCGCCGGTCCTGCTGCCGCAGCCGCCCCTAAATACTGCAGGAACCACAGCTCCCCAGCGGCACTTAAGATACCGGATAAAGAATCCAGAAACTCCCGATTCCCCACCTCACAATTCTTAGTCCCCGCCTCCGCACCACCGCCAGCCGCCGCCGTCTCCGCCGCCAGCGACTCCGCCTCAAGACCGCGCGAGACCGGCCCCCCGCGGCCGCCGCGAGACCGCGCACGCGCTCCCGGACCGGCGTAGCGGGCGCGCCTATCCCAGTTCCTCCTGGGCGCGCCCCGCCTGCTGCTAAGCAGAGAGGCTGGCTCTCGTCGCCCAATCCCGAGCCGGCGCGGAGAGAGGGCCCGCTCATTGGTCAGCTCTGCAGCTCCGAGCGGCGGGTCGCGCGCACTTGCGCGCCTCGAAGTATAAAAGGCGAACAGCTCCACGCTCGCGGCGTAGGAAATCGCTTTGGCGTTGTGTGCGGACGCGAGGTTTCCCCAGGCACTGTCGGGAGCAGGTGGATGACTGTCTGCTCCTGAAGAAACTCTGATTCCCCATGAGGCCACTTGTCATGTCCTATGAAACACGTCACACAATATAGCATTTGTTTAAAACAACAAAACAAAAACCATGACATACTTACAGGTAGTGTCCCACAGAAGAACTCTGCCACTGCAGAAGACTCCAAAAAACTACCAGCTGGAATCGAGTTCTGAAAACCAGAAAGGAAGAATGCCAAGGGCCACAGCTGTTCCACAGAACTCGAGTAAATGGGTTTAGAGTTACCTGGGACAACCCACATCCAGTGCAAGGAAATCCAGATAAACAGTCTCCGGAATTTCCTAGAAACTGTTGGGCGAGCGAGGGGGGTGAGGGGGGAGTGTGGTGTGTGTGTGTGTGTGTGTGTGTGTGTGTGTGTGTGTGTGTGTGACCTATTTTCTAAGTTCTAAAATGCATAAAATAACAATTCAAGAAGCCTCCTCTAGCTCCTCAGTGAATTTTTCTTCACCAGCTCAGGATTTCTCACCTAAGGGCTATGGACATTAGGGCCACATCATTCTTTGTTGCGGGGCGGGGGGGGAGGAGGGGTCCTGTGCATTGCAGGATGGTCAGCAGCATCCCTGCTCTCTACCGGATGCCAGTAGACCACTACCCCATTATGACTATCAAACACGTCACTAGACATTGCCCAAGATCCCCTGGGCGCCAAAGATCATCTCCAGTTGAGAACCACTGATGTAGCTGTTTTAAGAATTCTTTAAAAAGGAGTCTCTCATCGCTGGTACAATCGCCTGGCTCCAAGCAATTGTGCATAACACCCCTACCCAAACGAACTCGCCGGCTCCCTAGTCTTGCTTCCCCAGCTGCTTGGACTCCTCGGTCACAGGACCGCACCCTAGTAAAAAGATATCACTATCTGCGCGAGATAGCAGCTAATGTTCTCAAAATATGTGGAAATTCCTTTGTCAAGTGCTATACAAATCTTAGTTATTATTTTTACTTCCCAAAGGTATTTCCATTTTTAAAAGAGGGTAGACCCTATGGCAAATAAGTTTATTTTCTGGTGAATAAAGCCATGCCCAGAATCCCAAATTACTTGGCCTTGTGGAAAGAAAAAAAAGGAGGAAGAGGGAAAAGTGAAAGATATAGAACCTGAAGGTAAAGTAATTGGATTTGACTTTTAGCTTTGATGTTAACTAGTTCTGTGACTTCAGAGCATGAAAAATTTTCTAAACTATTCCTAAGTTTACTTCCCTAAATTTTCTCATCCATAATATAACAGGTTAACATATTTTCCCTAGCTTTAAGATTCTGATAGCCTCTGCATATGGAATCTAACATGGATAGCATAGGGAGTTAAAATATAATTTCACCCCCAAATAGAATGAAATGGGTAATCTGTGCTTTAAAACCCCATCAGAAGAGTTGTTCGTCTTTTGTCACAATGCAGATTCACCCATAGAGTCACCCTGGCAAATTTGTAACTAAGTTTTATGTGTGAATAGCCAAAGCCGAACTGTAAAAACAAGCGTATGGTGGAGAGTAACCATAGGAAATACCTTTCCTCCTTCCTCATTTGGCGTCTGCTTAACCCAGCATCTGCTGATAGCCTTTATTACAGTTTTATGTAATAAAATGTTGTTTCATTTGATTATGTTAAAGGCTTAGGGGAAATATATTAATATTGCATTTCAGCCATTTGCAACAAGTCTGAAATCTCAGTTTTCAAGATTCTACCATTCACTGTTATATGTGAAATCCTTAACTAAGGCTATTATATCCCTTTAGTTTTATCATCTCTATGTACTAGTGAAAGCCAAAGTTTTCATAACTGAATTAGTAGCCTAATCACTTCTAACTGTATGAACCAGATGATCAGAAATGATGTAAATTAAAAGAATGCTCACTGATTGAGATGTAAGAGTAGTTATGAAACAAGTCATTATTACACAAGTATCTAAAAATTTTAAATACCATAAAAACAAAAAGCAAACCATTAAGCCATGAATTTTTCTAATTTGAGTGTGTTTAGTTATTATTGTGTTAATGTGTTAGAGTACTTCTTAAACTTTCATAAATCTAGCTAAAATGAGTCCGTCCCTAAGCTAAGGACACAGTTGTTGCCATGTGGAATGGGAAGTCCCACTGTCTTTGGTTTGTTTGGCATCAGTGTCATTCAGTACAGGTGTGTATCATTCAACTCAGTTTACTTTAATATTCACTCATTAATTAAATATATATCGAATACTTCTTACATCTAAGTACTATGCTGTAGAGAACTGAAACATGGGACAGTCCCTGTCCTGGAGGAATTAAGTAAGGTGGGGAAAGGGACAAGATAAGACAAGTCCATAAACATAAAATATAATAGAGTAAATGAAAATAAGGCTCAAAAAATGGTAAAGTCTTATACTAGGAGAAGCTTTGTTATCTAATGAGGAGGGAGAAGGACAGGGAAAGAAACCACTATTGAAAGACCCACAATAATAGGAAAATCAAGATCTTATACTGTACATGACTTTTAAAAAGATAAAACTTTTTATCTATTTGAATGAGTGAATAACACAGAGAAAAGCATGGGCTTATTATGGGAACAGCAAGTAGTCAACAATAACTTCAGAGTAGCATATTCAATATTTGGGGTGTTAGTCATTTATCCCACTTTTTGTGTGTGCCCTTGGGTGGCCTTGTGCTAGACTGGGGATGTGTAATCAAATGAAATATGGTCCAGGAGACATTTTATTTTGGAGAGAGAGGGCAGGTATATTTGGAGCTTGGAAATTTTTTCTAATAAGAGAAAGAATATCAGGTTTATTTTCCTAAATAGGGCAATAAAATTACCCATATCTCTTCCTCACTAAGCGCCCAATCAAATCTCTATTTTGTTTATGTAATAAATCTCAGATACCACTTTTAATTCATAGCCACACGTGAATACCTCTGACTGGGTCTGGGGTGGTACCTGTGCTGAACTCCAGAGAGTTGAACTCTAATGCTTCTTCTATCCAGTCTTGGCCTCACTCTGATTGAGATTTAACTCCATCGCAGCTTCAAAACAGCCTTTATCAAGGTCACCTGTTAGAGCCACTTTGTTAAATGCCAAGGTCAGTGTTCAGTCCTTGTCTTCCTTGACCTGCCAGCAAGCATTTGATGCCATTGAGCATTTTCTCCATTTTGTCCTCTGGGCTCCTGACGCCTCTAGCTTCTCTGCCTACACACTGGAACCTCCTTCTCAGTCTTCTTCTTTGCTGGTTCTTCCTTATCTCCCTGATGGCTAAAAGTTGGAGTCTCTCAGGCTACACTTAATATTTTACCTCTCTCTGCCTGGGTTTGAATCCCAGTTCTACCACTTGCTAACTGTTTGATCAGAAGAAATTAATTTAATTTCTCCAAGATTCAATTTCCTTACCTATAAATTGATGATAACAGAAGTAGCTACCTCTTTTAGTGGTTGTGAAGACCAAAGGAATCTATTTACATAAAGCGCTTAAACCATGCCAGGCACTATATACATTAATTCTTTGTACTTGTTCTTATCATGTTCTTTATCACTCACTACCTATGCGATTTCGTCTGGTCTCGGTGGCTTTATACACTGTCAACTCTAAATTTGTCTCTGCCTAAACCTCTGTCATCATAACTCCAGAATCATATATTCAACTATTAGCTCAACACCTTCATTTGAATTTCTAATGATTATTAAAAATTGAACATGCCATAACTTTTTATGTTTATCTAGTTTTCTTCATTTCAATCTATGGTAATCTCATTATTCCAGTTGGTGAGGCTTTCTTTCTACTGTAGATCCAATCCAGTGGGAAATTCTCTCATTTTTACCTTCACATCCAGAATCTAAGCACTTCTCACCCACCCCACTGCTACCACCCTAATAGGCTCTTTTGCACTGATATCTTTTCAATGCTGCAGCCACTGTGATCCTCAATGTATATATTTTAGCTGTATGACTTTGAATAAGCAATTAACCTTGCTAAGTTTCACTTTTGGCACCTGTCTGTAAAACAGGAAAGTAGCAATATCCTCAGATTACTGTGAAGATGAAGAATGCATGTAAAGCACATTATAGATTACTGGCAGCTTTTTGAAAAAGAATAAGTGGTGACTATTTATTTATTTTTATTTTATTGTTTAAAGTATTACAAATAGTAGTACATATGTCTCTCCTCCCTCTCCCCTCCCAAGTGGTGGCTTTTAAAAATTCAAACTATTTTTTTGGATGGAGACTGCCTGTAGTTTATTTTTACAAGTATGGGGATTAAAAAAACACTCTGAAAATGACATTCGGTTCCATAAGTACTGTCTCTCAGGCCAGGTGCTCAGCTAGAACACAAAGACGGAAAGAACGTGGCCCCTCCTCCAAGGATGCCACAGGCCCAGTGTTAGTGTTGGGTTAATGTCCAAATGAGAAAGGAAGGCAAAACCAAGGAGAATAACAAACTTTTCCAATAAGCCCAAAGAAGCCCTATAGGTGAAAATTGAGTTTATGAATAAAAAAATCTTCTAGTTATGTATATGTCTCTATCTTCCTTTAAAATGGATAACCCACGGTAATTAGGCTTTAAGAAATGAGATTGACGTAAGTGCTTAATGATTAGTGGTAGCCTTTATTTCTGCCACATGGAAGACGCTTGTTTTTTCCTTGTGTTGGCTGTTATTTCTTGAGCTGTGCTTGTGTTTTAGTTTAGTAGTTTGTATTTATCTGGGAAATAAAAAAGATGGAGAAGTCAGTTCAATTAATTCAAAAGTCTAAAATAGAGAATAAAGTTATTTCTGTTAAATAAAAAACTTACAAAAACTAAATATGCATAAATTTAGTGATTATAGTAAGTAAAATTACATTTATAATTCAACTTTTCTTCTTAATATAAGAATGAACATCCTTTGGACAGATATGTTTTTGGTTTTTATAGGTTGAAGAAATGTTAAAGGAACCTCTAAATTTCTTAAAAATTTTTGTTTGAAGCTATTTCTACCCATGTAAGAATCTAATAAATCAAGATGTCAAGATTAAGAGAGTATGGGTTTTTATTCTGTAAGAATTATAGATATATCATGGAATTATTTTGTATCTAAACTGAGTCCTAAAATAAGTCATAGGTATGTGAGGTTTACAAGCTCATTGAAATAAGGGGCCAATTAACTTTCACGTTACTTTAGTTGTAATATGGTCTTTTTTCACCATTTAAAAAGTTGTCTACCTTTGCCCATACATAAGCAATTCACAGTTTAAATATTTGAGAACCACTTTTTAAAAATCAGAAGTCAAGATTTAAATGTGCTATGTATATCATTTTTTGCCCTTTTTTGCATTTGTAGTTCTTAACGAGGCCCCAATATTTGAAATTTCATTGCTACAAAATATATCAATCAAAGGATGAAATCGTCGAATATTGGCTTATCTTTAAAGGATTTTTCTCTCTCTAAATTGTACACTATATAGGGTGGAGCAAAAGTAGGTTTACAGTTGTGAGTACATGAAGCAAACTTTATTCTTATATTGTTATTAATTATTGTATTACTTTCCAGACGAACAACTGTAAGCCTACTTTAGTCCCACCCTGTTTTGAGAGCTAGCAGGACTTGGGTTCTCTCTAAGTGGATGTAGGAACCAGCACATGTCCCCCTGAGTGCCACCCTTTTCTGTCGACCACTACCATCTATAATAATAAAAGCATAATATGCTAACTAGACCGGACGTCCTTCTGGATGAAGCCGGGGTTGCGAGGGAAGCCCGGGTGCCTGGTACCAGAGGGAAGCCAGTGCTGGCAGCCAGGGGAAGGAAGGCCTACTCTTGCATGAATTCCGTGCATTGGGCCTCTAGTAGAACAATGTTGAGAACATACTTAAAGGGAAAAAACACACAAAAGCATAGGCACAGACTAAGCAGTGTATGTGAAGGCCAGGGGATTATTGTGTGTGGGCATTTGTTATTTTTTGGCCACATTGTTTTCCTCTGGTGTATAACCTCTGGCCTATGGTGTGCATCTGGGTGGGGCTCTGTTAATAAACTAAGTACTGATTGCTAACCTAGCTGACTTTAGTGGCAGCATGACAGAATGGGTAAAAGAAGGGTGGGCACCTCCATTATCATCAGAGCCCTGATGAGATGGGCATGAGGTTCCTGGCAAGGCCACTCTTGGTTCTCCAACCTTCTCTTCAATTCTACAAACTCAGTCCCTAAGTGTACACATGTATGCATGGGTACACACACACACACAGTAGCTATGTTGTGGGAGGCTGCTGAAAGAAGTTTCATTCTTAAGTAATTCACTGCCAAGCTAGTGTCCCAAAGAACTTTAGAATAGTAAGCCTGGCCCACCACATGTAGCTATGCATGTTATGCGCTGCACAAAGGCTACAATGTGAATGGGGCCCCCAACGTTGTGCAGTGTACAATTTACACAACTGTATGTAACAGCCTAGTAGGTACTCCATAAATCCTACCTAATAATATGCAAATTAACCATCACTCTGCTACACCCACAAGTCACACCCACCAGCCAATCAGGAGTGAGTATGCAAATTAACCCAACCAAGATGGCTGTGGCCACGGAGCGAGCAGGAGGCTTGGGTTTTCCCGGCAATGGAGGAAGCCAAGCTTTCTGCACACCCTGGCGGGCCCAAGCCTCAACTCGCTACAAAGTTTCAATTACAGAAGATAAATAAATCCCAGATAGCAGGGCCTCCGCTTGGGTCACTGGGGTGTGTGGCCGGTCTACAAACCACCACAGGCCCCTCGCCCAGGCTGCCCCACACCCCAAGGGAACCCCCACCCTGATCTGGGACACCCTTCAGGGCAAACCAGATGGTCCCCACCTGTGCACTAGGCTTCTATCCTATCTAATAAAAGAGTAATATGCAAATTGACCATCACTCCAACACACAAGATGGCTGCCCCCATGTGGTCAAAGATGACTGCCCCCATGTGGACACAAGATGGCCACCACAAGATGGCCAGCAGGGGAGGGCAGTTTGGAGGGACCAGGCCTGCAAGGGAGGGCAGTTGTGGGTGATCAGGTCAGCAGGGGAGGGCAGTTGGGGGTGATAAAGCCTGCAGGGGAGGGCAATTAGGGGTGACCAGGCTGGCGGAGGAGAGAAGTTGGGGGTGACTGGGCCTGCAGGGAAGGGCAGTTGGGGGGGACCAAGCCTGCAGGGGAGGGCAGTTAGGGGCAAACAGGCTGCCTGGGGAGCAGTTAGGCATCAATCAGGCTGGCAAGGGAGTGGTTAGGGCATGATCAGGCTGGCAGGCAGAAGCAGTTAGGAGCAATCAGGAAGGCAGGCAGGCGAGCAGTTGGGAGCCAGCAGTCCTGGATTGTAAGAGGATGTCCGACTGCCCGTTTAGGACCGGGCCTAAATGGGCAGTCGGACATCCCTCTAGGGGCCCTAGATTGGAGAGGGTGCAGGCTGGGCTGAGGGACACACACACACCCCATGCACGAATTTCGTGCACTGGGCCTCTAGTATGGATATAATTGTGGTATGAAAGAAAGAGGGTTTGGCTGTGTTGGCTAACCTAAGAAAGCAGGTTGGGAAAGAGTGTGATGAGGGAGGCAAAGAAGAAGAGGAAGAATGAGAATGAAAGGAATTGTATAGCCCTAGCCGGCTTGGCTCAGTGGGTGGAGCGCCGGCCTGCGGACTGAAGGGTCCCAGGTTCAATTCTGGCCAAGGACACATGCCTGGGTTGCAGGCTCAATCTCCATGGGTGGCATGCAGGAGAAAGCCGATCAATGATTCTCTCTCATCGTTGATGTTTCTATCTCTCTCTCCTTCTCCCTTCCTCTCTGAAATCAATAAATATTAAAAGAAAAAAAAAAAAGGAATCATGTAAAACCACCTGCAAGTAATTCCCTTCCAGTGCCTTATCCGAGGCTCCCTCTTTTCCTGTGGACTTAGAGCAGAAACCACAACCACCCCTCAACATTCCAGTCCACCTCTATTGCCCCTACAATAGAGGCAATACGGTTCCATGTTCAAAGTTTCAATTTTTTTACAACTTTTTGTGAAAGTGTCATGTGTGTCCTTTATATCTATAGGGATTTATAATTGTAAAAAAAATTACCTTTAGGTTGTCTTACATGTTTTTTTATCCATTGGCCTTTGCTTTTTCTGTTTCACTTTCCTCTCCTCACATCCGTTCCCCTGAGAAAAGGGGAGACAGATGAGGCACAAGTTGGAGGAAATTAGAAGAGGATTTGACATGAGGAGAGAGAGACAAAGGGCAAAAAGGAAAATAGTGGGGACAGGGGGGGAGAGGAGAAGTGAGGAAGAAAGAAAAAAGTCACAAGCAGGAGAGAAAAAAGGCACAGAAAGAGAGGGGACGTATTCTGGGTCTTAAATGCAAATGATGTTCCAGCCATCTCATCAAAAATGTCTTTATTCTCTCCAATGGAGCCCACTGTTGTTTCACAAACAGGTTTCCTTTTAGGGTCCTCCCACCCTTTCTCTTTTATCCTTGGTTTTATCAACATAGAATGACCCTGTCCATTTAGGATTCTGAGGAATTTGATTTGTGATTGGAAAAGAAAAGCTAGTGGGGATGGGGAGGACACGCCCAGTATTTCTTAAGTATTTTCCCCTCTCTTCTTTCCTTGAATCTCTAGTCTTTGTCTCATTTCTTTACACATTTGGAAAATACCATAGGTTCATAGATACACCGATTTTTTTTTTCAGCAAAGTTAAGGAGCAGAAAGCCTAGGAAGATAAGAAATTGAAAGTCAAGAAGGAAGAGAGATGGACCCAGATCCAGAGAGACAAGGTTAGCCTAGGCCCCGACACATAGCCTTTTTGTAAAAATACATCTGAAGTGCCTCGTTACCCAAAATCTTACTGAGTAAGGAGAAAAAGTGTGATTCTTTCAAACTGCTGAGAGATTTGAGAGAGTTGAATTAGAAACCATGCCTGCAGATGGCCATTGCCCAGTAGTGGGGTGAGTGAGAATCTGAGAGGTTAATAGGACCAGGAGTTCGTTTTACTGCAGTGGGAGCACTCATTATTCGGGCTTCTACATAGAGTAGAAATCAGATTTACAGACTCACTCAGTCTAAATTCAATGAGGGATTATGATTCCACTAATCTTTGCTTTTCTTGGGGGAAAGAGTGTTCAGTGTGTGTAAGAAAGTATGAAAGGGGAAAAAGAAGTGATTCAGAGCAGTGTGAAAAAGGGGAAAGAAATACTAATCAGAGGGAAAACTGAAAAACTATACAATCCTAAGTAATGAAAAATGGGAAGATCGAGGAAAGAAAAATGGAAAGAATGAGAAAGTACATGAAAGAAAACAAACAGGGAAAAAATTAATACTTTTGAGAAACCTGCATGCCAGACTTGCATCCTATACTGTCCTGGGGACTTAACAAGATCACAGTGGGATTTTGCTACCCATCGGCTGTTCTTTGTTTCGCTCCTCATTCACAGAGCCCTGTTCTAAGCTGCCTCTCTGTTTACAAAGATGGGCCACCAGGACCACAAACGTATCAGCTTATAAAGTCATAACAGTGCAAAGGGCCCCGAGACAGCTAGTCATGCCCCTCCTTCCCCCACCCCTATGCACACACATTTGACAGTTGAGACAAGTGAGGCCCGGAGAGGTTGAATATGAAACGGAGGAAGTGCTGTTAGAGGTCAAAACTAGGGCTTTTGATTCCAAGTTCAGTGTTTGATAGTGGACTTCTTCACTTTCCCAAACTCCTCCAGTTCCTTTCCCAGCTTGTATCATGGACTCACCCCTTTCTAGTCGTGTTGCCTCCCAAACTGTCGTCTTCATTTTTTTTTTTTCTCTTGCCCCCATAGGCAGTCAGTCAATAAGTCTTGCTGACTACATATTCATGTCCTTTTTATCTCACTGCTTCTTCCCTGATTCAAACCATGGCACCCTTCACCTGGACGATTATAATGATTTCCTATCTCTAAAGTGCTCCAGCTTCTCTTAGAAATTGCAATTGTCCTAAAACATAACACTGATTTTGTCATTTCTGTCTTTCCATGGCTCCTCCTTTCCAACCAAACAGTCATGTCCACACTCCTTGGCATGGTGCAAGACCTCCACAGTCTGGCTTCTGCCTTGCATTCTGGCTGCATCTTTCTTTTTCTAGTATTGACCATGCCCAGCACTACCCCATCCCTTTGATTTTGTTCACACCATTCCCTATATCCAGGATATTCTTGCTTCCCCCTTTCTAACTCAAAGACTGCCGCCTTCATAGAATCTTTCTTGATTTTCTCTTTCTCTCTCTCTCCCCTTCTTGAGCAAAAAGTAGGTCTTCCACTTTTCTCTGAAAGCTATACCATTACAATTTATGTTATTTGTGCATCTCTTGAGGCCAGGTAATACATATTGTTATTTATTTCGTTTTTACCTCTCCCAGAGCCTGCCAGTGCTCCATACATAACAGATAGGCATTGGATGCTTGTTCAGTTGAACAAAATTGAGTTTGTGCCAAAAGATAGGTGAAGGAATCAGTCACATTTAGGGTGAAGATAAAAATATTTACATTAATTTAAAATGTCCATGTCTTAAATAAGGAGCACTTCAAAGTACATGGAGAATGTACTAATTATGTGCTAATGTACTAGGCATTAGTGATAAGGCTGCTGCTAGATTGATCCTTGCCTAGAGAATGAGAGGAAATATTTGCTGGTTGGACATCTCTGGAATTTCTATAAATTCACTTTGATTTCTTTTTGAAATACAATCTGGGGTAGAAATTGATAGATGAAAGTTCTATATACTGCAAAGGAGATTTTGCATTTTTCTTATAAACTACAATAACATTTCCCTATGATGGTCTCAGGTTCAATACTGTGGTTTGTAACATAGGTGAAGCCACATTAGGTGAAGTTGATCTGGTACTTGGGACACTAATGCTCCGTGGGAAGGCCCAGAGACAAATTCCCCTTGTATAAACACCTATCCTCTAATTATTTGCTTTTTTGAGGAGGATTCTTGCAAATGTGACAAATGTCTTTAAGTGTTGGTTTAAGTCCAGTAAAATGTGCCTCTATGTTCCTTCCATGACATTCTTTTATGCGCATGACTGGAGCTGAGGTCTGCTCCACCCCCACAGTAACTTAGAAGTGGGTCAGCAGCAAGCCAGGGAAGAGCTCTCCACTGGTGCCTATAGGACAACCTCCACGTCGAAAGCTTGTGTTGCAATTTAAAAATCCTGAGACATGCGAATTTGTGAAGAATAAACTGCCATACCAAACACTAAATGGAGTCACCCGACAGCAAAGCAGAGGCCAAAACTGAAAGCAGGAAGAAAAGAGGGCGATGGCTTTAGATCTACCAAGAAATGTACTTGTGGACCACTCCCCTTTCAAACCAGCAAGGACAAGAAGCCCTATTGTTCGGGCTCTACCTGCAGAGCTAGCTGGGAGTGGCTCCTGCCCAGGGAGTTAGACACGGGAACTAGGAAACCGAACCCTGCCAGCACAGAAGAATGCGGAGCCAGGCCCCCTGTGAAAGATAGCACGAGGACAGGCTCTGGGGAAGAGTTTCCGAGCGCAGGACTCCGAAGGGAGCAGAGGCAGGAGAGGGAATGCGGCCACACATCTCGCTTGATTCCTTGGCTCTTAACTACTCTGCTCCAGGACCCAGAGGTGACCGCCAGATACCAGGGATCACAAAGAAATGTGGTGGAATTTGTTCCATACCTGAAGTGTTTGAATCAGTCCTCATGCTCCTGTAAAAATAAACAACACATTTCAAAACATTTGCTAGTGTAACCGCAAATATTTAGAAAAGCATTACTGGGTGTGAGATAGCTGACCATTCCCTAAATGCTTTGTAGGTAGTAATGAAACGTGTTTGGTACATCTATGGCATTGTTGATTAAAAAACATATTAAAGTAAAAGTACCTAAATTTCTCTAACATGCAAGCTATCCCGCCTGTAAAAGCCATATTAATAACATATACTCTATTTTTATTACTTGTCACTCAGTGAGGCTGGGGCATCCTTTCCCTGCTTCCTCTCCAGCCTCTGAAAACTTATTTGGGGTTTAGACTTGGAGAAGCTCAGGGCTCACCTAAAATGCCAGGTGTGTTGGGAATTGTAGGTTTTCATAGAGACCTAGGGATAGATTCTAGAAAGGATGGGTGCCTGGGGTTAGAGGTTGTCCAACTCTGCTAGCTTCTTTGTCACAGTCTCTATGGCCCTGATGGGGGCCACAGAGCCTGGGAAACTTGTCAGCCCCCAAAATATGCCTTTTTTGATATATTATTTTAAGCTGATTATTTTTAAGAAACAAAAGCCTCAGAAAGAACCTTTGACCCTCCCCCTTACCTGCCTAAAGGAATTCAGATAGAAAAACCTGCTCCAAGGAAAATCGGCTCACCTTGGTGGCGTGTGGCCTAAGCGTGGTAGAAAGGAAGAAGCCAAGCAAAGTCAGTGTTTGTACTCCCCTCTGAGTCCCATTGTGTCTGGGTGTCCTGGAAAGATTTGTTTACCAAATGTGTGCTCTTTCTCATCTATCTGTGAATTGCCCACTTTCCTTTTGATGTCCCAGACGCCTGCCCCCTTCTTTTAGAATGGCATATAAACCTGAACTGCCGAGTCTGTCCTAGGCTCCTATATTCTTAAGGAACTCTCACATGTACATATGTGATAAATTTGATTATTTTCTCTTGTTAATCTGTTTCATGTTAATTTGGTTATTAGACCAGCCAGATGAACTTGAAGGGTAGAAGGAAAATTTTTTTCCCTCCCAACACAGGTGAATAACATACACAAGTTATTATTTTTCTTATGGTGTAGTGGATAAAGTAGGAGAGAAGCTGTCAGTTTTTTAGACTATTTCACTTTCAGAAATGTCTTTGGATAAAGAAGTTTGTCTTCTGCACCCCTAATTTTAAAAATTAATAACAATAATTCAAATACTTATTTTCTTAACCTCAGTGGCATGCTAAAATATAAACCCATGTCACTTAATTTGCACTAAATCTTTGTTTCTTCATCACATTTTCAATATTTTGGAACTGTTGCTGTTTGAGCAAAAGAAAGTGTTTCAGAAAAATAATTGCGCTTAGATAATATATTCACAGATAAGCACAAAGACATAATTATGATCCATTTCAAGGGTTCTGGCAAATGCATCCAGTTTGAGTTCTACTAATGGATCTTTCCAAAGTAAAGGTTAAGTTAGTAATTTTCTGAGGAGTTTGCAAATAAATGTTCACAGAGCCTTAACTAAATAGGTCTGGTGATTTAAATGAAGGTTAAGCTTAATGACAAAAGTTTTCAAGAGACTGAGAAATATCAGGTAAATGTACTTTAAATATGTGTAAATTAAAATAAAGCCTGCCATTATCTTCCATACAGCAAAGGGGAGAGTCACAGTATTGCTATTATCAAGGTATGAAAAGGAATATAAATGCTTTATAAAGGAAATCCTTCACTTTGGAAGGACCTAAAATGACATTACAGATGGCTCCATACTCTTTCACTCATCTAGATTGAAATGGCTGAATTTACATTTTAAAGAGTAATGAATTTGAGGACAAAATATCTAACAAGGTCATTGTTTAATTTTTTTCATGTTCCAAAGTGCATGGTTATAAAGTGTCACTGAAATCCATGATCTGGAAGATGAAAAATATGTAGCACTTATTTATCACTCTCACAATGTCCTGACGCAATCCCACAAATTCTGCAATATCCTACAGATGTCCCAGAAACAAAGCACCAGCCAATTCCATTCTATTCTTAGATATTACACCTATCATTCATAATGAACATTTTCAAATTAGGCTCCAGCAAGTAATTATGTTCCTGATGCAAACTGGCAATAAAAAGGAGCCCAGGCTTGATTAAATTGGGCTTAAGAGGATTACTTAGAACAAAAATTTGTTTTTGCTTTGTGTTTTAAAATTTATCTATTTATGTTTCTCCCTAGTAGAGTCATCAGATAAATGACTCAGGAAGCTGAGAGACTGGAGTGCAGGCCTTGAAGAATTTTGGATGTGCTAACCTTCAAGATTCCTTTTATTTTTACTATTCATATAGAAAAATATTTTTCCATTTCTAATAGTGATCATAATAGTGAGACAAACAAAAATTTGCAGAGCATTTTTCATCATAAAATATTTTTATCTCACAATTTTAATACTTTAACAAGCCAATAAGAGCCAATTTAATGCTCAGAGGATTTTTTGGGTAGTGAGACTATTCTGTATGTCATGGTGGATACATGTCACTATGTATGTGCCAAAACCCATCGAACTCTACAACACTAAGAGTGAACCTTAAACTAGGGACTATAGTTAATGATAATGTATCAATATTATTTATTAGCTAGAGGTCCAGTGCACAAAATTCATGCATGGAAGGGGGGCGGGTCCCTCAGCCCGGTCTGCACCCTTTCCAATCGGGGACGCCTCAGGGGATGTCCAACTGCAGTTGGACATCCCTCCCTCTCACAATCCCGGACTGCTGGCTCCTAACTGCTCACCTGCCTGCCTGCCTGATCACCCCTAACTGCCTCTGCGTGCCAGCCTGATTGCCCCTATCTGCTCCCCTGCCAGCCTAATCACCCCCTAATTGCTCCCCTGCTGGCCTTATCTCTCCTAACTGCTCCCCTGCCTGCCTGATTGCCCCTAACCACCTCTGCCTCGGCCTCTGCGGCTTTATCTGGAGGGACATCAGGAATGATGTCCAGAAGGTCATTCAGTCTAATTAGCATATTACACTTTTATTAGTATAGATTGCAACAAATGTACCACACTAATGCAAAGTGTTAATAAGAAGTCTGGGGGTGGGGGTGACAGAATGGCAATGGGGTGGGTGTATGGAGCTCTCTATCAATTTTTCTATAAATCTAAAACTGTACTTAAAAATAAAGTTTGTTAATTATTCATTTTATTAAAACGCACTAAAAGCTAATCTAAGCCCTAGCCTTTGGCTCAGTGGACAGAGCGTCGGCCTGCAGACTGAAGGGTCCCAGGTTCGATTCTGGTCAAGGGCATGTACCTGGGTTGCGGGCACATCCGCAGTGGGGGGTGTGCAGGAGGCAGCTGATTGATGTCTCTCTCTCATCGATGTTTCTAACTCTCTATCCCTCTCTCTTCCTCTCTGTAAAAAATCAATAAAATATAAAAAATAAATAAAATAAATAAAATAAAAGCTAATCTTAGGGCAAGGAAAGAAGTTGAAATGATTTAAATAATTAACATATATTTTTTCCCCTTTTGAATCCAAAGTTCAGAGCTCCTGGTCATATAGAAACAATTCCTGAAGAAGTCTCCCTAGAGTTCAAGCCAATAGTGTGTCCTATGGCTCTAAAGGGGGATCCTTGCTTTGGCTATCGGCACTAAGAACAAGCCCTCAGGAGAAAGGAATCCTTGCTAACCTGTACTTTGTACCAGTATGTAGAACTGGCATAGTATCTAGAACTGGCTTTTCATAAAGCAATGGTTCTCAAATGTGAGCATGCACTGGAACTGCTTGGAGGTCTATTGCAGCACAGAATGCTGAGCCCACTCCAGGATTTATGATTCAGTAGGATGGGGTGGGCCTGAGAATTTACATCTCTCACAAGTTCCCAGGAGATAGTGCTGACACACACTGAGAACCGCTGGTGTAGAAAGCCTGGGTATTAAACGATGCTTTGTTTGAGCAGACAGCCAAAAGTTCTGCCACCACATCCCCTGATGCCTGAATACCTTGGCACTTGGATCTAGAGGCTCTAGAATGGCTAGAAATGCACAGTCCAGGGGCTAAATGCACATGACTCTGGTTTCCAGGTTTGTGACTCACCTAAGGATCACCCATAATCCTGTGATTCCCTTGACCTGTACTTAGTTAGCTAAGAAAGGTTAAAGAAAAAGCCAGATTTGAGTACAACATACTTAATTCTCACTTGGTTAAAATATTAGTAAGGTGTGTTTTTGTATTTGTTTTTAATTTTTTGACAGAACACCCAACTTTCTTTTACATAAACTATTGGAAATGAATCATGGGTGACAACAGTGATCATTTACTGAGCACCTGCTGTGTCCCAAGCGCTTTACATTCTCTTAGTGCTCTACTTCTCAGAGCCCTCCAACACACTGGATGTGCTCACTGTTTCTGGTCCAGCACTCTCCTTTAAGGACTCCCCAGAGCAGAGCTACATTTGACTTCACCATGTGGTCTCTTGTTTATTTAGCAGTAAATTAAAATTTCATAAGAATTATGAGTAGGTCTTGATCCCTGGCAGGAGAATAATGTCTAAAGTCTACCCAGGACAGATGTCTTAATGTTTATTTTTGACAAATTTCCAAGGACAAAGACACCACAACCTCCAAAACCCAGTTCTGTTGTTTATTAATATCTAATCAGTGATACGTACTAATGTATTGTTCTTTATTGACTGGTTGGCTGTCTGCTATATTACTTTACTGTACAATAAATTTTTCCTTTGTGATAGTTAAAATGATTTTCATTTAAAATTTACTTTTTAAATTTAGCCTTCTGTGGACTTCTCATACATTGAAGATAGTAATTGTCACCTATTCGCATTTTCCTCCTCTGTTTAAAAAACCTTTTTTTTTTTTTTTACTGCATTAGGTTTTGTGTTTTTCTCCAGTTCTTCTCTAGGTTCAGTGTGTTAGCTAGTGTAGTGGGAACATTACTTTGAAGATACTCTGTGGTATAAAATCATCTTTGCATTATATTCAATGCAAGTCAAAACTGTATTAGATTTGTTTAGTCTAATGTACAGACTGAACCTTTTCTCCCGCCCCTCTCTTGCTACGTCCCTTCCTCCCCCATTCCCTTCCCCATTTTAATTTGTCTATTCTTTTATTTTTGAAGCAATAACCATTGTTCACAATGCCTGGCATTGTGACTTTTTAAATATCAGGTTTTTTTAAATCCCTACAACAATTCAGCATGGTAGGTGTAATTCTCGTTTTACAAGTAAAGAAACTGTTACCTGGAAACATCACAAAGCAGGTAAGACTAGACGAGCTAGGATTAGAACCAGGGTTGTCTGACTGCAAAACTCAGTCTCTTACTGCTATGTCTTCCAATTAATGCATCCTAGCATCAGTTTGATTTTTAAATTATATATGTAATCCATTGTAAAATAAAAGTTTAATAGAAATGTGTGTTAATAGCTACAACAAATATCAATTTATTTAATCACCAACTATGCCTAAACTCTGTGGTTTCTTACCATCCTTATCCTATCTAATAAAAGAGTAATATGCAAATTGACCATCATTCCAACACACAAGATGGCTGCCCCCATGTGGACACAAGATGGCCACCACAAGATGGCTGGCGGGGGAGGGCAGTTGTGGGCAATCAGGCCTGCAGGGGAGGGCAGTGGGGAGGACCAGGCCTGCATGGGAGGGCAGTTGTGGGGGGGACCAGGCCTGCAGGGGAGGGCAGTTAGGGGCAACCAGGCCAGCAGGGGAGTGCAGTTGGGCGCAACCAGGCCTGCAGGGGAGGGAAGTTAGGGGCAACCAGGCCAGCAGGGTAGGGCAGTTAGGGGTGACCAGGCTGGCAAGGGAGGGCAGTTAGGGGTGACCAGGCCTGTCAGTTTGGTGTTGAACAGGCTGGCAGGGGAGTGATTAGGGGGTGATCAAGCTAGGCAGAAGTGATTAGGGGAAATCAAGCAGGCAGGCAAGCAAGTGGTTAGGAGCCAGCAGTCCTGGATTGTGAGAGGGGTGTCCTGGTGGGATCAGGCCTAAACAGGCAGTTGGACATCCCTTGATGGGTCCCAGTTTGGAGAGGGTGCAGGCTGGGCTGAGGGACACACACACCCCCGTGCACGAATTTCATGCACCGGGCCTCTAATTGTAGAAATAAAATACCATTGTATATACATTTTTTTTTTTGAATTTTACTTTACTATCTTGTAAGTTCTTTTTAGTCATAGAGCTCTTTTCACTGAAATTCCCCCATTGCTTTTCCTAATGGGGATCTGCTGTTTCACTAAATTAACATATTATTTCCTATTTAGCCATTTTTATACCCACAGTTCTTTGGATTACTTACAGGTTTTAACTACAAGACACTATGTTCAAATATGTTATTTTAAAAAATTATTTCTTTGACACATTTTCCTCTATGTCAAGGGCTGTAATCATCTGTCATGTGAGTTGCCAAATCACTGTGTAGACAGCTCCCACTGTTTGCAGTGACATCATCAGTGTGAGTAACATCTAAATAAAAACCCAGTAATTGCTTTACTTGTATTTTTAAAAATTATTAATGAGATTGATCCCTCTTCAAGTGTTGATTTATTTTTGTCTTCTGGAGTCAATTTTTCATTCATAACATTTCTTCATTGGATTCTTTACAAATTCTCATTAGCTAGCTGTATATATGGTAGGAACAACCTTTATAGATTACCTGTTGTGATTATTTTCCCACTGTGTTACGCATTTATTTATTTAAAGTTATTTATTTGGCAGGTATTTATAACTGTTATACAGTCAGTCAGCTTGGAACTCTATTTCCCCAGAGCTCCGTACTTCCTCCAGATCCCTGCTCATATCAGATCTCTGCCCTTCATCAGAGAAGCCATCCTGACCACCTGTATAAGAATCTCTCCTCCCTCCTCAAATCACTGTCTATTCTGTTACTTTATTTTTTAAATCATAGCCCATTTCAGATCTCATATTTTATTATCTATATCCTCCACTGGAATAAAACACTCCGTGAGATAGGGACTTGATTATTTTCACTGCTGTGTTCTCAGGGCCTAGCACAGAGACGGTGCTCAGTAAAAATTATTGAATGAATGAACTTTGCCACTGAAAATTTCTTCTGTTGCTTCAGAGGCCAAGAAATGAAGTTTCCTCTGAGACCAAGGCAATGCTACCATTCCATTTTCTTCTAGTTTATTTTAGTTTTACAATATTTTACTCTTTTTCCATCTGAAACTTTTGTGTGTGGTAGGACATAAATCTCTAGAATTTTGCTCTTTTGTGCTTCTTTTGAACCCATATTAGTTTACATTTATTTTCCAAACTTTATTTATATATTCTAAACTTGGCACTAGTGTTTCTAGTGGCTATTTAATTATAATGTGGCTTAAGATTTTACAGAACCAAGTCTCTCTAGACACTTTCCATACCCAAAAGTTTACTTGATAATCTTACCCCTATCTTTTCACATACTTTTTATAATTTCTATGAGATATCCTATTGAGATAAATTGGTATTGTATTAAATCTATAAATCAATCTAGGAGGCCCTATAATATTTGCTGTCTTAAATCTACCAGCCCAGAAAGAGATCTGAGTTTTCCTTATTCAAGTTGTTGTTTAGTTCTGCCATTAAAGTTTTGTAATTCCAGGTATATAGATCTCTTCTCACTTCCACTAAATATTTGATTTTTATCATTGTTTATGAAAAATACATTCTCTTTTTTCAATGCATTTTTTATTTTTTTAAAATAAGACATTAACAGAATTATTTTTGTAAGTTTATTTTATAACCTATGACATTGTTAAACATTTTTTACAAACTAATATTTTTAATGAATCTCAAATTTTCTAAATGTGAATTTCCATTTGCAAAGAGTGATTTTTAAAATCTTATATTTATTCTTTGATTTCTTTTCCCTACTGTACTCCCTCTTAAATTATATTTTATAGAAATGTTAATGGGGACATAATTTAAGAACAGTTGCAAGATTTCTTCATTAAAATGATAGCTCTGATTTGGAGCAATTGTTCTTTACTGTGTTACAGGAAAATTCTTCTATATTTTGTGAGTCTTTATCAAGAGCATCAAAATCTCTCAAATGCATTTAAAGTGCCATGACTTTTCTGCTATTCGATATTCAAATAATGACTTCTATTGACAGTTTCCTTAATTTGGTATTATTTCTATATTTTGCTTCTTAAGAGCCTATGTATTTAGCATTTATTGCCATAGGTAGGATTAATCTAGAATTTTCTTTCTTGTGCTGTCTGCCAGACTTTACAATCCAAATTATTTGCTTCATAAAATTAGGAAAATAAAACGTATGTTTTCTGTATTTAAAAGATTACAAACATCTGCTAGATGTCCTTTTCTTTCATGGGAGCTATTTGATAAAAACTTCTGGTTTTCAAGTTTTAATTGTGCCAGTTTTGCCTCTCTGTGTCTTTGTTAAAGTCATCTATTTAATTTAGGGTTTCCAAGCTATTAAAGCAAAGTTGTGTATAATATTTCTCAATAACAATTTCCTAATCTTCCTATTAGCTGATGTGACACCTTTCAAGTTTCCAATTTTGCCCTTTAAAGAAAAAAGTTGTACGGTGGTTTGCCCTTTTTTTGTTGTTTAGTCTTTTTGAAGAATCAACCACAGTTTCTATCACTTTAAATTACTTAAATTTTTTACTGTTTATAATTTTTAAAAATATATTTTTTTATTGATTTCAGAGAGGAAGGAAGGAAGGGAGAGAGAGATAGAAACATCCATGATGAGAGATAATCATGAATCGGCTGCCTCTTGCAAGTCCTCTCCTGGGGATGGAGCCTGTAACCCGGCACGTGCCCTTGACCGGAATCAAACCTGGGACCTTTCAGTTCGCAGGCCGATGGTCTATCCACTGAGCCAAACCGGCCAGGGCTGTTTATTACTTTTTTTTAGTTTTGTTTTCCTGTTTCCCCCTGTTCCTTTTTATATTAAAAATAAACAAAAACTTAGAGCCCTGATGGCATGTCTCGGTGGTTGATGTTGACCTATGAACCAGAAGGTCATGGTTCAATTCCTGGTCAGGGCACATGCCCAGGTTGTGGGCTTGATCCCCAGAGTGGTGCGTGCAGGAGGCAGCTGATCAATGATTTTTCTGTCACCATTGAAGTTTCTCTCTCTCTCCTTCCCTCTTCCTCTCTGAAATCAATAAAAACATATTTTATAAAAATAAAAAGAACTTAGACATGATTCATTTCATCCCTTGTTTTCATTATTACTACTATAAGTATTTAGGTCCAAATTTTCCTCTGGTTTCTTTTTAGGCACTACTACTCCTGAATGATCGGATTAACTTTAATATTTATAATACTGTAGTGTTCTCTCCCATTCATCTTGCAATTGGATATCAAAGTTATGAAAATAGTTTTTTTTTCTTCAGATTATTAATTGGGAATGTAGAAAAGTGTGAGGGATATGTAGAGGAGAAAAGATAGAGAAGTATAGCCCTAACCTGTTTAGTTTGGCTTAGTGCAGTGGTCGGCAAACTCATTAGTCAACAGAGCCAAATATCAACAGTACAACGATTGAAATTTCTTTTGAGAGCCAAAAACCGTCTTCTGCACATGGACCACAAAGTTTCAATCGTACTGTATGTGCGTGCCCGCACGTGATATTTTGTGGAAGAGCCACACACTCAAGGGGCCAAAGAGCCGCATGTGGCTTGCGAGCCACAGTTTGCTGATCACTGGCTTAGTGGAGAGAATAGAGCACTAGCCTGTGGACTGAAAGGTCCCAGGTTTGATTCCGGTCAAGGGCATGTCCCTTGGTTGTGAGCACATACCCAGTAGGAGGTGTGTAGGAGGCAGCTGATTGATGTTTCTAACTCTCTATCCATCTCCCTTCCTCTCTGTAAAAATTTTTTTATAAAAGATAAAAGAAAGAGCGCCCATCATCACTCTAGAAATCGAGGCCCCCTAACTCCCAAAGGTGGACCCTGTGATTCTTGTTTATTTTCTTCATTACACACAGTGACACCAGACAGGCAGCCCAGAATGAAAATAAAATTTAGATGAGATTGAACTAAAATCGGGTAATTAAGAGTTGGCGATGTCATCGTTCGATTATTTTGTATCTATGTTACCGCCCATCTCGGCATCCCCGGGACCTCCCTGCCTCACGCACCTGGATTCTTCAGCCTTGAGAGTTGTGCTTCTTTCCGAGGTCCTGTCATTCATCTCTTCGCAGGCATGTGGCTCACTTTCTATTGGTGTCAGCGTAGTTTGGAAACATCTTTCCCCTTCGAAAGTCAGTGTTACGTTTGAGATGGTGACGTGTTTTGTGAATTCTTTGAGCTCATTCTTACTCTTTGCATCTCGTAGACACCCAGGCTTCAGACATTTTCCCAGTTTTTCCTTTGAAAATAATAATCAGCAGCAAATCAGGTAACAGGAGAGCATCATCCAGAAGTAGATGACTTATGGGGCCATATCTAAAACAGCAATTGTTTCATTCAGATTTATTCGATGCACAGGCACAGTAATGAAGGACTGAAGCTTGTTGTTGCATGGCTGGTGGGGAGGCCAGGTGGGTGTTAGAGGCTGGCAGTGTGGGGACCCAACACAGCACAATGAAAAGCTCATGTGGTCATGTACTAAAGTCATCTCACACGAGAAAAAATTAGTACTAAATTACAGTACTTCCTCTTCCCGAATTGTCAGGGAAAGGAAGGTTTTCTAAGAAGGCCTTACTAGGTACTCCCCAATCTGAGGCTGTCCTTGGTTTAAAGGCATCTAATAGGTGAGAGGAGTTGGAGCTTTATAATACCACTACCGAATTTGTTTTTCAAAACACTTAGAACCTCTACCTAAACCTTAATACCCTAAAATCTCTCCCTTTCTAATTTCCTGGTTTCTGTTTAATGAACCACCTCTCTGAGTGGCTCACTCCCTTCCTGGGAATCTAAGGCTCAGAGCAATTGGCTGGCAGATTCTGAATACTGTGCCTCTCTAGCATCCCCTGCGTCTGCATCAACTAGTCCATCGCCTCTGTTACCTTTCCTGGAAAATAAGTTTCCTCCTAAAATCTTCATTTTAAGTCTGACAATGAAAGAAATACATATTTATTATAGAATAACTTTAAAAAATACCATCCTATATAATAAAAGGCTAATGTGCAAATTGTCCCCTGGACCAGGAGTTCGAGCAGGAGTTCGACCAGGGGGCAGGGCTGGAAGCCATCCGTCCATGGCCCCTCGCCCCAGCCGGCCTGGCCCCATCGGCCCCTATCAGGGAGGGCCGGCCGGACCCCACCCGTAGACGAATTTGTGCACTGGGCCTCTAGTAATAAATACATAAAGTGAAAGGAAGAAAATTATTGCCAGCCTGATGCCACTGGCCAGAAATAATCACTCCTCTGGCACATTTCTCTGGGTCCCTTTGCCCATTTATTTCCTTTGTAGGTGTCTGTTCTGTGACCATATTTCTGTTTCATGTGCTACATTTTTCACTTACTGATTTATAATAATGTTTTCCTTATACCATTAAAACTTGAATTCTTCTAATTAAAAATGAATCCTTGTTGTTGTGGGAAACAGTAAACTCAGACAAGTGTGAAGAAAACATGAATTGCTTATAATCCCCAGATCCAAAAATAAACTGCTATTAATAATATGACTTTCCCCCTCCTATTGCCTCTGTACCTTAGGGATCATATTCTTCATTTTTCACTCAACTTTACATCATGAAGATTTCTCCAAGTAAGGAACAATTCTTCAACAATTTTAATAGCTACAGAGTGTTCATTTGTTAAGCAAATATTTACTAAGTGTCTATGAACTTGCCAGATACATACTATGGTCATTCCTGAATAAGACAAAAATGGGGCCTGCCCTGCATGGATTTAAATCCAGTTAGCCATTTTCCCTATAGTGGACATTTAGGTTGCTTCCATATTTTCATTTTTAGAACCATGTTATAGATGTGGAATGATTAGCATCTTTATAGGGAAGTCCTCATTCCTACTTCTGTTTAATTCCTTTAGAAAGAGTCCTAGAAGTGGGATCACTGAGTCAAAGAGTATATTTTAAGGTTTGTAGCAATTTTCATTCCTACCATAAATCTATATGAATTCCATGTTGACCACAGCTTTACTAACATGGACTACTTTTATTCTTTTAAGTAACAGTTTTACAGGTTAGATTCCTTCTAAGTTTGAATTTCTTTGATTATTAATGAGGTCAAACTTTTCCACTGTATTTATGGGAAGTCTCTTCTTCTGTGAAACGTCTTCCTTGCCCTTTGCCATTTAAAAGAGAAATGTGGGCCCCCTGGGGTTTTCTGCAATGGTCTTCAAATTGATTGCTTTACCTACAATCCATTCTGCCATAAATTAATCTTTAAAAACACAGCTCCTTGCCCTGGCCGGGTGGCTCAGTTGGTTGGGGAGTTGTCTTGTACACCAAAAGGTTGCAGGTTACATCCCCAGTCAGGGTGCATGCAGGAGGCAACTGATGGATGTTTCTCTCTCACATCAATGTTTGCCTCTCTCCCTTCCTCTCTCTAAAAATCAATTAAAAAAAAAAAAAGCTCTCAGTCTTAAAAATACACACACAAGAATCACAGCTCCTTCACACCCTTACAGATTGTGGCTAAGGTGTGCCCAAAGACCGAAAAACACACTTCTTACTTTGGCATTCAAGGTTTGCAAGCAACTTTTCAATTCTGTATCCTATTATTCTCCACATATATTATGCTCCAGCCAAACAGGACTAATCATTTTTGGATATGGCTCTGAGTTTTTCTACTTTCTGGTCTTTTTCTATAGCCACTGACTTCTTTTCGTATTTTAATTTCTACCCTCACTTTTCCCTGCTGAAGTTTCATCTCATCTTTTTATATACATTTAGACCTTAAAATAGCCTTACATAACATTAATATTCTCATCCTCGAGATGAGGAGCTCATGCAGGTTCAGTGACTTGGCCAAACCACTCTGCAGCAGGGCAAGATTCCAAGCCAGGTCTCAGACTCGGACCCCAAAGTTCTTCCCAACCTACCACAGCTTTCTGACATTGGGGTGCGTTTGGTGGCAAGGATGGTCACTACCTATTTCAAGAGACAGCTGACAACTCCTTTACAGCAAGGATCAGATCTCATTATTAAAATTATGTTATTAAAAGCAAGTTCCATAGCATTTTGGTAATCACCCTCAGGGCACTAACCAAGAAGAGCAATCTTGGTGATCACCCTTGTAGTTGATCCTTAAAGAATGCAAGTCTTCCATGTCACATACCTTCTCCTCTTGCTTGGCCTTTAGTATGTCATCGTTTTCAAATACCACTCTGACCCCCGAGCTGTTTGTGCCGTCATGGAGGTCTGTGACTTCTGTGACTTCTGTGAAAATGCTCACATCTGGGGCCTCAGTGACCTCCTGTTCGGGAACATCCGTGACATCAGTGACGTCGGTGATGACGGTTAATTCTGAGAAATCGGTGCTCTCTATGCCATATTCATGGTCTGAATATGTGTACGGATGGGAAGTCTGTACAGCTCTGAATTCTGCAATATCCATGATGTCCGTCGAGCCCGTGATGTCTGTGCTATTTGTGAATTCCGAGAGGCTGGAGACTTCCGACACTCTGGACGCTTTGGCTCTCTCCTGATTCAGGAGGGCGATGAGCTCCACCCATTGAGAAAACAAGGCGTCCTGTTTGTATGCAGGGGAACAGAGCTGTAGGTAGTAGGCTCGGCCACTCACCAGCTTCACTTTGAGGCGCATTTTCTCAGCATCGTGCACAGACAGAGTCACAAACTGCAGAGGGAGAAACCTGCAAACAGATGCAGAGGTCATCTGGAGGCCAGATTGGAGGCCTCTCAGAGGCCTTTCCTGCTACGTTTTATAGCAATTTGTAGAGTGAGACTGAGGACAACAGGCTGGTCTCCCACACAGGCCCGGGTAGGGACAGGCAGGGACCGGGCAGTGCCTTCCCGTGGCCACAGGTCCCCAGGCTGGTCCTTAGTTTAGGAGGCTCAGAATGTTCATTTTCAGTACGTGCCACTGGCTGCTGGGGGTCATCCCACCCAGGTCACACTTCTAAGACTCTGATGTACTACAGAAATCAGAGTGCTGACATTTACCACGAGAAATTGTCCTGTTTCATCCTGCAGAGCTGAGACTAAGAGAAGGTGGGTGATTGGCTCTAGGCCACACAGCAAGTTGGTGGCTTGAGACAAAGCCAGAGCTGACTACTTCTGGTAGAAGTTAGGTGTTGGGGGAAGAGGGGCATGTTCTGCAGAGGTGGTTTGAGTTTTCCATTCCTGTTAATTAAGTTCAATTAAAAAAAAAAACCCTCTTGTTTGACTGCCAGGTTGGCATAAACCATTCCCCCAGCTTTGAGGGTGTGGCTCTCATTTGCAGCAAGGAGCACACGGGAGAGGCTCCCTCGGAGCAATTGCCATCATTGTGTCCATTTTCAGCTCCTCGGGGGCAAAGCCCATTTTCGGAAACATCCTTCCCCTCTTCCCTTTGTAACTCACCTGGTGAGCACCAGTTTCTCCGGAGAAGATCTCAGGAGACTCTCAAACAGGGGTCTGTCCTTCTGGGCCGTGGGTGTGAGATGTGCTAGCAGCATCACGTTGGGGGTCTTGTGGGTGTGGCTGGAAGAGCAGATGGCAACAGCCACCCAGTTGGCTCGGTTATGAAGGTAAATGGATTCACCTCTTCTATTGACCTAAGGCAGAGAACAGGAAGAGGGGTTTTCTGAGGAGGTGCGTGGTCCTGATTGCCTTGCTTACCTGGAGGAAACAGGAAAAGCGAACCATGTGATGCATGTGGTCACTCACTTGTTCCTGTGACTTCTTGGAGCTCTCACAGCAAAAGGCAGATATGGCTCCTAACTGTGGAGGTCTGCCAGGGCAGTAAACACTGAACAACTATGCCACTTATTATTATTATTATTATTATTATTCTTAAATCCTCACCTGAGGGTATGTTTATTATTTGTTTGTTTGTTCAGAGAAGAGAGGGGAAGGGAGAAAGAGAAATAATAGGAATGATGAGTTTTCAGTATTTGTTGCCTTTGTTTTGAATGTAACTTAGTTGGAAAAGTTGATAGAATTTAAGTTTTAATAGTGGTTGTGTTTAACAACTACTTGCAAACTTCCTAAACACTTAACCAATCGGCCAGTCCCAGGCACCCTGGCCATAGGGTCAGAGAAGTGTCCCCTGAGAAAGGGACCTCACGGAGACCTGAAGAATGTGGGAGATAAACTGGCTGTGTGGACAGAACTTTTAAGCTGAGGAATTGCATGTGCAAAACCCCACGTCCTAAGAATCTCAGCCAGTAAAACCTTCGCAGTTGGAAGAGGAGGAGACTGGAAAAGTGGGTGGACAACGATATGAAGCCAGAGAAGTTCCAAGCAACACTTGGTTTCTCAGCTGTATAATAACTGGTTCAAAAAAAAAGTCACTTAAAAACAAATATACTCTAAAAGACATCAGAACCCACACTATTGATTATCTACCCAACACCATGCTCCTTTTCTGCCCGATGAGCAGAATTCTGGCTTTGTCCAGCACCCATCCCTCGGGGGTGGTGTCCCAACTCAGGGTTTAAATTATGATTGACTTAGCCCAGCTGGTGTGGCTCAGTACTTGAGTATTGAGGTCACCAGTTCGATTCCTGGTCAGGGCACATGCCCAAGTTGTGGGCTCAATCCCCAATGGGAGGCATGCAGGGGGCAGTTGATCAATTATTCTCTCATCAGTGTTTCTATCTCTCGCCCTTCCTCTCTCTAAAGTCAATACAAACATATTAAACAATTATGATAAACCAGTCATGCTGACTCATCCTCTTGCACGCAATTGCTTTTAGCAGCAGCATGTGACCCAGGCATGGCCAATGAGACACTAGTGGGGGCCTCTTGGTGGCTCTGGGAAAGGATTCCGAGCCCTCACAAAGTTGTAGGATGAGAGGCATCTCTTCTGTTGCTGGCAGTCACTGTCCTGTTTGCATGCGATGTTGGAGGGGAGCTAACTTAAGGGTGACAGAGCAAAAAGAGGGAGGTTGGGTCCTTGATAACTCCCCGTGGACGAGCTGAGGCCCTGAGGTCCTGGCACTCTGTTTGAGGTCATTGCTATTCTTTTTCATTTAAACTTGTTGACTCAGGAACTTTAGTAGCTTGCTGCATGTTGAAGGGAATAACCTTATCCAGTTATGATATGGGGCCATGGATGGTCTATAGAATGCTAACTGGCCCCCACCCCCATGTTCATGAGAGCATGCAAAGGTTATTTGAAAAGTGTGCAGGAAGAAATGTGAAAAAAAAAAAAGAATATTAGTAAGAACGGAGCACATGGAGAGTAAAGTACATACAATTATGACTTATTACATGTGTTCTGGGCAACACAGAAGCATTAGTGTTCTTTGAGGCATCACTTTCTGCCTATGGTTCTGGAGGGGAGGTGGTGCCCCTGGCTCCCAGGGGTCAGTGCAGAGAACGTGTTTATGGAAGGTGAAGAAGTAAGTATCTGTGGTCATCTCTGCCATCCCTCTGTGGCATCAGCTGAGGAGCTGTTTGATGGATGTGTTTCATGTTAGACTTGGTTGTGGCATTTCAGTAAAGTTTAGAGGTACAGCCTATGCCATTGAACTCATTTCCCTATTTCTTTGTATAAATATATATTTAAATACGTTTTTTTTTGAATTCCTAGAGGGGAAGGGAGAGGGAGAGAGGGATAGGAACATCAATGATGAGGGAGAATCATTGATTGGCTGCCTCCTGCACGCCCCCTATTGGGGATTAAGCCCGAAACTCAGGCATGTGTCCTGACTGGGAATTGAACCCTGGCCTCCTGGTTCATAGGTTGACTCTCAACCACTAAGCAACACTAGCCAAGTTTATCTGAGTATTTTAATGTTGAATGTTCAAAGGAAAGTTAGAACTGCTCCCAAATGCACTGAAATGTAGTTTCATTCATAATGTAGGTACATTTTTATGAAAGGAAACTTTTCTCCCTAGCACAATTTGACAATTGTATTTCACCTTCAGAACTAATAGCCAAAATGCACTTTAAATCCCAGTTGTGTCATAGGTGTTATTCTTTAAAGTGTCTGCTAAATCTAAGAAAGGAATTATCAGAATGCTTTCCTGTGGCAGGATATCCTAAAAATGACTACCGTCTCTTCATGTAATTTTGAGAAGATTATGATAGAAAATTATGGTAGAGTTAGGACAGAATTCCTAGGTTAGAGTTGGGGAAATTTGAAATGAATTTTTACTTAACATTGTAATTATTTTCAGTTGTTTAAAGTTCCCAAACTGTTCCCTTTAACTGTATCATACATTCCACTGCCACATTTCAAACAATTCTCCTCCCAACCTTTTCAGTCATCTTTGAGTAAGTTAATGACTGAAATTATTGTAACATAATTCAGGGCTCAAATATTTACCTGGATAAAATTGCCCTCTAATATGGGAGGAGATACAAAAGGGGCATACTCTCCTCCATCCAACCTGTTTCGGAGATCTCTCGGGCTGTGCGAGGGTGGGATGCAGATGGCATCTCGCTCACTGATCCGCAGGGTAGCCTTCCTGCTGCTCTTCATTGTGCTTACATGCAGACATCAGACAATTGACAAAGTGGACAGACAATGAACAGATGCAGAGAAAATTTAGTATAACACGTAAGTAGCTTCCCTTATTCATTCATTCAACAAATCTCATCAACATCTATGATATGCTAGGCCAGTGGTCGGCAAACTACGGCTCGCGAGCCGAGCTGCGGTTTGCTGCTCTGGTGACTAATGAGTTTGCCGACCACTGCGTAAGGCATTACCCTTACCCAGAAGTTTTGACTTCAGGTTAAAGACATTAGTACATTATTAAAGTGTTTTTCCCTAAGGCAGTGGTCGGCAAACTCATCAGTCAACAGAGCGATGAGCCGCAGTTTGCCGACCACTGTCTAGGCAACATGCTGAGCACTGGAGATACATCTGAGCAGGACTGATAAGGTCGCTCCCCTAAAGCAGCTTATACGCTATGGGGAAACAGAGGAAGCAAGTTAGAAATCAGATGTGGCTCTGGCCAGGTAGCTCAGTTTGTTAGAGTGTCGTCCCCGTGAGCCAAGGCTGCAGTTTTGATCCCTGGTCAGGGCACAAACAAGAAGTAAGCAATAAATGCATGAATAAGTGGAACAACGTATCAATATTTCTCTCTCTCTTTAAAAAAAATAAAGATGTTGGATGATAAGGGCTACAGAGATGATAGAACAGAGATAGCTGGAATATAAAGTGCCTGGCGTATAGGGCTGGCAACGCTACTTAATTAGGCTGGTTAGGAAAGGCCTCTCGAGGAGGCCTCACAACACATGCCCCATATCGCCTAAACCTTTCTTTTCTGTCTTCTTAATTAATGTATGACTACTCTTCCCATCATTCAGGGTTCACAGTCTTTTTTTTCTTTTTTAAGAAGGGTATCGAGCCCTGACTGGTTTGGCTCAGTGGATAGAGGTTGGCCTGCGGACTGAAGGGTCCCAGGTTCGATTCCAGTCAAGGGCATGTACCTTGGTTGCAGGCACATCCCCAGTGGGGGGTGTGCAGGAGGCAGCTGATCAATGTTTCTTTCTCATAGATGTTTCTAACTCTCTATCCGTCTCCCTTCCTCTCTGTAAAAAGTCAATAAAATATATTTTTTAAAAAAGAAGGGTATCAAAATTATACTAAACTGAGAACACTTTTTCCTGATCATTCACCCATCACCAAGGCTAGCTCTTGGTTGGGAGGTAAATAGTGGATATTGATCTAATCAATGACAGTCATTCATCTCCTCCTCTCTCTCCGGAAACTGCTTCAACAGACAACAATGGCTATAGGCCATTGGATATTATCTTTCATCTATCAGAAATCACAGAATTCCAAGAAGGGAACAAGACTTCAGAGTGTAATTCTGCTCAAATGTTCAAAACATCCCCCTTCCCTCTTCACAAACCCCATGCCTGTTAGAGGAAGAGTTCTTAACGGGCATGCAGTAGCTCCTGCATGCAGATTTCCACCTCGGTCCTTTCTCAGAGACACTTTCCCCTCTAGCCTAAGCTAGTAGGTAAGTAGTGAGCATGTCTCCTTGCTGTCCCAGCCAGGGTCGTGGGATGCAGAGACCACTCCTACCTGACATCCTACAAGTGTATGACGGGGCATGGAGAGAGTGGGAATTCCCCACAGACCTTAACTGGCGGAGCTCAATGGCTGTCACCCTTTAGCTCATCTTTTTTTTTTTTTAACTGCTTTCATAGAGGAAGGGAGAAAGAGAGAGAGATAGAAACATCAATAATGAGAGAGAATCATTGATTGGCTGCCTCCTGCACACAACCCGGGCATGTTCCCTGACTGGGAATCAAACCCTGACCTTCTAGTTCATAGGTCCATGCTCAACCACCGAGCCACACTGGCCAGGCTCATTAGCACCTTATACATGAACATATGGGGAGTAAAATGAGTCAACCAGATTAAGCTTTGAACAGAAAATTTATTTTAAAGTGCCACTAGACTTTTTAATGAGGATACATAAAAGATAAAGTTAAAGGTACAAAACCCGGTTGACCAATTGAGGGCTCACAAGTACCGAACGAAATGGTTCTTGATGTTTGCCATTCCATTGCTTCCTGTTATCAGCAGTGCCTGGACCAGAACCGTCATCAGTTTGAAACAGGCACTGACAAACAACATTATTCATTTCTGTAGATTCTTTAAAAATTTGAAAATGAACTGTATGTTAATAAACACTGACTTTATAATCATTCAGTGTGTGTACACAATTTTGGGGAAATTTCTGTCTATGAAGATCTCCTGGAGCATGTCAAGAAAGCTTTGGAATAGAGCATTTCTGAAAGGAGAGCAAGGTGTAATGGAGGAAGGAAAGAGAAGGCCCCTGACGTTTGGGGGCTGACTGACAAGCAATCACAGCAACTGTTCTCCCTCCACTTCCCAGAACAGAATATGCTTTCTTGCATGTTTGTTCCTCTCAGCTCAGATTCTCATATTGGTGCACGTGTCCCTTATTGAATCTAGAAATATGGCGGATCATCCAAAGCCGCCATATTTGGTACACTGAATTCCCAGAGGAGGGAAAGAGGAAAAGAAAGCCTGGGAGGGGAAGTAAGTGAAAAAAGAAGGAAAGAGAAAGGAAGAAGGTAGACTAAAGGAAGAGGCGCGGGCATGGCGTACCTCCCCACAGGCTCATCTTGTGCACCATCACATCTTACCTCAGTTCAGGACCAAGCCGGAATCTTCTCTTGGAGACAGTGTTTTTAACTCACTTCAGTTTGGGCTTTCTCCTTTTCATGATGAAGTCTGTGTGAAAGAAACAAAAATAGAGAATAAAGTATGCAGTGCAATTTCCACACTAATTCTCACTCTTATTTCAAAGGTGAGGTCCATGGCTTAAAAAGAGTCCTAGCTGAACCCAGTGGGTGAAGTGGTCAGAGGGCTGCTGTCCACATCTGAGCTGAGCTGTTGTCAGTGACCCAAAACATGGCCTTTCAGTGAGTGGAGCCAAACAATCATATGTCCACAGCTCATGGTGGGCCTGAAACTACCAGACAGTGACCTCCTGGGTCCTCTAGTGAACGAGGATATTTGAGAATGTGACAAAGGAAGTAATGTAGACTCACATAACCTTTGTGCAGTGGCCGGTTGTAAGAAGCCTGAGGGTTTTCTTTCTGTACATTTAGGCCAGAGCAGCCTAAATTACTCTCTAACGTCCCAGCCGGTAGTCGTTGTATGTATATACTTATATATGCTATGCTCAGTATTTTGTCACTTGTGTTTAGTTCTCATATCACATTATGATTACAGTTACTAGTATAGATAATTCTATCTTGTCTCCGTAAAGTTCTGATTTAAGTAATCCCTTCATTCCTGGACCAGGTGAACTACAACGATAGTTGCTATTTTAACTTCAGTGACATAAGGCCAGTATGGAAAGTAGTCCGGTGGAAATATTTCTAATGGGTTTTGGAGTCAGACACAGCCAGGTTTATATTTGGGCTCTGTCACCTGCTACTTTTGTGATCTTGGACCACGTTACTAACATCTCTGAGCTCAATCCTCAGTGCAGTGTTGGGATGACTGAATACACCGATGTGTAAGAAACACCGAACAGCGTGGCTATCAAACAGTAAGCATCTGTATGGTGCCTATATTGGGCTGCCACACCTGACCCTGTGCCAGAAAGTACAATCTACCTAGTATTTTTCTGGGCTGGGTTCCCTCTTTTTTTTTTTTTTAAATAAATCTTTATTGTTCAGGTTATTACAGGTGTTCCTCTTTTTTTGCCCCCATAGCTCCCCTCCACCTGATTCCCCACCCCACCCCATGCCCTTACCCCCCGCCACTGTCTTCATCCATAGGAGTAAGATTTTTGTCCAATCTCTTCCCGCACCCCTCACACTTGCTTCCCCTGAGAATCGTCAGTCCACTCCCTTTCTATGTCCCTGATTCTATTATATTCACCAGTCTATTCTGTTCTTCAGATTTTTTATTCACTTGATTTTTAGATTCACTTGTTGGTAGGTATGTATTTGATGTCATTTTGTTGTTCATAATTTTTATCTTTACCTTTTTCTTCTTCTTCTTCTTCTTAAAGAATACCCTTCAGCATTTCATGTAATCCTGGTTTGGTGGCGATGAACTCCTTTAGCTTTTTCTTGTCTGTGAAGCTCTTTATCTGACCTTCGACTCTGAATGATAGCTTTGCTGGGTAGAGTAATCTTGGTTGTAGGTTCTTGCTGTTCATCACGTTGAATATTTCTTGCCCCTCCCTTCTGGCCTGCATAGTTTCTGTTGAGAAATCAGCTGACAGTCGTATGGGTACTCCCTTATAGGTAATTAACTGTTTTTCTCTTGCTGCTTTTAATATTCTCTCTTTGTCTTTTGCCCTTGGCATTTTAATTATGATGTGTCTTGGTGTGGTCCTCTTTGGGTTCCTCTTGTATGGGGTTCTGTGCGCTTCCTGAACTTGTAAGTCTATTTCTTTCACCAGGTAGGGAAAGTTTTCTGTCATTGTTTCTTCTAATAGGTTTTCAATATTTTGCTCTCTCCCTTCTTCTGGCACCCCCAAAATTCAGATGTTGGTTCACTTAAAGTTGTCCCAGAGGCTCCTTACACTATCTTCATATTTTTGGATTCTTTTTTCTTTTTGTTTTTCTGGTTGGATGTTTTTTGTTTCCACATATTTCAGATCTTTGGTTTGATTCTTGGGGTATGTTGATCTACAGTTGAGTTTCTGTATATTCTTTATTTCAGACAGTGTATGCTTCATTTCTGACTGATCCTTTTCCATTTTTTTGGCATTCTCATTAAGATCCTTGAAGGTCTCATCAAGTTTCTCAGCGGTTTTAAGAAGATTCTTGAGTAACCTTATACATGTGGTTCTGAACTCTATGTCATCCAGTAGTTTGCTTTCCTCTGTTTCTTTCATTCGTGACATGTTTCTTTGTCTCCACATTTTGGCTGCTTCCCTGTGTTGATGGAGTAGCTTTGTGTGGTAGGTGATCTATAGGGGGCAGTAGCTCAGCCTCCTCAATTACATGAGGTGGATGCTCTTGGTACACCCCTTTGTGGGCTGAATGCAAAGTCTTGGTGTAGTTAAGCCTTAATTGCCATTGGTACACTGGGAGGAATTGACCTCCAGGCCAATTAGCTGTGAGCACTCCCTGTGTCTATAATGGAAGAACTGCTGCGCTGAAGACACGCTTATGGGGCAGGACTTATTTCAGTGGGGCTTTGGTGCTCACTGAATCTGCCTCTTGAATGTGTCACTTATGGATGTGAGGAGTTGAAATCTGGTGTCTCACACTGACCACTAGGTACACTGGCTTCTGGATCTCCAATGGGGTGCAGGTCAGCTACTGTCTGAGGCCACCCAGCAGGAGCTACAGTGAGAGCTACAGTTTTCTCCTCTTTGCTTGGGGTTTGGAGGTTTTGGAGCTGTCTGACCCGGGCTGCAAGTTTGCTAGGTTATGCTGCTGCGATAGGGCAGGACTTTCTTATGCAAAAGCCGCTGCTTAGAGCTTGGGTGGGTTTGTAGGTGGTGCAGGGCGGGGTCTCAGGGTGTCACTAGGCTAGGGCGTGGCAAACAGCAATGGCTGCTAGTTAGCCGGCTCTGAGTCCCCGACGGCATCCCCGAGTCCCGTGCCCCAGTGCCGTAAACAATTATTCCTGCGCGCAGCTCTGCAAGCAAGCCACCCTCTCTGGCAGACAGTCCAGCTTCTCCCCGTAGGAGTTTGGGTCCCCCGCGTCTCCCCAGAAACTGTATTTCAGAGTAATCGGGGGCTTGTCTCCCTTTGGGTTGAAAAAAGCAACGCCCACCGCCAGCCCGGATTACGCGCCTCCGTACCTCAGCTTTTCAGCTCTCGTGCACATCTCAGTGCTCTTTTCTCTTTCCTTCTAGTTGTAGAACTTCCACTCAGCCAGCTTTCCCGTGGTTCTGGGTGATAGACGTTTTTTCTTTTAGTTGTAGTTTTGAAATTGTTGTGGGAGGCAGCAGTTTAGGTGTTTACCTACTCCGCCATCTTGGATTCATTGGTTCCCTCTTGATCACTGCTAGTTTCATATTCCCCGCATCTCATCCATCTAAGAAACATGCTTTTCCTCAGTTTAACAACTCTGAAATGGAATATATCTTGTGACCACCAGGGGACATGGCATGGTGGTTGTCATTTGGCTGCACATGTATGAACTTAATCCTGGTTGTTCATATTAAATTATGCACGTTGATTGTACTACATGGGTTGCATTTAATTATCATTTAAAATGTGTTCCTAATGGGTTCCCTGAAAATGCTTTGTTGGTATCTTCTGGTAAGACTGAGGCACTTTCAGGACAAAACTTACAGGATGCAGGTCGGAGGCTTGGAAGAAGCTCCTAGAGATAGAGTGGAACATTCCTTTAAGAAGTACTCAGAGCACGGTAGCACAGATATTGTGTGGGAGAAATCTAACTAATAAGAAAGCAGTGAATTATGGAATTCGTAGCATTTTTTTTTCACAGTGGTCCATACAATAATGATATATCTTATAATTGATGGATCTTAGATTTGATGAAATGCAGTAATCAACTCTTATTCATCTAGAAGTGGATGGTAGAATAGACATTTTTTTGGGGGGAAAAATCACTCCAAGAGAATGACAACATCCACCTCTTGGAGGCTATGTCTAGTGTTTACAAACATGCTAACCATAGGAGCTGCATGGCCACTGGGAACAGGGAATACCCTTTCCTGCCCAGTCCTTCATGTGGTTCCAGGGTTCCTTTTTTAAGAGAACATCATCCCTCCAGAGGGCAATCAGCAGATGATCTCCCAGAGGAGAAGGTGTGGCTGTGGATTCAGGGCCACATTGAGGGAGGAGGAAGTGACAGGAAGGGAAGGTCTTTAGCAGATTTGAACCCTGATTAGGACTTGCCCCTCTTGTTGCCATTGAACCGTGAAACCAAGGGGAGGTCAGCTAAGGAGCAGAAAATGAAACAGAATCTTTTATCTTCTCTGGTGTGATTGTTTGTTTATTTTCCTAAACATTTCTTTTAGAATTATTTTCACACCTTTGAATAAATGGCAAATGTGTGCTGACTTTTAACTAGTTTTAACTGTGATTTGAAATTATCAGTCTGTGTCTCACAATGCCTCCCCCCCAATTATCTTGGTTAATTAGTCAAGACTGCACTGTTCCTAAGATGCATGACTTGCTCTGTGAAACCAATCTTGGCCATACACACACATCGCCTCACAATCTGTCAGTGGTCCAAAAATAGATCAGCTCTTAAATTAACTATTAGGCTTACTTTCAATACCTGCAGACAGTATTAAAGTTTTGGTATATATAATAAAAGAGTAATATGCTAATTAGACTGGACAGCCGAACAGCCTTCCAGACGCCCTTCCGGACAACCTTCTGAACGAAGTGGGAGCTGCGAGGGCCATGTCCTTTGCAAGAATTTCGTGCATCAGGCCTCTAGTGTCCTGCATCAGGCCTCTAGTGTGTGTGTGTGTGTGTGTGTGTGTGTGTGTACTAGAGGCCCAGTGAACAAAATTCATGCAATGTGTGTGTGTGTGTGTGTGTGTGTCCCTCAGCCCAGCCTGCACCCTCTCCAATCTGGGACATCCCTCTCACAATCCAGAACTGCTGGCTCCCAACTGCTTACCTGCCTGCCTTTCTGATTGCCCCTAAATGCTTCTGCCTGCAAGCCTGATCATCCCCTAACCACTCCCCTGCCAGCCTGATTGATGCCTAACTGCTCCCCTTCCAGCCTGTTTGCCCCTAACTGCCCACCCTGCAGGCCTGGTCCCTCCCAACTGCTCTCCCCTGCAGGCCTGGGTCCCCCCCCCCCCCCCAACTGCCCTTCCCTGCAGGCCTAGTCGCCCCCAACTTCCCTCCTCTGCCAGCCTGGTCACCCCTAACTGCCCTCCCCTGCAGGCTTGATTGCCCCCAACTGCCCTCCCTTGCAGGCCTGGTACCTCCCAACTGCCCTCCCCTGCAGGCCTGGTCCCTCCCAACTGCCCTCCCCTGCTGGCCATCTTGTGGCAGCCATCTTGTGTCCACGTGGGGGCAGTCATCTTTGACCACATAGGGGCAGCCATCCTGTGTGTTGGAGTGATGGTCAATTTGCATACTACTCTTTTATTAGATAGGGGATATATATATATATATATATATATATATATATATATCTTTTCAGCTTTATAAATTTATATATACATATACATGTAATTCTATATTGCATAGCATAAATATTTATATTTTCTCTTAACGTCAAATCAGCAGTTATGGATCATGGTGTGGACCTATTTGGAACATTACAATCTCTTGTAAGATGTGCCAAAATTAATTGTGCCCAATAGCTAACAGATGTTTGAGAAATGATTTTCCCTAAAAAGGCAGTGGATGATTCCAGGTTCTCACTCTGCATGCCCTGTGCTCTGCTGTGCTCTTGTGGGGATCACAGCAGATCATCTGACAGTCACCCCACAGCCCCCAGCCCTCTCACCCCATGAACAACCATGAACAACCCTTACTGAGTTATTGCTGCTAATTTTGGTGATTCAGAATAACTCTGATTTGTGTGGGCTGGACTTCTACAGATAGTTTTGTTTTCCTCATAATTTTATCAATGGATCAGTTTTTAATATAGCTTTATTGAGATATAATTTGCATACCATCTACTTTACTCATTTAAAGGGTATAATTCAATGATTTTTAGTATAATTCCAGAGTGGTGCAACCATCACCACAATCTAACTTTAGAACATTTGCATTATTATCCATGGAATAGTTCTGACTAAGGATAAATGAAGAATGGGAATCACATATTTATGTCTCTCTTTCGTCGCCCTGTGACCATTGCACATCAGAGAATATGACCGTAGTCTTTATGATTAAAAGTCAGAGCAGAGAGATGTTGCAAGTGAAATTTGTGATAATGTTATTCATATTAATAAGCTGAACATTTGTTGATTTTCAGCTTATTAATATGAATAACATCACAAATTTCAGATATATAAATATCTTAAAAATAAAGCAAGGTTATTTATGAAAATTCTTTATGGAAGTTCATATACTGTCTTGTTTTTTTTAATACTACATGGACAGTATAAGTCTGTAATATAAAACTCATAAATAAAAAGTAAACTATAGTCCTAGCTTGTTTGGCTCAGTGGATAGAGCGTCGGCCTGGGCACTGAAGGGCCCCGGGTTTAATTCTGGTTGAGGGCACACTCCCAGGTTGAGGGCTTGATCCCCAGTATGGGGCTTGTAAGAGGCATCCAATCAACGATTCTCTCTCATTATTGATGTTTCTATCTCTCTCCCTCTCCCTTCCTCTCTGAAATCAATAAAAATACATTTTTTAAAAAGTGAACTTTAGTATTAAAATAGGTTAATCACACTAAAGGACCAATGAATGAGTACATAATGGAATTACAATAAATATGTGTTGAGTCAATGTGTGAATTAAACTGAGCAGCCAGGAAGGGTTGCAGTAGGCCATCATGGGAACACAAAGCTAGCTTCATTTCACATACACAGAATCTCATGTTTGTTCTATCAGGACTGTGTATTAGTTTCACAACCATAACTTATACCTTCCCAATAATTTATGCCTTTCACTGGTCCCATTAAATATCCTATACATCTAAGTAAGCAAGCAAGACTGATACTATAGATAAGGGCTGTAACTGTTGCTGAGCAGGGAGGGTGTAGAGGAATCTGGTAATATTTGAGGTGGACTCCAACTTACCTATCACTAGAAGAGCTTTTACATTCTTTGTTATTTCTCTTAATTAGCGTGTTTCCCCCTCTCAATCCTATCCCCCCTCTTTTTTCAATTCTGAGTGCAGATTAATTCAGCAGATATTTACACCAGGTTGCACTTTCTGTGCAGAATTACAGTGTAATTTTCATTTGAAAAAGCACTGTTGGCTTTTAGTAAAAGAAAAAGGTAGGGGGATCCCATATTAAATCTGATCCCAGACCAGAAGCCCATGCCAGTGACTTAACAGGGGAACAGAGCCCAGGAAGCAATGAGCTGCATATATCTCAGGGTGGAACGGCTTCAGTTTTGCTCTAGACTTTCCATGACGTCACCAGAATTCCCCATCTGGGTAATGCTCTCAGGATGGCCAAGGCCCCATCAGAGCTAAGAATAGTGTGGATGTGAAGGTACCACCCTATGGTGGGGGTGTGGAGTCTGCATTTTCCCAGGAATAAATGCAGTCATTGGGAAATTTTTGGAACTGGGACAGCTTGAGCTTTAATGGAAATTAGGAAGAAGAGGGAGTGGGCATCTGGGAGCCAGCATGGAAGTATTTCTGTTGGCTTTTCTGACCACCTAATTCAGAGCAGTGTGTATAAATGCCCATAAAATGTTCTCTGTCTTTCCTCTTTACTGTTTCCACGTCGTCTTTTCCCCTGATATGTAATTATAAAAAAATTCAAACCTACGGTAACATTGAAAGAATTCTATAGTGAACACCCATGTACTGACCATCTAGACTCTGCTGTCTTTTCCCTTTGTGTGTTGGTTCTGTAATTCCATGGAAGCTCCTAAATGATGGTGTCTACCAGCACTTGGTGAAGCTGTTCTCTGTGACACTTGGTGCTTTGAAGTATCGCATTTACTTTTTTCTAAAATTCTTAACACATCAGTTAACAGTTTCAGGATTGGTCCATCACAATTCTAGGTTGCAATTCTTCTTTTACCTGTGAGAAGGTCTGCATATTGCGGCTCCTCTCTTGACAATGAGACCCTCTTTCTTCCCCAACTAACCTTTCATCTTTGAACAGAAAAGCCCTGGGTACCTGGATCTTTTCTCCCATTTGAACAATTGAAAATGACTGTCTTTCTACAAATTCATTCAATTCTCAGGCACTTATGGAAGAAAATTGGGGGAACAGTTTGAAAAATCAAAATTTGAAGATAATCTGGAAAACTCATTTTTATTTCCATTTCAAGCACTCAATGAAATCATTGTTATGAAATCCAGTAACTAGGTGTCTCTGAACTTTCCTTCTTGTTCTGGTTACAGTACTAGAAGGAAGGAAATGGAACTAGAAGGAAAAGAGGAAGATAAGAGCAAAATAGACCTTCGGTTCTTGAATTATTTGAAATTCATTGAGCTAAACCTTCCTTCTCCCTCAGGTTCACTCCAGGTCGCAGGAGCGGGAGTCACTTACACAGAGGTGAGGCTGGAGACCTCGCGATCTCCTGGATGTCCACTAGGAGTTTAGTCTCCAAAGGGCACGCTCCCAACTCTTTTCACATTTCTTGGGCAGAAGGTGTTTGTGTCTACCAGGCAGGCAACTGACCACGTAGTAAAAGAAGCGGGGAGGCAGGCTGCTCTGGGCATTGTTCCATTGCTCCCGCATCACAATGCGCTGACATGGTCTCTGCAGGAAGAGAAGCTGGAGTTGGCTGGCCTCCTTGGGAGATTTAGGGTTGCCAGCATTCCCTCCCACAGCTCCACAGAGGTAGTTCTGGTTGCAGCATAAAGTTTTCAGATGAGAACGTTAGGGGAGAAAAGTAAGTTTAGCAGTAGAATCATACTGAGATATCATACCGAGAAAGTTGAAAAGACTATACTGTTTATCATTCAACTGATAATTTATCATTCAATCTCCCGATATCCCCATTTTCAAAGACTTGGGCTGTTGTATAACTGGAATGTCCAATGGCATCCCGTGATAACTCTCCTGGAAAAACTAGCTCAGTCTGCCGGGTAGGGCAGCCTCTCCATGTGCAGGCTCAAAGGGTCTCCTGTTATTTTTACCTTAGACACTCCCTTTCCCCTCTTCTATCCTGAATGCCCTCTTTCAGATGGACAGATTCTTCCTCTAGTTGTCTGGTTGCTATGGACTAGATGTCTAGCCACTCATTTCTTCATTCAGCATATTTATTGCATGATCCATTTGCTATGTACCTGTTCTTCCTGCCTCAGGGCCAGGAAACATTTTTGCATAAATCTGATCTCATCTCTTACAAGTTGATGTTATTAATTTAATTATGATGTACCTTGATGAAACTCTTTGATATTATCTCACATTCATTTACATTTTTTATTGTTTTAAGTATTACAAACAGTAGTACATATGTCTCCTTTTTTTCCCCCCATTGACCTCCTCCCCGGCCTCCCCTATCCCCCAGTACATGCCTTCACCTGCCCGCCCTCCCCCCTGCCCCAGTGTCTTATATCCATTGGTTGTGCTTATATGCATGCGTACAAGTCCTTCGGTTGGTCTCTTACAGCCCCCTTCGCCCAACCTCCCCTGTCTTCCCAATGTAGTTTGACAGTCTGTTCAATGCTTCTTTGCCTCTGTATCTTTTTCCCACCATTTCTTTCCTTTAAAAAGTTTTGCCTTTGCAGACTAGAAATAAACATATAATAACAAAACAAAACAAAAAAATGTTTGAGTCCCAATTTCAATGTCCAACAGTTCTGAGTCCCCGTCATTTACGTTGTTTTTTTTTTGAGGCTGCCGGTATATTAAAAAGTGAAGAAATAGGCTCTGGGCAGGTAGCTCAGTTGGTTAGAGTATCATCCCCATATGCCAAGCTTGTGGGTTTGATCCCAAGGGCAGGGCTCATACAAGTAGCAACCAATGAATGCATAACTAAGTGGAACAACAAATCCTCCCCTTCTCCCTCCCCCCTCCCCTCCCCCCCCCCCCCCGCCCCACTCCATTAGATTTCAAATATGAGTGAGATCATGTGATGCTCAACTTTCTCTGACTGGTTTATTTCACTTAGCATCATGTCTCAAAGGGTAATAGATCCTTCTTTTTTTATGAATACGTACAATTTACTGGGCTACCAAGGTAAACAGTCTCTGCCTCAAGGAATTTATTGTCAAGTGGGGGAGGGATCATGTAAGCAGATTGCTGTGATGAGCAGGAGCACAGATAAGGGCTCGAAGTTCAATCTAGGGATTGAGGATAGGTTTCCTGGAAGAGTTAATGCCCAAGCTAAATCTTGAAAGATTAGCCAGCCTGAGCAAAAGCACTGAGGCATGATTTGAAAGGGTGACTACAAATGGTCAGGTTTACATAAAGTTGAAAGGGCTTCTTTGCCTCTGTAGAGGCAAAGAAGCATTGAACAGACTGTCAAACTACATTGGGAAGACAGGGGAGGTTGGGCGAGGGGGGCTGTAAGAGACCAACCGAAGGACGTGTACGCATGCATATAAGCACAACCAATGGATACAAGACACTGGGCAGGTGAAGGCATGTACTGGTGGGTAGGGGAGGTCAGGGGGAGGTCAATGGGGGAAAAAAAGGAGAAATATGTACTACTATTTGTAATACTTAAAACAATAAAAAAAAAAAGAGAAAGAACACATAATAAAAAAATAAAAAAAGTTGAAAGGGGAAAAAAATAAAGTTGGAAGAGGGGGAGGCTAGATGGTTGAGGGCATGAGCACTCTGCTGGGGGCTTGGACCTCAACTGCTACAGTTTTCTAGTGAAGAATTTAGCATGGGGAGACTATGTCCTGGATTGATCATTATGGTAACTGCATGAAGGATAATTTCCAGAGGGCAATTCTGGAGCTGCAGAGACCAAGTTGGTAGCAGTGGTAATAGAAAACAGAGGGCTAATTTAGGAACTATTTGTAGAGTTGACAGAATTTGGTGACTAATTGAATGTGGGGAGTGAGAAGAAAGAATGACTCAGAGGTTTCTGATTTGGAAAACTGGGTAAAGGGTAGTGTCATTAACCAGAAAACAAACTATAGGCAGAGGAACAGGTGTAGGAGTCAGAGAGAATGAGTTCTTTGTTTTTGGGAACCCTTGTCTAGCATGTTGCCTTGTATTAACATGTGGGGCTTATTTTCATTCTGCAGATCTGAGTTCAAATGCTACCTGTTTAGAGAGCCCTTCCTCAATCTCCTGACAAGTGATTTTCTCTCAGCTCCAAATCCACCATTGCGTTTTGCATTGTGGTGCTGGACTGGGACTCTGCAAACTGCATCTCTTTTGCCAGCTAACTTTTCTGTTAGGTTCAACAATAGGTTGCATTAGACTCCGGGGAGCTTTGCAAGCAAAGGGAGGGAAAAAGAGATTTGTGTTCCTTCCTGTTTATTTTTGTTGCGGTCATTGTTGCCCTGGCAACAACATCTGGGTTCTAGACATTTTTGTGTGTGTGATATCAGAATCCACACCTGGGCAGGGCAGTATTCTCTCCTAGGGGTTGAGTCTGGTCTGACCTCCAAGTTTCTGGATTCTGATTACTCTTCTTCCACCCACCTTCCCAGTCCAGTTGTGGCAGTTGCTTCCTGTAGTTTTTACCTCTGACACCTTAATGTTTCCTTTGAGCCTTTTTAGGTCTCAATACCTGTTTAACTTATTCCTACATTAAAATCTCTTAAGTGCGATTTTTGGCCTTTTTAATGGCTGGACCCTAACACCATATGATTTAGGCCTCCACCCACTTACTCTGTAATATATCATTGCATTTCTTCATAGACTTTTCATAATCTATATTTACAAAAATTTGTTTTGCTTTTTCATAATCTATCTCCTCCAGTTGAATATCAGTCTTTTTTTCCTTCATCATTGTATCCTCAGCGCCTAGCATGGAGACTGGCATATATTGTAAAATTATAATAAATGCTTGTTTAATAAATTATTATTGCAAAAGACTACAGGAGGAATATTGATAACTGACCATACAAAGTGGCCAGAATTGAGCAATTCTTTAACTCTTTGGTTCTAGGCTGAGTTATTGATGCACTCTGTAACTGTACTTTTCTGTTACAGAGTTGGGCTTAATATTTCTTATAAGCAAGTTAGAATGCAATGTATCATTAACTTTGATGCATCATAATCAGAATAATAAAATACATAGTTTATCTGCGTTGAATTCTGCACTTACATAAATATACACTTTATATAATTGGAAATAATAATGATTTACCTTTTTAGGATTTCATGAAGATCAAGAGTTCATTACGGGTTAGATCCACAAACTTTTGTTGGCAAATAATTTAGAAAATGAAAGCCATCCGAAGAATCCACTTGCTGTAATATGCAACATCACTCAACAGCATTTACTTGGTAAACTAAACTGCTTATATTCTTTTCTTCATTGTGTGATACGGTTTGAAACAACTCACACATAGAACCAAAAAAGCAGGTTAAAAAGGAGCTTCTTACCTTCCACACAGCTTTAAGCAGGGACCTAAAGACATCTTCTATAGTCTTTTATTTAAACACCAACTACTAAGACAAAGAATATAAAACATCATATATGTGCAATTCTAAAATAATTTTGGTCAAATAATGCAAATAGATTAGATGACATTGAAACTTCCACTGTGTCAAGTAGAATTATTTCATTAAATCTTAACTTTTAAATTAAATGGGAGAATACATTTGCCAATACATGTGATAAGGGGTTAATTTCTATAATACATATTAAGAAAGAAAGAAAAAATAATGAAACATATAAAGAATGTATAGTACTCAACACTGAGAAGACAAACAACCCAATTAAAAAATGGACAAAGGGCCTGAATAGACACTTCTACAAAGAAGACATACAGAAGGCCAATATACATATGAAAAATGCTCAATGTCACTAATCATTGGAGAGATACAGATGAAAAACACAATGAGATATCACCTCACACCTGTTAGAATGGCTATAATCAATAGATCAACAAACGAGTGCTGGTGAGGATGTGGAGAAAAGGGAACCCTTGTGCAACTGCTGGTGGGAATGCAGACTGGTGCAGCCACTGTGGAAAGCAGTATGGAGTTTCCTCAAAAAGTTAAAAATGGAACTTCTTTATGACCCAGCCATCCACTTCTGGGAATATATCCTAAGAAACATAAAAAACTAATTCAAAAGAATATATGCATTTCTATGTTCATTTCTTGGCATTATTTACAATAGCCAAGATCTGGAAACAGCCCGAGTGCCCATCAGTGGCTAAGAAAAGTGATAGTACATTTACACAGTGGAATACTACTCAGCTGTAAAAATAAATAAATAAATAAATAAATAAATAAATAAATAAATAAATAAATAAATAAAATCTTATCTTTTGTGAAAGCATGGATGGACCAGGAGACTGTGATGCTAAGTGAAATAAGCCAGTCAGAGAAAGACAAATATCATATGATCTCACTTATATGTGGAATCTAGTGAACAAAATTAACTGATGAACAAAATAGAAACAGAGGCATGGATATGTAGAACGGACAGATGTCAGAGAGAAGGGAGGCTGGGGACTTGATAAAAGAAGGGATTAAGCAACACACACACACACACACACACACACACACATCCTATATAATAAAAGGGTAATATGCAAATCAACCAAACAGTGGAATGACCAGTCGCTATGATGTGCATTGAGCACCAGGGGGCAGACACTCAATGCAGGAGCTGCCCCCTAGTGGTCAGTGCACTCCCACAGTGGGAGTGCTGCTCAGCCAGAAGCCAGGCTCACTGCTGGCGCGTGCAGCAGCAGTGGCAGGAGCTTCTCCTGCCTCTGCGGCAGAGCTAAGGAGCAGTAAGCAGGCAGGTGGTAAGGAGCGAGGGCTCCCGGACTGCAAGAGGAATGTCTGACTGCTGGACATCCCCCGAGGGGTCCTGGACTGCAAGAGGGTGCAGGCCAAGCTGAGGGACTGTCCCCCTCCCCCTGAATGCATGAATTTTGGTGCACCGGGCCTCTAGTGTGTGTGTGTGTGTGTGTATAAAATTCGTGCATGGGGGATGTATCCCTCAGCCCAGCCTGCACCCTCTCCTGTAGGATCGGGCCTAAACGGGCAGTCGGACATCCCTCTCACAATCCAGGACTGCTGGCTCCCAACTGCTCGCCTGCCTGCCAGCCTGATTGATGCCTAACTGCTCCCCTGCCAGCCTGAATGCCCCTAACTGCCCTCCCCTGCAGGCCTGGTCATCCCTAACTGCCCTCCCCTGAAGGTCTGGTCACCCCTAACTCCCCTCCCCTGCAGGTCTGGTTCCCCCAACTGCTCTCCCCTACAGGCCTGGGTCCCCCCCAACTGCCCTTCCCTGCAGGCCCGGTTGCCCCCAACTTCCCTCCTCTGCCAGCCTGGTCACCCCTAACTGCCCTCCCCTGCTGACCTGATCATCCCCAACTGCCCTCCCTTGCAGGACTGGTCCCTCCCAATTGCCCTCCCCTGCTGGCCATCTTCTGGTGGTCATCTTGTGTCCACATGGGGGCAGCCATCTTGTGTGTTGGAGTGATGGTCAATCTTTTATTAGATAGGATATATTTATATATATTTATATCTATAATCATAAAAGCTTAATATGCTAATTAGACCCGATGTCCTTCTGGACGACTCTCTGGACGAAGCTGGAGCTTGGAGGGAAGCTCGGGTCCCAGGTGCCAAAGGTTAGCCGGTGCTGGCAGCTGGGGGAAGGAAGGCCTACACTTGCATGAATTTCATGCATCAGCCCTCTAGTATATTTATATATCTATAACACCTAGACACAAACAACAGTGTGGTGTTAGCCAGAGAAAAAGAGGGGTGGGTGGAAGTGGAGGTGGAGAATGGGAATGAAAAGAGACTTTGCTAGGGGCAATCGACACCATGATGCTGTGTGCAGATGATGTTTTGTTGAGTTGTTCACTTGAAACCTGTATGCTTTTGTGTGCTAATGTTGCCCCAGTAAATTCAATTAAAATATAAATTCCCTTTGTATTTGTTTCAAACGTGTTCACATTTTTCCCTTTTCAAACTCAGAAGGAAAAATGTTTCTTTTCTTTTTTAGCCTAATTGGGCCCCAAGGGTCCTTAAATCCAGCCCTTCCTTGCTCCTTTCTCCACCTGAAACCTTACTCTTGAATTTTTAATATGCCTGCTACTGTTGTTTCTCTTTTCTCAAAACCAAACCCACACAAACATGTTTCCTCCACCTTGCTATTGGTTTAACCTACCAGCCTGTGTCTATTTTCCTTATGCACAAGTTTATAGTTTCCATTTTGTAATCTGGCTTTTGCCCTCACCCCATTATTGAATTGCACTTATGTAGCTCGCCAACGATTCCTAAACAACAAATCTTTCTGAGCCTTCATCTTTCTTGACATTTCTTTTTCACAGTTTACTATCCTTCCTTTTTGAAACTCTTCTCCTTGGTTTTTGGAACACTGCTCTACCTGGTTTCTTTTCTTCTACAAAATGCTCTCCCTTCCATTCTATTCATGAATTTTTTCTTCCAACATTCCACACTAAGATGCTCCAATGGCCCTCCCCTCTTCTCTATCAACTTTCTGTTTCTATAGCTTAGTGTTTAAGAATACGGACTCTCAAGCCAGATTGCTAAATTTGAATCTTGGCTCCTCCTCTTACTAGCTGAGTGACCATGGACAAGTTGCTTAAATCTTTCTGTGCCTTAATTTCCTCATTTGTAATCTATCTAATAAAATAGTAATGTGCAAATTGACCATCACTCCAACACACAAGACGACTGCCCCCATGTGGTCAAAGATGGCTGCCCCCATGTGGACACAAGATGGCCGCCACAAGAGGGCCAGCAGGGGAGGGCAGTTGGGAGGGACCAGGCCTGCAAGGGAGGGCAGTTGGGGGTGATGAAGCCTGCAGGGGAGGGCAGTTAGGGGTGACCAGGCCAGCAGAGGAGGGAAGTTGGGGTCGACCGGGCCTGCAGGAAGGGCAGTTAGGGGGGACCCAGGCTTGCAGGGGAGAGCAGTTGGTGGGGGGACCAGGCCTGCAGGGGAGGGCAGTTAGGAGTGACCAGGCCTGTAGGGGAGGGCAGTTAGGGGCAAACAGGCTGGCAGGCGAGCAGTTAGGCATCAATCAGGCTGGCAGGGGAGTGGTTAGGGGTGATCAGGCTGGCAGGCAGAAGCAGTTAGGGGCAATCAGGAAGGCAGGCAGGCGAGCAGTTGGGAGCCAGCAGTCCTGGATTGTGAGAGGGATGTTCAACTGCCTGTTTAGGCCCAATCCTACCGGGAGGGGTCCCAGATTGGAGAGGGTGCAGGCTGGGCTGAGGGATATCCCCCCCTCCCCCGTGCATGAATTTCATGCACCAGGCCTATAGTCTATAATAATAAAAGCCCAATATGCTAATTAGACCAGACATCCTTCCGGACAACTGTCCAGACGAAGCTGAGGCTGCGAGGGAAGCCAATGTCCCGGGTGCCTGCTGGTGGCTGGAGGGAAGCCCAGGTCCCGGGTGCCAGAGGAAGCCAGTGCCAGCAGCCAGGGGAAGGAAGGTCTACACTTGCAGGAATTTCGTGCATCGGGCCTCTAGTATAGAAATAATAATCCTTTCAGGGTTGTTGTGAAAATTAAACAAATGAAAAGTGATGGGTATATAGTAAGCTTTATATAATGTATTTCATTGAACAAATATTTACTGATGCCTACACATATGCCAGGAAATCTTCTAAGGACTTGGGATAATGTAAGTGAATAAAATAAAATTCTTTCCCTAGTGGAGCTTACATCTTATAATAGAAATAATTATTATTAATTGCACATAATTCTGTTTCTGGAATGCCCTTTTCCTGCATCATCTTGAAATTATACACTTCCTTTAAGACCCACTAAAATGCCATCTTATCCCTTGAAATCTTACCTTATAGGAGGTTATCATTTGAACTTCTCCAACTCTTTAAATCTGAATTATGTTATTTATCATATTCTATACACTCTACCATGTATTTTCAAGTATCAAACATATCAAATATTTTGGTTACTTGCATGTGTTTTTATTATTTTCCTTGATGGAGTTTAATGTTAGCTACTGTGTCTATTCATCTTTGTAAATAGTAGCATGAAATACTTTGTTCCCAAGCACATATTAGATGATCTATAAATATTTCTTGAATGAATGTAGGTAAATCCCTGTTCATAATCTTTCACTTGACCTCTATTACTAACCTTATCTTCTTTAATTGCAAGTATAAAACTTAAAATATAGGGTATTGTATTTTTAACTCTGGAGATATGAAATATTAGTATCAAATATTTACTGTTTACAACTTGGTTTCATTCATCATCATCACTTGGTACCTTGTTTACTAAGAGGACAATTTTTGTTGTCTGCTTTACGAAGAATAACCCATAGCATATTCAGTGTCCTGTTATTACCATTTGAAAAGTGCCCTTAAATTTTTATTAAAGGAACCACTTGCATAGAGTATATTTCATTTGTTGCATTTTCTATGATCAGCACAGATTATTCCCATTTCTCACTTCCTTTCGAACATGATTAAAAAAGGTACTCATCTGAAATTTTCTGGTGCACTACTTACGTTTCCCCTCCATTCCAAAGAACTGTAGATATTTGAAATTTGTTTTTATGGCGTAAGAATTTAGTCATTTTGCTCCTAAATTATCAACTATCTTTCCTCTAAACTTGCTTCTTATTCTCTAGCTATGACCAACCACAGGTTCCCTTCTGGTCTGTATTTTCACAAAGCTACAGACCACAATACCATAGTAAAATATCTATAATAATAAAAGTGTAATATGCTAATTAGACCAGACAGCTGAACAACCTTCCGGATGTCATTCTGGACATCCTTCTGGATGAAGGTGGGGGCTGAGGCAGAGGTGGTTAGTGGTGATCAGGCAGGCAGGCGAGCAGTTAGGGGTGATCAAGCAGGCTGGCAAAGTGGTTAGGGGCGATCAGGCAGGCAGTTGAGTGGTTAGGGGTGATCAGACAGGCAGAGTGGTTAGGGGCAATCAGGCAAGCAGTTAGGGGCAATCAGGTAGGCAGGCAGAGTGGTTAGGGGCAATCAGGCAGGCAGGCAGGTGAGTGGTTAGGGGTGATCAGGCAAGCAGGCAAAGTGGTTAGGGCTGATCAGGCAGGCAGGTGAGTGGTTAGGAGCCAGCAATCCCAGATTGCAAGAGGGATGTCCGACTGCTGGTTTAGGCCCGATCCCGAGGGAACCCTGCAGGATCAGGCCTAAACCTGCAGTTGGACATGCCCTGAGGGGTCCTGGATTGCAAGAGGGTGCAGGCCGGGTTGAGAGACCACCCCTCCCCGTGCACAAATTTCATGCACCAGGCCTCTAGTAGTTACATAAAGCCACATTTTACATCTCTTTTATCACTGAATCTTGCTGAGTCATCTTAAATATGCCTTTCATCCAGGCAGAACCCCATCAGAATACAGGATAATGTTCAATAACAAGGCCAACACAATGGATTTTTATATAATGATCAAGGATTTTTTTATTCATTAAGTTTCAGTATCATTACAGAAAATGTTATGGTACAGAGTTGTTTATCATTATTTTTTCTTTGCTCTTGATTTCCACATGAATGCTGGTAACACTAATATCTGTACAAGATCAGTCTTTGATTTTATTTTTTTTTCTGTACAATTTTAAATGTATTGGTTAAAAAGGCTGTCAGCACTTAAGGAAGCATTTCCCCCCAGTTAGATTGTTCAAATAAAAGGTATCCAGTTACTGCCCAAGAGTACTGTGCATGAGGCTCCTGGGGTGAGAAACTTCCCGGAAGCTCTGTGAGGGACGGCTCTCCTGGATTAGGATAGGGCCTCCCCCAGTCGCTCTTCTGTTGGCACTGTGCACATAAACACGAGATACATGATAAAGAACAAGCGAAAGCTCTCTGCAAAGCGGTTATGAAGCATACTAAGAAGGGAAATCCAAGTGTTGCCTACGCTAGTATAAATAAGCAGACAGCCTTGATTTGAGAGCATAAGTAGTTGTTTAAAGATGAGAAAAACACAAGTTCTGCAGGCACCTACTGCTGTCTACTAAAAGCTATCGCTATCAGACCTAGCATTGAACACACAAAGCAATTTGCAAGAAAGGAAAAATTTGCTTTGATATAATCAGAATAGAGTTATCTGTTAAGATTTATTTTTAGGTGTTTTTTTTCTTTAAAAGGTATTTAAATTCTTTTGAAATATAGTTCAAGATGTTGACTATACAGATCAACTTTTATCCAAATCAGAAAAACTAGCTGTGCCGTTGCATATTACAGGATACAGTCAATGATATGTGGACATGCATCAAAGCTTTCTCCGCTGGTGACCATCATAGTCGTCCAATGACCATGACATCCACCACCTCGCCCTTGTGGAGCTCCACGTACTGCTCTGTCTTTGGAGGTAGCATCAACAATCCGTTGGCACTGCGCATGCTCATCAGACGGCTGCTCATCTGATTACCTAGAAAGAAATACTCTCATTGTAGCAGCAGAAGCATCACTGTGGATCCATCTGGAGCCCCTTTAGTTCCTTCCAAAGTAAGAACTCATGAATAGAAACATAGGTCTTCAAGAGGAAGATGATCAGACTTCCCAGTACCCTTTTCAGGTAGCCTTGCTACTATACCCTACTACCTTGCCACTAAACTCTAAAAATAAAAAATAATTTCTAAAAAATTAGAAATTATTGCTCAAAAGAATAAACCAGGAATTTATAGCATTATGCAAAACACCACAGACTTTTCCTCTTCAGGCTGAACTATTATGTATGTCTGAAAAGAAAGACTTTTAAAACCTATTAAAATAATGATAACAACAGCACGGCTACCATTTCTTTAGTAGTATTTACTAAGTGCCAGACAAGGTGGTAGGCACTTTACTTAACCATCTTTAAAAAAAATGTTTCTATTGATGTGAGAGAGAGAGAGAGATACAAACATTGATAAGAGAGAAACATCACCGATCAATTGCCTCCCACATGCCCCCTGATGGAAATTGAGCCTGCAACCCAGGCATGTGCCCTGACCGGGAATTGAACCAGTGGCCTCCTGGTGTATGCTCAATCACTGAGCCACACCGGCTGGGCTTACTTAACTATTTTACTGAATTCTCACAAGACTCAAACGAGTTGAGATAACTTGCTTGGAGTCCTACTTTCTTATGGCAAGGCCCCTGTACTTAGTCACAGTGTTAGTTGATATCTGCACTTGATAGGACTTTTGTTTCAAGGGCAATACAATTTTACTGGAGTTACATCAAAAGTTAGGTAAAATATGACTAGAGAAGTTGGGGATAAAAGTTTAAAGTCTAGAAGAGGTAACTATAGAACTCTGAATTATTAATATCGATTTCTTAGTCCTTAAATTTTACCAACATCTAGGGTATAGTGGAGGCTCTAGAGCAGTGGTTCTCAACCTTTCTAATGCCGGACCCTTTAATATAGTTCCTCATGTTGTGGTGACCCCCAACCATAAAATTATTTTCGTTGCTACTTCATAACTGTAATTTTGCTACTGTTATGAATCGTAATGTAAATATCCGTGTTTTCCGATGGTTACAACCCACAGGTTGAGAACCACTAGTGGTTACAACCCACAGGTTGAGAACCACTAGTGGTTACAACCCACAGGTTGAGAACCGCTATCAGGGTCGCCTAAGACCATCAGAAAACACAGATATTTACATTACGATTCATAACAGTAGCAAAATTACAGTTATGAAGTAGCAACGAAAATAATTTTATGGTTGGGGGTCACCACAACATGAGGAACTATATTAAAGGGTCCGGCATTAGAAAGGTTGAGAACCACTGCTCTAGAGAATCACATTATGATTGGGCTTTATTCTCATGTTTCAAGGTGGCAAAGCCACAGTCCTTCCTTTTCCTACAACAAAAATTATGCTCACAACTTACCGATTGAACTAATATATAAAAATCGCTCGTAATTATAGATTTGTTTTCAAATGGTTATCTAGAAAACATGGCTCCATGGATAAATGAATATTTATTATAATTTTTTTATTCTTTTGTCCTGTTATACAGTACGTTTAAGAACATTTAATTCATCTAATCTTCCAAAAAGGAAAACATATAATAATTCCAAATTGGGTATACTTAAGGAAGGAGGTTATAAACATGTGATTTTAGTAGAATAAGTGCACAGATGTACCTGTAGGTGTGAACGACTAACCTGTACTCTGTGCCCAAGGCAGTGGTTCTTGGTGATGCCAAGTCAGTATACACCGATGGTATTCTGGGCGAGGATCCAGTTTTACATCACATGATAACTATAGAATAAAGAGGAAGATAAAACAAATGTGATCATGTTTGGATCATCTCTTAGAACTAGAGGGTGGTGGAGGTTGTGCAAAGAATAGAGTAGACATGAAAAATAACTTGGTATTCTGCTATTTCCACCACAGCTACCTTATATTCTTTTTTAAAAAATGTATTTTTATTAATTTCAGAGAGGAAGGGAGAGGGAAGAGAGACAGAAACATCAATGATGAGAGAGGATCATTGATTAGCTGCCTCCTGCACGCCCCCCACTGGGGGTCAAGCGCACAACCCAGGCAGGTGCCCTTGGCTGGAATCAAACCTGGGACCCTTCAGTCCTCAGGCTGATGCTCTATCCACTGAGCCAAACCAGGTAGAGCCCACCTTATATTCTTAATACAGGAAGTCCAGAGGTTGGGTTGCTCTGATGAAAAGAGAAAAGAAGGCCAAAAAGTTGGTATTCATAGTGCAGGAAGGGGCAGATGAAAAGGTTGGGTCTAATTTTTAAAAATATGTTTTTATTGATTTTAGAGAGAGAGAAAAAGAGAGGAAGAAAGAGAAACATTGATATTGATTCGCTGCCTCCTGCCTGTCACCTACTGGGGATCAAGCCCACAACCCAGGCATGTGTCCTGACCTGGAATTGAACCGGTGACCTTTTGGTGCATGAGATAATGCTCAACCAACTGAGCCACACTGGCCAGAACAAGAATTAACATTTTTATTAGCATAATAATCATTTAAATCACTTTACCTTAAAATGATCTAGAAAAGCTTTAGCTCTAACTAACAAAGATATTGCTTAGATTGGATGATACAATTAAAATTGGAAATTTTGATTTAAGTAAGTGTGTTCAATCCATTCTGGTGACTATGTTTTTAAGTATTCTAATTATTCACTCTGACAATCCATGCTTTTCCTCTGGAATCTAGAATATAATACAATCGTAGGGTGTTTTTCTTGACTAAATCACACTCCACTCTTTCACTTAATCTTGCTTATGTTTATACTGTATTTCATATCAATTGGGGTTTAACTTGCATTATTCTTAAATTATTTTGTGTTTGAGGGCAAAAATCTCTCTTTGAATATCTGTGTGTTCTCCAGTACTAACTACAAGAGCTATTCACATGGCTGTGTGATCTGCTAAGTGTTTAAGCAGGTTTCTCCCCCAACAATGCACTGATTGGTTTATAGTAGTACAATGGAATATTTATATGTTGGAATGGGATGTTACCCATACTTAGGTTCTACTTCCAGCTTTACTGCTAACTGATGGCTGTACTAGCAAGTTATTCTACTTTCTGATACCTGTTTGTTCATCTACAAAATGGGGTTGTTTTGAAGGAGATATTTATATTAATTTAAGACACAAGAATCAATTGCATCAAATTGTCATTATATCACCATTACCATATGGACTTCTTGCTGGAGAAAATTGTTCACATTAGAAGTCATGAAATAATGTGGGAGGGGAATAAAAGGGGCTCTTTCCTCTACTTTCTACCACAAAGTAGAGACTATAACCCATTTCCTCTCAAAATTAATATAAAACTTGAGATATTTCTAGATCTAGATCATATCTTAACTGTTACTAGGCTTTTATTTTGGTTCCTGGTCATTAGAAAACATTACCCTGGCTTTGATGATGGTTGGCCGAGGATCCAAGATGCCCTGCATCTTTCTCAGTGCAGGCACAACAAAGAGATTGCAGGTGACCACGGCTGACACAGGATTCCCTGAAAGTCAACCACGCAGTTATTGTAGTACCCACATAAAATTTACCAAACAATTATGACTGTCTATACCTCTAGGTATCATAGTGACATGATTACTTGTCTTTCTCTTCCGAATCACCTTGAACCAAAAAGGATGCCAGAATAGAGATGTATACTCAACCAAATGCCATAGAGGGTGCAACCTTCTGGGTCTACCAATGAAACGCAGACTTCTGATATCCAGAGGTTGGTTAACACCATTTATTTCTTCTTTTGTGAGAGCTATACATTGAAAGCCATTACCAATCTTGGTAAGTTTTAAAGCAATTTCTACTTGCTATATTTTTTATTGTTTACACTATTACAGATGTCCACCCATTCACCCCTTCCCCTTTTTATAGTTGTCTACTTGTTATTATTAATATGTTTGAAAACTTCCCTAGTAATATATGCTCAATACAAAGAAAATTAGAAAGTAGGATAAGCATAAAGAAATATCCATATTCCCTATACAGACACATTCCTTTACGTTTAAAAAAGAAAACTAAATGATTTAAAATGTGAAGGACTTGAAGATAAATATTGCATGGACTGAGTTGTGTTGTTTCCCCTCCCATTGATTTGTTGAAGTCTTAACCCCCAATGTGACTTTATTTGGAGATAGGGCCTTTAGAGAAGTAATTAAAATTAAATGAGGTAAAGTGCCCGGCTAGCTCAGTCGGTAGAACATGAGACTCTTAAAATTAAATGAGGTATAAGGGTGAGGCCCTAATTCAATAGAACCGGTGTCCTTATAAAAGGAGGAAGAGACATTAGGAGCGCCTGTGCACAGAGGAAAGGCCACGTGAGGGCACAGGGAGAAGGTAGCCATCTGTAAGCTAGGAAGAAACACCTCAATAGAAACTAAACTTGCATCCATATAGTTCGTAGAACTGTGAGAAAACAGATTTCTGTTATCTATAATCCAGTTATCTAGTCTGTGATATTCTGTTCTGGAAGGCTGAGCGGACTAATTCAAACACCAAGTTCTTTTAGAGTTATAATAAAAATTTGAGAAATTCAATTGTACCTCTCCAAGAAGGAATCTGATTGTGTCATGCACTTTAAAGATAGGAAAGGCAGGTTGTGAAAAAACGACTGGACTGAGAAAAACACATTTATAATAGTTTCTTGTGTGGTATATTAACTAACCAAGCTGTGTGACCCTGGTGAGTTCCAAACCTTTTTGAGTCTAACTTAACTCATTCACAAAATAAAGGTTGGACTATATGATTCTCAATATTCTTTTGGTTCTAAAATTCTATTTTTATTAATACTTTCATAAAGATGTATGATGGGCTATTAGATTTTTAGTTTCCCTTGGCCTGGCTATGTGCTGCTAATTGTATCATCAAAGTAAAAGGCAATGGTTAATTTAGCCTCTTACTAGCTAAAACCATACTTTTAATTTTCTTCTACTTACAAAGTAGTTAAGACTATCATTTTTTAAGTTGTAAAAGGTGATGAGTGATACTTATTATTTCAATGGAAAATGATTGGTCCAACAGAACTGCAGACTTAATAGGAAGGAGTGGGGGTGTGGGGTAAGAGATCAACCAAAGAACTTGTATGCATGCATATTAGCATAACCATTGGACATGGACACTAGGGCGGTGGGGGCTTGTCCTGGGGAGTGGGAGTGGTAGGGGAGGGGTCAATCAGGGAAAAAGGAGACATATGTAATACTTTAAACAATAAAAAAATCAATTGCTTTTCTCACCTCAAAAATACAAGTAAACTTTTTTTTTGAAGAAAAAAAAATACACAGTTCATTTAACAATGATTATAGAATTCCAGTAATTGCTATTGCTTTATAAAATTACTCTATAAAAATAGGACAGAAAGGATTGATATAAAAAATTGCAGATAGTGGTTATTTCAGGAAGAGGATTATGGGTAACATTTCTTAATGCTTATCATTTTCTAAAGTTTTTATAGTGAATGTGTTATATAGGAATTTTGAAAAGTTACAAAAATAGCAAGTCGATACACAAAACTTTTAAACTGCTTTAAAACTTATGAAGCTTAGTAATGGCTTTAAATGCATGGACCTTGGGAAAGCAGAAATGCAATTCTGAATTTTAAAATCCTTATAAAAGGAACCTCTTTGCTGGTTTTACAGTCTGAACATGTGAGCTCCTGCTGCCCTCTTTAGGTTTATTCAGGCTGAGCAGAGAAAATTTCAAATGAAAGTAGTAATTTGAATATAGGTTAATTATAACTTCTTTGGTAGACAAACAGTACTTCCTCAGTAATGGTGAACTAGTCTCCCACTGTAACATTCTTTTGTCTCTGATGGTCTATAGGCTGAGTCATAGCTTCTGTAGACAAAGTAAACAGTGTCATCTAGGCAAATTAAAGCAGAGGATCATATTTTTATATAATGGTTTTTAGAATATCTAAGGATATATTAAAGGCCCCAAGGAGTTCTATACTACAGATAAATTTTGAAGACTACTTTCCTTACATATCCTCTTTCTTAAAATTTCCTATATGATAGAAATCTAATCTCTTTTTTGCTTATAAATTCTTTGGGGCTTTAAAATGATTTTTAACTCCTATATTTTTTTCTGCCTGCTTTCTTTTCTTTATATCTCTATTTTGAGACTTATTTTATATAAAAAGCAAATAAGTATCTCAAAGGAGTAAGTAGGTTATAAAACAATTAAGTAGGTTATTTTCTGAAGGAACCTGTGTCAAAAAAAGAGAAAATGGGACACTGTTACAGGTTAGAGGATAATTTTGTTAAAGTTGGAAAAAATAACAACAAGATTTATACAAAACTTCTCAACTGCTTTAGATTTTTCAAGATTAGTAATGGCTTTAAAAGCACGGCTTTAAATACACAGCCAAAAATTGGTAAAAAGCTGAATTTGAAAATCCTTATGAACGGAGCCACTTGGCTTTTTAGAAAATACAGAAACACATTAAAAAGTTTTATTTGCATCCCCATCCCTGCTGAAATAACCACTATCTGAACCTGTGAGTTTCTGCTCACTTGGCAGTAAGGGTGAGGACAGTGATATGGTCAGACTGATGATGCTTAGGATTTGGCTGGGAAGTACCAATACTAGTAGCCCCTCCTTCCATGTTGCTCACCCCCCTCCCATTGGTCCAAATTTGGCCAAAACCAAAAGCAATTTTGTATTTTTTGTTTTAGCATTTGCATGTGTGGGTTCACAGCCCTTTGGCCCCTTGAGCACAATACTTCAAGTTGTGGGACACGATTAGGCTGCTAATTTTGACCAATCTCCTATAAGGAAAAGCAGGTGCCCCAGAAAGATCCAGTGACAGCTAATACTTGGTTATCATTTTAAGGTTTGGAATGTGCTGTGAAATATCTAATTTAACTTTCACACCAACCCTGTGAAGTAGTAATTAGCCCCATTTTCTAGATGAAGAAACACCTTCAGTGAGGTTAAGTGATTCATCCAAGTAAGTAAAGCTGGGACTTGAGCCCAGGTCATTTAGATTCCAAATCAAGTACTCTGATAGGGGACTGGTCACTTGGGATTCAAAAACATTTTTGGTCATTTTTTTCCCCAGAAAATGCAAAAGAAACTCTTTCAATTATTCTTACCTGGTAGTGCAAAAATTATTTTTCTTACACCATCAATATCCAAAGTTGCAAATGTCGTTGGCAGGCTAGAGAAAAAAAGAGATTATCAGTTCTGCAAAGTAGAATGACAGGTAAATTCAGTACTCCAGTTTTCTTGTTACATGGTTCTTCTAATAGAAAGCTTATCATATAAAAATACTTCTCTGTTTATTCTTTAAATCTTTTATCCTGAAGTGTTTCAAGAGCATGTAAATTAACTTGTTTTTAGCATCTACTATTTCCAAGTAACCAAACTCCTTGGTTTTCTGTAGTTTACCTTTTTCCCTTCCTGCCAGTGTCATAGAAGAGTATCCCAAGTCCTCGAGTTTCTCCACCCACCTAGCTAATGATGTCTATACTATTGTTGCTGGTGATTCATAACAATCATTCTTATTATCAGAAGGTTACCTCGTAATACATGCCTATCGGATAACTGCCTATTACTCAAAAAGGAGTATTTCTCACCCCTTTAAACTGTACTCAGCAATAAACATAAGAACCTCCCTCCTATGAAAGGAGTGTTTTGAAATGTCAAAAACAAAAACAAAAACAAAACAACCCATGACTAGAATACAATTAAAGCAATAGTAATATAGAAAATTCCCATATTATACTTTCTCATGTTTCCGACATGAATCTTTGCCATGAGGGGTATGGAGAGGGGTAAGTGTGAGTGGCATGGAGAAAGTGGGAAGTTAAGAATAGTAACTTTTTTTCTATTGACTATCCTTTACATAGAATTTCAGTTAAAATTTTTATTGTATTAATGAAACTTGAGTGACGTAGAATCTTTAGGGAGTGATGAAGTTTCCATATAGTTGAAAAATTATCTTTTTAAGCACCCAAATTTGTTTTATTTTTACTGTTTTTGCAGGTTGGGCTTTCAAAAATGCGTCATAATATTTTTTGATGATTTACAGCCATTATTATCAACTTATTCTACTCTTCTGTAATACCGTGATTTTGGGTCACAAGGGTATTATGTGTTCTTTTCACGTATAAACCATAGATGTGAGAGAGAAACATTGGTTGCGTCCCATACGCACCCCGACCAGGTATCAAACCCACAGCCTAGGTATGTGCCCTGACCAGGAATCAAATCTGCTACTTTTTTTGGTGTAGGGGACAATGCTCTAACCAACTGAGCCACCAGCCAGGGCATCTGTTTTTGTTGTTGTTTTTTTACTAGTGTTTTTTTCTGTGGCTTCCCTTAATGCTAGACTGTCATCATCTTGACCCTTAAAGCTTGCTTAGGTTTGGGAACCAGAGAGTAGTAATAATAGGCGTATTGTTGGAATGATAATAATAACAATAATAAAAGTTACCATTTTAAAAGAAAGATCTATTAATTACATCTATTATTTCATTTAATTTTCACAGTAATCTCATGAGGTAATAATTATCCTATTTTATAGATGAGGAAACTGAGAGATTAACAATGCCCCAAATCACTCAGCTACTAAGTAAGGAAACAAAGATTTGAACCAAGCTTTGTCTAACTGTATGACTCATAATTTGATGAGGCTCTGTATATAGGGTAGGCTGTATATAGACTTCATAACATCTATTTTTGACTACTCTGAGGGGTTTTTTTTTGGCTTTCTGATTCTTTGATATAGTTTAGAAAGATGAGATTAGATTGTCATATCGATTTATGGATAGGTTATTTGGCAATGATTGTTACTGTATGATGAAAATAATTTTCAAGATGCATTCTCAAAAACAGCTATGTTTGCTGTAGATGACCCATAAAAATTGTGATTGGTAGATCTGGTTGATAATAATCCAAATGCTTTTTTTGAGTATCTCTGTGTTTAAAATGAAAGAGGTTAGTTACATTCTAAATGCACTGTATGTGGGAAGAGCAAGACTAAAGTGTTCTGAGCTTTTATATTTGTTCTTGTACTATTAGGCACAATTACCTTTAAAATCTTACCTTTAGACAAGTATAAGCCCATTTAAACTTCTAAACACTTTACTATAACAAACTAACATGCATAATAAGAGTGAGGAGGGAATGCATAACACCTTCCATCTACTGTATTTAAAGCCAATTCAAATCATCTTGCATCTTGCAGACAGGTACTATGATTTATCTAAAGGCACGAATTTAAAAAAGATTCCATTACAACAAAACATTTTGTTATCATGCATTGCTGTCATGAGTGTCCTATTGCTAGACTGTGAAGTCTTTTTAAGCTCTGGGAAACCATTTCCTTGGAACTCAACACTTACTGTTCAATTCCCCTCCTGAGATGAGAATGTAACAAAACTTATACAATGAGTGAAGTCACAGGGATTATGACTTTAAGGGAACTGATGAAGTCCCAAAGTTGAAGTAAGTGGTAAATAAAAGACTGAAAATAAAAAGAGTACTAAAATTATACATCACAGGTGCTGAGATTAATTTAAATATATATTACACAGATAATTCTCTTCTAGCGGCGAGGGCAAGTAATGCCAGCTTTTTTCTCACTGCAAAGGAAATAATTGATTTAACTTTGGGGGTTAGTGAGAAGCACATTGATATACTTTTGAGATGTCCTCTGTATTCTAATCAAATTTGTATGGCCCAAAGGGAAAGGAAAAGAAAAAGCCTATGAACCCACACCATAGCAATATTTGCCTAAGATAAAATATTCCTAACAAGAATGATCCAAATCCAATAATTTCAATAATAAAAGAACCTTGTCAGTAGCAGCCATATTGGGATAACTACAGAATTAACATGCCAAGAATTTCAAGTTCTATCAAGTTGTGAAGAAAATTTTAGGGATAATCTTAACTTCATACTTAAATGGCAAAGTCATGGAAGCAAAGCCTGATCACTATCCTAGAACTGACATGAGTACCCAATAAATCAGGGAGATTACAAGGGCTAGGGACACTTAAAAAAGGCTTCTGGAATATGGTAATAGTTTCCACAGCTCCTAGCAGTCTCACCTCTACTCTCTCTTGGGGTTCACATGGGCCCCCATCAGAGTATAATCTGAACTACAGAATTATTGCTATTGTCTCTGATGGCATGGAGGTGGTGCTGGAATGCTCACCCATACACTGAGCCTCTGAATAGGGAACCAAAGATTTACAGAGTAGCAGGGGTCTGAATAGGTAGACAACTGTTTGAAGACATGGCCACACATATTTCATCAACACCTATGTTTGATATTCTTTAAAGATTTACAACTGATTATAGAATTTTCATCAGTCCTTCTTTGGGAGTTATTAGTTTTTAGGATATGTGCAAGATCTTAGTATTTGGTTATTTTTCTTTCCTCCTGGGAGGTAGTAAGAAGCAGTATAAAATACTACTTATTAAGTATTCTTACAAAGAAAAAAAGTTGAATCTTTATCTAATCAAGCCATTAGACCTAACTTCCAGTCTATAGACTATCCTGAAGAGAGTGGAACAAATTAAATACCACCACAAAGAAACAATCAGCCCAATCCATTCGTTTAGGACAGTGGTCAGCAAACCGCGGCTCGCGAGCCACATGCGGCTCTTTGGCCCCTTGAGTGTGGCTCTTCCACAAAATACCACGGCCTGGGCGAGTCTATTTTGAAGAAGTGGCGTTAGAAGAAGTTTAAGTTTAAAAAATTTGGCTCTCAAAAGAAATTTCAATCGTTGTACTGTTGATATTTGGCTCTGCTGACTAATGAGTTTGCCGACCACTGGTTTAGGACAAATGATTCAGTTTCCTCAACAAGTCAATGGCATGACAAAAAAGGAGGGGGACAGTAAATGTTCTTTAACAGCCAAATACAATGAGTGCACTGACCTGAATCCTAATGCAAATGAAACAATTATAAGAAGGCATTCTTTTTCTTAACACACAGGAGAATTTTGAATATGATCAGGGTATTAGATGTTAAGGTATTATTTTTTTTTGTTTTTGTTAGGCGAGGTAATACCACTGTGATTATATAAGAGGATACTGCTGCTGCTGTTATTATTTGAGATGTATATAAAAATGACATGTCTAGAATTTGCTTTAATATAATCTAGCCCTTTGTCCCCCCAACAAGGTGTGAGATAGGCTGATAAAGCAATTATGAAAAAATGTTGATAGTTACAGAAGCTAGGTGATGAGTTCATGGGGGCTTCAATGTACTTTCTACTTATGTGTATGTTTGAGAATTTTCATACTGAAATGTTTTTAAAGAGAGACAAAGAATCAGTATGGAGAGAAAGAGAAAAAGAGAAAGCAGGAACTAGACATGGGAATTAAAGGGGAAAAGGTTTGGTAAGTTGCTTTGCTTTGTTTATACCAAACTCAGTGATTCATAAGAAAGATGAATACCCATTTCAGATAGGAGCTGCACGTGTGCAAAGAATTCTATTACTATAATATTTCTTTTATTAAAATAGGTAATCCATCATAGACTATATAAGAAGAAAGCATTCAAAGCTTTGTTAGTTAAAGCAAGCCAAACCAAGCCCATATATGAGATAACAAGATTATTTTCATACCCTGGTTTCATAAAAACCCTGCCGAAATGGATCTGAGCATGAAGATCAATGTCCAGCACCTGCTTGAGATAGTCCTGCAAATATGAAAAAGAATCACTTTATTTTCAGACGTTTGAATACTAGACTTTCAAGATGAATATAAAATGAATTTATAAGATTGAAATAAAAAAACACCTTATTTTAGTGAAGTTGATTTTGCATAAGACAAATATTCATTCCTCAGTCATTCATTTATTCATTCAATAAATATATATTGAGCACTTGTTGTATTCTGAGTACCAATCTAGGTACAGGGGATATAGCATTGAACAAAAGAGATAATGCTCTTGTCCTTATAAAAAATGCATCCTAGTAGGAGTACTTAGCTAATAAACCAAATAACCATATTAACATATAAGTCATTACTTGGTGGGTTATTGTCTCTCTTTTAAGACAGAATTAACATCTGAGAAAGGATGTTAACAAATATGGCTTAAGAAGTCATGCCTGGGCAAGGAAGCCACATGAATGCATCCTACACTAATCTGCTTAATGGACTTAAAATAATGTACATTTCTTCAGGATAGACTTGGACAGTGGCCCACAGATTGCAATTCTAAATAAACCAACACAACTACAAAGTAGGATGGAGTTCTAAACAGAAAGTCATAGAGTTTAATTGTTAGCACAATTGCTAGCAAAAATACAACCAACTCAGGCTATGACCAACTGAGAGTGATCTGACAAAACCTGATCTTTGGAAAAGAAAAGCAACATTGCCCTGCAGTTAGTTTTACAGACAGACAGACAAAAACCAAAAAACAAAAACCCAAAAACCAAAAAAAAGCAGTCCTTAAAATTTCTCAACCTCTTGATCTATTACCAAGTATCTTGTTCACTAATCCAAGGGTGAGTCTAGTAACCTACTAAAATTTTAAGTATTTCACAAGCTGTGGAACACTATAAAAGAAATCTCCTGAAAATAATTCTTATGAAGTCACTACATGATACTTGAAGAACTTCTTGGTTTTCAGGAAAAAGTCTCATATTTTAATATCTGTGATTCTTATATTTTCTAGCCCCTTTTTACCAATCATTTCTCACATCAAGCAATCCTCTTCTCACCTAGTCCCATTCCTTAATCAATCAATCAATCAGTCAATCAATCTCAATCTCCCTCCTTCCCACTACCTTCCTCCCTGTCAGCAAGACTATACTGTTTTCAAGTTTATAAAGCTTTCTTGCCGCCAGTTGTTAAAAATGTTCTTCCTTCTATCTGGAATACTTCTTTCTATCTTCCTCTCTCCACCCTACCCTTATCTCAGTCTCAGTCATCTTTTCAGCCTTCTCTGAATTTCTGGGGCTGGATATTTATTTTTAAGGCTATATTATTAGGTGCAATAAATTTAGAACTGTTGTATTTTCCTGATGAACTGAAACACTTAAATATGAAATGTCCCTCTTAATATCTAGTACTTCTTTTTACTCTAATTTTCTTGGATATCAATAGAGCCACACCCACTATCTTTCATTGTAATTTTTTCCTAACTTTTCACTTTCAATTAGCTGTGTTCTTACATTTAAAGTGTGCTGCTTATAAGTATCAGACAATTCATTATTTAAATCTAGAATGACACCATTTTTTGGTTTTTGTTTAAATTTCTTTCTCTTCTATTAGCTTGTCAGTTATACAATCTTTGATTATTATTTTAGAGATTACAGTATGCATTTTTGACTTATCACAATCTACCGTAATTTGTTATTTTTATCACTTCCCAGGCATTACAAGAAATTTAAAACATGTTAACTCCACTAATTCCTCTCTGCTTTTTGTGCTATAATGTACCACAAATTTCATATACATTTTAAGTATGATATATATCTTTTCTACATATACTTACAGATGATATATATTTTATTATTTATATTTTATATATTTATATTTATTTATTATATGTTTTTTATTGATTTCAGAGAGAGGAAGGGACAGGGAGAGAGGGATAGAAACATCAATGATGAGAGAGAATCATCAATTGGCTGCCTCCTGCATGTCCCCCACTGGGGATCGAGCCTGCAATGTGGGCATGTGCCCTGCCTGGAAATAAAACTGCGACCTCCTGGTTCATGAGTCGATGCTCAACCACTAAGCCACACTAGTTGGACTTTATATATATTTTAAACCTTACAAGGTATTATTATTTTATACAATCAACACTCATTTACATTTACCTACATATTAACCCTTTCCTTTTTTCTTTTTGCTTTTCAGTCCTTTCTGCATTTCCATGCTTCCATAATCTTTCTGACTAAAAGTGTGCTTTAGTATAGGTCTGCTCAGTTTTTGTTTAACTAAAAATGTCCTTATCTTAATTTTTGAAGGAAATTTTTGCTGAATACACAGTTCCACAGAGGCAGTTATTTATTTATTTATTTATTTATTTATTTATTTATTTATTTATTTATTTATTTATTTATTTTGCATTTTATAAATGCCATCCCAGTGTTTTCTGAGTACCATAATTCCTGGTTAAATCATTTCTGTTAGTTTTACTGTTGGTTCTTCGAAGGAAATATGGCCTTTGGTAAGATTCTCTTTGTCCTTGGCTTTCAGTAGTTTTGCTATAATTATTTAAGGATGGTTTCTTCCTATTTATACTGATTGAGATTAGCAGAGCTCCTTGAATTTCTGTCTTGATATCTTTTATTGGTTTGAGAAAACTCTTTGCCAATATTTCTTACATATTGCTTCTGCTTACTTTTTCTCCTTTCCTTCTGGACTCCAATTACATATATGTTAGACCTTTCACCATATCTCATATGTCTGTTATGCCTTTTTTCATCCCTTTTCTAAAATTTTCATTTAATTCTTATGAGTAGATTCTAGTTTTCTAGTAAAATTCCTCATTTTATCATTCCTTTTTATTAAACATATTAATTACAATGTTTTAAAGTTCATCATTTTTAGGGCTTTTCTATCTTGTTTGTTTGTTTATTTATTTATTTATTTGTTTGTTTTTTAGTAATTTTAGCTGGTAATTTAAAAAATTGAAGTGGAAAAATTGAAGAGGCTCTGGATGATAATATATTCCTCCAGAAACTTCTGGCAGTCAGTTAAGGTAAACTAAGATTACTATGGTCTAATCCAGTGTTGAGATAATTTGAGAGAGATTTCAGTCTTTGAGAAGGCTTTTTTTTTTTTTTTTTCAGTTTGTCCTTTTTCCTAGAACATAGCTTTTCAAGGGTTTAAATGGGAAAACTGAGATTTCTGCTAAGGACCCTCCTTTATGGCAGGCTCTGAACTACTAAGACTGAAAAATTCTGTTCATTTCATTAATTTATGAGTTACTGTTTATGCTTGGCTTCTTGGCCTCCGATACCATTATATCTCCCTTCTCCCTGGCTTAGGAATTAGTAAAGGCAATGAAGAAAAATATGATGAAGAATTCCAGTTTTAATTCTCTGCGGCTCACTTTTTTTTCTTTTTCTTTAAAAATTAAAAAAAAATTAATATAGCTTTATAGTTGTTCTTGGTGGGAGGATTGATTTAAAATATTTTATTGTTGTTTGAAAATTAGGTAACTAAGTAGTTTCTTAGAGAGCCATGATCCTATCTAAATCAGGTACCCAATTCTTTTTAGACAACTCTTGATTTTGCCTCCTAAAAATCAGGCCTAAATTTAGAAAAACAAAAACAAAACTTCAGAATATCTTTTACACCTGAAACTATCTTTCAAATTTTCTAGAGGGTCCTCTAGGAAATCATAAAGATTTGTGCTTTCATCTTATAAAAAGAAATGTTTAGAAATAATTAGGTTTGTTCAATAATGTCCCCATTTTAAGAGTTGTCATGGATGGGTGGGGAGTTGCTGTCATATCTGAGAAGTGAGTCTTAAGGTTTGATTCATTTAGGTAAAATGTTATTAAAATAACTACTTCAGAAATGTTATGCTTTATGGGAAGTGCCTGGAGATTTGACAATGCCCTAGCTGTCCACTATGCTTTTACTTTCAGGGAAAACACTGATAAAAATTTTTATGAAATAGTTGGGGTGGCTCAGTGGTTGAACATTGACCTATGAACCAGGAGGGCACAGTTTGATTCCTGGCCAGGGTACATGCCTGGGTTGTGGGCTTGATTCCCCAGTGTGGGGTGTGCAGGAAGCAGCTGATCAATGATTCTCTCTCTCCTCATTGATGTTTTTATCTCTCTCTCTCTCCCATCCTCTCTGAAATCAATAAATACATTAAAAAAAGAAAAAATTCGATACTGTATCCCAATAGAGAATTTTACTCATATTCTAATATGATATTATTGGTTACAGCATCAAATGATGCACAGCCATTAAGTATCTGCTTTCTATGGAGTTTCTGTTTTACTTTGATGCTTGCAGTAGGCTCAGCTATAAGCTACAGTCAATAGTTTGTGTCTGCAACAAAGGCAGATTCAGAGCACTAGGGAGGAATGTCAGAGGAACTTTGAAATACTGACACTTCAAAGAATAGTCTTGGGTACAGGCTTAGATACAGCTTAGATAACGTTTATACAGCACCAGTGAAATGAGTCAGTAATCCCAGGACTCTTTAGAATGGAAGCAGATGGTTTCATGAAAACAGACTGCTAACCCAAGATCTAGCAGAGTGGGAATGACATAGGGCTGAATAAGATTATAAGGAAAAATTTTACTGTATTTATTTGTTCAGAATATTGTTGATTAGTTTTAATATTCTATTGCTGTTTAACTATAAATTTGCAACAAATTCAAGAAGGCCTATATTAATTAACAGTCTTGCTGCCAAATAATTAGGGTAAGCCTATGAGACCACCCTTTTTCTTTTTGTGACCAAAACTATCTGTGATTATTTTGATCAAATGAAGTAATGGAGGCACTATTAGGAAAACTTAAGAGACTGTTAAATAGGCCAAAAAAAAAAATTACTGGGTATCCAGGCTAAGTATATTCTTCTTGGTTATCTGCACTATTCATTGTTTTTGAGATTTTACAATTTTGCAGGTTGTAGAAAATTTTTAGTAATTCATATAATTCTTTAGTTTTCAGGACAAAAAGCAGATTCTGTTTATCTGAAACTTTCAGTGTTTTATAAAAATAAAAACTCTTTAAAAAGTCTGTGTGAAACAAGGTAGGTAGCAGTGAGGAGAGATTTTGAGGCAAGCAACTCTGAAAGAGTCATTTTTCATTGGCTCCTTTCTAAAGAAAAGCAATAGGCCTTACTATATTGGCTCTGTTTAATTGTGAGGACAGCCCTAGGACAAAATGACATCTTTGTTAGTTATAGACTTGTTGCCTCTTCAGAAGTATTAGGAAAGACAAACTTTAAGTCTGACAAATAGTTATTGTCCTACAATTAAGTTCATGAATAACCAACGTAAGTTATACATGACACACTCCCTGGGAATAACAAATTTAATATTTAAGTACTCAACTTCAGGATTGCTCTTGTGATACTCGGAACACCACAGGCAGTTTGATGATAATAAAAAAGGCCATTATAGATCTACTATAATGCAGACTTCAGCCCTAGTCTTTGTGATCTCAGAAGGTCTGCAGTAATTTGCCATACCGAGGAATGAAGACTGCTAGGAGACTTGAGGGAAGACTAACGCAGCAAACTATCTGCTATAAGAATACCTACCTACATTTTAATAGCTTTGCTCTTGGATGTCATTTGTGATGGTAGTCTTGGACTGAGATTCTCTCTTTTTCTTTTATGGCTTTAGCATCTGAATTGCTATTCTTAAACATTTTAAAACTAAAGTTGGGAATGAAAGCAGGCATTCTCTGTTCAGGCTACTGAATTCTGACATTTGTTCTCAGAGCCTAGAGAATTCACTGTCGAAAGAGTCAGGTTCTAGATTAAGGCAGCTTTTTAGCTAGTGAGTGCAGGGACCAAGAACAATCATATATACATAAGGTCTAGCTAAAAATAAATCAAGCTTTTGGAAAATATGAATTTTAGTAAAAGTTGCTATTATGACAATATTTTTAATAATTTTCATCTCAGTCATTAATATGAGATTAAAAAAAACATGGAAAGGGATTACACGTTGGCAAAATATTTTGTGATCTGAAATGTTATTGTGCCAAACATAAGGCTGGTTATCGTAGTAAAGAATATTTCACTTTTATAAGATTATTCAATGGACCCAATAATAATCATGGACCAACACATTTCATTTAGACATATGTATAAATTAATGATACTGAGATACTCAAATTGTAATTTTATAGGAGTAAGCATATACCATATGCAAATATACTTAGTCTTATAAAATCTTATATATATAGTTATATCCATGCTTGTATTTTGTTATCATCATTATTATGATTATGACTAATTTTTCTAGTGGGGCAAAGGAATACCTAAACTTCTCTTTCTCCCCTGTGGTTAACCAGGTTTGAAATATGTGTGGAGGGGCGGGGGGGCGAGGTCATCTGTAATTTAAATTTAGGTAGAAGGAAGGATCTTGGAGTTTTAACTTGGGAGTAGATATTACATATAAAGGAAGTCCTAATGTACTAAGGTTGATTGAGAAAAAAACAGAAATCTCCAGGGGGAGATCAAAACCATAATGCAAGTTGTGGGATTTTCAATGCTGCTTCTGAGGTAAGCTCTCTGACCTAGACAGCATCCCTCTCTGTATGCCCAGAAATTTCTGAAACCCCATGGATTTTCAGCTTTGTGGGGGTCTCGTTATGTCCCAGAGAGCTACCAGATCACAGTTAATCAACTGTATGCAAGGATATAGTAAATAAATTTCCATGATTCCCATTTTTCATACCTTTTCCCCCATGGACACACCACCTGATGTGATGATGACATCAGCACGACTGATACCCTCATTCAAGGCATTGAGTAAGTCATCTGGGCTGGAAAAAACAGACAAACACATTAATACACAAGGAAAATGTTTTAGATACAGCGCCCACTTTAAACTAAACCACGTTATTCACTGAGTTGGCATTAACCTGAGCATATCACTATATTCTGTACAAAGTAGGAATCAAAGGGTCTCTGCCCAACAGTAGCATAACTCTCATTATGGAGAAAGAATTATGAGCACAGAAGTAGTGGCTACTGGTACTTTCAGAGGGTTTTCTTCTTCTTCTTCTTTTTTTTTTTTCTATTTAACAGGGTAACATAATAAGGGGAAATTATGAGATATTGATAGGCATCCTGACCATCCCAGTTTGCCTAGGAATATCCCAGATTTTGTATTGAAAGTCATATGCCCTAGGAAATCTCAGGCAAACCAGAACAGTTGTTCGCTGTGTGTTGGAGATATCACGTAAGATTCTTTAGAGGGACTACTGTATAACCTAAGTTAGTCAGGTCTTGAGAAATGGGCTGGATTTTTATAGGTAGAAATGAATAGGAAAAGAGGATCAGCCTGTGGTATTTCTAGATCAGCGGGGAAAATAAATGACCTAGAGTGAAGGACTTGACTTGAAATGACTGGGAAAGATGGAGTAAGACATCTTGGAGGGCCCTCAAGCTCAAGAATTTGGACTTCATTTAATGGGAAATGGGTGCGAGGGGTTCACTAAAAATAAGAGGATCCAGTAGGTGTTTCCTGAAAAAAGAAAGGATAGATAATAAAAAGAACAAGGAAAGCAGAGACCATATGAAACATTTAGAAATGGTATAGGGACAGGATGAATTTTAGGGACTGAAACTAGGCAGATTCCTGAGAGTCAACTAAAAAGACAAGTGTACCAGCCCCTTTGACTGCACAGGTCAAAGACCTGGGAAGAAGAGATGGAGTGAAGTCAAGGGTCTTATCCTCTGGATGTTAAGGGGGCTGCAAAGGCCTAACGTGGGATTAAGAAAGAAAAAACCCAAAATGACAGGTGTTGGGGCTTACAGAGGAACAGAAAGGCAGGGAATAGCTCAAAATGTCTGTTTAGTGAATATTTTTAGTCCATAAAAGCAACTGGGCAATGTGCATGGCACCAGCATTTCCCCTCAAATGACTGAGTACAGAAAACGAGCCTTTTGAAGAATATTTGTCCAGACTACACCCTTCTTACCCTGTGGGAAAAGGGTGGGTGAGTATCTCTTATTTCCCCTTGGACATCTAACACGTATGTCTAAAAAGAAAGAAATCCTAGCTTCTGACTTACTAGTTCTTGCTTGGGGTCTATTTTTGCTTTTGGGTTCCATGAGATAAGGCTACATCTTCTCATAAATTACTTCTTAGCTTAAGCTCGCTTTATTAGGTTATTGTTAACTTTATGTCAAATTATGTCTCAATGAGATAGCATATGTTCTCCCAAATCTTTTTGTGTTAGTAAAGTTTATTCAAGTAAGAGGAAGAGGAGGAGGAAGAGAAAAATAAAATAAATTGTAATCAGGACATCATTTCACTTTTTATTCAGGGGTGACAGAGGTAAGGAGAGGAACTCGAGATTGACCGAGAGGCTGTGAACAGGCTCTACAAGAGATAAACTAGTTGGGAGGTGTCACAGCACAGAGAGTAAGAGTATGAATTCGGAGTCAGGTTTCCAAGGTTAAATCCTGGTGTTATTACTTGCTAGATGTAGAGCCTTGGACAAATTGCTTAATTTCTGTTTGTCTCAGTTTTTCATCTATAAAGTAGGGGTAATTAGGGTTGTTATGAGGATCAACTGAGATAATACATATGAAACAGTTTATGGAATAATATCTGGTATAAATTAAGTTTTAAGAAGCGTTAGTAGTTGTTGTTATTGCTGTAGTGTTGTTATACAAACATACCTAACAATCTGGCATGCTTGGCTGTTTTTATTAAAAAAAATATATCCATGACTAACACAAAAGTCATGGAAAATGAATATTATCAATGAAATACACATCTATGTTAGTATAAAGAGACATTAGCTAATTTCACTAATCTTATTATCAATGAAATTTATTATCAATGGACAATGAACCTTATTAATGAAATACACATCTGTGTTAGTATAAAGAGACATTAGCTTAATTTCACTAATCTTATTATAGAGCTTATAACATGTTGATTCTACAAAGCATCAGTGACATATACATCATCATGGTATTAATCTTTGTAGGTAGATAAAGGTCCTGGGATGATGACTGCAAATAAATATACTTTTCAGTGATATTTTTCTCATTCATTGTTTTCAAATCTTTCACAGGAAAGATTGTTTTCCTATTTTTTAAAAATGCAGAGACATCAACTCTCCACATAAAAAAATTCTAATTTGCAAAAACAAACTAAAATGAATTTAATACTAAATTCTTATTATAATTTATATTTCAAAGAATATTCTGAATGCTGCTTCCTACTCCATGGCTGGTAGATTCACAAAATCATTGAATGTCAAAGTTGGGCACATTCTTTGTGTCCTGTCTCCCCTTGCCCCTTTCTTTGACTCTACTCTGTTGTATGCTTCTGGTGTCTGAAATCTAGTAAAAGACTATGGCTTACAAAAGGGACAGGTGCCAATGTCTGACAACAGTCAGAGCATCTAAAATTTCACTTATATTGCATGTTACAATTCCATTTGTTCCCTCACAGTCTGTGAGGTAGATTGAACAGGTATTATTATGCCCATTTTACAGAAAAGGAGAGTGATATTCAAAGAGGCAAAGAAATAAGTTAAAGGCAGGTAGAGCAGTAAGTGGCAGAGCTAGGACCAGGACCTCTGGCTCTTTGTTGTGTTTGTTCCATCTCACTACCTAATCAGAGTGATTGCCTAGTTTTTTCAGGCATATGACATGTCATCAAGAAAAATTCTCATGAAAATGAACCCTTGCTCAAAAGCATCAAATAGAGAGTGCTAAGGCAGCAGGTGGGGATCTCTCTGGGTGACCAGAGAGTGAATGTGGGGACATGTTAGTACAATTCCGGAGAATGAAATAAACATACTATGAATACTATATTCAACTGGAAACAAATAAATTTTGCTTAAATATAACTTTAAGGATTGTTTACAAGCCACAAACTTTCTTTTTGGTGATTTATATTACATTTTAAGTAGTGAAATAACTCCAACATAAGATAATCCTATGTAATAAAAGGCTGATGTGCAAATTGACCAAATGGTGGAACGACCGGTCGCTATGAGGCACACTGACCACCAGGGGGCAGACGCTCAATGCAGGAGCTGCTCCCTGGTGGTCAGTGCGCTCCAACAGGGGAGCACCGCTCATCCAGAAGCCGGGCTCATGGCTGATGAACTCAGCAGTGGTAGCGGAAGCCTCTCCCACCTCTGTGGCAGTGCTAAGGAGCAGCAAGCAGAGCGGTAAGGGACAGCAAGCAGGCGGGCTGTAAAAAGTGAGGGGGTCTTGGGCTGCGAGAGGGATGTCTGATTGCCAGCTTAGGCCCGATCCCTGTGGGGATCGGGCCTAAGTCAGCAGGTGGACATCCCCCAAGGACTCCCAGACTGCGAGAAGGCACAGGCTGGGCTGAGGGACCATCCCCCCGACCCCCAAGTGCAGGAATGTCATGCACTGGGCCTCTAGTAATATAATACACACCCATATATCCTTTTCTCAGATTTGACAAACATTAATATATTCTTTTATTTACTTCATATTCCTTCTCCTCCTACTTTTTTACTTTAAAACAATAAAAGCTGATCTTGCTTTCTAAGACTAAGAGATGATATTAATAAACAGAGGAATAGGTAATAAGGATTATAAATTATGGATATTATAGTATGATAAAAATAATTTATAATTTTTCTCAGTTTTGTTAATGAGATCATAGCATATTAGTTTTCTTAAATTTAGGAGAGTAAAACTATAAAACATCACAATCAGATCTTAGGTTATGTGAATTTATATTATACTAGAGGCCTGGTGCAATGTGTGCACCCGTGGGGTCCCTCGGCCTGGCCTGCGCCCTCTTGCAATCTGGGACATCTCAGGGGATGTCGGAGAGCTGCTTTCAGACCCATCCCTGCAGGCCAGGCCAAGGGACCCCACCAGTGCTTCAATCCTTGTACTGGGCCTCTAATATGCATATAAGATCTTTGGTTAATCTCTTCCTGCTCTCTCCCTTACCCCCTTCCCTCTGAGATTCATCAGTCTGTTCCATGTTTCCATGTCTGTGTATTGAGCACCTGCCCCCTGGTGGTCATTGTGCATCATAGCTACCGGATGGTCAGCTGGTTGGCTGGTTGCTTAGGCTTTTGTATATATAGATAGTATGACCTTATATATGACATTACTTTTTATATATAAAATCAGTTGATATTTAAGAATGAAATTAATTACATTCATACTCATGCTTTAAAAGAACAGTACACTTTCAAACCCATGTCTTAGTTTTATAATTCTAGGAGGTAGTGACAGGTTCAAGGTCACCCTATATTCATTCTTCTATTCTTTTAAACTATAGTAATATTCACATTGTGAAAGATACTTTGTTATACATAGTATACCTTCAGATAAAAGCTATCATTATCTAAATATAGAAATCATATTTGTGTATGCCAAATAGTGATGACTGAAAAATAATTTGTACTTTAATATTTTGAGATATCTTCTCACCATTGCCACAATGGGGATGTAAGATAAAGCTTCCTAGGTATATATGAGTAGCATCCTTTCTCTCAAAGAGCAGCAGATCTTAAAGGGATATTGTGATATCATTTAATTCTGCCTTCATTAACAATCACAGTTTTAATTAGATTTGGATGATGATTAATCATTTATTTAAAAATAAACCAAATACTAGTATTAATCTTCATTTACTAACACTTTCTATCCATTTTCACTTAAATTAAGTACCTATCCATTGTTCTCTTAGAGTGCCAAATATTATATGAAAGTATTCTATAATAGAGTTGATTTAGTACTAAATGCTAAAAATTTAAATACTAGGTGACAGAAAATGGAATGGTTAATTGAAGGCCTAAGTGTCACAAGGTCTAGAATCCAATTTTGTCTCTACTGTTGAGATGACTAAAAAACTAACATCATTTTGGAGTCTCATTATTCTTATTTGCAATATGAGAACATGTAGACTAGGTCCTCTCTGTCTCTAACATTTACTGACTTAAAGCACTTAAAGCTAATTGGGATCCATTTAGCTTCAAGGTATCATTTTTAAGCTGACCTGGAAGTCTACCTAAAAATTACCCACACTGCCCTATCCTGAAAGGCTGGGAAAGCCCAGACTTTTACAACTAAATATCCAGGAAGCACAGAGGCTTTTTTTTTTTTTTTTTAAACTTTAACAGAAGAGTGGCAGCTTGCCACTGGAACTTTGCCAATTTAGGAGTTGTGAAACTTCCGTGCCTTTACCACTTGTGGTCCTCTTTCCTACTACAACTCCATTCCCATCAGGTCCTCAGTATTGTAGCAGCTGCCTGAGGGCTGAGGGCAAATAGATCTCTCAGTAGACAAGGAAAATACCAGCAATTTTAGAAGCTAGCAATGGGATGTAGAAGAGTAAGCATACTATTTAGGATTGCTAGTTCATTGTGAAATAAATCTACTCCAGGAAATATATAATTTTAACAATAACAAACAAATAATTAAAGCACTAATGGAGACTGACTTACAAAATTAAAGATTTACTGAGTTCTAGAGGCCCGGTGCATGAAATTTGTGTATGGGTGGGGGAGGGTCCCCTCAGCCTGGCCTGCACCCTCTCCAATTTGGGACCCCTTGGGAGATGTCTGACTGACTCTTGCAATCCGGGACCGCTGGCTCCTAATCGCTTGCCTGCCTGCCTGCCTGATTGCTCCTAACCCCTCTGCCTTTCTGCTTGATTGCTCATAACCACCTCTGCCTGCCTGATTGCCCCTAACTGCTCCCCTGCTGGCCAGATTTCCCCTAACCGCCTCTGCCTTGCCCTGCCCATGGGACCCAGGATTCCCTCCTCTGGCCAGTCGCAAGCACCCGGGACCTGGGCTTCCCTCCCTCTGGCCAGCAGCAGGCACCCAGGACCCGGGCCAGCTTTGCTTGGGCCGGCCGCAGCCACAGGGGACCGTGGGAGGGCAGCTTCACCTGGGCCACAGCCGCAGGTGCCCAGGACTGCAGGGTGGGCGGCTTGTCCCTTTCCCGGGCAGCAGCCTGGCTGGTCCCCATTCCTTTCTCGCAAGCTCGTTTGTGCCTGGCTTGTCCCCATTCCTCTCCCGTGAGCTCATTTGTGCCTGGCTGGTCCCCATTCCTCTCTCACCAGTGTTGAGTGTCTGAGCCTTTGCGTGTAACGGTGTAAGGATGTGACAACTATTTGCATATTAGCTCTTTATTATATAGGATATATATGAATGTCCTGGTAAAATTGTGTAATTTCAAGGATAAAGAGAAAATCTTATAAGCTGTCAGACAGTAAGATTTGATTTACTGAAAAGAGAATATTGGCTTTGGATTTCTTACCTACAATACCAAAAATTAACATCAACATATTCTGAGAAAAAAGGCTTGCCACTACCAAATCATATATTCAGTCAGACAGCATTCACCCATCAGGATGGAAGAATGATATTTGTGAAAATGAAAAAATTTAGATAATAAATTAATAAGTAATGTTCTGAAAAAATAAATCAGATCAGAGATCTCAAGAAAGGGCAAGAAAAGAGGAAATGCTAGTGAACCACACACATATTTATAGAACTATATAGCTAAATCTAACATATAATGATCAAATAAACTAAGGAATTATAATATATGTACTATATGTGGATTTCCCTAGAAAATATAGAGATATACTACAAAAGAAAACTTAATAGCCTATAATTAAGAGCATGGTTGCAGCAATACTACCTAAAAGTTGAGGGGGTGGGAGGAGATGGGGGAAGTATTCTAAACGTATCACTGGTATAGGGGGTGCAGAGAAGAAATGGGGATGCCTTATAGGAGGGATATGTTTAGCATTTTTTAAAAATATAATAGTGGAGTAATATATATTTGATTATGAATATCAGAAATTGGAAAAAAAGCATGAGGGGGATAGTGAAGAAATAATAAAGCTATATAAATAGTAAACATAAAGTTTAACATAAATATAAACAGAAAAGAAAGGAAAACATCAAGGGATGTTTTTATAGCAAACTTCATGGTAAAGCAAAATAAACTTTATGCCAGGACCAGGGTTACAGTAACTTAAGGCAGATGCAAGATTGAGGGTTTGTTGTTTTTTTCCTCTTTCGCTCAAATCCCATTCGAATGTTATTTACAAGAGATACACTTGAAGATGAAAGACTGAAAGTAAGGGTAGGGCAAAAAGATACCAGGAGGCAAATGTAAATAAGCAAAAAAGTAGGAGTGCTATATTGATGTCAAAGTGAAATTGCAAGTAAAAGAACTAAAAAGAATAAAGAGAAGAAACAAATTGGGAAAAGTAAAATTTATAAGGATGACACAATAATATACGACTGCCTCACGAGACACAGTCTCATTTATCTAAGCTCCTGATTGCCTCTCCAAATCTCTACACATTGTAGGAACTCAACAAATGAACTGAACAAACCCTGGCCTCTATGCCATCTCTCCACAGTAGATTTGGGAATGAATAGTGTACAATTATTGCAACTATAATGATATTATGGGCAATAATATTGTCTGTGGATGGAAGAGAAGATACTATTTAATATTTGTATAGACATAAATAGTAGTTTCTTTGAAAGGTTGTCATATATAATAGGGAATCAATTTATTTGGTATTGCTCCAGAGGGCAGAATTAGGACTAATGGATGGAAGAAACAGGGATAAAGACTGGCTCAGTGAAATGGAAAAGCATCCTTATCATAAGAGCCATCCAACAATAAAATGTGCTACCTCATGAGGCAAATAAGATCTTTCTCACTAAAAGCATCAGACAAAAACCCGAAGGCTAGCTAGGAATTTTCTCTAACACCTCCAATAGGGAAAGATTTGACTAGCTAACATCAGAAGTTCCTTTCAATTCTAACATACTATGAGTCTATGGAAATAATGAAATTTATATAAATACAGCAACTATTTTCTCTTCATACTAGTATATAGATTGGAGCATAGAGGGCAAAAAGAACTAGAGCATTGCAATATAATAATCACCTTGAATATTATACTTTCTTCCCTTTCACTTAAAAAAATTATTGATTTTTTACAGAGAGGAAGGGAGAGGGACAGAGAGTTAGAAACACTGATCAGCTGCCTCCTGCACACCCCCTACTGGGGATGTGCCCACAACCAAGGTACATCATGCCCTTGACCAGAATTGAACCTGGGACTCCTTAGTCCGCAGGCCGACGCTCTATCCACTGAGCCAAATCAGTTAGGGCCCTTTCACTTTTTAAACATCAAGAACATTTGACTATTTGACTTGCATAAAAAAAACCACACAAACAGCATTTTTTCTCTGCAAAGCTCTGACATTCACCTTCAACCTGGGATATGGCTACTGATAATAACAACAGTCTCCCTAGAATTCTAACTTAATCAGATGTCAAAGAAGCTTAAACTTAAAAGAAAGGCAGATAAAAGAGAAAGTAGAAGTATAACTCATAATAAAGCTATCAGAGAATGAATGTGGCTTTCTCAAAAATTTATGTATGAATCAGTTTCTGTGAAAGAATACATCAATGATATCTTTGCAGTGGGCTTTGAAGACTCACCTTTAGTTCAGGCTTCTTTCCTTTTTAAAATTTGTATCTGCTTTAATTACCACAATCCTGATTCTGGCATAGTTTTCTTTTCTTTACCAATGAAGTCTACCATAAAATTCAAAACCAAGACAGAGCTTTTACCCATGTTTATATTTTATGGATTTCAGACAGAGCATTCAGAATGCAAATGCACTTTTATTTTAAAATATTTAATATAAACACACAGATGGACAACAGCTGCTAATTAGTTTCCTGTTTCATCTGTTATACCAACTGTGAGCTATATAATTTTAAGATGAGTGAAGAGACAGTGAGAGAGTTAGAAAAAATTCTGGGATTGGAAATTAAGGAATAATAGCAGTTTATTATACCAAGATAACAACAACAACAACAAAAAATAGTTCAGGACATATACTAATTTCTCTAGGGGTCAAGGATAAATTCCTCAAAACAAATAGTTTTTGGTGTCTACTTTACATATGAAATCAAGCTGCATACTCCATATTGCCATTAGTTAGTCCTTCTTCAGTCCCACTGGGTATTTAGGCAGCATGGAGTCATATAAAGAGAAAAAAAAGCATGGTCTCTACCTTAAGTTTACAAGCTAGTGCAGGAAACATGGCAAAATTTAGGAAAATAAGTGAAATTAATATCACTGATTGAATTCAAATATGTTAATTAACACTAAAGTAAAATGCATATAAGGAGAAAATATATAAATTATATGAGTGAAACATAATGATTAAATCTGGTATGGAATAATTAGGAAAAGCTTTTTGGAAGATATTACTTTATTGGGAGTTGGTAAGAAATTCTAGAAGTAGAGTAAAAACTGGAGGTTATTCTTAGATGAATCAATAACATCAACTCTCAAGGATTAAGAAAGTCAACTGTAATAGCCACTAAAAAAGTCTGTCACCGAGAGTGGGAAGAATCTTTTGTTATTAAACACATGCTTGTTCAAGTACAAAGAATATTTTTGGTTAACCAATGGAAAATCAGAGACCTCTGCTGATAAATGGTCAGGAAAGGAATCTATTATGTTGAAGTGAAAATTAATACCTTGCATTTTGAACAGAAAAGGGAAGTAGGCAGTTTATAAAGATAACAAGAACCAAGTAAATTCAGACAAAATTCCCCCTGATAATTAGAAATTTCCACTTTTAGAATATTAGGTAAGCATTAGCAAGTTAGCATATGTTTTATTCACAAATTGGAAGGTGTAAGGCACTTGGCGTTGCCCAAATAATCACTGTATTGTTAAGTCTATCTTGATAGTTCCTGCTACATGTGCCAGTTTTATAAAAATTCAATTTTCTATCTCAGTGCTTATTACCCTTCTGTTCATGTTTTAATGTGAAGAGGCAGCTTCACAAATTGGCAGCAGAAGGAATAGGCAATTCAAATCCAAAACACCATCTAGGACAGAGCCAAGCAAGCCCAGCATGACTAGAGTGGGGCAAGCTTCTGTGATGGCAGTTTTCCAGATTGGGGAACCCTTTTCTTAATATGGGAATTTCTCAGCCCTTTAAGCCTTGAAAGGCTAGAAGGTTCAAGTCAACGGTTTGGAAGCCATTTTACCAAGCTGGTTTATAGCTGAGGTAGAAATATAGACAGCTCAATAAATCAGTTTTATGAATAATATAAATTCAATTAATGGCAAACTTGATTTTAAAAGATTTCTCCAGCCCTGGTAGGGTGGCTTAGTTAGTTGGAGTGTCGTCCATAAACCAAAAGGTTTCAGGTTTGATTACCGATTAGGGCACGTACCTAGGTTGTGGGTGCAATCCCCGGGTCGGGTGTGTATGGGAGGCAACAAATTGATGTTTTTCTCTCATATCGATGCTTCTCTCTCTCTGCCTCTGTCTCTCTCTCTCTCTCCCTGTCCTTTCTGCCCTTTCTTCTCTCTCTAAAACAAATAAAAACATATCATTGGATGAAGATGAAAAAAAAAAAAAAGAGATTTCCCCAGGTGGATTCTGTGTATCTATATTACAATTACTGTTATATTCAAGAAGGAAATGTATAAGATCATCTATTTAGGTCCAATGGAACAGTTCCCCAACTTTTTAAATTAGAAGCTTTTAAAATCCATTTGGAATTATGCCCACACACCCATCTTACATTTTTTTCTTCAGAAATATAAAAGGAATCACCCCAGGTACAAAGCTTTACATTATACCTTTTATGAGGATGTGTCTGAGTCACCAGTGCAATTCTGCTGTCAGTGCCATACTTTCTGGTCTGCTACTATGGCTAAGGTTTTTGGACTCACTTTAAGGGACCCTATAAGATTCTTCTGGACAATTGCATAGTTGGAAGTTTGTAAGTTCCATGGAAAGATGGGATGGTATAGGGAAAGATGGCAGGACTGTTGAATCTAGGAGATGTACTCTTACTAAGTGCTGTGGACACAGAGTTACCAAGACACACCTAGTACATCATGGAGCTTATAATCTGGTGGGAAAGAAAGCACCCTGTTTAGACCAAAAAAGATAGCAATTTCTTTAAGAAATTTTATCAGGAAACTGAGGGAAAAGAAAAAAAATGCAAAAACAGAGAAGTACATATGTGCCCAAATGACCAATAACATAACCAAGTCTGGTCACAGTTGTCTCGATTAGCACCCGTAATAAATAATCTCTACTTATTTACCTACCCAAATCTCCTCAGTTGTTTTATTTATCATTTCACCTCTGCTATTAACATAGCTTTGCATATGGAAGACATTCAACAATTACCATAACATGAATAAAATAAAAATTTTAAAACACTCTCAAATAATTGTGGATATATGCCAAGATTTAGTTATAGGGATAGTAATCATTTACTTACAATTGAGAAAGATTAGAAACAACCTAATGTCTGGCAACAAGGGATATAAATAAATATTATGGTACTTTATACTAGAGAATAACATGTAGGCATTAAAATGATATAGCAGAGATCCAAGATGGCTATCGATGGGAGCACAGGCTGCAAGATAGTGTGAGAGAACAAAAGGAGAGTGCATAGATGTGTGGGGAGTGTCAGTATTTGTGAGTGAGGGTCAGCTATATTCCAAGGGACAGTTGGGGACTGGCGGACCAGCCCCCCTGACCAGGCAGCTTCTACTGCGGCTAAAATCTCTCCTGGAGAGGCCAGCTCTGCCACAGAGGCCATGCCATCTTGAAGGGGAGACAGCTGTGATCGGGAGACTGACTGTGATTGGAACCCCAGCCTACCTTCAACTGGAGACATCTCGGATACCTCCCGGGACCTTACAACCACAACGCCCAGGGACTAGTTACCTCAGCTGCGAATCCACGAACATGGAACTCCAACCTCCCCAACCATGGGAACTTGGGAGGTCTGCTCAGGGGGAGACAAAGTGGTGTGAATTCACAGCTGGGCCTTGCGCCTTCTCACAGAGCAGAAGGAACAGCTGAATCAAAGAGCTCCCACCCGGAAATGGCAAATTAAACACAGCTGGCAATCCGTGGATGGAAAGGTCAGATATTGCCTAGAGAAAGTCAACGTAGGAGAGAGAGAGCTACATAACCAGAAACCCTGAGAGGAGCGATTATGGGGAGACAATGAAACAGCCCCGTATATGAGAGAAAAGGAAGAATCACCAGAAAAGGAAGTAAATGAAATGGAGGCAAGCAATATGACAGAGAAAGAATTCAGAGCAATGGTCATGAGGTCGCTGAAAAGGATGGAAGACAAATTCAACAATATGTGTAAGAACTAAGAGGAAATGAAGATCTGAGAAGAAATGACATCGAAGCAATGAAGAACTCAATAGAAAGCATCAACAGTAGACTAGAAGAAGTAGAGGATCGCATCAGTGAACTAGAAGACAAGTAGGAAAAAACACCCAAGCAGAGCAGCATCTAGAAAAAAAAACTTAAAAAACAGGAGGAGAGCCTAAGGGAACTTTGGGACAACATGCAATGAAACATCCGTATAATAGGGGTGCCAGAAGGAGAGGAAACTGAGCAAGGAATAGAAAACCTGTTGGAAGAAATAATAACAGAAAACTTCCCTGATATTGGAAAGAAAAATTCACACAAGTCCAAGAAGCTCACAGAGTCCCAAACAAGATGAACTCCAAAAGATCGAAACCAAGAAACATTATAATTAAATTGGCAAACACCAATGACAAAGTAAGAATCTTAAAGGCTGCCAAAGAGAGACAGAAAGTTACCTACAAAGGATCTCCCATCAGACAATTGACTGATTTCTCAACAGAAACACATCAGGCCAGAAGGGAATGGAATGAAATATACAAAGACATGCAAAGCAAGGGTCTGAAACCAAGAATACTGTATCCAGCAAGGCTATCAATAAAAATTGAGGGTGAAATCAGGAGCTTCACAGACAAAAAAGGACTAAGGGAGTCTATTACCACCAAGCCAGCAATGCAAGAAATGCTAAAGGGTCTGCTTTTAAAAAGAAGAAACAGGAAGAGAAGAAGGAACACAGGCATAAAGAATAAAAATGGTGACAAACAAGTACCTATCAATAATAACTTTAAATGTAAACAGATTAAATACCCCAATCAAAAGGCATAGGGTAGCTGAGTGGATAAAAAACATGACCCATATATCTGCTCTCTACAGGAAACCCACCTTAGAACAAAGGACTCACACAGACTGATGGTGAAGGGATGGAAAAAGGTTTTTCATGCGAATGGAAATTAAAAAAAAAGCTGGGGTAGCAATACTTATATCCGACAAATTAGACCTCAAAGTGAAGGCCATAACAAGAGATAAGGAAGGCCACTTAATAATACTAAGGGAGCAATTCAATAAGAAGATATAACTCTGGTAAATATATATGCACCCAATACAGGAGCATGCAAATACATAAAAAAAACTTCTGAAGAGTATCAAGGGAGAGATTGACAGCAATACAGTCACAGTAGGGGACTTTAATACCCCACTAACACCACTGGACAAGTCCTCTAAACAAAAAATCAGCAAAGAAACATCAATCCTAAAGGACTCACTAGATCAGATGGAATTAATTGACATCTTCAGATCATTCCACTGCAAAGCCACAGAATATACATTCTTCTTAAGTGCACATAGGTCATTTTCAAAGATAGACCACATATTGGGGCATAGGCAAAGTCTCTTCAAATTCAAGAAGATAGAAATCATATCAAGCATCTTCTCAGATCACAATGGCATAAAACTAGAAATCAACTACAATAAAACAATTAAAAAAAATCAAACACCTGGAGGCTAGTAAACAATGATTGGGTTACCAAAGAGATCAAAGAAGAAATAAAAAGCATCATAGCAACAAACGACAATGAAAACACAACAATCCAAAATCTATGGGACACAGTGAAAGCAGTTTTGAGAGGGAAGTTCATAGCTCTGCAGGCCTATCTCAAAAAAACAAGAAAACCCTACAACTCAAAGAGTTAGAAAGAAAGCAACAAGAAAAGCCCAGCATAAGCAGAAGGAAGGAAATACTAAAGATCAGAGTGGAGATAAATGACATAGAGACCAAAAAAACAATACAAAATATCAACAAAACCAAGAGCTGGTTCTTTGAAAGGATAAACAAGATTGATGAACCTGTAACCAGGCTCACCGAGAAGCAAAGAGAGAGGACCCAAATAAACAAAATCAGAAATGAAAGAGGCGAAGTAACAACCAATCCCACAGAAATACAAACAATTATGAAAAAATACTATGAACAACTCTATCCCAACAAAATGGATAACCTAGATGAAATGGACATATTCTTAGAAAAATACAAGCTCCCAAAACTCAATCAAGAAGAATAAAAAAACCAGAATAGGCCGATAACTACCGAAGAAATTGAAGCAGTGATAAAAAATCTTCCAGCAAATAAAAGCCCTGGTCTGGACGGCTTTCAGGGGAGTTCTACCAAGCATTCAAAGAAGAACTGAAACCTATCCTCTTCAGACTATTCCAAAAAATTCAAGAGGAAGGCACACTTCCAAGCTCTTTCTAAGAAGCCAGCATCACCCTAATTCCAAAACCAGATAAAGACACCACAAAAAAAGAGAACTACAGGCCAATATCCCTCATGAACATAGATGCCAAAATCCTCAACAAAATTCTAGCAAATCAGATTCAGCATTACATTAGAAAGATCATACACCATGACCAAGTACGATTTATCCCAGGGATGCAAGGATGGTACAATATCCGCAAATCAATAAATGTGATGCATCACATAAACAATCTGAGAGACAAAAATCACATAATCATATCAATTGATGCAGAAAAAGCATGTGACAAAATCCAACACCCTTTCTTGATAAAAACTCGCAGCAAAGTGGGAAAAGAGGGATCATACCTCAACATAATAAAAGCCTTATATGACAAACCTACAGCCAACATCATACTCAATGGGCAAAAACTAAACTCATTTCCCCGAAGAACAGGAACAAGACAGGGATGCCCACTTTCACCACTCCTGTTCAATATAGTCCTGGAAGTGCTAGTCATAGCAATTAGACAAGATGAAGAAATAAAAGGCATCCAGGTTGGAAAAGAAAAAGTAAAACTGTCCTTATTCGCAGATGACATGATACTATACATAGAAAACCCCAAAGACTCCATAAAAAAACTACTGTACCTAATAAATTAATTTGGCAATGTAGCAGAATATGAAATTAACACCCAGAAATCTATGGCTTTTTATACACTAATAATGAACTCACAGAAAGAGAAGCGAAAAAAACAATCCCACTTACCACTGCACCAAAAACATTAAGATATCTAGGAATAAACTTAACTAAGGACGTAAAAGACCTGTACTCAGAAAACTACAGGATATTGAACAAAGAGATAGAGGAAGACATAAACAAATGGAAGAACATACCATGTTCATGGATTGGCAGAATCAACATCATTAAAATGTCCATACTACCTAAAGCAATCTACAGATTCAATGCAACCCCCATTAAAATATCAATGGCATATTTCAAAGATTTAAAACAAACTCTCCAAAAATTCATCTGGAATAAAAAAGTACCCCGAATAACCACAGCAATCCTGGGAAAGAAGAACAAAGTAGGAGGGATCACAATACCAGATATCAAACTATATTACCAAGCCATGGTTCTCAAAACTGCATGGTACTGGAACAAGAACAGACATATAGATCAATGGAACAGAACAGGGAATCCAGAAATCAACCCAAGCCATTATGCTCAATTAATATTGGACAACAGAGGCAAGAGCATACAATGGAGTCAAGACAGTCTCTTCAATAAATGGTGCTGGGAAAATTGGTTAGATACATGCAAAAATATGAAACTAGATCACCAACTTACACCTTACAACTTATTTGTATACAAAAGTACCAAAATATGAAAATAAAATGGACAGAATTATAGTTCAGAACAGATTAAGGTTAAAATGACCAAAACAAACAAAACAAAATGAAACAAATAACAAAAAGGCTCCTTTTACCTTAATCTTAGAGCTCATTAACGCACTTGGAGGCAGGGCCAGAGCCAGTGATAGGTAGCAAACAAAACCTAAACAACCTTGTAGGTTTGTTCTATACAATTTCAGGTCTGCTCTGTGTTTTTGGAACTCTTGGAGTTGTACTACCTTTTCTCAGAAGTGAATTTTGTCTTTTTAAAAGCTGTATCTGTATCAGGATTTTTAGGTGCTTGAAGTTCACATGGAAAAAGTTTACTGGTCAGGTTCAAATGCAAACAACTACCTGCCTTTCATCCCCCCTTTCTTTCTACTTCCCCAGGGCTAGGGAATTTGGATCAGGGTGGTATTAGGTAAGCTGTGACACTGGCTTCACCAGGGGTTCCATGAGGGCTGGCCACTTAGCTATAGACTTCTCTGGAACTAAACATCCAGGCAAATACAAGTGGTGAAGAATCTAAAAAAATGATGTTTGAAAATATGTCTAACAGCCTCTATTCCAATGTCCTCAAAGAAAGAAATAAAATCAGGAGGAAAGAAGAGAATTTTAAAAGGACAAAGGACATAAAAGCTACTGATTCTCAGGTTACTGGCAAGGTGCTGTGTCTAAGTTTTGATGTGTTGTGTCCAGTTTGAGCGTAAGCTGGGGTTTACAGGTGTGAGAGCATTAACTTATAAAATGGTAGGGTAGAGTCTTCCTAAAAGCACATTTGATTTCTGAGAAAGCACTCATCTTTAGGGATGAAGGATCATGGTATAATGAGCTTTACTCAGTGACCAGGTGATAATGAGAGAGAAGGATGTTTGTGGGTGACAGAAACATACTGGTATCCACCACTCAGGTTTGTCTCCTAGCTTGTCTCCACCAGGCTGATATTTCAGAATTACTAAAAGCAGGCACACCTCTGGTGAACGGGAAATAGTGCCTGGTGAAAGATGGCTGAGTAGCAGTGTTGCATGGTAGTGGGAAAGCAGACTTGCTTTTGGTCATGTGGAAGATACAGCTGGAGAGTCACAGGAATACTTGGGGAATTTAGTAGAGGGCTGAGTTAATTTAGTAAATATGCTGTTAGAGATAGGCAATTATAGTCACTGTGCCTCCCTCTGAATTTTCAAGTTGGTAAAGTCCGGAGAAACTCAGGTTAAATAAGGATACCAAAATAAATACAGAGGCCCTAGACAACAATTGTACTTAAACTTCAAAAAATCAGTTAGGGCTAATTTTGACATTCTCTCTTACTCTTCTCACCTAAGCTATGTCTTCTCTGTCTTTCTTGAAACAAGTAAAAGTATGAATAGGAATGAAACACTATCACCATTAGTTCCACTAGGATAAAGACAACACTATCAAAAAAGATCCCTGTAAATTTAATAAACAGCAAAATATTTCTCCTGTTGTAACAGGCATTTCAGGAAAATGTCTGTCCCTAATGAACATAGATACTTCCATAATTCTTGGGCTTCTGAAGAATGAAATAGGTGAAAATTATGGTATTTAATTTCTGTTTCTTTAGCAACAACCCCACCTAGTTAGTACTCCTAACATTCATTATTTGTATAATAACAACTTAGAAATAAAATCCAATACTTACTTGTCTCCCACAATTCCCAAGTTGATTGTGGGGTAACCATGTTCCTGAATGGTGGCTAAGAGGGTTGAACGATTGCTGTCTCGAATCTTTCCTGGTAAGAGGTCATCTTCAGGATTTAGCAGCTACAAGGCCAAAAAAAAACCACCACAAATTATTCTCTTAGGATAATGTTGCCTATTGTTGATGGAAAAATAGATCTAGTAAATAGAGTTTAGTATATCTAGCACCTACAACAGTATTTAGCACATAGAAAATATATGCTCAAAGGATCTTGGAATAAATATTGAAAATATAGGAGGATGAAAAAATGCAGAAATTTAAATGGTGACTAATCAATATTTTACCAGCTTTGGCTACAATTTGACAATAGTGCTCTGGAGATGCTGGCCTTTCCAGTGCTTACTGAGGCAAACGAAATAAAACAACTATGATTTTTTAACTCCCAATATTATTTTCCAATTCGCTTGAGGTAGAGACTCTGTGACATGATGTTCTCAAATCTGAAAAGAATGATCATTTATCTGTTCTCTCAAGTTTTTGATATCTTTTCTGAAGTGGAATCAACAATACCTGAGAAGTTAAACTTATTTGAAGGAGGAAACAGATGTTTTGTCTCTTTATTAGCAAACTTAAATAATTAATACTTAATTACACATACTCACAATTCCATGAGTTTGAATTGAATTGCCTTTAGAAATTTAATATCTGCTATTATATGCCTATAAGAAAATTATAAGACACTTAGTCAATGTTCCAATGAGGCAGTACTGGAATAGTAGAAAGAGGCTGGTATTCAGATAAGGTTCAAATTCAAGTTGCCCAAACATATTATGACTTAATTTTCTCATTTATAATATATAGGGGTGGGTGAAAGTAGGATTATAGTTATAATACAAATAAATAATACAGTAATTCATAAATAATAACACATGAATAAACTTTTTTATGTACTCACAAGTATAAACCTACTTTTACCCACCCTTGTGCAGTAATAACTACCTTATTATAGTAGTTGTTAGGATTAATTGAGATAATGAATACTCAGTTGATATAGATAAATATACAATAAACAAGATTTTCTTTTCTTTCTTTATTACATATGATATTGAGAGAGCACTTATTTTCCCCCTAATTGGTCTCATATTATTACTCCTAGATGCTCGTATAGATGAAATTAGTTTATAATGTGAACTTGAATTTAGATTTCTTAGAGTATAACATACTTAAAAGTAGGGGGTCCTCACATACATACACACAACAGACAACTTTAATTTATATATTAATTTTAAGATGCACTCTGATTTCAGAAATATTACAAAATGAACAAAAGTATATATTTGAAGTGAGAAAATCTGGAATATTATCTTAGGAGGTGGACGGCAAGCCTCACATTTAGATGCTCAGGTTGTTAATATGGCCAATACCCAGGGCTTCAAATCTCAGCTCTCCCAAACAATAACCTCTAGTTTCTTCAGTCTCATTAGTGATACTATGTGGCTGGACCTTTCGCTTTGTGTTGAAAAGTAGTAGTTTTGCAACTAACTGGCCCTTACAATAGCTGTAGGAAAACTCTGATTGTCTTATTTAGTGTCACTGGGAGCCTTCCTTTCAGATATGTCACTAATTTAACTTAATCAGATGCCAGGTTACATTGTAATCCACTTTCATCCTTAGTCACCAGCAGAGCTTGGTAAATTGCTATTGAAAAAAAAAAAGAAGAAAATGGCGATTGAGTGCTAATATAGATTAATTTTCTGATCTAATTAACACATGGTTATTGAAGCTATTATAATTTAATAAAGGTCATGGCTTGCAGCTCTTTAACTCCATTCATTAATCAGATAACTTGTTTCAGAAAGAAAACTATGGCTATGTAATTTTTTTTCAGAAAAGGGTACTGACTACCAACTAAGTAAGATTCCTCTGTTATTAAGGTGTTTTCTTTGCCATTCATACTCCTCTCTGCTACTTTGCTGTAAACAGTTCCAGAAATAACAGAACAATTAGAGATTATTGAAGAATCAGTTATTTGACTATAAAATTGACACAATGAAATAATAGCTAGTAAATTAGGGAATAGGATTTACAGTGCATTTCAAGTATTTTCAAAGAAAGCATACAGTATTGTATGGAAGATGATAAAACTGAAATACTAGAATAAATTCACAATATTTCCTTTTTAAAGCTGAGTATTATTTTCTGGTATCTTATACTTCTGGTCATCTCTGGATGGTGTCAGAAACTTATTACAGTTGAAATACAAAAGAAAAAAATACAAAGTAGTTGCAGGGACTGTGCACCAACCAGAAGGAACGACATTTCACAGACAAGTTAAATTGGCATTTAAGAGCAAGGCTCCTGGCTTTGGTTAAAGATGGTGAACTAGGGAAATCCTGAGTTCACTTTCTCTCATAGACACCAAAACTACAACTACATAGAGAACAGTTATCTCTGAAAATGACCTAAAAACTAGCAGAATAGATTTTCTACAACTAAGGATTAAAAAAAAAAAAAGCCATACCGAGAGGGATAGAAGGGGCTGAGACTCATCTTACCCCCTACTCCCCATGCAGTGATTCACAAGTGGGAGAGATATCACAACTGCAAAGGTCTCCCCCTGAAGAGGGAGGGGTCCGAACTCCAGCCTAGGGATCCTGTATCAGGAAGAGGAGCCCGTATAACATCTGACTTTGAAAACCAGCAGGGCTTAGATCTGGGAGTCAAAGGATTGTAGGAAAACAAGGCTGCACTCTGTCCGAGTCCCAGTGCAGAGGCAGCAGTCTAAAAAGCACCTGGGTCATATGTGATGGTAATGCATTGGTTAATTTTAGGGCATCTGCTGGAGGGAGAGGGATCTGTCAGAACTTTATTCTAGAGTCCGAAGTGCTGGTGGGCACCACGTCTTTCCCCTTCCTTCCTTCTGCCTGGTCGGATGCTGGGAGGTGCCATTTCTGACACTCTCCATTAACCTTGCTAACACTGTTCACCCTACTTTAGTGTTTCCCTGAGCATCCACCAGGCTGGCACCCCTCCAAGTGGTTTCTAACCTGCCACGCCTGGTGGGCAGCCTCAGGAGCACCAGCACACAGCAGTGTGTCTGTAACAAGCTGAGGCTGGACCTTGCAGCCAGTGCCTCACAGCCAGCCAGGCCAGAGACTAGCCTTGCCTGCCAGTGTGTTCATAGCAGTTGTGGCCCAACCACAACAGAAGACCATACTAGTCCAGACAGGAAACACTTTTAGAGCACCTGGCAAGGGGGGATTCCACCAGTGGAACCCACAGAACACCTAAAAAAGGGTACTTTTCAAGACCTTCAGACATAGCTGATCTACCTAATACACAGAAACAAAAACGCAAAATGAGGAGACAAAATAATATGTTCCAAACAAAAACAACACAAGACAAATTCCCAGAAAAAAAATCCTAAACAAAATGGAGCTAAGCTGTCTACTAGGTAAAGAGATCAAAGTAATAGTCATAAAGATGCTCATCAAATTCTGCAGGCAAGTGAATAAACACAGTGAGAACTTCAACAAAGACATAAATTATAAAAAAGAACCTATCGTAACTGAAGAATATAACAATTGAAATCAAAAATACACTAGAGAGAATCAACAGATCAGAAGATGCAGAAAAATGGATTATCAATGAGGGGGATAGGATAGTGGAAATCACCCAATTGGAAGATAAAAAAGAGAAAATAATTCAAAAGAATAAGGAGAGCATAAGGGACTGCTGGTACAACATCAAGTATATTCACATTTGAATCATAGGGGTCCCAGAAAGGGAAGTGATAGAGAAAGGGATGGAAACTCTTTTTGAAAAAATAATGGCTGAAAACTTCCCTAATCTCATGAAGGAAACAGATATCCATATCCAGAAAGCATAGAGAGTCCCAAATAAGATGAATCCAAAGATACCCACATGGTGTAATTTAATTTTTTTGCCCCAAAATATGACTGCTTTAGGTTCATTGCATGTTCAGGAATTTTGCCATGAGATGAACTACCAATAGAAATTTTAGTTACTACTACTTTAGGAACAGTTTTTTGTCCAGTAGAATTAAATTTTCTTGAATATTCACTTATTTCAATTAGCCTATTTAAATTAATCTGAAAACTTGATTACTGATTACTATTTTACTGTCAAATTTAATACTCTACCAACAATCTTAGTTTACCCTGTAAATATTAGTGGAAGGGATTATTTGCATTCTTCAGTAGGCCCTGAGCATTCCTAGTGCTAGGCTAGATTTAGATATAGGGCAGCTGCTGTCGTCCAAGTCTCTGTCTGTTACCTGGTCCCGATCTGAGCTGGGCCAAGTCTCTGTCTGTTACCTGGGTCCCAATCTGAGCTGGGCATGGGAAGCAAAGCAGCCATGGGGGCAGGAGACCTTACAAAATTAATTTTCATTTGTAATGCTAACAGCAAGACACCCATGAAAAACACACATGGTGTCTAAATAAGACAAAGGAAAATAGTTTGATCAAAAATAAAAAGGATCTCAAATCAATTATATAGAAAAGATTCCTTTATTAACTTTTGGTCGAGAATAAAAATGGAACTCCCATTGGACCCAGTAATACCACTTCTAGGAATATATCTCAAGAAGCTAGAAACATCAATCAGAAAGGATATATGCACCCCTATGTTCATAGCAGCACAATTTACCATAGCTAAGATTTGGAAACAACCTAAGTGCCCATCAGCAGATGAGTGGATTAAAAAACTGTGGTACATATACACAATGGAATACTATGCTGCGCTAAAAAAGAAGGAATTCCTACCATTTGCAACAACATGAATGGAACTGGAGAGCATTATGCTAAGTGAAATAAGCCAGTCAGAGAAAGATAAATATCACATGATCTCACTCATTTGTGGAATATAATGAACAACATAAACTGATGAACAAAAACAGTACCAGAGACAGAAACATCGATCAGACCATCAAACCTCAGAGGGGAGGTAGGGGAGGGTGGGGGTAAGGGGGAGAGATCAACCAAAAAACTTGTATGCATGCATATGGGCCTAACCAATGGACACAGACAACAGGGGGGTGAAGGCATGAGTGGGGGGGGGATGGGGGGAGGGAATGGGGGAATAAGGATACATATGTAACACCTTAATCAATAAAGAAATTTTATAAAAAGCTACTGCACATTGTATCATTCCTGATTATACAGAACTTTGTGGGTGATTTTAAATACATTTTAGACTTCTAAAAAAAAGTTAAATGTAAATGGACTAATAAGTGCGCCATTCAAAAGACACAGGATGGCTGAATGGGTAAAAAAACAAGACCCTTACGTATGCTGCCTACATGAGACTCACATGTTTGAAAGACAAATACAGAATGAAAATAAAGGGATGGAAAAAGATATTACATGAAAATGGAAATGAAAGCTGAGGCAGCAATACTTTCACCAGACAAAATAGTCTTTAAGGCAAATTCTATAATGAGACAAAACAGGATCCAGCAATTCTACTTCTGGGTGCTTATCCAAAAAAAAAAAAAAAATGAAACACTAATTGAAAAAGATATATGCTCCCCTATGTTTACTGCAGCATTATTTATAACTAGAGGCCCGATGCATGAAATTCGTGCAAGGGCCTTGGCCCTGGCCCCCACCCACTGCAGCTTTGTCCAGAAGGAAGGATGACCGGAAGGATGTCCGGTCTAATTAGCATATTATGCTTTCATTATTATAGACAGCCATGATATGGAGGCAGCCTAGGTGTCCATCAATAGATAAATGGATAAAGGGGAAGTGATACACACACAGACACACAATGGAATATTACTCATCCATAAAAATAATGAAATCTTGTCATTTGTGACAGCATGGATAGACCTAGAAGGTATTGGCTAAGAGAAATAAATCAGGGAAAGACAAATGATTTATCATTTCACTATTTGTGAAATTTAAAAAACTAAACAAATGAACAAACCAAACCAAACTAACAGACTCATAGATACAAAGAACAAACTAATAGTTGCCAGAGGGTTGGGAGGTGGGGGTATGGGCAAAAAGGTGAAGGGGATTAAGGGGTACAAACTATAACACAAATAAGTTATGGGATATAAAGTGCAGCATAGGGAATACAGTCAATAATATCGCAATAACTTTGTATGGTGACAGATGGTTACTTCTCGTGGTGATCACTTCATAAGGTATATAAATATGTCACATTACTGTTGTACACATGAAACTAATATTGTATGTTACCTATACTTTAATTAAAAAGAACTTTACATTCTAGAATGAAAAAAAGAAAACAATACATAACCCAATATCTCCATATCTTATTACTTTCCTATATACCATATATTAAAATTCAATTTCCTGTTTGTTATTGTCAGTGGTACCACTGTCTTCCCAGTTTTCAAACATTTAACCTTTGATTCATTTTTTCCCCCTTGCGGTTTGAATTATTAAGAACACTGTAATCCATCTCTTCTTTGACCCAATGTTACATTCACTCTCTTGGCAATACTGCCCATCCCCAACCCCAATTTCAGGCATTCAATATGTCTGAATTTCTATAAAAGCATTATAATTGGTTATCTTGCCTATAGACTCTTTCTTTCTGAGAAACAAAACAGAAACATCAACTTGCAAAACTTTACTATTACTTGTATAACAGATAAATTCTACCAAACCATGACACATAACTCAAACTATCTTAAGTCAAATTGTTTTGACACAAGCTTGTTTAGACCTATATTCTCCAACATAAGACCATGGACAATTTGAGACTATTGTAACTCACATGGACTCATGTGCTCCAAAGAAAAGACTGTTTCAGCAACTCATTTACTTTACAGAATATGACCAGTTTTTGCCTAGACCTTACTTATAAACTTTTACCTTAAAACCACCCACAACCAACTCCAGTCTTGAAAATCCTATTTCCTTTTGTAACTTCCCTCTTTTGAGACACTACTGAGACTCTGGCAAGGTGATGCTCATCCTTGCTCAGAAATTGTTATATATTCAGTTTTGTACGATCAACAAATTTCCTTGGTTTTCCTTGTATTAAGACTTTGAGAGTCACTGAGGTTCTACCAAGATTTAGGGAGGACCCCTCGCCACCAGTGATTTCGTACTGGTTACATTGTACTTCATTGCGATCTCTTGAGCCTCACTGGTTGGGGGATTTTCTTGTCTATGGTAATAAGTCCAGCACTACGTTAAGCTCTGATACTTTTCTGTTGTTATTTTTTGTTTTGTTTTGTTTTCCCGATCCTTTTCTGTTTAGCTCCCAAAGCTAGCTGATATTTATTTTGTTTGTTGTAAAAATAAGGTTCCCAGGAATTTTTGGTTATCTGATTAAATTTGTCCTGATTTTTGTTTTTAGATTGTTGGAAAGAAAGATAGCTAAAGTAATGGGGGAAATTACGAGGTAAAGAGAAGGGGAAATGAGGGAACCCTTATCTAGTTCAGTTTGTTAGTTTCATTTTTTTCCATAAAGGTCACCCGTGAGGTTATCTGCCAAGAGTGAGAAAGTAGGGCTGCCAGTAAGGTTTAAAGGGGATATAGAATGTATGAATGAACTATCCACTGCAGGAATGTGCTAAGAAATAAACACAGTGACATCAGAATTACTGAGCAACTTTAAGTGCGAGGTTGACATTAAATGGTAAAAATTTGTAATGGGTCAGTAATCCAAGTTTTATGAATTTTTTAATGTTTTTATGCTTGGGAGCAAAATTGTAGTTGGAAGACAAAGCCATCCAGTTTTGATATTAATTTAATAAGCAAAGGAATAGAGTAGAAGGAGTGAAGCTACCTGAAATGTTAGTAGTGAGCCATGGTCTTTAATCTGGACAAGAAGTATAATATAGCTGGAAGAAAGTAAAATACTATCTAATCTGATAGATTTCAGATTGCTATTGAAAAGTTGGACAAATGAAATTTAAGAAACCTTTAGTGGGAAGCATTGTGGCATAGTGGGGAAAAGTCATTATATCCAAAAGACTTAGATATGAAACACAGTTACATCACGTACACAAAATATGTTAGGCTAGTCGCTTTGTTTTTGAGTGTCAATTTCCTAGATAATTATATTAATCTCATAGTGTTGCTTTAGTTATAAAGCACATAGCAGTTCTGGGCATAGTAGGCACTCAACTTCATATTCCTTCTCTTATTAGTGGGGAAAAATATTTTAAAGATTCTATCTTTACAGCAGCTGCTTGTGGAAGTCCCCAAAGAATCTATCTATCTATATAAAAAGCCAGTATCCGTGACGACCATGATGACCAAACGACCGGTAGCTATGACGACCACAGTGGCCAGTGAACTGCCAATCAGGGGGTGGGGCTGGCCAGCAAACGTCTCGGCCCCTCCCCTCTGCTGGCCTGCCCCTGATCAGACTCCCCCATTCATATCAAGAGCGGGGGTGCACAGAGCCTGGACCCTTCCTTCCTGGCAGCCCTGCATCCCTGGGGTTGAGAACTCTGATGGTCCTGCCCAAAGAGTAGAGGTGCCTGACGGGCAGGTACAGGGACCACAGGCTTCCAGGGAGCACTGCAGAGTTGGCAAGGAGAGGAGAGGGCCTGCTGAGGGGAAGGAAGCGAAGCCAGTGGACATCAGCCCAGAATCCAGCCCTTCCGCCTGGAGGCAGTGGGTCCAACCCAGAACCCCAGTCCAAATCGGAAGAGCCTGAGGGAGGCTTCAGGAAGCTCTACGCTGCACTTTGAGAATGAGAGACTTTGTGAGGTCCTGACTGAGACCATGCTGCGGCTGGCGCAGCTCAAGATGGTGCTGGAGTGCACCATGCAGAGGCAGGAGCACTTTGCAGAGAGGCTGGCCCTCCTGGAGCTGGAGAGATTTGAGCTCAGGGCCCTGGAGCACAAGGCCGCTGAGCTGGAAGAGGAGCTGAAGGGCCTGTCCGACCCCTGAGCTGACAACTAGTGCCGCAAGGATGAGAACACAGCCCTGATCCATGTCATCAGCAAACTATCCAAGTAACCCCGGAGGACTTGTCCCTGCACCTGCATTTACACAGCTTCTGCCACACGCACCCTTCCCCTGTGTGAACACAAGTGACAGGGCTGCCAGGGAGTCTCTGAGAAGCCATACCTCCCTTTGGGACCTCCAGGCTGGGAGGGGAGGACAGAGCCCCCAGGAGCCAAGAGGGCCATCTGTGGCCAGGATGGAGACAGGAGGCTGAGCCAGGTAGGGGGACCAGGGCTGCATTCAGGACCAGGAAGGAAACGAGGACCAGGAAGTGCCAGGACCAGTAGCCAGGATCAGAGTGGCCACCTGGAGGTGCCCTCTCACGTGTGCTGCCACCAGTTAAACCCCCCGCCCAGCCCCTGAGCAGGGATCTGAGAATGTGCCAAGCATCCTGCCGGCCTGGGAGCTCTGCAATAGGGAGGGACATTTTCTATTTTTTGCTGCCCACTCCCTGATGCTGTCCGGGGCAGGGAGAGAAGGTATTTTTGAGACATAGCACAGGCACCACAAATAAAAGTTGTGAAGTTGCCAAAAAAAAAAGAGTGGGGTCACCGGCTAAATGCCCCCTCCTTTCCCCCCAGCCAGCCCTGCCCCCATCAGCCTGCCCCACCATGATAGACCTGCAGCCCTTCTCCTTGGCTGCCCCATCCCTGATTGCACCCCCCACCCCAATAGGGGGCGGGCCGGCCAGCCAATCTCCTGCAGCCCCTCCCCCTGCCTGGCCTCACCCCAGATCGGCCCCCCTACCCTGGCTGGCCAACCACCCATGGATCCTCCCCCAGGCCACTGGCCCCTCATTGGCACTCCCCACCCCATTCAGGGGCATGTCCAGTGGCCCACCACCCACAGCCCCTCCCTATGGCCAGCCCCTCTCTCAATTGTCCCCCCAACCCCAATCGGGGGCAGGGCCCACTGGCTAATTGCCCGCGGCCCTTTCCCCCAGCCGGCCCAGCCCTTATCGGGGCGGGCTGGCTGGCCAACCTCCTGCCATCTCCTCCTACTGACACGCCCAGCCCCGATCAGCCCCGATTGGGGCTGGGCCAGCTGGACCCCACCCGTGCATGAATTCGTGCACTGGGCCTCTAGTATATATACACACTGCTGGCACCGGCTTCTCTCTAGCCCTGGCTTTATCCAGAAGGATGTCCGGTCTAAATTATATATATATATATATATATATATATATATATATATATATGCCTAAGCGACCGTTATGACTGAATGTCTTGTTGACTGGTCACTATGACATGCACTGACCACCAGGGGGCAGATGCTCAATGTAGGAGCTGCCCCCTGGTGGTGAGTGCATTTCCTTGGCCAAGCTCCCATGGCCGGCCAAGCTCCTGTGGTCCCTCCCCCCAACTGGTCCCTCCCCCTAGCCAGCCAGCAAACCTCCCAGGATCCCTCCCCCCCCCATCCCTCTCCCCGGTTGGCAGGCCCTGATTGGCCAGGCCCCGATAGGCCTGGTCCTGATCGGGACTGGGCAAGACGGCCCCGATTGGCCCTGATTACTGGCCAGGCCTAGGGACCCCACCCATGCATGAATCCATGCACTGGGCCTCTAGTATTACATAAAGATTTTAGACAGACTATATATCTAAAGTTCATACTTGTTTGTACCAGCCTCTGCTATTGAGAGTGGCCAAGTAAATTATAAAAAAATGGAACAGAAAAAGCAAAGGCATAGTAGAGATAAATATACTTAATTCTCTGTGTGTGTATGAGAGAGAGAGAGGGAAAGAGAGTGAGAGTGAGAGAGGGAAAGAGAAACAGAGAGATAGAGAGCATGAATGAATGAATGGGTTATGAAATATGGTGAAAGGTAACTGAAACAGTATCTTCAAAACTAGAAGACCAGCATTTACTGAAGGAATAATTTTTGCTAATACTTTGTGTAAGTAGAAAGCAAGCATGCAGTCTTCACTTCCTGAAGATAATCCTAGCTGGCTGACTGATGATGTCCAGTCTGAAGACCTATAGGCCACTAAAGTTTCAAGAGGATAAGAATGTATTTATCAATAGAGAGATGACATTATTAAGAGTCAAAATTAGGCTTTGGCTGGATAACTCAGTTGGTTAGAGTGTCATCTGATACACCAAGGTTGCGGGTTCAATCCCTTGACAGGACACATACAAGAATCAACCAATGAATGTATAAATAAGTGGGACAACAAATGGATGTTTCTCCTCTTTCCTTTTCTCTCTCTCAAATCAATCAATACATAAAAGAAGTTTAAAAAATGAGTTAAAATTAGAAAATACAACTGGGAAATATAAAGGTTGGTAAAGAGGTGGAAGATACAACTGCCTCCTAAGTGTAAAACTTGCACCCCCTGTCTTCTATTTATACTCACTTCCTAGGTGATTTTATTTAGTCTCATGGTTTTAAACACTATGTATATCTTAAAAAAAAAAGGGAAAAAAAACCCTTTCTATTTATATGCTGATAACTTCCAAATGTATATCTTTAGCTCTGTTCTTTTTCCTAAGCTCCAGGCTAAATATCTTATTGCCTACTAGGTATTTCTACTAGGATCTCTAATAACTATCTCAAAGTTAACATGTCCAAAATAGAACCCCTGATTTCTACTGCCTAAATCTTTCTCACGTGGATAAATAAATGATAACTATCCTTAGAACTGCTCAGGTCAAAAAGTTTGGAGTTCATCTTGACTTCTCACTTTCTCTTATATTCTGTTTTGAATTTACTAACAAATCCTATTGGCTTTATCTTCAAAATATATCCTGAATCTGATTACTTCTTACCATCTCCACTGCTAGCACTCTGGTCCAAATCTCTTGCTGGAATATTGCAGATCCTGCTAGCTAGTCTCCCTGCTTTTTTCCCTTTCTTTCCTATATAACATACCATATAAAAGTCAGAGTAAACATTTAAAAGTTTTAAGACATGTTATATTTTTAAAAAAGACATGTTATATTCCACATTATGTTTTCCTTCCTCAAAATGAGCTAGTATAATAAACTAGAGGCCCGGTGCACAAATTTGTGCATGGGTGGAATCTGGTCGGCCCTGTCCCTGATTGGGATTGGGGGGGGAGGGCACGATGAGGGTCTGGGCAGGCCGGCGGAAGGGGCCAGCCAGGGGGAGGGGCCGCGGGCAGGGCCTGGATCAGGCTGATTGGCTGCCGGCCTGGTCACCCCATGCAGCTGGCTGTTCAGTCATTTGGTCATCCCTCACTAACCGCCCCCTGCTGGCCTGGTCACCCCAAGAGCCTGCTGTTCAGTCATTTGGTCATCCCTCACTAACCCCCCTGACAGCCTGGTTGCCCCACACAGCCTGCTTGTTCAGTTGTTTGGTCGTCCTTCACTAACCCCCCTGGTGGCCTGGTCATAGGCAGCCATCTTGTGAGGGTGTGATGGTCAATTTGCATATTCCTCTTTATTATATAGGCTAAAAAAACCCTCATCTCCTTTTACTTTGCTCCTTTCCCTCTATACTTCAGTCACATTGACATCTTTGCTGTTCCTCAAACATGACAAGCATGCACCTTACCTCAGGGCTTTTCTGTTTGTTCCTGCTGTTTGGAACACAGTTCCCTTCATATGACACATGCCCTCAATGCCTTCTGATTTCCACTTTATCAGTGAGGCCTAATTACCCTATATAAAATAGAAGACTCTATCAATCAGGTCCAGACAAGAAAACCAAAAGTCCTCTAGGTATGCAGCGGGGGTGGGAGAAAGGAGAATTTAATACAGGGAATTGGTTACAGATGTATTGGTTACCAAAGATCAGCAACTGTGGGAAGTCACCATCATCCCCAGGGATGTTGGGGGAAAGCATTACTTAGAGTCAAGGAGCTTATACTTCTGGTAATTTCTTTCCACCTTCTAATATCATGTTAATGCATCCCAAAACCTAACTGGACCACAGCTGGAAAGACAGTCTGGGAAATAGAGTTTTCACACTTCCTGCCTTATTGTTTAGGGGAGAGTATAAAAGGGCTAATTTGAGGGAAGTTTCAACATATAATATCTGGCAATACCTGTTCTATCACCATTTATCATCTGACCCTTTCTTTTTCTTCATATAATTTATCACTGTTTGTTTATTGAATACCCCTCTCCTAACTTACTTGCTTGCTGCTATATTCCCAGTGGTCAGAACCATGCCCGGCATCAGTATGGCACCATACTAAGGGGTAAAGGGTAGTGGGAGTGGTCTGCCCCAGTGGAGGGGAGCATTTTATCACTGATATTGTGTAGATTTGCCAGTGCATGATGATAATAAAAAGCAGAATAACTTGTAATCAGTTTTATTATTCGTTTCCAACTTTCTACACACAATGCATCTGTAGGGTAAAGGATTAACAAAACCTTTTTCCCTACAGATGCATTGTAGGGAAAATCAATGCAAATCTCTATGGACAAATTTGACCTTAGGTTAACTTTTCTAGCTCTGTATCCCTCGAAATTTGATAAAGATAAAATGTCAGGGGGAGGAATCCAAGATGGTGGCGTAGGTAAACACCTAAACTGCTGCCTCGCACAACAATTTAAACTGCAACTAAAAGACAAAACATCTATCACCCAGAACCACGGGAAAGCTGGCTGAGTGGAAGTTCTACAACTAGAAGGAAAGAGAAAAGAGCACTGAGACATGCACAAGCACTGAAAAGCTGAGGTACGGAGGCGCGGGATCTGGGCTGGCGGCAGGCGTTGCTTTTTTCAACCCAAAGGGGAGACAAGCCCCCGATTACCCTGAAATACAGTTTCTGAGGAGACGTGGGGGACCCAAACTCCTACGGGGAGAAGCTGGATTGTCTGCTATCGGGTTGGAAAGTGAGGGGGGCCTGCTTGTAGAGCTGCGCACAGGAATAATTGTTTATCTGCGCTGGGGCATGGGACTGGACACAGTCGGAGACACAGAGCCGGCTCACTAGCAGCCATTGCTGTTTGCCACGCCCTAGCCTAGTGACGCCCTGAGACCCCGCCCCACACGACCTATAAACCCACCCAAGCTCCAAGCAGCGGCTTTTGTATATGAATGGACTGCAGCTTAACCTAACAAACTTGCAGCCTGGATCAGACAGCTTCAAAACCTCCAAACCCCAAGCAAAGAGGAGAAAATTGTAGCTTTCCCTGTAGCTCCTGCTGGGTGGACTCAGACAATAGCTGACCTGCACCCCATTGGAGATCCAGAAGCCAGTATACCTAGTGGTCAGTGTGAGAAACCAGATTTCAACTCCTCACATCCATAAGTGACACATTCAAGAGGCAGACTCAGCGAGCACCAAAGCCCCACTGAAACAAGTCCTGCATCATAAGCGTGTCTCCAGCACAGCAGTTCTTATAGATACAGCGAGTCCTCACAGCCGATTGGCCTGGAGGTCAATTCCTCCCAGCGTACCAACAGCAATTAAGGCTTAACTACACCAAGACTTTGCACTCAGCCCACAAAGGGGTGTACCAAGAGCGTCCACATCAGGTGATTGGGGAGGCTGAGCTACTGCCCCCTATAGGTCACCTACCACACAAAGCCACTCCATCAACACAGGGAAGCAGCCAAAATGCGGAAACAAAGAAACATGTCACGAATGAAAGAAATGGAGGAAAGCAAACTACTGGATGACATAGAGTTCAGAACCACATTTATAAGGTTACTCAAGAATCTTCTAAAAACCGCCGAGAAACTTGATGACACTTCTGAGGAGCTTAGTGAGACCTTCAAGGACCTTAATGAGAATGCCAAAAAAATGGAAAAGGACCAGTCAGAAATGAAGCATACACTGTCTAAAATAAAGAATATACAGAAACTCAACTGTAGATCAATGTACCCCAAGAATCAAACCAAAGATCTGAAATATGAGGAAAGAAAAAACACCCAACCAGAAAAACAAAAAGAAAAAAGAATCCAAAAATATGAAGATAGTGTAAGGAGCCTCTGGGACAACTTCAAGCGTACCAACATCCGAATTTTTGGGGTGCCAGAAGAAGAGAGAGAGCAAAATACTGAAAACCTACTAGAAGAAATAATGACAGAAAACTTTCCCTACCTGGTGAAAGAAATAGACTTACAAGTCCAGGAAGCGCACAGAACCCCAAACAAAAGGAATCCAAAGAGGACCACACCAAGACACATCATAATTAAAATGCCAAGGGCAAAAGACAAAGAGAGAATCTTGAAAGCAGCAAGAGAAAAACGGTAGTTACCTACAAGGGAGTACCCATACGACTGTCAGCTGATTTCTCGGCAGAAACTATGCAGGCCAGAAGGGAATGGCAAGAAATATTCAAAGTGATGAACAGCAAGAACCTACAACCAAGATTACTCTACCCAGTAAAGCTATCATTCAGAGTTGAAGGTCAGATAAAGAGCTTCACAGACAAGAAAAAGCTAAAGGAGTTCATCGCCACCAAACCAGGATTACATGAAATGCTGAAGGGTATTCTTTAAGAAGAGGAAGAAGAAGAAAAAGGTAAAGATAAAAATTATGAACAACAAAATGACATCAAATACATACCTACCAACAAGTGAATCTAAAAATCAAGTGAATAAAAATCTGAAGAACAGAATGGACTGGTGAATATAATAGAATCAGGGACATAGAAAGGGAGTGGACTGACGACTCTCAGGGGAAGCAGGTGTGAGGGGTGTGGGAAGAGATTGGACAAAAATCTTACTCCTATGGATGAAGACAGTGGTGGGGGGTAAGGGCATGGGGTGGGGTGGGGAATCAGGTGGAGGGGAGCTATGGGGAAAAAAAAAAAGAGGAACACCTGTAATAATCTGAACAATAAAGATTTATTTAAAAAAAAAAAGAAATGATAAGGACAATAGGGGGCTATTAGTTAAGCTAGATTATCTATAAGTTGACCATTGTTGAATCTGAGTGATGGAAATTCTTTCTTCTATTTTTCTCTACTTTTGTATATGTTTGAAATTTTTCATAATAAAGGTTAAAAATGTAAAAAAATAATACATACAATATAGTAACCATCTAGTAAGCTTCCATAGTACTCTATACATCAGTTGTAAACAGAAATGTATTCTAGAGTGGTCCTCAAAATTTCTCAGTTCAAGGTGCTCTTAGGGTCTCAGTAATTTTTTGTCAAAACAACTACAATTCTGTTTATTAAATAGTTAGGTCCAAATAACTCAACACATTTTTATGTCCTACTAACTTAGCTATTTATAAGCAAACAAAATTAAAAGAAAATAATATTTTAATTTCTTCATTAAATAATGAAAATTACTTATTAATGGAATGGGTGCACCTATTGAGCTCAGAACACATTTTAAAACCTTAAAATCATGTTGGACACTGCTGCCCTCATTTCCCTGTTCCACAGTGATTTTCCTGCAGTATCTGCTTTTTATTACAGTAACCACTGGCATCATCACAAACACTTCACAGTCAAAGGTGCATTTCAGTGTTGAAACTGTGAACAACCTTGATTGAGTTGTGTGGTGTCCAAATGATGTTTTTGGATTTCCCTCAACATTCTTAACTATCCTGTATAATGCCCCTAAGAGTTTGCTATGGCAGCACCCTGAGGGAACCTGATGCAGAGTTTGTTAATTGTGGGTGACTTCTTTTAAAAAAATAACTACTAAAAGTAATAATCTGAACAATAAAGATTTATTAAAAAAAAAAGATAAAATGTCAGCTTGTTTCTAGGCAACATTTCTTATGGTAAAAATGATAAAAAACAACTTGCATATGTGCTATACAAATGAACTATAAGTACTTAATGGGAAGCTATAGCTTTGGGCTTCACTTGTAACTGGGCATTTCTCTTGTGAGGACCCTGGAAACTAAGATTGTTACAAGAAAAAGTAATTCCTATTTAGGACATGGAGCTTCTAAGTTGGTGACTCCCATACTCTTCTAGTATAATTCTTATTCCCTTTCATGTGAATGTCACTTGAAGCGCAAAGAAAATACTCTTGGATGGCTATGTGGACTGCTAAGATGACTGGTCCCATTGGAGAAGAAAGCCTGATGCTGTCCTACTTGAGGCTGTGTTTCCTTTTCAATATCTAAGTACATTGGCTCACAATACAGTGCATTTACATCTTATAAGTCTGATGTTTAGAAAAGAGAATCCCTAGTGGGCTTCCAGCATATAATAAGTTGCTCAAAAATATTAATTGAGCAAATGCATGACTTTCGGAACATATACCTACAATTATGTAATTATTGGATGGTATTAACTAAATTTTAACATACATAGTTTGTTGAAATCAACAAGTGTCTACAGAGGCTACTCTGTGGTAGTTGTAGTCTATAACAGTACCTCCCCCATTTTGAAATGATTCCCTCATTATGAACAAGTTTATGTACTCACAAAATACAGGGCAGATTTTAAATATGATATACATAGACATCTTGTATGGCATTTTTTCAGTTGCCTAAGGCCACTGTTCTGCTTACCAATATATGACATTGGCTTCAATAATGGGACATATGTGAGTGAAGTCATATATGTAAGGGGAAATCAGAACCAATACTTAAGGAAACCTATGCTATGAATGATTAAATTATAAACTTTCCACATTGATAGACAAGTATAATTTCTTTTGGCCTCTCTGAAAATATATGAATGACTTTTTTCTGTTGCTTTTTTGGCTATTTGAGGCTCTCAAGCCTTCAGGAGAGATACTATGCTTTATCTCTTTTACACCCAGTTTCCAGTACACTGCTACTCATAGAGAGACACAACAAACATCAACTAAGCTATATGATCATAGAGAATCATATAACAGCTAACTTTGGATGGGAGTAGAGGAGAAATGTTGAGCTATGTCACATGAGAGATTATAGAATTTAGAAGCATTGTTACCTTGGAAAACCATGGTAATACAGCAGGCCAGAGAAAGTAGGGGAAGGAAGTCATACAGAATCTATCAAAGCCTTTCAGAGGATTATCAGGTCTATGAGGGCAGGAAAATAGGACTACAAATTCTTCCTTTGATTCCATAATGTAAGTGCCATCTCTATTCTCACATTACTTTTCCCTACCACCAATAAATAGTTTTAATAAAGAATATAAAGGACAGTTTTAAAAAATACTGCCGGTATACTCTGAGGATAACTGAGAATATTAGTCCAGCCCTACAAAAGTATCAGTAAGAATACAAGAAATATAGCTGAAACAAAGTTGCCTAATAACTGGTTATTTATGAATTTGCTCATTCTATTTAGCTTTCCCAAACCCCATGAACTCACTTAGATGTACAAACATGTAAATAAGTCACAGAATAGTTCATTAAGTTTAAAATAAATTACTTTCTGATGCTAAACATAGTGTCAGTTGGTCCTAGGTATATTAAATCATCACTATATAATTGATTGAAAAGAATGTTTGTTTTGGGTCAATCTAGTTTTAGGGAATGCCTAGTGCACATATACTGGGAAGTAAGCAAACCTAGAATGTTGATCTATATCTCCATTAGCAAAAAAAAAAGTTATTTTCTTTTGCTCTTTCCAAGAGAACTATCAGGGTAATACAGATATCCTTGAAAATGTCCATTTCTAAGACTTTAAGAAATTAAAAATAATGATAACAAATGGCTTATTTTCAGAACTAAGTGAGCTTAACAGAGGGGGAAAAAGAGAAATCCTGTTAATCTTTCTATTTAGGTCTGAAGGGATTAATTTTTAAAATATCAATAGTTTCCGATTCTGATCTTAGGCTTTGAATTTCAAGCAGATTTACTTTTCAATATTCCTAGTTTGACCATAGAGCCTCCAATTGAACTTTTGTATAATCCAGGGAATGGGAAGTTTTTCGAGAGTTCTCAGAAAAAGATTGACTAAATGCTCCTTCCTAAATCAGGGCTCATATGACATTTGATACATTCTAAATAGCATGTCACTAGAGATGCTATCTTTAGAGAAAAAAACAAAAACCCGATGATCAAACCCTTCCATAAAGATCACATGGAATTTTAGCAGGAATAGGCTAGCCATGGTATCCCAATTCACTGAATTCTTTCCCACACAGAGGTGGCCTACACCACAGCAGCAGAGTGGGCACAATTCATTGTCCTAAAAGACTAAGAACTGAGTTTGCACAGCTGAATATCTATAGCTATCCGTCAATATTCTTTGCATGTGTGGAAAGGCCATTGTTTCATTCTAATAAATGGAAGGGATTATTTATATGTAATTTCTACTTCTTTCTTCTCATCCACAATCTTCTATTTATAACACAGGTGTCAGAAACACTTTTATTTGAAAGTCCCATTCCCCCCCCACCTCCTTTTTTACCTCATTCCCTGTTGACATGACTGCAACCACTGGAAACTTATTAACTTCAACCTCCGTGACACCTACAGTTGCCAGAAGACCAATCTCTGAAGGGCCCATGTGCGTTCCTTTGGCCAACACGCATTCCCCTCTTTTAATGTCATGGCCAATGGGTCTGAAAGTCAAAGCAGAACCATAAGCACGATGAGTAAGAATAATATTTTCAGCTCAGAGGGAAACTTTAGTGTTAGAGAAGGAGGACACTCTAGGGAGAAAAATGTTAACAGATGAGGCAGGAGCAGAATAATGAAATGAAGATATTCTAAAAACTGCATGCTTCTTAACTTAAAAATATTAAATCATACAACAGAAGACAAAAATAGAATTTATATCTATTATTGCTAAACAGGAATATGTTATTTCACATTTGAAAATTACTTTATAAATTGCTTTGTACCACATTTCTGTCAAAAACGCCAATTGCAAACTTTGATATATGGCAAGAAATTATATGGAGTTAATGATAAAAAGTCTACAGCTTGTTAGTTCTGTGGTAAGGAGAAAAATGCTAATAAGATTATAGTCAAGGAAATAATTTCTATTTGAGTCACTTAGGTTGGTCCAGTTATGTGTCTGCATAAGTCCATTCACCTTGGCCTCCTGACATAAGGATGGGAGAAGCGTAGCTTTGCCACAAGGAGATTTGACAAATTAGTATTAATGAAATCAGGGTAAATATATTCCATTGTAACAAAGATCATTTAAAGTATGTGCCCTCCTTATGGCAGGACAGTGGTCTCATCTTTGCTTTTGATTATTTCATTTACCTCTACCATCTCCATGAAAATGTAGGCAGAGCAGACATGGACTGCAGAGTTCAGAAAATTCATTTCCTACTTGTTAAAAAACCTGAACTGTGGATTTATCATAGCCATTCTTTCCTAAGTTCATGAACATGCAGAATAAAAAGTTGGCTACACATTTCATATGTTACGAACTTACCTGATATCTTGGCCTGGCCGAGCTTGCACCAGAATTCGTACTTCAAGTTCTTCAGTGCCCTATAATAAGAGGAAGTAGTGCAATTTCAAACAGAACAAGCTAATAGAATTTCTGATCAATGGAATTTAGCTACATCAGATAGGCCTAGAATATATACAAATATAGAGAAACAAAAAAACATTTGCTAAACACTGTGAACATGATAAAATTCTACCATAGGTTCCTGCAAAATTAGGTTTGATGCCAAGGAATAAATAAAATATTTTTACACTTTAAAAAATATACCTATCAAAATACTGAATCTTACTTTGTAAGTAGCATTCTCAAGGAAAAATAATTTTATATATATTATATGTAATGTTTGTATGGAAAATAATACAATAAATAATAATATAAGAATAAACTTTTGCATATTCACAACTGTAAACCTTCTTTTGCCCCACCTTGTATATATATTTGGCTACCCTAGTAGCCAAATGAATGTGTAAGGAGATAACTTATCTCTTCTGTTCCCATGAATCATGGGTTCAATACTATACCAAGGTTCTCAAATATCTGCAGAAATTTCAGTGAAGGACTTATAGTTTGCCTGGTAGTAAATTTCTATAAATGAATAGTGATCATCAATTTTACATTTATGGGCTGTGAATAATATTGTGAGACTGGAGCTGTGTTTTGTCATCTGGCAGAGTCTGTGGAGGCATGTGCTCTGCATTTCAATGTTCTGTTGGCTTCCCTGATGCCAATAAATCTGCTGGACAGTTTTAACAGCAAGCAATGTGATCTGTATGCCAAGAGTTGAATCTTATAAGCATTAAATGTGAAAGATGATTTAAAAAATTCCCAGATCAAGAAAAGTGGCGGTCTCTCAGCATGGCCAAATTTTACTATGAGAATATTATTATTTTTAACTTCAGGAGACCAGGAGACCAGGAGAATAGTATTATTTTTAACTTCAGCTTTTAAAATATAACCTACCTTAAACTTCTTCACAAAACAAGTAAGATAGCCAGTCATTAAGACCTCAGTTGAAACTATTCCTTTATTGGTGGCTGATCCTCTGGCTGTAATAATTGTCACTAGTTTCAGTGACATGAAGGCCTGCTTAAACCAAAAAAGATCCTAGGGTCCTTTATTTCAGGCAAGAGAGGGGGAACTGGTATCAATTTAATATTTCCAGGCTGTTAATTGGTGGCACAGATTTTTCTGAAATATAGATACTAGAGCTGAGTGTTATTTGGTTCAAATGTTTGGCTTAGTGTAATATTTAAAAACCTGCCCAAGTGTTCTTTGTTAAATTTTTCTCTATTAAGTTTCCCTTCACATTTTATTAGAAGCTAGTATCGGTTAACAAACTTCTTAGCTAGAAGGTATGTCAACAATTAATACCTCTGCTCTTTTATCTTGAGGTAGTTTCTTTCCTTGTTTGCATATATTCTTGAATCAATGTGGTTCAAATTATGCTATAATCACAGTAATAATCATAAAAATGTTTCCTATAACAGGAGATTTTTAAGCCTAAGGCAATTAATTACTTAGTGTAGACTCATACACTACACTGTAGGATCCTAAAATAATCAAAACACACTGGGTTATTCTCATAAACATTGCAGAAAATGGATATGACTTAAAATACTGCTACAGGAATGTAATGATAAGACCTGGTGATAACATACATCATCTGACTCCCTGATAAGTTCGGTATCTTCTACTTGTACTACAGCATCAGCACCGCAGGGGATTGGAGCACCTGTTGTAACCCGCATGACTTGTCCAGGCATTACTGTCTGAGTTGGCTGGAAACACAAGCATGTAAGAAAGAGCTGATTTACTTTACTGCTGTTAAGTAAAAGCAACATTTTCCTGTAGGAGATGTAACATTTTTGGAAACAAACCATAAAAGGAAAATCATACAGTCTCATTCATTTTGGGCCAGTGTAATGAAAGCTACTCACAAACAGGTACACTCCAAGAGGCTTTAACTTGATTTATGGTAATGACCATTAGATGTCTTTTGTGTACCCTGTTTTCCTTTTGAAGAACTGCCACTTACACGTGCCATTATTGTCTCTCACTCAAATAATGTGAATTTTCTTAATTTATGCGAAGTGATTTCAGAGTCTTTAAGAAAAAAACAGCTATGCAAAATGATTTTATGCATGACAATTATGAAAAACTAGCACATTAGTCACTTACTGAAGTTTTGATATCTGAGAAATGTCATAACTTAAAACTAAACTTTTTGGTTAAATATAGGCAAGTCCGAAAAATCATTTAAATTATTGCTCTTGAAAATCTTTCTACCAAATGTAATTAAATAATTTTAAAATGATTGTAGTGCCTGTAATAATTTGTATGAAACACTATATCTGAGATTTTCATTGTCTGAACTCTCATAGGAATGGTATAGGAGACCGATTACTTCTCCTAGCATAGGAAAAAGCATATTTCTATAAGATCCATCTGATAGGGCTGAGTTGACCTCAGATGAGTAACTTGTCATTGGTCATAATTTAGGTCAGAATTGGGAGGAAAAATGCTTCAAATTTCCTCTAAGATAAAATTCTGAGATAATATTAATTCCTCAATAAAAATCTTCCCAGCCTGGCCAGTGTCGCTCAGTGGTTGAGTGTCTACCTATGAACCAGGTAGAATCATGGTTTGATTCCAAGTCAGGGCACATGCCCGAGTTGTGGGCTCAATCCCCAGTAGTGGGGGCATGCAGGAGGCAGCCAATAGATGATTCTCTCTCATCATTGATCTCCCTCTCCCCTCCTCTCTCTGAAATCAATAAAAACATATTTTAAGTAAGTATCTCTCCAAAGATATCTGCATCATAGGTATTTATTTAAAATCTTAGGTCATGTGCTCACTTCGGCAGTACATATACTAAAATTTTAGGTCACAATGTGAATATATTTAACACTACTATACTGTACACTTAAAATGATTAAGATGGTACATGTTATATATTTTTTAACAGATTAAAACCATTTTAGGGAACAGCTAAGGATACATACCTCTCCACTGGATATACAAATGGAGTAAAACTGAAAATTTATTTATTAGAACAGCTTTAAAAAGCTTCTTTCAATATTATCACTACAAACAATCCTACTAATAGATAATATTATTGAACCCTCAATCTATGTTTGGTACAGTGTTAAGTGCATTATTACATTCAATTTATATAGTAACCTAAACTCAACAAAGAGAGGAATTTGTTTTATTTTTCTGTTGGCCTCTCCAGACCACATCATCATACCATCCTGTGCTATGGCCCAGAAGGCTGACCTCTAATGGACTATTTCAACCAGGTTTCCATCACTGGATTCTGGATAGGTAAAGCCAATGGGAGGGTTCAACAAGAGAGAGAGGGCAGAAGAGAGAGAAAAGCTGGGTTTATATCTCCTTTGCTCTTTCCCTGCTGGGCTGCACTTTGGTGAAGGCTAGGTCATCTCTACCACTGACAGGTGACCCTGAGCCATAGCTATGAATCTCCACAGGTCCACTCTTTCCCCTGGCTCCTTCAGACATAGAGATGGTAATGGAATTTCACTGTTATCCCCTGTGTGCTCCACATTTCTTCATTAGTTTCTCTTAATCCTATCTATATCTTGGAGATAGTCCCCGCATTAATCTTCTTAATCACCTCTTTCCAGATATATTTATTGCTCTACCATTCCAAAGCCTAGAAAGTGTCAGGCACAAATAAATATTTCCAGAATGAATAAATGAACATGAATAATCTCATTATCACAACTACATGAAGTATGCACTCCTTTGTGGCTTACAACTCCAGTGTTCTCCCTCCTTTTCTCACAGTTATTGGAGAAAGTGATTCTTGGGATTGTACTGTGTATCCCCTTATTCTGCGATTGAAAATGCATTCCAGGCTCATTCAGAATTGTTATATTTTAATGTAATCTTCTGCCAAGGTAATGCATAGGATTTAAAATGAAAAGTTTAGAGCCCATTACATTAAATTTTCTGCCTTAATTTTCAACCCCAGATACTACTACTACTACTACTACTACTACTACTACTTTTTATTATTTTTTTAAATTTCTTTATTAAGGTATCACATATTTGTCCTCATCCCCCCATTCCCATCCCAAACCCCTCCCCACGCATGCCCCCACCCCTCTGTTGTCCGTGACCACTGGTTAGGCTTATATGCATGCATACAAGTCCTTTGGTTGATCTCTCCCCCTTATCCCCACCCTCCCCTACCTTCCCTCTGAGGTTTGACAGTCTGATAGATGCTTCCCTGTCTCCGGGTCTGTTTTTGTTTATCAGATTATGTTGTTCATTATTTCCCCTAGATGAGTGAGATCACGTGATACTAGAAATACACTTATACTTATTATCTGGAACATCTCAGTAATTTTTTAATGACAAGCATTAAAGATCTGACATAATATACATTTTTTTAGCAGAGATGCTAATGCCAAAACAATCTTCTGAGACTGCGGAACAAAGACATTTAATATAGTCCTTCATTTGCTGAAAGTGCTTTTTTGGCTAAGGCAAAAAGTAAATCCTAAAGTGAGTTTCAGAGCAGTTGCTTCTTAAGCTGAAGTGTGCTAGCCTGGAGCCCTGCTTAATGCACCATATTCTGTAAGTATACATTAAGTTTTACTGTGGTTGTACCTGCAATTTTCTCTACGTCTTGGCTTAAACCAACACTTAAGAAATGTTTTTGGCCCAGCCAGTGCTGCTCAGTGGTTGAATATGGACCTATGTACCAGGAGGTCACAGTTCCATTCCTGGTCAGGGCACATGCCTGGGTTGTGGGCTCGATCCCCAGTTGGGGGGCATCCAGGAGGCAGCCCATCATTGATGTTTCTATCCCTTTCTCCCTCTCCCTTCCTCTCTGAAATCAATAAAAATATACTATATATTTATAAAAATGAAGTGTTTTTGTGTGATTGTTAAATAAACAATTTAGCTCCTCTCCAGGACTAGTAATTCTAAATGGTAGATGAAAGATCACTACCAGCTCACTTATATTGCATCCAATGTAAAAGAAATTATTGGATACATAAAACATTTACAATCTACTTAGAGTAGACATAAAACTGCAATTGAACTGAGTCAAATGAAAAACTCTAGCAATATGTGAAGTTCTTCTTTTGTATTGTTAAGACTAGTTCTTTTAACATTTTTATGATATACCTTATACGCTTTATATAAAGTAAAAACAGTTTAAATCTTAATTTTTCCTTAATGGAGGTATTGAGTTGGATTTTTGAGCTTCGTCTAATAATAGCATTGTATAATTAAATAGTATTTTCTTTGAAAGTGTCCAGTGCTAATCACTAGGACCAAATCATAAGTTATTTTGGTATAGCAAGAAACCATTTTGTAAATCACTGTTTCAGTGTATGCAATGGTATCCTGATGCTCACATGTATGTACTTTCAATAAGTGAGCAATTTGATTCGTCTGTATGATATGTAAGTTATAAAGAATATCGCAGGTCATGTGAAAAAATACCACCCATTTTCTTGTACAGTTTTGATATTTTATCCCATAAAATTTTTATAAGAACTTACAATCTGGAAACTTTTAAGTTTCAAAACTTTTCTTTGTGTTCCTAGTTCTCTAGTACAACTGGTGGTCTTAATTAGCAACTAAAATTTAAGAAGTCCACAAAGTCCTTAACAATCTGCTACCTATCCTTACGTATACTGTGACTACTACAAACTATTTGCAGTTCCCTGAGCATTCCATGTAATTTTTAAAACACTTCTGGATGGTAGTTCTATTCATAACATTGATATTTATACAGGAAGAATCATCCAATCAAGGGCTGGAAAATGTTTGTGGGCATATCTATGAGACATGCCAACAAGACCATGCCATATACTAAATGATACAGATTCTTACAGTAAGAAAGAATTGGCTCTTCTCATGGGAACTCTCCTTTAATCTCTTTGATAACCAGTCTAATCCCTCTCTAAGATTTCCCTTACAGTGATGGTTGAAACTTAGAATTAGATCCTGAAAGTGCATGAAACTGAACTCTTTAGGGCCTGTCAGGCCTATGAATCTACCTGTTCACCGGCTTGGGATTCCCCAATGATGAAACGATCTCCTGGGCCATCAGCAGCTGTGAGATGAACAGAACCAAGAACAAACATCAGAATGGACCTATAGCAAGGAATAAAAACCTACTATTGGAATTCTAAAATTTGAGTCAAATGATCAGATAGGCTTCAGGAAAGTGGAATACATTTCTGATCTCCTAGATGAGACAATGGCTTTACTCATGGTTTGGTATCCCAAATTCACAAGTACTAATAGAAGTGTTCCTAATTTGTGCTCTTTCTTGGTGTCACTTGAGATGGTCTTCCTCTTGCTTGAAAATTTCCAAATATGTGCTTTTAAAATAGGAAGTTTTGTGTGTTTTTTTTGGCCTATCTTCTTAAATAAATACCACCTTATTCATGGGTATGTATTTGTGATGTGTGTGTGCCACTCATGGATATCACTATACATTTCTCCATTTTCTATAAAATTTTTAACTATTTCATACTATTTTTAAAAAATTTATCTCTCAGTTTGATCTTTATAATAACTCAGTGAAGTAGGAAGCAATAACATTCTTTTCTCCTTTTGACATTTGAAGGAAATGAGTTACAGAATAAAGGAATTCGGGTAGAAAAGGTTAAGTACATTGAACAAGTTCTGGATTGTGGTAGAGCTAGGATTAGTGCTGGGCGTGGAGGCCACGGGGGCATAGGCTACCAAGGAGACAGAACTGAACCTCACATCACTCTGCTTGGCCCCGGAGGATGACTGGTTAGCCAGAGATGGGTAAGATTCCTCAGGGAAGGAACAACCTAAGACAGGCACAGTCGCAGAGGGGCCATTAGGAGAGAACTTGGGGGGACAACAGAGGTGGGGCACAGACCCTCACCCCCCCAACCTTGCAGGGGCCTGAACCCTCACCCTTTCTGAGGGAGGTCTCCTGCCCCCATGGCTGCTTAGCTTCCCACGCCCAGCTGAGATCGGGACACAGGTGACAGACAGAGATTTGGCCCAGCTCAGATCGGGACCAGGTAACAGACAGAGACTTGGCCGACAGCAACTGCCCTATATCTAAATCCAGCTTAGCACCAGGAATGCTCAGGGCCTATTCAAGAATGCAAATAATCCTTTCCACTAATATTTACAGGGTAAACTAAGATTGTTGGTAGAGTATTAAATTTGACAGTAAAATAGTAATCAAGTTTTCAGATTAATTTAAATAGGCTAATTGAAATAAGTGAATATTCAAGAAAATTTAATTGTACTGGACAAAAAACTGTTCCTAAAGTAGTAACTAAAATTTCTATTGGTAGTTCATCTCATGGCAAAATTCCTGAACATGCAATGAACCTAAAGCAGTCATATTTTTGTGCAAAAAATTGAAATTTAAAGTTATCAAGACTGCATTATAAAAATTACAAGAACCTCCATTAATCAATAAGAGAGGGGATAGTAGGGTAATTCCATGTAAGGAAAAATATCATATAAGTAAATTACATCTAGAAAATTTTTACTTTACAAAATTAATTTTCATTTGTAATGCTAACAGCAAGACACCCATGAAAAACACACATGGTGTCTAAATAAGACAAAGGAAAATCGTTTGGGCAAGAATAAAAAGGATCCCAAATCAATTATATAGAAAAGATTCCTTTATTAACTTTTGGTCGAGAATATGTTTGTATATTTTCGGAAAACAACACCAAGACCAGATGGATTCCTGCAACAGAGGGGAATTGACAGGTCTGCTCCTACCACGAAGACAAGAGGAGAAACAGTCCAGAGATGGAAGATGCTGACAACGCCTTGCCACACTAGCAGTCAGCAGCTGTGCATCGCTGTAGGTTGCCTAGGACCAAACCAGAGAGGGTTGGACCTGCATTGCCACCATGTGCCCACCATCCAGATATCATTGCTGACATGTACACATAAGGAACTGTTTGAAATTGAAATTGGGACTCAAACATTTTTTGTTATTATATGTTTATTTCTAGTCTGCAGAGGCAAGATTTTTTAAAGGAAAGAAAGGGGGAAAAAATAGATACAGGACAAAGAAGCATTGAACAGACTGTCAAACTACAGCGGGAAGGCAGGGGAGGTTGGCGGCGGGGGGGGGGGGGGGGGGACCTGTAAGAGATCAACCGAAGGACTTGTATGCATGCATATAGTATAACCAATGGATACAAGACACTGCGGTGCAGGGGTGGGGGCAGGGCAGGTAAAGGCATGTCCTGGGGGGTAGGGGAGGCAGGGGGGAGGTCAATGGGGAAAAAAATGAGACATATGTACTACTATTTGTAATACTTCAAACAAACAAACAAACAAACAAACAAATCCAATCTCTTAATTTCCAGTACAGCGCGCGCGCGCGTGTGTGTGTGTATGTGTGTATGTGTGTGTGTGTATTTTATAATGGGTCAATGTATATTATTCTGAATCAGAATGTATAGGCAGTGCTGCATCACATTTTTTTCACTGATTATTTTTAAATTGAAAGAAACCCTCTTTCACTATTGAGATTGAAAAAACCGTCTTGCCCATTCTTTTTCTGAATACAGTATAGTAATGATTGGATAAAAATATTCCTATAAATAAATATATTGAAAAGGGTTTTCTTCACATATGATGTGGATTTCAGACCAATACTACTGGTAAGGCAATATTGACCTAATGAGTTTTATGATCAGGACCATTAGTTCTGTGTTATCTGCATATAGCAAGGGTTTGGAACACATACACAGAAAAGATAACGCTTTCTATATTACTATTTTAATTACATTTGCAATCATGCTAATAAATAATAAAAGTATTTTCCTTATTTTAAAAAGGACATATGAAATTCATTATTTCCCTTTTTATTTAAATTAAATTAAATTTTTTTTTATTTTTTGAAGTATTACAAATAGTAGTACATATGTCTCCTTTTTTTTTCTTTTCCCCATTGACTTCCCCCTGGCCTCCCCTACCCCCCAGTACATGCCTTCACCTGCCCCCCCGCCCCCGCAGTGTCTTGTATCCATTGGTTATGCTTATATGCATGCATACAAGTCCTTCATTATTTCTTTATGTGACTATAACATTGTGTTGTTTTACTAAAGGCTTGTAAACAATACTGTTTTTAATGAGTCACTTTTTGCACAGGCTTTGGTTGACCTATTGTGGAGGGAGATAAGAATTAACATTGGGTATCTTCTACTGAAAGATATTGTATCTCGTGCTTCATAAACATTATTTTAGTTAATAAACTCTTGACTTTCTTTTGTTTTTAATCTTACAGTATTTTCAGTGTTCACTTGTAAAAAAGAGAACAGTTTTCCTGTAATGCTATTCCGACTATGCTGTTTTCATGGGTTCTTCTTTTTTTAAAAAATGTTTTTTGAAGTGAAAAATTTAAACAAACATAGAAGTACCTGCTTCAACAATTATCAACATTTTACTCATCTTGTTTCATCAATTCCCTCACTTATTTTTGGCAGAAATTTAAAGCAAATCATTATTTTATTACTGTTGAAAATTACAAAGTCAATTAGCTTTCAGAATTCTGCACTAACTGCATCTCAAATGTGAATAAATTTATTTTTAATTATTTTTCTAGTAAAGATATTACCAGCTTGCCATCTCCCAGTAGCAACATAGACATTTTCTCTTTTTACTTCTTTGGGCGAGGGAAAATTAGCATGGCTTTAGAGAAAACAAAGCTGAATCTGAATCCTGGTTCTACCTATTATTAGCCTCAGGACTTCCAGCAAATTACTAAACTTTTCTCTAGCCTTCACAGTTTTCTTGTTGATAAAAATGGGGATAATCATTTAAAAATACTAATTCTTTTTAAAGCTTCTCATTCCTTTCACTCATTCACTAAATTTCTAAGCGTCATCAAAGTGCTGAGGTAAAGAGTAAAATCAGACATTGTTTCAATTCTAGTGCAGTGCCAGTCTGTTGTAATGTTTTTTAAACTCTGGATCACAAATGGAGGTGGGCTCTAAAATCAACCCGTAAACAATGTTTTGTTTTGTTTTTTCCAAATTAAAAAGAATAGAAAATATATTTCATCACACATGGTAAGGATATATACTGTATCAGGAAACTTATTTTTGTATGTGTGCATATATATATATATTTGTAGATATTGTATATTTTATATATGTGTGTATATCATTGGCTTGTAATGTATACTGTATTTAATGTCTTTTTTTTTACTTTTTAAAAACAGACTTTATTTTTAAGAGCAGTTTTAGGTTTGTAGCAAAATTGCATGGGAGAGTTCAAAGTTCCCATATCCCCCCTGTTCTTGTCCATAGTTTCTCCAAACATCAATATCTTGTATTAGTGAGGTATATCTGTTATAATGAATGAGTTAATATTAACACATTACTGCTAATTTAAGTCTGAAAGTTACATTAAGATTCACTCTGTGTTATATAGTTCTGTGAGTTTTGACAAACGCATAGTGTCTTGTATCCACTATTACACTAATGTAGAGAATTAATGCGTGTCTTCCTACGAGTATGGTTAAAATAAAACTCTTCAAGCCACTGATGTAATAGATATTAACCAACCTATCATATTAATGAATATATAAACACAAATTAAGAAAACCACTCTAAAGGAACATGGTTTTATGACAGTACACAATAAAAGTATTGGAACTACACTGGAGGGTCAAGGAAAGTTACCCTAATAAGAGGATTTTTTATTTGAATATGAAGGATGAATAAGGCTAAGTAGGCAAAAGGTAGGAGTGTGTGTGTGTGTGTGTGTGTGTGTGTGTGTGTGTGTATGAAAGAGAAAGAGAGAGAGACAGAGAGAGAGAGAGAGAGAGAGAGAGAGAGATGTGAAAATGCTCCATCTAAAGTTCTTCATCTAGAGAGCAGTATGTGTAAAGGCCTTTGATTCATGTCCTCCTTATATCTTACCCTTTAACCACTCTCAAATTCTGTACTGTAGCTCCTAAGGATGAATCATATTTCAGCTCCACAGCATATGCTACTTCCATTGCTTGGAGTGTCCTTTCTTTATCCCTGCCTTTGATGAAAGACTTCTTAGTTTTTAAGACTCAGTTCAAATGTCATTTTCTTTAAGAAGTCATATCTGACTCCCAATCCTCAAGAGTCACTTACTTTCTCTTTTGTTTCTCCAGAGTATTCTTGAAATAACTCTAATATGGCTTCCTAATGTATTTGCAATTATTTGCTTATTTGTCTCAGAGGGATCCCTAGAAATTGCTGCATAATAGGTATTCTATAAATGTCCAATATGTGAAGTATTCAAAGTGTCCAATAAATATGAATAAATTAATAATCTTCTTAGAAAGATGCATGAATGAATGAATAATATTTTTTCAACACATAATGCTGTATTTTGAATGTCTTTCATTTTCTTCTAGGCATACTGTCTTCAAAATGTGTGTCAACATTCACCATCTTTAGATATTTAGAAAGATTACTCTGATTAATTCTATATAACTTACATTATGTTGTTATTCAGTCAAGGTTATGACTACCTCATCCCTGATGCTCAATAAATACTTGTTAAAAGAATAAAGAAATGAATTTGGCATTTCTATAATACTTAGGTGGAAAGTTTGTAAACTGACTTGTGTATGTTACTATTGTGCTTTGTAAATCTTTTAAAATACTTTAAAATGAGCTCTGTAGAAACAGGGATCACTTCCTTCATTTCTTTTTTGAAACCCTCTGCTCTTCAATCTTCCTCCTGTCTCCTGTTCCTCCACACATGCAAATGCACATACACTTAAAATGCTTACATCAATATTTTACACAAATGCTCTAAATAAATGTTACTGAATAATGAGTGACTGGAGATCATCTGGGGCAAGTCTGGTATAGACTGTCCGGGAGGCCAACATCTGAAAGAGCCCTTAAGTGATCCTTTGTGATTAGGGATTGTGAGTTAACTGGGGAGAGAATATGTGGTCACTTAAACTGTGTTCTCTACCTTGCCCTGGGAAACAGGCCTCTATACTGCTGGCTAAGGAAGGCTCAGTTAACCAACATTATAGAAGGCTCTTTGAATCAAGAGGAGTCTTTTAAAAAATATTTCCCTTATAATAGTGCTTCTCAGTCCTTAATGAGCATATAAATCACCTGGCGATCTTGTTAAACTACAGATCCTGATTCAGTGGGTCTAGGATAGGACCTGAGGGTCTACACTTCTAAAAAAGCTGATGCTGATGCTGCTGGTTCATGGACTATTCTTGTTGAGGAGTGGACAAGATTGAGCTGAATATAGACACATTCAGACTAAGAGAAAACTTAAGGAATAAAAAAATCAGTGAACCACAGAAGTTCTGATTTTACATTGACATCAAGGCTCACTATTTCTTATAAAGACAGACAAATAAAAACCAATCTATCTAATTGTTAATATTTATTGAAAAATATCTATTAAAGAGATAAGTAAAAGAAAAGTTTCAGGTGACAGACAGAGACTTGGCCCAGCTCAGATCGGGACCCAGGTAATAGACAAGAGACTTGACCGACAGCAGTTGCCCTATATCTAAATTCAGCCTAGCATCTGGAATGCTCAGGGCCCACTCAAGAATGCAAATAATCCTTCCCACTAATATTTACAGGGTAAACTAAGATTGTTGGTAGAGTATTAAATTTGACAGTAAAATGGTAATCGAGTTTTCAGATTAATTTAAATAGGCTAATTGAAATAAGTGAATATTCAAGTAAAGTTAATTGTACTGGACAAAAAGCTGTTCTTAAAGTAATAACTAAAATTTCTATTGGTAGTTCATCTCATGGTAAAATTCCTGAATATGCAATGAACCTAAAGCAGTCATATGTGTGGGCAAAAAAAATAAAAAAATTAAATTTAAAGTTATCAAGACTGCATTATAAAATTTACAAAAACCTCCATTAATAAAAAAAAGGGGGGGATAGTAGGGCAATATCATGTAAGGAAAAATATCCTATAAGTAAATTACATCTAGAAAATTTTTACTTTACTAAATTAACTTTCATTTGTAATGCTAACAGCAAGACACCCATGAAAAACACACATGGTGTCTAAATAAGACAAAGGAAAATCGTTTGGGCAAAAATAAAAAGGATCCCAAATCAATTACATAGAAAAGATTCCTTTATTAACTTGTGGTCGAGAATATATTTGTATATTTTCAGAAAACAACCCCAAGACCAGATGGATTCCTGCAACAGAGAGGAATTGACAGGTGTGCTCCAACCACAAAAACAAGAGGAAAAAACAGTCCAGAGATGGAAGACGCTGACAACGCCTTGCCACGCGAGCAGTCAGCAGCTGTGCACCGCTGCAGGTTACCTAGGACCAAACCAGAGAGGGTCGGACCTGCATTGCCAACATGTGCCCACCATCCAGATATCATTGCTGACATGTACACATAAGGAACTGTTAGACATTGAAACGGGGACTCAGAACTGTTGGACATTGAAATTGGGACTCAAACATTTTTTTTGTTTTGTCATTATATGTTTATTTCTAGTCTGCAAAGGCAAAACTTTTTAAAGGAAAGAAATGGTGGGAAAAAGATACAGAGGCAAAGAAGCATTGAACAGACTGTCAAACTACATTGGGAAGACAGGGGAGGTTGGGCGAGGGGGGCTGTAAGAGACCAACCGAAGGACTTGTATGCATGCATATAAGCACAACCAATGGATATAAGATACGGGGGCGGGGGGGAGGGCGGGCAGGTGAAGGCATGTACTGGGGGGTAGGAGAGGTCGGGGGGAGATCAATTGGGGGGGGGGAAAGAGACATATGTACTACTATTTGTAATATTTAAAACAATAAAAAAAATGGTAAAAAAAAAGTTTCCCAAAAATTGATGTGATCATATTAAAATTAACTCTAATATGGAAAAAAAAAAAGAAAAGAAAAGTTTCCATTTTCAAGATGAATTCTACAAGCTTGGGTGTGAGGGGCCTGAAGTGGAGGAATGGTGGCATATGAACCTAAAGTTTGAAAAAAAATTAAGCCACAGTATGCCATTAGAAATGATGGATTCCAATGATTTCTGTAAAGGCTTAGGATCTCTCTCCCCCCCGCCCCCCCGCCCCATCCTGACATTTCAGGTAATAAACTTTCTTTTCTGTTTCATAATTGTTGAATTAAATTAGAAGGAGGTGATAAAAGCAATATAAACCCAATCCTAACAGCAAATGCATTATATAAGTAATTCATTACATTTAATGCTAGATCCTGAAGCTTTTTGTTAATGTCCAGATTTTTTAGTCTTGTTTACCTGTTTATGTAAAGATTTCTGATATCATTTTACATAAAATTGATACCATTAGATAACTGTTCATTGTGGCAATATATAGAAAATAGTGTTCCCCAAGTCATTTACTATAGAATTATTACTTATTTTCATTTTCCAGCAATATGTGAACTCTCTTTAAGCCTCCTGAAACACTTTATTCATTTATTTCCAATAATAAAGAGTCTCATCATTTCCATGTTAGGACTGAATAAAAAAGACTGCAGAGATCACAAACCTTTCAGAGATCCTAGGAAATATCTTCAACAGAGGAACAAGACAGAGGGATTTATTTACTTTGAAAACGGAACTACACTAAGACCAGGATGATAGACAACAGGGCAATAGTATTTAGGTATATAGTAAAATGAAGATTATAGAAATAGTTGGGGTGGGGGAAACAGAAGGTGACAAGACTAGCACAGCTGGATTAATACTTGCAGCAATTATATTGAGGGATTAAATCAGGTGAGTTGTTTGGAATTTTAAATATGTTGCCTTTTTTTTTGGAAAGCAGGGAGCCTAGGGAGTAGAACAGATGAGTGAGAAGGCATTTTATATAATTTATAATTATCTTCCAGGAGAAAAACACCTATTTTGTTTTTAGTATTGAGAAAAGAGATATTCCTTAAATACAGTTTTAACTAAAATTAATTATTCCAAATGATCTCTCTGCACACACGAGTAATACTCCCATCTACGCTAATAAAAGAGAAACATGCAAATTGACCGTACCTCCACTATGCCCACAAGCCACGCCCACCAACCAATCAGCAGTGAGTATGCAAATTAACCCAACCAAGATGGCTGCGGCCATGGAGTGAGCAGGAGGCTTGGGTTTTCCTGGCAATAGAGGAAGCCAAGCTTCCCCCCTGCCCTGGCCTCTGCTCAAGGCTACAAAGTTTCAATTGTAGAAGATAAATAAATCCCAGATAGCAGGGCCTTCGCTTGGGTCGCTGGGGTGTGTGGCCAGCCTGCAAACCACCACAGGCCCCTCGCCCAGGCTGCCCCATGTCCCAAGGGAACCCCCACCCTGATCCGGGACACCCTTCAGGGCAAACCAGCCGGCCCCCACTTGTGCACCAGGCCTCTATCCTATCTAATAAAAGAGTAATATGCAAATTGACCATCACTCCAACACACAAGATAGTTGCCCCCATGTGGTCAAAGGTGGCTGCCCCCATGTGGACACAAGATGGCTGCGACAAGATGGCCAGCAGGGGAGGGGAGCTGGGAGGGACCAGGCCTGCAAGGAAGGGCAGTTGGGGACAATCAAGCCTGTAGAGGAGGGCAGTTAGGGGTGACCAGGCCAGCAGAGGAGGGAAATTGGGGGTGACCAGGCCTGCAGGGAAGGGCAGTGGGGGGGGGGGCATCCAGGCCTGCAGGGGAGAACAGTTGGGGGTGACCAGGCCTGCAGGGAAGGGCAGTTGGGGGGGACCAGGCCTGCAGAGGAGGGCAGTTAGGGGCAATCAGGCTGGCAGTGGAACATGAGCCTAAACGGGCAGTCGGAAATCCCTTGAGGGGTCCCATATTGGAGAGGGTGCAGGCTGGGCTGAGTGACACACACCCCTGTGCATGAATTTCATGCACTGGGCCTCTAGTATCATAATAAGAAGAGTAATACTCTTCTTCATCTGAAGTGTCCTACAGTGGAGGCAATAGGCTGTCAAATGGGTTGGAGAACCAGTTGTGGCCAAAAAGGTTTTGAATGAGCAAAATAAAAATCCTGAAACATAGCTTTCATGAAAGACTAAGAATTAGCTCTAAATCGAAAAAATTATACTGATAAATCACAAATGAAAAAAAAGGTTATACTGAATTTTATTATACAGTTTAACCTACTGCGAGGAAGTACTACAATAATAATAGTGGTTGGGCAGTGAGAAAATGGGCAATTTTTAAATGTTCTTTTTGATTTTCTATAATTTCCATAAGCAAATATTTCAATCAGAAAGTAAAACAACAAAAAACTTTTAAAATTTACTTTACCCAAATGGCAAAGATTTCTTTCAATATATCCTTCCAGAATTGTTTGCAACATGTGGTTCTCAAAATAATTACTGGTTTGTTCATAATTTTTCCTTTTTCTAAATAATCCCAAAACAAGCTCTGAAGGGATAAGCCTTTCAAATTGAACATTTTCAAGAAAACTGAACCTGGAATTCTGAGACATTTTCCCCTTTATTAACATCTAAGAAGAGACTGTGTAAGAAGATGGTCTAGTTTCTTTCTTTTTTTTCTTGTTCAATTTTCCCAACACCATTTATTGAACAGACTATCTTTACCCCATTGTATGTTCTTATCTCCTTTGTCAAATATGAATTGACTATATAGGCATAGGTCTATTTCTGGGTTCTCTATTCTGTTCCATTGATCTATATATCTGTTTTTATACCAGTACCATGCTGTTTTGAATACTATGGCCTTATAGTATAGTTTGATATCAGGTAGTGTGATACTTCCAACTTTGTTCTTCTTTCTCAATATTGCTGAGGCTATTTGGGATTTTGTGGTTCCATATACATTTGTTTTTTTCAAGACAGGATAGATGGACCTGGAGAGTATTATGCTTAGTGAATTAAGTCAGTTAGAGAAAGACAAATACCATATGATTTCACTTATATGTGGAATCTAAAGAAAAAAATAAATAAATGGACAAACAAAATTTGATGCAGAGAGTAGGCTGTGGATTGGCAGAGGAGAAGAGTGCTGGGAGACTTGGAGAAAGAGGTAAAGGGATTGAGAAGTATAAATTGGTACTTACAAAACAGTCACAGGGATGTAAAGTAAAGCTTAAGGAATATAGTCAATAATATTGTGATAACTACGTATGGTGCCAGTTTGGTAATGAAAATATCGAGGGAAACACTATGTAAAGTATATGATTGTCTAACCACTAAGCTGTAAACCTGAAATCAATACAAAATAATACTGAAGTAAACTGTAATTAAAAAATATTGTGAGACAATGAACACCTACCCACATCTATCCAGGAGGGTGTGAATGCATCAAAATGACTGACTTAATCAGTATGAAGGGAGAAATAACTCTTCAAAAATATAAAGAATATGATTCTAATTGATAATAAGCTTTCATTTTCTTTTACCTTTCAAATTTACTCCCTCCTGACTGCAGCTTTAGGTTTATAAGGTCACAGCTTTTCCTATTATTTAAATCATCATCACTTGACTCTTGCCTTTTTTACATTCCAATCTATCTTATTTTTTTAAAGTTGTTTCTATTTCTTATTTCCTTAGTCATTTTTTACTGTCTTGATTCTTTCAACCCACATACCTTAAAGCAAGTGATCCTCCAACTGGTTTGGAGTTTTATGCCACATGCTTCTGAAGGATACTGGCTAATGCTTAGTGATCCAGAGCAAGTTAGCAACCTCTTTACACCTAGAGGGTTAGCAATGCTCACAGGTGCCACTGGTTATTACTGGAAGGCCTAAGGCAAAGGCAGAGGAGAAGAAAAAAGGGAGAATAACGGGAGTGGGGAGGAAAGAATGGCAGTAAAGGAAGACAGGGTGGAGAGAAGAGGGGACACGAAGTAGAGTGGTAAAGAACCACAACAATAACTTCAAGGATATTCTTTACCAAGACAATGACTAGGGGGTGGTATTATAACAAAGAAAAGACTAAGACCATGCCTTTTTGTTTACTGATGACTTTTGCTACTTTAAGTATGATGTTGATATATATATATTCACCAACCATTCCCAATTTGAGATTTAACTATATATCCACAATGTTATGTTATGTGTTAAGTCTGTTAAATGTTAGAGAACTATCAATACTTCACGGGAAAGAAATAATATGAATAAGCTGCATGATATATAATGGTGAGATGTCATATTAGATGTTTTTTCTCCCTGTAAAATAACTAAAATAGCATCACTTCAAAACAAAAGAAAAAATAAGATACTGAATGGTAACTTTACATAAAAATTTCTTTGATAGATTCTATAGCAGAAAGGCTTTTTACTGCTCATGTGGGCTAAGTGCTCTTTCTGGCAACTAGAAAAGTTAAGAGCAATAGTTTCTTTTTATTAAGCTGCTATATCTCATGCAAAAATCACAGAACATTCTGTTTGAGAATAATTCTGCCTCAAATAATTTATTTTCTCACTTTCTCCTACTTTATATTACAAAGCATGTAAAAAATAGACTTTCTTGTCCCTTTGGTATTTCATTTGTTGTAGCTGTTTGTTCTATTCTGAAAATAAGAATTCTTTGTGATTTAATAGTAATACTGTATGGCTATTAATTATAAGTTCAAAACAAAATTTATATCTTAGATTGGGAATAAGAAACAAAAAGAGCCAATGAGGCTATCAGAAGATTAAAACAATTTTATTTCTGGACAATATGCATTACATAATAAACTCTGTAGAAGGAATTAATTAGGAAAAATTTGGTAGGGATTTATTATTTATGTTTTCAGAAATACTCTAATTTAGTGAGATCAAGCAGAATGAGGTGCATCCAAGATAGTGTTCCTGAGAAAGTATACACTAGTAGGAATTAATCCCCTCACCATTTTATTTACACAGAATATGAGATTAACAACTTAGATAAATGTTATACTTTTTTCAGAGACTGTATAAGTAAATGTGTTTATCATAATAACAGTAGTGATAATAATAGTTACTATTATTAAAAACAATTATTGAGTGCTCCTTTTGGTGTCAGGAACTTTACTAAGAATTTTTATAGTCTCATTTAATCCTCACAACAACCTGGTGGGTAAGAACAGTTATAATTATCACCATTTTACAGATGAGAAACTGAGGCTCAAAAAGTTTAGGTAATTTGCTCAAAATTGTATCAATGGAACTGGTATTAGAACCCAGATCACTGTTACTTTGCTCAAAGCCCATACCCTTAACCACTTACTGTACTGCCTCCAATATAAAAAGATACTTCTAAGAGATGGTGATGGAACATGGAGATTAACTAATGTATTTCATTACAAAAAATAGAAAATTATTTTAATTGTTAGATAGAGTAAAAAGAAAATAATGACAAAAATCAGGTAAGAAACTCCATAAATTATCATTAAAAAAGGAATTGGCCTTCTTAACAGCTTTGATAAGTTGGGAAATGTTTTTAGACATTTCTTCAATGACATAAGCCTTGAGTTAATAACCAGTAATAGTTTCTAAGCAATTCAGTTGCATTTTCATTTCGGGTTCTTAGATTGGACTTTAGGCAGGCAAATACAATTTCATATTTGCTATTAAGTTTTATGTAATCTTAGGCAACACCAAAGGTGTGAGCTGCTGGTACCATCTGGAGCTTTAGATATTTGAAATATGGCATCTTCCTGGGAGTTAGAGGTTTCCCTCATGCTTGCTTTTTATGAAGCCTTTATTGATGTTTGAGTTTAAAGCAAGAGAAAAGATCACCCCACTTTATCCCTAGGTTGGGAATCTGCTCTTCTTTCTTGTACCATATAGATGTTTTCAACTAGCAAACATGCGAAAAACGTCCAGACAAAGTAAGACTGTCTGCTATCTGGTATGTGCAAGGCTAAAGAATAAACTATAGTATAGTGTTTTTTTTTTTTTAAAACAATCTTTACATATAATTATAAATAATAATTTTCAAGTAACTATAGTAATTTTACTGAAAAGCTTTAAATAAGATTGTGTCAGAAAGTAGATAGATGTAGGTTACTTTTGTTATCTGTGAATAAAATTATTTTGACAATCAAGGGGGAAACAGATTTAACAGTTGTTGGGTGCCCAGGCTGAGCCAAAAATATGAAAAAGCACAGTGTGAGTTATGATGATACTCAAGAAAGCCAAAATATTTACCTCGAACAGCATAGCCATCTTTTACTGATGCTGGGAATGGGGGTAGGTTATCTTTTGCATATACATCTTGAGCAAGGACTCGACCCATTCCATCTGAAAGAAGAGAAAAGAAGCAAAATATGGTTGTTGAAATTAATTTTAAACAGGCAGTCATAGACAAGATGAGCATATGTGCTTGTCTGACAAGGCTTGTATATCAGTCAGACCTGATTTTTAACCCATAGAATAGGAGACAGAAGGAAGAGATGCATCTGAAATGAAAGATTAGATCCAGTCCATTAATAGTAATGCTTGCAGAGATTATTTGAATATGAGTAGCTACAGAAATCATCAAAGATGTGTTTAAGTTGACATGTCATTAATCCTTTGACAACCCAAACATGACTTTAAAGAGCCAATTCTTAAACATTTTCGTATTCATTGACCCGGTAATTTCACCTCTAGAAATCTATGTTAAGAAGATGAATAAATCTTTTTTTCTATGTCCAAGAGTTTTTCCTCTTATTTGTTCAATCCTTCCAATATAGCTGTCAGCCCCCCTCCTATAGCTGTCTGTCTCTATTTTGCTAGTTAGTTCATTTTGTTTATTAAATTCTATATATGAGTAAAATCATATGGTACTTGTTCTTTGACTGGCTTATTTCACAAATCTCTATGCACATGCTTATTTCAGAGTTGCTTACATTAATGAGAAATGGGAAGAAATCAAAAGACCAATAACATAGAAATTTAAATATACAATGATGTAGCCTTAGATAAAACATTATGCAGGCTAAACTGATATTTATGAAGAAGATTCACTGACAAAGGAAAACTCATATAGTTAAAAACATGCAGAATTGCACATGTAGATATATGCTTATGTATCAATAGAAAAAGATGGGAAAGGCATACATGAAAAATAAAGCATCTGTTATTTCAGTTTGCTAGAATTATATATGATTTTTATTCCTTTTGCTATATACTTTCTTGAAAGTGTCCAAGTTTTCTACAATAAACACAAAAATTTTATAAAGTTTTTCTTTCCTTATGAAGAGAAAAGTAAAGAGCAGAGCTTCCTTACTATTCCATTTGAATTTTAGCCTTGATTTTGGTTTTATTAACCTAAAAAAAGTAGTGACTATAAGAAAAGGGCTAAGTAGAAAAAGCCAGTTACAAAAGATGACATGTGATACCTTTATATAAAATGTCCAGAATAGATAAATCTATAGAGATTGTAAGTAGACCTTTGGTTACTTAAGGCTAAGTGGGGGTATGAAGGGATAGGAGGAGGATGACAGATAAAGGGGAGAGGGATTGTTTTTGAAGTGATGAAAATGTTCCAAAATTGATTATGGTGATGACTGTATATACCTGTGGATATACTAAAACAATATATTGTATACTTTAAGTGGGTGAATTGTATGGTATATGAATTGTATCTCCATAAAGCTATTATTTTTTCAAAGGGCAAGGATGAGATTAAAATAAAAAAGAATATTCCTCTCATTTCAACAAATAACTTTATTTAGGCAAGTTAAGAAAAATTGCACTTGTAGCACAAATATACCATCTGGTCTTTACAGACCTTCTTGAAATATCATGGAAAAAAAATAAAGCACCTCATTTAAAAAAAAAATAAAAGAACTGCTTCATACTTAGGCTATTAAAACATTAATATATCTATATAATTGGCAAGATTTTTATTTTGGATTTGTACTAAATAAAAGGTTGCTGTCTTTAAGGTAAATTAGATACCTACTGGGTTAATTTTGCTTTAAGAGTTGGTATTAAGTTAACCTATCAGCAGAATTTCAATCTCTTCAAAGAGAAAAACAAAAAGTTTTGGTCTAAAAGCCTAAGGCAAGAGAGGGATTTATAGAGAAATAGGCAATTGATTGGAAAATGGTAAAAACTCCAAGTTGCAGCAGATGCAAGAGTTTTGAAGGAATAAATGTCAAAAAGACAAGCACCTACTGCACAGTATATCCATATTTCCCAGTAGGGTTCAGGACTAAACAATGGGTAGCTCTTCCAAGCAGTCAATATTAGAATTATCTGGTTAATGTCTGACCAGATGATCTGTTTGGGAACTTAAAGAGTATGTAGTAGTGCTGAAAATTACTTCATCACATGGGACAGTCTCTCTTGCATACATACTAGTATAGGTACATAGATGTTAAAGCATCCCTTTTCTTTGCCCATAGGTGGAGCCCAAGTATTGTGTTGCATAAACTTTGGGCATGTGTTTTGAATAAGGGAGCCTCAGCCTTCTTCAAACTTGAATGGGAAACAGGCAGCAGTAACTTCTCAACTAGGTATTATGACTGTTTTAGGTTTCACATTTAGTAGAGAAACAACAGTGAGCAGTTGAAGCTGTGGGAGCCAAAAGTTTTACTAAAAGATATAATGTCAGGAAAACATGAGCAAAATTCCTTCTCAGGAATTCTATTCCGATAGAGCCCTACTTAAAATAAGCAAAATATGATTTCCCCAATATATAATTAATACAACTAATATGTTCTCTTAGGAATAGTTGGTGTTGGGAATTTGTAGCTCTTCGCAGTCAGAAGTTAGCCTTTCAGTTGTAGAAAGTTAGGCTGTGTGCCAAGAAGCTATGGCCCCACTTCCAGAGTCTGAAGAAAAAACGTTCATTGTGTTCTACTTCCCCCCTCACACTTATTCTCTAAGTCTGTATAATAAAGAGTGTTTTCAGTTTGTTGAAGATGAAAGTAAATATGCATATTTCTAGATTCTGTGGGGGTCAGAAATCTTAAAGGCAGGGCTCTCTATTACTGGGGATCCTGATCCGAATATACAATTTAGTGTTCTGAAGAAGTTGATAAGAAGGAAGGAGTGGAAAAGACTGGCTGATGACTTATACTGCTTTGTGTTGTATGCTTACTTGTGCTGCAAGAAGACAGTGGCAGAGTGCTTGGTCAAAAGGTGGTTGCCTTTTATGTTGTCAGCAGGAAACTCATGAGTCAGCTTCCCATAGGTAACAGTCATTATGCCTACTCTCTAGAGTGTTAGCTTTTTTATAATGGGATGACTGGCCCAAAAAATATCTTCAGAAAGAGCCTTTAGAAATTCAAATGGCTGACAATGGATACATATACAGGGAAAATCAAGATAGAGAGCTATTTATAAAGTTGAGTATGCTTTGTGACCATTAAATCCAAATATACTCTCTAAGAGATAAAAACAAATATTTGTTGGTTGGGCATTTATTCTGACCCAGATAATAGTCTCTTCTTGCTATCTAAATTAAGATGTCAGGAGAGCTGAGTGACTTTTGGATGTAAGAGGGAAAAGCATGTTAATTTCTCAAAGTCACTTATCAAAATGATTCCACAGTTGTAAAGTTCCCTTTGTAGTTATTTCTAAGAAGGCTTTGGAGGAAGTCAAGGGAAAACTGAGTTCAGTGGTCCAAGAAATTGATTCCTTGTCCTCACTTTGGCTAACCAGGATACTATCAGTTTGTATTTCAGGAATGCAGGAAGAGTGTGGTAGATAACATAATGTTGAAAAGAAAGATACTATCTAAGATTTCCTAATATAAAACATAAATATAACTCAGTGTTGTATTAGTTATAAGTCCCTCAAAAATCTACTTATGTTACTGTAACATTAAAAAACCACCATCATATCCAATCTATGTGAGGGGCTACTGAAAGATCTTTTTGACTTAACCGCTATCCGTTATGCTTACAAAAATAGTTGAGAAGGCAGACTTGATACATATACTTACTCTGGCCAAATGACCATTGGTAGGAACAATATTAGTTAAGTCTAAAGATTAAGAGGAGGGGAAACAGGTATAGAATTGGGTCATGGCAACATTAACAAAAAAAAAGTTTTATTAAATATACTTATAGAAAGCTTCATGATTATTTAAGAGACACTAAACATTTAATATGGTGAGCCTATCCAAATATAATTTATTCCCACATTTTTGACTGTGAATTTGAAAGACTAGACAACATTGGTACATTATAAATCTAACGTATTATTATAGGCTTCACAAGTCTATAAACTGAGAAAGATTAAATGATTTAGGGGTGAGTATCTTTTGGGTGAAAACAAGTACATTAATTAATCTCTAGTTACTCTAGAAGTCATGTTTATGGAATAGTACAAAAAATGACTAAGCTTTTGTGCATTTCTATTTTTCCATCTAGGGATGCTCATTATCTGCCAATGTGATGAGTAAGGGCAAGCATTACAGTTCTTACATCATAAAATAAAAATAAGCTTTGTGCAAGGTTATAGAATTTGGATAAATACAAACATTATGATTATTAGAAATGATTAAGATGATTTAGAAATACAAAAAGATGCAATGCAATTGGTAATGAATTAGTTCTTAGGCTTACTGTGGTTTCATGATATAAATTTTATTCTTGAGTACTACAATTTATACCTGTGTTATATATTCATATATATATAAAATATTAAGCTTTAAAAGTAATAAGTGCATAACTGTAAAAAGCATTTACCTTAATTGAAATGAAAGATATATTTTTGGAAAAACATTAGTTTTAAAAAATACCTAAAATGTTCCTGAGGTCACAGAAAATATTTCAAATGAAAGTAAATACTCACTCCCTGTGGTACTTAATGATGGAAACCTTTCCACACCAAGGTACATGAATAGGGTGTCACTGATAAATGGATAGCACTTAGGTGAAAGGGATGGATTTGTTGGTCAGGATTTGGTAGAAACAAATAAAATGCTCTTTCTACAGTTTGAAGACTTTAAATAAACTCTTCTTTATTGGTAGTTTCTCAATCACTCTCCAATAAACTACAATATATTCCACAGGGAAAAATATTTTCTTACTATAATTTTAAACCACATGTTCTAGTATCCTAAAAATAATTCCTAACTTTCAACATTAATTGTCCTGTATTAGCACATTACTGACTATTAAAAAAAGGTAAGAATTTTATAAAAAGAAAAAAAGATGATGAAATAAAGCTCCTAGATGAGATGCAAGAAGAAATAAATATTAAATGTAACAATTATAATATTGGCTTTGAAGTAATCCTGGTAACTTACTTTCATATTGCTTAAATCAAAATAAGGAAATTAAGTAAAGCATTATAGTTTCAAGGTTGCAATAGTATCACTGAATCATTCAATGTTATTTACATATGATAAGACAAGATGTTAATAGAAGATCTTTTTTCTTTTTCTTTCTTTTTTTAGCAACTTAACCAAGGACATTAGTATTCTGTAGAAAAGGAGTTTATAGACAGAGAAAATAATATTTTTAACCAATTAAATAAATTTTGTTCCTGGAAAATGAAGTTAAAGTTTTAAAAATTGTTACAAATCTATTCCATTCTTATATACATTCAGACACATTACAAATATTATTGCTGATTACAAAAGAATTCTTGTAGCTCTAATTTTGCTCATATGCTTTTGTCTCGTAATTAAATGGAAGGAAGACTTGAGTTTCCCTGCCACATACTCCATGGTATGGGGTGAGTTAATAGCCTGCCAGGAGTTGCAAAGTCTTTACTTAAGAAAATAGTCAAAGAGGTAATTGCTGTAGCACTGAACGTTCTAATGGGAAAGTTAATCAATAAAATCAATTAAAAAAAAAAGCTATTGCCCAGTTTTCATTCTTGGTAATTCTCTTGCTGGTGGTACTGGCGAATCATTTACTGCCACTGAAATTTGTCTCTTTTCATTTGTACTAGTTTCAGTTGTACTATAGTTTTTCTTCCCTATAGTTTGGAAAATCTTGTATATTTACATAAATTTTCATAGTTTACCAATATAATTAAGAATACACAGGAATTTTTAAAAATCTGAAATCCTTCTTTGATCATTGCAAGAATAAGGTGTTTTGATGCTATGCCTTGGAAAATTTTTCTATTTTCATTTTATTTTAACTGAAACATTTTTTCCCTATTGCTTATATTCTGAATCCTAACCTAATACTGCTAATATAGATGATGGTACCTCAAAATAGATACTAAATAAAAGGATTGCCATGTAAACTATGCTAAATAAAAGGTATATTTAAAATGTGAAAAAGTACCCCAAAAGAATGAAAAATTAAGAATCACAAAGAATCATATTTAAAAATTATACTTTATTTCAACCTGATATACTGAAAAATTACTTCCTCCTTACTTTAAAAAAATTAATATAGATTATTTTCTATCAAAATTATTTCAAGTGAGATACACTTATAATAAGCTTTATTTTTAAAGAGAGAGAATACATTACATACAAGGAAACTTTTAATGTTATGCAGAGAAGGAAGTATGAAACAGGAAGATTAGTCTACCTGGTTGCCACATGGGATAATTAGTCAACGTTACAGGTCTGATTCCTATGTGAGTTAATTTTACTCAATTTATATAACTATAAAAATGACTCCCCCACACAAGAGGGCTTATTGAGTACTGTGATAACAGCACACATGTGGTAATCACCATATTGGGGGAAATAGCACCTGAAAGCACACATACAGAGAACAGATTGGTAATATAATCACAACCTTGGACATTAAGAGCAGAATAATTGCCTAGAGGTTATGATTACACACACACACACACACACACACACACACACACACACACACACCATGAATATATAGAGGGAATTAATTGTTCATATTTGAGGAATGCAGGAAGAAGTATACAGGAAATGATATAAATAAAATGATATGATATAAATAAAATGATATAAATAAAAGGATATAATGAGATGTGCATATTTTAGAGGTATAATAAAGCTTATGGGTTAAAGAGTCTAAAGAGATGAGACTACCTGAAGGAAAGTATAAATGAGTTCAAGCAGTCACATTGAAAAATCTAAAGACAATGCCAGCCCAGACCAATATCCCAGGAGGTATTTGCAAGCAAATGGGATCATCCTAGTGAAACCTTACTAGACTGGAGTAAATTAGATAATAAAAACATATGCTTTCACTTTAAATATTTGAATAACTACCCGAATTCTCTGCTTCAATTTTGTAAAGCTCAATCAGAAATAAGCTCCAAAACTGTAAAAACTGTTGTTTAGGTTACATTTCCTAATGGGATAAGGAGCACATGATCTAGGTAGGTAATGTAAATTTGACTATAACAAAATGCATAGGGATCCAGAGATTATTCATGTGGATAAACAAATGGAGCTGAGCCAAGGGATTCTAGCTTTGACGCTGTAATTTTTAGGTGCTTATCTCAGGGCTATGATCTCAGAATCCTGGTGGAGAAGGGAAGGGGATCAATCATTTACTAAATTCGAAATATGGCAGCTTAGTGCAAACTAGATGATTTACATATATTGTTTGCTTTAATAGTATCTCACAATGATCTTATTGGGTAGACATTATTTCTATTTTTATGTATGAGAGAAATAAGACTCAGAAGGGTTATATAGCTTGTCCAAGGTCTCTCAGCTAGTTAAAAGTGAAGCAAGATAAAGAGTACATTTGATGGCAAGTTCTTGCCAGTATACTTTACTTGCCTTTTCATTATTTTTCTGACAGCTTCTGAATCCTCAAGAGGAATTAAAGAATGCCTAGCATGAGCTGTGAACCATTTTGGTGAGGAACTCCTACTGTTTGAAATCAAGAGCTTCTGAATTTCTCCTAGAGGCAGTAATTTCTGCCTACCTTCAGGCAATTATCTAACTGTAAGTCAGAGACAGGGAGAAATACCTCTGTTGTGGTCAGTATTCTAAAAGAGACACTCCACTGCTTCCAAATGAGTTCTAACATCAAAGCTTAAAGTTTCCTTGACTAGAATTATTTAAGTCTTTTGTGGAAAAACAAAGATCCAAGGTTAGAGATGCTAAAGTCTTTGATCATTTAATCTTAAATAAGAAAGAGCTAGTGATCTAAAATAATGATCCTAAGAAAACATAATCATTTCCATTGAAAGCTCATAGTTTTTCCATTGTTAACTAAAAGAGACTGGGAATTACAGGAATGGTGCCAGAATGTTTTAATCTGCTTTACAGTAGCTAGTACAGTACCAAATGTGAAGCTGTAATTTATTCATGCAAAGCATTTCATAAGTAAAGAAAACGAAGCAGAAGTGGCAGTCTTACATATATTATCACCTGTTGTTATACCAGGTATGCCTCTCACAAGAAACCAAAGGAAGATATTTATAATCAGTGGAGCACTTGTTCCTTAAAGGCCTTGTTTGCAAGTAGAAGCTGAAAATAGTAGAAATGCGTCTATAGCCAAACCAGATGAAAACAAACAAACTAACAAACAATACATACATACATACATAGACATCTAGGCACTTGCTTTAGAAGGATAATTTTCAATATTCTATTTGACAATAATCCATGAAATTAATAATAAAGACCTAAATCAAAAGAATAGCTTTGGGAATAGAAAACAAGGGATGGATTCAAGAGGATGTAGAAACAGCAAGTATGTAAGTTTAGTTTTGGTCATATTAAATTTACTAGTAGCAAGCCCTGCCACTGTGGCTCAGTGTTGAGTGTCGTCCCATGAACCAAGAGGTCACCGGTCAGGGCACATGCCCCAGTTTCGGGTTCGATCTCCAGTGGGGGGTGTGCAGGAGGCGGCTGATAGATGTTTCTCTCTCATTGATATTTCTGTTTCTCTATCCCTCTCCCTTTCTCTCTCTAAAATCAATAGAAACATATTTTAAAAATTTACTAGCAGCATGTATACATTTGGTGTATAAGTCTAGAGCTCAGAAAGGGTCTAGGCAAGTGATATGGATTTAGACATCATTTAATAGGTGGCATTTGAAATCACTGGCATGCATGAGGTTATTTGAAGTGCATGTGCAAGATGTGAAAAGGACCAAAAACGAAAATGCTAAAGAAAGCTTACATTCAAGGAATGGACAAAGGCAGGCAAGCCTACAAAAAAGCCAATAAAGGAGACAATTATCATGTTGTTTCCCTGTCTCTCTTCCGCACTATACGTGAGATCCATGGGGCAGAAGTGTTTTATTCACCTTTGTCCATCCAGGACTTAACATAGTACCTATCATTTGGTAGATGCTTAATAAATATTTATTGAACAAAATGAATTATGTTTCTATATATGATGATTTTTTAAAACACCTACTTAAAGTGCCTAGGAGGTTTAATTATAATACTCTTTTGCATGAAAAATTGAGTTTGATCCAACTCAAAGGTCGAATGCACACTTCATCTTCATGGGTGGAAGCACTTGACAAGAAATTTAACCATCCATGAAGAGTTTGCTAATGTATAAGTGACAACTGATTTGATGAACAAATGAAGGAGAAACAAGCACATGAAGAAAAAAAGAGAATCACCAGACAGATTTATTTTGGTTTGTTTTTTCCCCTAGAAGAAACTTATAAATGGCCACTTTCAATTCTGTTTTTTTTTTTTTTTCCTCCCTTAAAAGGACTAAAATTTCTGTTTAAGTGACTTGGCATACTCTGAGATTTTTCTAAAAACTGCTGTTAGGGAAAACTCCCCTGAAATTCCAAGGCCAGAGAAGGTTAATTTATGTTTCTAACAGATAAAGTATTATTAAAATTTTTTTCCAACTTAAGTTTACATTTATATTTTCTGAATATGTCTTGGTGTTGATTGATATAAAAATATCTGAATATTCTACATTTAATAATAGCAAAAACCTATTTCATTAAAATTGATTTTGAAATCACTTAGTTAATTCCTAATTCCCCACTCTAGTGAGTTTCTAATCTTCAGATCCTTTAATGAGAAGTAATAAAAAATCAAAAGTTTAAGCCTACTGATATACATATTCAAAAGAATGCAAGTCAGAGATATAGGATTAGAGTGAATTATGTGAAAACAATTTTTGTCTAAGTAGCATCAGTAAACAAAGAGCTAGAATTTGGCATTTAAAATTTCACTAGTATTAGGCCTTTTAATTTTAACATAATTTGTTTGTTATCTATTGTTATTTTAAAAATATGTATTTTTTTAATTGGTTTCAGAAAGGAAGAAAGAGGAGAGATAGAAACATCAATGATGAGAGAGAATCATTCATCAATTGCCTCTTGCATGCCCCCCACTGGGGATCGAGCCCACATCCTGGGCATATGCCCTCACTGGGAATCTAGCCGTGACCTCCTAGTTCATAAGTTGATGCTCAACCACCAAGCCACTCCAGCCAAGCTCTGTCATTATTTTTTACACTGTAATACTGGAAGAAGAGCGCTGCCATGCAGTAAAAAGAATGGAATCTTAAGCCTTAGTCTTATTCCTTTTCAGCTGTTTTGAGTCTGAATTGCCTTGCAAAAAAGTTAGTGTGTTTGTATAGATACTCTCTAATGTTCACAGAAGTTAGAATATTTTACGATCTATGAACAAAATATTTTTTTTAAATCAATCCTATTGTTTTTATCTACATAACAAAAATAACTAAGAAACTATATTTTATTGAGATTGCACTAAATATAACTTTCATGTTGAGTTTTTAAGAAGGGGGTTGATTAAAAACTGAAAACACTGGGGACACCACCTTTCCATTGTCCTTCCACAAACTGGTCTCAATGTGCTACTGAAGTAAAGGGCAGAAAATAAGAAAACAGACGAAGCAGAAAACCTGAGATCAGACTGGTTGTTCAGTGACCCATGGATCATTTAATGTAGTTTTTACATTTAAAAATGTATTTTTCACAAAGGAGAACATGATTACAAGATACATTAGTTACTTTCCATTTCTAACAGAAAGGACATCAGGAAGACTCAGAGTTAACTATTTTCCTCACTCAGTGCTAACAGCCCTCTTTTTGGTTTAAAGTATTAGTATTTTGATGAATAGGAGAAACACAGCTACTTTATTCATTTTCTTATTTTTATGAAAAAGGAAGCTTTATGGATGCTTTACTCTATATACCATTAAGGCTGATCGTAGAGTTGAGCAGAAATAAAAAGTAAAAAGAATAATGATAATAATTGTGATAATAACGAATAACCTTTTTCTTTCAGGAAACTGCTTATTGATGGTCTATGAATCTTACTTGGAGAAAAGTGAAAGGCAGTGGACAGATATTATAGTACCTCGGTAGTTGATGATTTCTGTCCCAAGCACCGGAGTCATCTCCAGGACTGTGATGAAGGCTTTGTCCATAGATGTTAGAGGAAAAGGAGACATGCGGTGTCTTCTAGCCACCTTGGTGATATCAACAGCACTGTGACCTAAACAGGAAGATAATTAACTAAGAATATGATGCTGAAACACTGATTAAAACGTGGGACTGACTCATAAATATCAACAACCCTTAGTTTCTTATATACCCAAATGAAGAATACAAGGTGAGAAATTTTCTCTTGCCAAAATATAGCCTTCTTTGGTGGAACATTACATCAAGTTAACAACATTACCTCATGTGTCAAAACTTGGTGAACTTTAAAGATAATATTGCCTTATTATTTTTTTAAAAATATTTTTATTTATTTCAGAGAAGAAGGGAGAGATAGAAACATCAATGATCAGAATCATTGACTGGCTGCCTCCTACATGCCTCAAACTGGGGATCAAATCTTCAGCCTGGGCATGTGCCCTGATCGGGAATCGAACCATGACCTCCTGGTTCATAGGTCATTGTTCAACCATTGAACCACACTGGCTGGGCTGCCTAATCCTTTTTGCAGGTTACTATGTGTCGTGGCACTGTTCTAATTTAACTTAATCATCACAACAACCTTATAGGAAAGCATCATTATTATCCTTATTTATAGATAAGGAAAGAGAGGTGTAGAGAGATTATACGTTTTGGTCTAAATCACAGAGCTAGTAACAGAAGAAGCACATTTCAAGCCTAGGTAGCCTGGCTTCAGAGTCCACGTGCTTAATCGCTACACTAAACTTTGAACATTTAATGTGCTAGTTAGTAAAATGCGATACCCAAACTTGATCTTACCTAGGATTTCATAGAAAATGCTCTTTCTCCTGAAAACAGTCATAGAAAAAGGTTATTACTTACCTACTTCCTACATAACCTCATCTAGTCGCATGAAATTAATATCATCCATTCACTAAAATTCCTAATTTTATATCTCTAATCCCAACCTCTACTCACAACTCTAGGTTTGTAGGCCATGCAAATAGCCAGTGGATAAGAATATATATTTCCTAACCTATAAATCATCCAACATGCATTTAGATAAATAACAGGCATTTCAAACCTAACCTGTCCAAATCAAACTCTTGATTCCCCACCCTCCTATCCTACCCAAACAATTCCTGTTCTCAGAAAATAGCAACTGTGTTCTTCCAGTTATTAGTCTAAAATACTGGAGACATCCTTGATTTTTCTCTTTTTGCCAGAACCATATCTAAACTACCTTTGAAATACTTCCAGGATCTGATCATTACTCACCATCTCTACTACTGCTACAATGGCTGAAACTATCACTTATTTTCTGGGAAACTGAATAGCCTCCCCTAACTAGTCTCCCTGCTTCTATCCTTGTCCACTACAATTTATCCTCCACAAAGTAGTGACTGTAATTCTTTTAAATTGTAAATCAGATTGTGCTAATCTCTGCTCACACCCTCCAATGACTTTCCATTTCACTTAGAGTAAAAGCTTTGCTAAGGCTTACAAAGCCCAACATATTATGGCCTCAACTGTGCTCACCTATCATTTCCCCGCCTTGTTCTCTGTACTCTACTATATTGGTTCCTTGTTTGTCCTTGAGCATGACAAATGCATCTTTTTTCAGGGTCTTTGTATTTGCTGTTTTTTTTTTTTTTTTTTTTTACTTGGACCTTTCTTCCCCAGATATGATTCCATAGATTCTTCATTTCTTTCAGGTCTTTGCTAAAATATCACCTCATCAGAGGGTCTTTGTTAAACATCCTATCCTATATAATAAAAGTCTAATATGCTAAGTGTCTGGTCGTCCAGTCGGCCTTTCAGCCAATCAAAGTGTAATATGCTAATGATATGTTAAGGCTGCTCAACCGCTTGCTATAATGTACACACCAGGGGGAAGATAGTCAACCAGTCGCTATGACATGCACTGACTGACCACCAGGGGGCAGATGCTCTGACCTGTAGGTTAGCTTGCTGCTGGGGTCCGGCCAATTGGGACTGAGCCTGATTGGCCGGACACACCATGGAGCCCTCCTGGGATCCCTCCCCAGCTGCCCAACCACTTGCATCCCTCCCCAGTCCCAATCATGCACCGGTGGGGTCCCTCAGTCTGGCCTGCACCCTCTCACAATCCGGGACCCCCTTGGGGGATGTTGGAGAGCTGGTTTTGGCCCGATGGTAGAACGATCTGTTGCTATGATGTGCACTGACTACCTGGGGGCAGACAATGAACACAGGAGCTGTCCCCTGGTGGTCAGTGCATTTCCACAGGGGGAGCACCACTCAGCCAGAAGCCGGGCTCATGGCTGGCGAGTGCAGCGGTGGTGGCGAGAGCCTCTCTCACCTCCATGGCAGCGCTAAGGATGTCCGACTGCTGGCTTAGGCACGGGGAACAGGCCTAAGCCGGCAGTCGGACATCCCCCGAGGGCTCCCAGACTGCAAGAGGGCATAGGCTGGGCTGAGGGACTCCCTTCCTCTGAATGCATGAATTTCATGCACTGGGCCTCTAGTACAGAATATTACATACCATCACTATTCTCCTTATCCTACTTTACTTTTCTTTATGGATATGTACATATATCTGAATATACATATATATGTGTGTGTGAATATATATGTACATATATATATGGATATTTAAAATATGTACTTATATTTATTTGTGTTTTAGCCTTCTAAGGACAATGTAAGCTCCATGACAGCAACAACTTTATCTTTTTTGTTCAGTGTTGTTATCCCCAACACTTAGAACAGTATCTGGCAATAAAAATAAAATATTTGTTGAATTAATAAATTAATCATTTAGTGACAAGAAAGTGACTTCTTAGAATACTATATCTTCATTCATAAATAACTTGACCTTTTCTTTGGAACATTAAAGGTCTACAGTTCAAAGGGTAAACAGAAAAGGAGTAACTGCAGATACTGTTGCTTGGCTATGCTAAGTGCTATCCACAACTCTCTTCTTCACTAGCCACCTTGCAGCTACAAGTGTTCATATGATATAGTTCTGGCCAAGGAGATGTAGGAAATCCCCAGGGAAGGCTTCCCATTACAAATAAAAAGATAAGAATATAAAGCTTTAAGATACTTTTGCCTTTAACTCAGGTTTATAGATCTCAGATTTAATCTTTCCTAAGATAAGCTTTCTTTATGGTGCAAATTTCATGTAATTTTATAAAAGCTGTCCTTTTAAAATGTTGTTCCTAAGGAGAAAATTGTATTTTTTAATTGTGCAGACTTTATTTGTAGAATTTGTGTTGTAACAGAATAGAATATGTTTTTATTAAAAAGCAAGTCTGATTATCAGTGACACACACACACTGAACAAATATTTATCCAATGCATTTTACGAGCCAGGAACAGTTAGGGACTTGGGAAACACAGAGTAAGTAAGCTATACTCTTCCATGAAGAACATTACAGCTCAGCAGAAAGAATGGGCATGTAAGTAGGTAAAAAAATAAAAGCAGGAAGTTACAAAACCATCTGATGGCTCAAACTACAGAAATAAGTAGTTCTCTCTCTCTGTGTTTCTTTTAATTGGAAATTGTAATGTGGATATCTACCAGCCTGTAAAAATATTCCCCACCTTTAAAATAATTTGCTCCTTGTTTGTATTTTTCTTATGGCACCAATCACCCTCCATTTTATGTTAATGGCATTTAAATATCTGCCTTCCCTATGTTAGTCAATTGTAAACTCCTTGAAGGCAGGATCTACATCTTATTAATATTTATATCATTTGCCATATTTAGAACAGTGCTTTTCCTTATACTTACAGTAGTTACTGAATAAATACCAGTATGTATGAATAACAAATCTTCCAAGCAAAGTCAAGTTGGGAAGGAAAAGACACAGTGATGCTTCCTGCTCTGCCCTTTTGCTAAGCCCTCCAATATTTATAGAATCTCTGCTACAAAGCAACTGCTCACTGAATAAATAATACAAACTTAGATGCTAATGCCTTAATATTGGTCTCTGTCTAAACTATTTGCATTTTATCACAGGGGCCTTCTGGATATATAATAAATTAACTGAAAGCAATGTCTCAAAGGAGGAGTATTTTAATTCTCTGGCACATTAACAGGTGTGTGTGTGTTCTTAAATATTTACTGAGCACATTCTATGTGCCAACAGGTGTCTTCCCACCCAAGACCCACTCAAAATTACACTAAGAATAGTCAGCTACTTCACCAATGAAGAAGGTTTAACTTGGTCCTAAAATATGAGAAAACAGTATTTGTAACTGACCTATACACAAGAATAAAATTAATAAAATAGACAATAGCTGCTCTTTTTATGTAAAAAGAACTATTAAGTAACATTAGCACACCTAGTTGTGTTTTATCCCTCACAATGTGCAAGACGGCTATTTGTCCATATAAGATCCTGGTTAACAAAAAATTGTAGCCAAAATAAGTTTGAAAACCATTGATCTAGGTGACCCAGTGTTCTCATTTCCAAATCAAAAGTGAACAAACATTGCTCCAGGGACAGCACCAGGGACAGACACAAAGAGGCACCTGCACCTGGAGGCCTAGGCTGACACAGCACTCCCACGTACAGTAGGGGGTCTCCTGCAGGCTTCCCACGGGCAGCCCATTTTTAGAAGGCATACATTTCCAAAGTAAATCTGGTAAGCATATAGTTATTTTTCCTTCTGTGGTTTGTTTCCATTTTTAAAAGAAACGTAATTTCAATAAAGAAGACAATTGTTTTCTGATGTTGACACTATTGATTTATAAGAAGCTTCAAAATGAAAGCAGAAAATTTAAGAACAGTTATCTCTGACTTCTCTTATTTTGCAACTTACAACCTCAAAAAGCACTTCTGTCTTTGGTCATTAGAGAACTCAACTAGGCAGGGAAAAGGATCAAGACATATTCTCTCCTAAACCCTAATCCTTTTCTTGATTCTGAGCCTAGCACAGAAATCTGATAGAAGAAAAATATTTGAGGAAAAAAAGTATGCAGTTTTGTGTCTTGAAGGTAAGATGGGTTATAGCACATTCAGTGGTCCATAAATCCCACTTAGGCAGAAAGAGGAAATGAAGAAAAAAATAATTTTTTTTAAAAAGTAAGAAGGTTACAATGAAAGGAAGTTTGGTGTTTGGATAGAGAAAATACCCAAAATTTGATAGAAAATTTGGATAGTTTTTCCTATAAAGCAAAACCTATTTCATGGCCACAAATATATTCTGATTGCTACCTTACAAATGAATACCAATGGTCACAAAGAGGGTCTGTGAAAACATTAGCTCCATTAAACTCATATATACTACCATGCAAAACAAAACCAACATGTGAAAATATGCCCTACTGAGAAGATTATAGAGTTTAAGGGAATATTTATTTTAACTTACAATAGTAAAATTAACTGGTAATGTATGGCTGTTAGTGCAAATTTGTAGGTGGGCTAGCAAGTTTGACAAAAATAAGCTATGAAACATTCTAGGATTTGAGATCTTTATATGGGAGTGAGGGTAGGAATAAGAAAAGGAAGTCTATACTTCCCCACTAATAAGAAGCTTTCCAGCTGAGCAAAGAGGAACAGCGTGAGTTATTATAACATCTAAATTGACAGCATTCTTCTACAATAGTTTAGTTTTCTGAACTAGATTTACAGGATTAAAGCAATTTTAAATTAGACATGGATTAATGATCTAAAGATTTCTCTAAAAAGCCTAGATTTCCATAAGTAAAACTGAACTTGTCTCATTTATATTTCTGGCACATAAGTCTAGACATGGGGTTGATTACATTAGTTCAGAATCTTTGTAGGTACTCAAAATGTACTATCTTCCATGCTGCAGCTGTAATCACTAAAAAGACTATATAACAAGTCAGTGTTAAAACAGTATAGGTTCACTCAGGATTGCATCATCAAAGGTATGTTTAAATATTAGTCACAATGTCTAGGATGCAGAAGGATTTCAAAGGGATGCAAAGTACAAATGGATTCCTTATACTAAGTAGAGTAAGCTAGGATATTCGTTGTGTAGCAATAACCTTTTTTCTTATGGCATGGCCATCTTGAAATTGAGCTGTTTATACCAATGAAATTATTTTTACCACTTCAAATGCACCCTTTTTTAATCTGCCAATTCTTAATATACGTCTCAAGTTGGTTTGAAAATCCATTTTTAAAAAATTAGAAGTAAATGAAGAAAAGATGCTTTCAGATGATTGAACAGAGTACAATAGAAAGGTGATATTTACGCAGGTTCTTCTTGATTAAATTCATAACCTCAAGAGGAAAACTTATTCTTTAAAACAATCAGTAAAAGAATTACTCAACTATCCAAAGTGTAAATCAGTATTCATTCTTTGGATATAAAGAAAATCCGGAAGAGACTTGTTCTGCTCTATTAATACTATTGCCTTTATTTCCTATTGTCTTTGCAGCTTGCATTCCTTGTATTCCTATTCCCTGCATCTTTCTGAACAGAAATCACCTAAGGTAATGAATAGCTTTCCTGGGAAACTTAGAGAGAAGATGATAGTAATTTTTTTTTTTTTTTTTTTTTTTTTTAGGTTAAACAGCTAGGGACTTTGGTAAGTCAAGGAATGTGTGGTTCAGGTATACACAGCATTTAGTCTTTCATGTAAATCTCTCAAATTAAGTGAAATCAGGTATAAAGCTCTCAGGAAACACTGGTAACAGTAGTGTTCTGAGGCTTAGGACTACAGGACACTTGCATATTTGAAAATAATTTATTGTATTGTTTCATTAATAGTTTTATTTCTTCTATTTGTTTATTCAAAATAATGAGCCTTACAGCATTCTGATAAAACCTAGAAACCATGGCTGAAAGAATTGTGTTATTTTTTTAGAGTTGCATGGGTATTAAGCATAGACACATAACAGTGTAGTGATAGCCAGAGGGAAAGGGAAGTGGGGAGTAGGTGGAGGTGGGCAAAGGTGGGGGAAAGGGGAAAAGAAAGAGACTGTCTGAAGTGATGGCCACACAACGCAGTTTGCAGATGTTTTACTGACTTGCATACTTGAAAACTGTACAGTTTTGTGAACCAGATTTATACCAATAAATTCAATTAAAAAAAGAAATATTAAAGAAAAGTATTCTTGGGATTTTTGTGCATCAAGATTATAAAAAAGGGCATTGTTGTCACAAAATGTGTGCTCTATAATTTATATGATAGGTTCATTATCAGCCACAGGATAAAACTCAAATTACTTAGAATCTATATTATGAAAGGCCTGTGGTACTAATGCTATAAGGACCAAAGACTGGCGCAGGTGGGGCTGCGAGCGTGGTGGGACAGCGGGCGGGGCACATGCAGGTGGGTGAATTCACGCACTGGGCTTCTAGTCCTATCTAATAAAAGAGTAATATGCAAATTGAACATCCCTCCAACACACAAGATGGCTGACCCCATATGGTCAGAGATGGCTGCCCCCGTGTGGACACAAGATGGCCGCCACAAGATGGCTGGCAGGGAAGGGCAGTTGTGGGCAATCAGGCCAGCAGGGGAGGGCAGTTAGGGGTGACCAGGCCTGCAGGGGAGGGCAGGTGGGGGCTACCAGGCTGGCAAGGGAGGACAGTTAGGGGTTACTGGGCCAGCAGGAGAGGGCAGTTAGGGGCGACCAGGCCTGCAGGGGAGGACAGTTAGGGACAATTGGGCCAGCAGTGGAGTAGTTAGGGGTCTATTAGGCGGGCAGGGGAGTGGTTAGGGGGTGATCAGGCTGGCAGGCAGAAGCGGTTAGGGGCAATCAGGCAGACAGGCAAGCGAGCGGTTGGGAGCCAGCAGTCCTGGATTGTGAGAGGGATATCCTACTGCCCGTTTAGGTCCGATCCCACCGGGCCTAAACGGGGAGTAGGAATTGGGCCTAAACGGGCAGTAGAACATCCCTCAAGGGGTCCCAGATTGGAGAGGATGCAGGTTGCGCTGATGTACACACATACTCCTCCTGCCCCCCACATGCATGGATTTTGTGCACCGGGCCTCTAGTAATACATAAAATCCTTTCTTGCTTCCTTTTCAGCTTCATCATTCACTACTCCATCACTCACAAAATTGTTTCCACTGTAGATATTAGAATATACCATACTATTTCATATTTTCCTGCCTTAGCACATTATGTTCTTTTTGACTAAATTTTCTTTCATCTTTTTATTTTCTTGGGATGTTATTATTCTCCCTTCACAACTTTTTTTTGGTAAGGAAGTACTCAATAATGATGGGAAAATGCCGAAAGGATCTTGGAGTCAACTTGAAAAGACTCCATTTGGCTAAAGCTGGGAAAACTTAATAAAAATCAATTAGGAGAGCAATAGATTATATAATCTTATATAATAAAAGCTTAATATGCTGTGTCTGACTGTCTATTTGACCATTTGAGCAGTCACTATGATGCATACTGACCACCAGGGGATAGATGCTCCAACTGGTAGGTTAGCCTGCTACTGGGGTCCGGCCAATCGGGACTGGGCAAGATGGGCAGGACACACCCTGGAGCCCTCCTGTGGTCCCTCCCCGGCCCCGATCGCCCACCGGTGGGGTCCCTTGGCCTGGACAGCACCCTCTTGCAATGTGGAACCCCTCGGGGGATGTTGGAGAGCTGGTTTTGGCCCGATCCCAGCAGGTCAGGCCAAGGGACCCCATTGGTGCACGAATCTGTGCACTGGGCCTCTAGTACATTTAATAAAATGAGAATAAGAATCAATTAGCATAGAATAATATAAACAAACAAGTGATTAAATAAAATTCTTCCTTACAACAGAATGCCAAATGGTAAGTGAGAAAATGTTGGAATTAGAAAGTCACTACTTGGCAATTATCATTGTAATAACTGATTCAGACAAAAATCATCAATGGATATCAAAACTAGAAGGTGAAAACCTCAAGAAAAATAATATTTATATGGTCTCAATGTATATCACCACAAGATACTTAACTACAAAGAAAAGTAGTAATTTTACAGTGGGGTAACCTGGTAGACACTATCTTAATCAAGTGATCAAAGTTAATGTCACCAGTAATGAAACAAAATTATCTGATCATCCTGATATAATACACTCAGGACACAATATCACATATGAGGTTTTACTGACAAAAATGCTTACCCTGAATCATACCATTGGGAAACATCAGAAATGTCTAAATTTGATAGACATTCAACAAAATAACTGACTATACTCTTCAAAATGTACTCCAGATAAGAGCCTAAAACACATGATAGCTAAAAGTAAGTAATGATTGGATCCCAGATCAGAAGAAGGGAATGGTTGTTTTCCTTTTGCTATAAAGAATATTATTAGAAAAACTGGGAAAATGTAATTTGAATAAGATTACATAACAGTATAATGGCAAGGTTCATTTCCTGACTTTGATAACTGTAGTACTGTGGTTATGTAAGAATATATTTTTATTTTTTACTTTTTGTCTTCCTTTTCTTTAGAAAAAAAATAATTTGAATTAATTAGGGGGTAAAATTATCATATCTATAATTTATTTACAAGTTGTTCAGAAAAATATTGATATTAATATATATAGAGAAATGATAAAGCAAAAGTGGCAAAATGCTAACATTTGGGGGAATTTGGGTAAAAGATATACTGTAATTCTTTGTTCTACTCTTGCAACTTTTCTGAAGTTTGAAATTATTTCAAAATAAAAACACCCAACCTTTTTTAGTAGTCCCTACTTTGTGAAGCAAATGCATGGCCATACCATTTTTTTTCTCCACAAAGGCATTATAAAATACTGTATCTTAGGATTCTCATTGTGTATTGTATTAACTACTTACTTTACAGCAAATTACACTTATTTATATACATGCCTGTTTTCTCAACTAGAGTATCACCTCTTTAAGAAAGAAAAGTGTCTAAATAACAAAGCCAAAGAATGATGTGCACACAGTGGTCACATAAAAAATTTTTGTTGAATGAGTTTCTAAATGCTTGATTTTAATCAGTCTAGAATATACACACTGACAAAGAAGATGGGCTGTATAGACAAACATTACATACAATTTTAAGCCTTCTTCTGGTCAATAATTTCAATGTGCTTTTTATTAGAATTGTCCATTTTTAAAAAAAACTTGCAAACATTTGTTAATAATGAAAATAAGTTTTTCCTCTACCTTTTTGTTAAAAAGTGGTCAGTCAATGTAGTAGTGAAAAGAAAAAAAAAAGAATATGAAAATCACTTTTAGCTAAGGTTCCATAGTCAGGGAAAAAATTACATTTGTTCAATTAGTATATTACCAAGTTTAAGATTAAATGATAACACTATAAACAACACTGTAAGTGAATTCTTAGAGGTTATGTTTGAGATCAGGAGGTTTAACCTATAGGAAAATTGTAAGGCCAAAAGGAAGAAAAGTATTTTATCTCCCATAGTTAGGTGTGACTTGTTATTTTATTAATTTATTGGAGTGACACTGCATAACAAAATTATACAGGTTTCAGGCACCCAATTCTAGAACACAATCTGTACACTGGTGACATGTCCTTTCATAAAATTCTCCTTTATTATTCTGTTTGAGTGTGTCATCTGACTCCTGCCAGGACTTAAGTGACACAGCAGCCAAAGTGAGACTGGACATAATATATTTAGGAAAAATGTAGAGATCGGTATGGTTAGAACACTTAGTTCTTAGTGAGCATTGAGGCTAGAAAAGTAATTAAAACCAGACCATGGAGGTCCCTAAAACATTTACATGCATAATGTTATCATGTAAGCCAACACTTTAAAGTTTTTAAGCATGGAAGAGACACACATATAGATTTCTTGTAGGCAACAAATTCTACCATAGAAAAGTTAAAAGATTAGTTTAAAGTCACATGTCTAAATAGATGTAGGTCAAGATGAAAGGACCAGATCTCCAGAATTTCAGTCTGGCGTGCTTCCTCCTAGATCACACAAGGGGAACATTCTTTCCTTCAACTTCGTTTACTAAATATGAATGGAATACTCTATATAAGGCACTTTATTAAACATTAGGGAGTGATGTTGAGATAAATAAATTGAGATTCCTATTTTCCATAGTCTGATAAAATACACAAATTAGGCTGTGTTTTAAAGAAAAGGTAAGAAAACATACACCCATAAATGTTTATGTTTTAATGTAAAAACTAAATACTATGACTGATGGCAAAAAAAAAAAAAGTGAATAAATATTCCTGATGGAACAAACTGTAAAGCTTCACAGAGGAGATGGCAATTAAGTTGGGCTTTAAACCATAAAAAGGGAGAAACATTTGAAACAGAATGAACAAAATGATGTAGATTCCAAAGTATGTACATATTTTTAGAGAATGAGGAATTGCCTAATGAGGTTAGAGAGAAGAGGATAAAATATATAAAAGGTATAAGGCTGGTCAATTCAATTAAGGACAATTTTGTGAAGGCTCAGTACTGTAGAAAATGGAAAGCTATTTACATATTTTTTAAAAGAGAAAAAAATATATTTTTAAGTGTTACTTAAAAATGTAATACTTGGCTGCTGTTAGATTGGAAGGAAGAGAGACTGTAGACAGACAGAGCAGTTAGTATGCCATTACAACAGTAAGGGTAAAAGACAAAGAAAGCCAGAACTAACACAATAGAAATAGGAAAAGGGATATCAGGAATATTCATAAAAATAAGCCCGACAGAGAAAGACAAAGATTACATGATCTCACTTACATGTGGAATCTAATGAACAAAATAAACTTATGAACAAAATAGATCCAGAGGCATGGGTGCATGGAACAGACTGACAGACCTCAGAGGGGGGGTTGGGAAGAGATTAACCAAAGAACATATATGCATATATTGAGTCATTAGTATACAGCTGGTAAATCTAATAATATACATATTTTAGTCTCTAAACAATTTATAAGTGTACAGCACATTTTTGTTAACTATAAATCTTTAGAACTTTTTCATCTTGTGTGAATACAACTCTCTATACCTATGGAACAATAATGGAAACCACCATTTTATTTTCTGTTTCTATGAGTTTGATTACTTTAGATATCTCAGATAATATCTCATACAATATTTCCTGTATTGTGACTAGCTTATTTAATTTAGCATAATGTCTCAAGGCTCATTCATGTTGTAGCATATGACAGGATTTCCTTCTTTTTAAAGGCTGAATAACACTACATTGCATGTATGTACTCATTCATTGATGGACATTTAGGTTGCTTCCATATCTTGGCTATCCTATATAATAAATATAGCCTAATATGCTAAGTGTCTGGTCGACCGATCAGCCATTCAACCAATCAAAGTGTAATATGCTAATGATATGCTAAGGCTGCTCAACTGCTTGCTATGATGTGCACCGACAACCTGGTGGCAGACGCTCTGACTGGTAGGTTAGCTTGCTGCTGGGGTCTGGCTGATCGGGACTGAGTGAGATGGGCTGGGCACGCCCTGGGTCCCTCCTGCCTCTGCAGCTGGCCAACCTCCCATGTCTCTCCCTGGCCCTGGTGGGGTCCCTCAACCTGGCCTGCTCCCTCTTGCAATCCAGGACCCCTTGGGAGATGGCAGGCCAGGCTGAGGGACCTCACTGGTGCACGAATTTGGGCACTGGGCCTCTAGTTGTGAATAATGCTGCAATGAATATGGGTGTGCAAATATCTCATTCATATTTTGTTTACAGTTCTTCTGGATATATATTCAGAAGTAGGATTGCTGGAGCACATGAGAGTTTAATTGTTAAGTTTTTGAGGACTTGCCTTACAGTTTCCATAGTTGCACCATTTTACAATCTCACCAACAGTATACAAGTGTTCCAATTTCTCCACATCCTCACTGACACTTGTTATTTGTTTTTTTTGGTAGTGGCCATCCTAATAGGTTTGGTTTTGATTTGCATTTCCTTTATGTTTAGTTATGTTAAGCATGTTTTCATATGCTTGTTGGCATTTGTATATCTTCTTTGGAGAAATGTCTATTCAAGTCTTTTGCCCATTTTTAAATTGTTTTGTTTGTTATTAAGAAGTGTTCCCTCTTTTTCAAACTCTTGTGAGAATTTGAGAAGAACTGGCTTTAATTCTATGACAGAATTCAATAGTGAAGCCCTCTAGTCCTGGGCTCTTTGTTAGGAGGCTTTGATTACTGATTCAATCTCCATTTCTTCTAGGTTGCTCAATTTGTTGACATATAAGTATTCACAGTAGTTTCATAATTCCTTTTATTTTTGTGGCATCAGTTGTAGTATTTACTTCTCCATTTTTAATTTTAATCACTGAGTCTCCTTTCTTTTATTCTTAGTCTAGCTAAGGGTCTGTGAAATTAGTTGATGTTTTTTAAAAATCCAACTTAGTTTTGTTGATTTCTTCTATTTTTAAGTCTTTATTTCATTTATTTTTGCTTTAATCTTTATTATTTCATGCTAAAACTTCAATCATATAGAAAACTATACTCTTCTACATCTTTCCACTCCTACTTTGTTATTTATGTTATAAATTACATTTTCATATATTGTGTATCTATTAACATAGTCTTATAGTGTTTTTATGTTTTTGTCTTTTAAATTCTATGACATAATTAAAAGTGCTTTATGTAACACCATTACAATATTATAGAAGTCTGTATTTGTCTATATATCTACCTTTACTGGTGAGTTACATATTTTAATATGCTTTTGTGTTAATGTTTACTGTCATTTTGTTTCAACTTGCAAGATTGTCATTAGCATTTTTGGTAAGACAGGTCTGCTGCTGATAAACTTGACAGCTTTTGTTTACCTACAAAAGTACTTATTTATCCTTAATTTTTGAGTAACAGCTTTGTTGGACATAGTACACTTGGTTGGCTGATTTTTTTGTTAAGCACTTTGAATATATCATCCCACTCCCTCTGGCCTGGAAAGTATCTTGCTGAGAAAGACACTGATAAACTTATGGAAGCTCCCTTATACATGACTAGTTGCTTTTCTCTTGCTGCTTTCAAAATCTTCTCTTCATCTCTGACTTTTGACAGTTTAATTATCTTATGTCTTAGTGTGGGCCTCTTTTGAATCATCTTAGTTGAAATACTTTGAGCTTCTTGAATTTTGATGTCCATTTCTTTCCTTAGATTTGAGAAGATTTCAGCCATTATTTTTTCAGATCGTTCTCTATACCTTTTTCTCTCATCTCTTCTTTATCAGATGTTATCTAATAAGTCCCTTAAGCTTTCTTCACTTTTCTTAATTTCTTTTCTTTTTAAAAAATTTTTTATTAGTTATTTATTTTCTTTTTGCTCTTCTGACTTGATAATTTCAAATGATCTTTCTTTCAAGTTCTTTCTTCTACTTGATTAAGTCTGATTGAATGTCTCCAGTAAATTTTTCTGTTCAGTTATTATAGTATTCAGTTCCAGAATTTCTGTACGGTTTTTTTCTTTAAAGTTTCCAATTCTATGTTGAGATTTCCATTTTGTTCATGCATAGTTCCTGATTTTGCATAGTTGGCTGTGTGCTCCTCTAGCATCAAGAAATTTACTTTGAATTCTTTGAGAAAAAATTTGTAGATTTCTCCTTCTTTAGAGTTTATTTCTGGAAATTTAGATTTTTCATTTGATTGGGCCACATTTCCCTGTTTCCTCATGTGCCTCTTAATTCTTTTGCTAAGTTTATTATGCATTTGGAAAAATAGTTACATCTCCCAGTCTTCATAAACTGGTTTCATATAAAGAAAGACTTTCACCAATCAGCCCGGCTAGAGGTTCTGGGTGCCTATGAAAGTTTTTTCTCTTGGCTGTGTGTGTAATTTCCCAACCAAAGTCTTGCCCAATTTCTTTTTTCAGGAGCTCACAATCTCTTACTCCTTTAGGTGCTGCAGCTGCAGGCCACTCTACATTCCTTTATTCTCAGTGGCCCCCTGGCATCCAAAGCATGCTGGCTCACATGCTTAGAGTCACCTGAGATAAAAACCAGTTCTTTGGGCAATCCCCCCAAAAACCTAACCCTGGGACATACGCTCTACTCTTTTCCCTTCCTCCCAAAGGAGAAGCAGTGACTTGAGTGTCTTCTCTCTATTTCACTGAGCCATGGCAGCTTCTACATCATTTCAGGCTGTGAAGCTGTCCCTACACTCCTTTGCTTTCAGTGGCCCCCAGGCACCAAACTATGGCAGTCAGGCAACACAGAAACCAGTTTCTTAGGCAGCTTTCTGAAAACGTGAACTGTTGGATGCACATTCCATTTTCTCTGCCATTCTCCCTTAAGTGACAGGCTGCAAGCCAGGCGTTCTCTGCTGATCATGGTGACCTGTGCTGGTTTGGTAGAGGAGAAATCATAGGTAAAATGAAAAGGCTCTTCCCATTTTAATGCAGCTGTTCTTGGCTTTGTGCTCACCTGGAGTATTGCAACTTCTTAACTGGTTTCTGGATTTCTCATAAAGGTATTTTAGACCATAAGTTGTTGTGTCTCTGTGGGAAATAGAGGTGTGGAACCTCCTATTCCATGATCTATCAATGTTTTTAGCTATACCAATATACAATATTGACAATGAGGAGGCTAAAAAGGGTGACTGGCGCAGCTGGCATGGCTAAGTGGTTGAGTGTTGACCTATGAAGCTGGAGGTCAGGGTTTGATTCTTGGTCAGGGCACATACCTAAGTTGTAGGCTTGATCCCTAGTGGGGGCGTGTAGGAGGCAGCCAATCAATGATTCTCTCTCATCATTGGTGTTTCTATTTCTCTATCCTTCTCTCCTCCTCTCTGAAATCAATAAAAATATATTTTAAAAAAAGGGTTGACTGAAACTGATAAATGAATCACATTTTTTTTCATATTAAAAAAAGTGATAATCTAGGAAAATAAGACAAGTGGGATAACAATTTAAATCAAAGATAAATACTGTGTATGAAATTATTAAATTTCATAAATAAATGAGAACTTTCATAAGGGTATATGAAAGATATAGTTGATTTATTTAGGATATTAGATGAGAAAGTTAAGAAGGGTGGTGCTTATAAATAGTCTCTCACTAAATTCTTATGGAAGTGAACTGCTAAATGTCTTTAGTTGTCTAAAGAAAAATTGAATAAGTCATGATAAATTGCAGTTGTATAATTCAGTAAGTTAATAAATTGCAGTTGTATAATTCAGCCAATTAAGATGGTAAGGGATTGTAGCAGAAGAGAATTAGGAAAAATTTTCTAAAAATAAGACTACAAAAATTTATCATACTTCTTCAAGAACTATTTCATAATTCTTTTTACTGGGAATCATAAAGAAAAAAACTTCATGTTTTTAGGAGCAAGGTATAAGAAAATTAACTAGAAGACTTATTTCTCTAGGACAGATTAAAGGGAATAAGACTAAAACCCAAAAGTATGATAAAATACTCCAGGCAAGAGGTAGTTATTGGTCCTGAATCTGGGGCAGAATGTGTAAAGGGATAAGGGCAGAATGAAAACTTGATATAATTTGAAGAGAAGGAGCAGTTAAAAAAATAGTATTGGTAAGAAGGAGATTTTTGTGAATGTTTATTATTTTCCTTCTCAGTTCCAACTCTGATTTCTTACTTGAATGTTCTACTGTTTCTTGCTTGCTCTGCTTGCCCTAAGTTTTCTTCTCATTTATTTACATACTCACACATTGAACCCATTTAGTGAGGGACAGTTACTGTGCTAGATCCTGGGAATAGTACCAGTGAACAAGATAAGAGGTACCTGTAAGGAGCTTAGGGTGGAATAGAGGAAACAGAACAGCACTATACTGGAAAAAGGCTTGCAATAAAGTATGAAAACTATAGAGCACTAAAAAAGAACATAGGAAGGATACTTTACTCAGATTTGGGCAGTGATGGAAAGCGTATGAGAAGAAATATAGAATAAGTAGGAGTTATCCAGGGGAAGACATGGGAGAACAACATCTTTTGAAAGAGAGAACTACTTGTAAACTGAAAGTTTCATATGGCTAGAGTACTGAATTTAATGGGAATGGTAGGAGTAAAACTAGAGGTAAGCAAAAACTAGATTGTAATCAATTTTAAGGAGTTGAGACTTATAAGAATAATAAGAGGCTATTAAAAAGTGAATAAAAGTCATTAAATGAGTATGAAAGGTTTAGGTTTGCATTTTAGAAAGATAAAAGTGGTTGAATGCAGAGGGATAGGAAAACACTGTAAAGATTTTGGGTTTGGACAACTAGGTGGATAGTGATGCCATTCCTTGAGAGATGTGAAGAATATGAGATATGAGATTATAAATTTGGTTTTGGTGATGTTGAATATGAGAAAATTGTGGAGTATCCAAGAAGAGATCTACAATAGATTGTTGGAAATATAACTCTGAAATTTAGGGAAAAGATTAATTTACTGAAGCTTTGTGAGTGGATGACTTATGTAGAATGTGAAGTGTGAATGCAAGGTCTTGAGAGAACTCTGAATAACACTGATATTGAATGAATGGACTAAAAGTAGAAGTCATCAAAGAAGCTGTGAAACAGGTAGAATAAAATTTTCCCCCAAATTGCTCGATTGAGTTAAGCCCTGCAGTTATCAATAGATAGCTATAAAACAATGGTCCAGGAATCACCCTGACTTCTTTCAAGTTTGTTTTTTAGATCTAAGAGAAGCCACAAACCCCAGAGACAAACTCAATATCTAGTTGGGAAAGTCCCTTCCTACATCCCATAGTAAGTGCTGCATAATCTCAGAACACTTTGCTTTGCTCATGTATACCTGGACATCAGTGTTCCAAAAGAGAAAAAAACACCAGACAATCTATCCAGTGATTGGTTAATGTCAGCAACTTCCGTGTTGCCAAGAAATAAAAACCTCTATGCACCACAGTTGGGGTGTGAAATCTGAGGCTCTATCTCAGTGTTCTAGCCCTCTGCAGAGCCTCAATAAATCTGCCTTTGCTTTTATCATTGTCCTTGGTCAAATTATTTTATATCAGGAGACAAGAACCTAAACTCATTGGTAACAGCTGGAGAAAAAGAAAATAGATAGTTTAAAAGAAGAGAACAAAATCAAGGAAGGTAGGTAATTGCTTGAAGAAGGAGGGAGTGATTGATTAAAAGTAGTATCTAGCCCAGCTAGTGTGGTTCAGTGGTTGAGTGTCGACCTATGAACCAGGAGGTCTTGATTCTATTTCTGGTTAGGACACATGCCAAGGTTCCGGGCTCAATCCCCAATAGGGGCATGCAGGAGGCAGCCAATCAATAAATCTCTCTCATCATTGATATTTCTATTTCTCTCTTTCTCTCTGAAATCAATAAAAATATATTAAAAAAATAAAAGTAGTATCCAACCTTGACCTGTCTTCTTTTAGGCTTTTCCTTTTCACCTATATTCTAACTAGAGGCCCGGTGCATTAAATTCGTGCCCAGGAGAGGGAATCCCTCAGCCAGACCTGCATCATCTCACAACCCAGGACCCCTCAGGGGATGTAGGGCCTAAACCAGCAGTTGGACACCCCTCTTGCAATCTGGGATGCTGTATGTACCAGTGACCATACTTTTCATACAGGTGAAAGGCATCTTGCTGTTGTATGGGCAGCTGCATTTTTTCCCCCGATTATAAAAAGTAGTACATAACATGATCCTTCCGAGGCAGTAGTACCATTTTCCCCATCTTATGGGTGGAAAAACTGAAGCAAAGAAAAGTTAAGTAATTGGTTTTGTAACATAGTTTTAAGTGCAGAATCAGGGCTGACCACAAAATGTGCAAGACAGAGTCCATGCATGTCATCGCTGCATCATCCTGTTTTTTTCAGTGTTAGAGAAGCCTTTCCAGGTTTTAATTTTTAAATCTAAGAGACTATTCCCAATATATAGGGTAGGGTCCCGAGGCCTACCTGGCGATCACAGCCATCTGTGGGGCAACCGGCAGGTGGGGTAATTGGGAGGCCCCTGGTGGCACCCGCCTTGGCTGGTGGCCTGGCACCACTTGCTGGCCGCCCCCCCCCCCCCCAATCGCCGCTGCCTCCAGCTCGCCTCCCTCCTGGTCGGGGCAGCTCCTGCATTAAGCGTCTGCCCCCACCCCGGTGGTCAGTGCGTGTCATGGCGACTGGTTGTTCCACCATTCAGTCGATTTGCATATTAGGGTTTTATTATCTAATCTAAAAATAGAGGAATATGCAAATTTGTCCATTACAGCATCACATCATGACAGGATCAGCAGGCTGCATCCCTGCCCTCTGCTCAGGCAGCTGTAAGGCCTGGGGTAGGATAGGATACGATAGGAGTGGATAAGAAAGGAGAGGGAGAGGAGGGCAGGCCTGCATGCAGACAGGCCGAGAGGAGAAACAGAAATACAGAAAGGGAACAAGAAAAAGACACAGGAATGGAAAAGAGAAGGAAACTGAATGTGGAAGGTGGTGGTGACCATGGGGGGTTGGGGGGGGGGGCGCGGAGTAGGTGCACCCGACTAGGGGCAGGGCGCAGGCGGTGCGGAGTGGGGAGCCCTGCCCAGACCCAGGAGGAGGACAGTGGCGGCTGTTGGTGGGGACGCTCCCACGGGTCCAGGATGGAGTGGAGGACTATCCAAGGCTTTCTGGGCAGAGGCGCTCCTGCTTCGCGGCAGCAGTGCCTGGACCACGTGGGCCTTGGCCACCCTCGCTGTGCTGGGCATCCCGGGCAGGGAATGGGAGCAGGACAGTGGCAGGGAGGCTGGAGAAGGGGGGGGGGGCAGAGAACACCTAGCCGGGGCTGAGCCCTGGGCTGGGGGTTAACGCCACCCCACCCAATGGAAACTTTAAGAAGGGAAGGAGGGAGGGAATAACTTTATAAAGGAGTCAGTAGAGAGCAGAGTTAAAGAAGGAAAGAGCATGTGTGAGTGAACTGTAGGAGCTATAATGAAAATCAAGTATAGTTGTGTATTGGGGACAGATTTTAAAAGTAGGAGTCAGAAAAGAAAAAAGATAAATGATAGTGAATAATTAGGCAGGTAGATAGATATTAAAACTGTGGAAGTAAGTACAGAAGAATGTGGATGAGAGAGAAAGAGGGAGGGAAGAAAAGTTTTAAAGGAGAGCTGATAGAGCTTAAAAGGAGAATGGGAAGAAGGAAGAAATGGGGGAGGGAGCAAAGCAGGTCTGAGGAGGAAGTGAAGAAAAAAATTAAGGTGGGAAGGAAGGAAAAGGGGAGGGAGGTTAGGGGTAAAGATAAAGGAAAGAAGGAATGTGGGAAGGGTAGGAGAAAGATGAGAAGAAGGATGATGGAACAGAAGTAGGAAATAAGGAGGAAAGAACAGTTTATAAATGATGAGTCAGTAGGAAAAAGTGTAAGATAAAGGAGAGAGAAAAATTGTGTGACAGGGAGAAGCCAATAAGGAAGTCAAATACAATTGTGTGTAAAGGGATTAAGATTTAAAAAAAAAAGTTAATAGGGGCAACCAGGTGGGCAGGGGAGGGCATTTAGGGGGATCAGGCAGGCAGGCAGAGTGGTTAGGGCAGGCAGGCAGGTGAGCAGTTAGGAGCCAGAGGTCCCAGATTGCAAGAGGGCTCCAGATTGGAGAAGGTGCAGGTTGGGCTGAGGCCCCCCTCTCCCTCCACCTCCCCCGGTGGATGAATTTCATGCACCGGGCCTCTAGTATGGGATAATAGCTATGTACCCACCCCTTGTCTTAAAACTTGTCCCTCAGAGGTAGCAGCCAAATTATCTGATTAATTTATCTAAGATTACTGAATTCTAAATGCTTTATTTGTTATCCCAACCAGTTAACAGACTTTCATTGAAGTAGTAGTTTTTTCACAAAGACAATGTCTTTGCACTAAAAAAACAATTGTTATAACCATAACAGTAATACTAGTAGTAATAACTGTAATAGCAGCTACCATTTACTCATTTAATGAATATTATATATCAAGCATTTATCTGTTTAATCCATACAATAATCCATGAGGCAAATACTATCCTCATTTGACAGAAAAGGAAACCGAGACATAGAGATAATGAGCACTTGCCCAAGTTCATACAGCTAGTAAGTAGAGAAACCAAGATTTGAACACAGGTAGTTAAACCTACAGCACATTTTCATTTATAAGGTGAGACAATGAGGATAGGTGTTTGAGACTTGCAGATTTTTCATTGTACCTCAAAATATGTTAAAACTTCAATCACTTGTTCTGCTTATTATAAACCTGAATTTGAACAGAACAATTTAGAGGATATAGACTTGTTAAAACACAAATTTCTTATTGAAAATTGTTTCATTGCTTCCTTAAATTAGAATTGACACTTGGGACCTATATTTTAAATACTAAGGAGTTTTAATGGACTGCATCTATCATTAGAAATAATATTTATCAAACCTGATGGTAGTGAGGTGATAGGTTTCTTAAAGATATTTAAGATCACTATTGTTAAAATAATGACAGCAAAAATGGAATATCTAACCTGGCCTGTGTTGTTCAGTGGTCAGAGTGTCAGCTTACACATCAAAGGATCTTGGGTTTTGATTCCAGATCAAGGGCATGTGTCTGGGATGCAGTTTGATCCCCAACCCTGGTAGTGGTGTGTGCAGGAGGAAACCAATTGATGTATGTCTTTTACATTGAAGTCTTTCTCTTTCTCTCTCTCTCCCTCCCTCCCAATCTCTCTAAAAAAAATACCTGGAAAAAATATCCTCCATGAGGATTAACAACAACAAAAAGGGAATATCTGACATTTATGTATGGGTATTAAAAGTATATGAACAAGAAGAAGATATAAGTAAGGTTATAAGTAAATAAGTCATTATCTAGTAATTTTAAAGTTTAATCACATTTCTGAAAACTTTAGAATATTGGAGTATTAAGAGCAATGGGAAGAATCCTAAAACCCACAAAGTTCAGTTTTTAGCATAAGGCTAACAAACTTTCAAATCTATATATAAAAGCCTAAACGACTGTTAAAATGGAATGACTGGTATGATCAGTCATTATGAGGTGCATTGACCACCCCCTTGGCTCTCCCCCTGGCTGGCAGGCCCCCATCGGCCAGCTGCCTGCCCACCATGGTGGCAGTTGGCTCTCCCCCTGGCTGGCAGGCCCTGATCACCTGATTGAGGCCTGCTGGCCAACCTCCTGGTCCCTCTCCCCAGCCAGCAGGTCCCAATCACCCAATTGGGGCCGGGCCCAGGGCTGGGATGGGGAACGGGGGGTGGGTGGTGGCAGACATAGGTGGTGAGGGAAGGAGGAGTGGGGAGGCGGGGAATCTGATTAGCCCTGATTGCTGGTCAGGCCTAGGGACCCCACCTGTGTACAAATTTCATGCACTGGGCCTTTAGTAAAGTATAAAAAGCAAAGCCTCACAAAGTTAGGAGCTACAGATAAACTAACATACCTAAAAATTTTCATTTCATTTAATAGATGAATAACATTTATCTTTTCTGCATCCCAATAAAACCTGTTCTATTATGTAATGAATAACGCCAATAAAATAATGATGTCTTCAAATAAACATGTGTTTAAGATAAAATTATTTTAAAATTAAAAGCCCACTAGAAACATGGGATGAATGTGCTAGTCTTTGACAAAACAATTTGGGAGAAAACAGTTGTTTGAAAAGAAGAGCAATGCTAAGTCAGTTTCAAAAGAAAGCCATGGGAAATCCCTTACTTCAGTACTACTCAACTGAATCATTATTCCAGTTTCTTGCTGTGCAAGTAGTAAAATCTCTTAATGTATTCAAAGGAGAAAGTTAGTTTGTCTTTATATAACTCAAAACCCAAAGCCACTATTTTACTTATATTATTGTTTATTTAAATAAGAGTCTCCAGAAATTAGCATAGAATTTTACACATAGTTAAATAAAGCAGGATGCCTTTTCACCATATTAGGATGCAGATAAATTATTTTGCACCCTGGGGATATTTCTGGCTAGATAACTACCGTTAGCTATTACATTAGATTGAGAATTGAAACATAGCTTTACTATTCTACTGTTTCATCAGCATAACTTTAGTAATCCAGAAAACTCTTGCTTAGGAAGATAAAACCTACAAATTACTATTCATTCTAGGAACTTCCTCAAAGACCCATTGAATGTTAGTATCAAAGACAGTGTACACACCAATACCTTTCTAAGCCCTCACCCCAAATCTGTGCATAGAGGCATTTTGGGTACAGCTGTAGTGCAGAGTTCCTTCCCAGGAATGGAGCCTCACTGTGGATACAGGGTAGCCTATTGCAGGACTGGCAATTGGAATGGCCTGCCTGGCCCTGGGCCTTGGCTGAAGTGGATGGAGAAGCAATTAGGGAGAGGTGCCTAGAGTCTGGCACAACAGACCATACTAGTCCTAAGTTTGACATTGATATAATGGTTTCAGTTCTGAGGCAAGAAAATGTGTGATAAAAGTTCTTCCAGAGATGAAATATACAGATTACTTTGTGACTGGGAGTGGAATCTCCACATGCCATGGCCTACTTCATTGTGAAAATGCACAAATTGGCATAGAACATAAAAGTGAGTGCAAAAGTTCAGATTCAAAGGAATAGAGATTAGATGACTTAATATTAAGATAAAAATACTACCCAAAGCAATCCATGGTTTTATTGCAATACCTATCAAAATTCCAAAGGCTTTTTTCTTCTTCCAAGAAATAGAAAAGCCAATCCTCAAATTCAGATGAAATGGCAAAGCAATATAGAAAAAGAACAAAGTTGGAAGACTTTCACTTCCTAATATTAAAACTTATTTACAAAGTTACAATAATCAAAACAGTGTAAGACTGGCATAAGGATAGACATATACATCAACAGAATAGAAACGACAGTCCAGAAATAAACCGATACACCTATAGTAAATAGATTTTTGACAAGAATGCTAATACCATTCAACAAGAGCAAGAAGAATCTCTTCAACAAATGGCACTGGGACAACTGGACATCTACAAGCAAAAGAAATTAAGTTGGATCCCTTCCTCACACTACATCAAACTTAAATTGTACCACTGAAATACAATCTCTTCATTGCAGTAAAAAAACTACCCATTGGTGGGTATCTCTAATAATCCTCTGTAGTGTCCTTTATAACTGTCATCCACAGACGTTTAACATAGAAACATGTTTTCTTCCTCTGTAATGTCATTCCTGCTAACTCGATAGGCAGAATGTACTATATAAATGGAATTGATACATAAAATGTTCTGATCGTTTCCTTCCTTGAAATCCCCAGACTCCCCTATTTGTAATGAGCTTATAGCTAATTTGAATATTGAAGATCTCAAGGAGATCAACCCCAAATTGAAGATCTCAAAAAGATGCCAGACCTTTTACATTTTGTGGGCAATATTTCAAAAAATAAAGGAGAATTACTAGGGTTGAACCCATTGAAATTCAAATCAGGACATCTAAACCTCTAATCCTATGTGCAAAATATTCTTTTATTATCTTCATTTTGCAGATGAGGAAAGTGAGGTAGTAGATGAAGTACTGCAAGGAGCTTCTTCCAGAACCCATTTTAGACCATCAGTTTCTTTTCTAAGAAAAAACACAGCACCAGTTCCTAGATTGTTAGATAACTTAATTTTTAAAAAGTATGAAAATTGGGCCTTGATGCAACAATCAAAATCCTGACCACTCAAAGGAAATTCTGTATTTCTTTCTTCCTTTCTCAAGCCACTTTACTTCAAGCTTTACAAAAGGCCCTATAAGTAGGGAAGGTGCTAGGTGCTATGATTCAGAGAACAGCAGATGAGTTATATAATACCCCCAAGGCTAAATAACTAATCACCTGAAAGTTTCATGAAATCACAATGACAATGGCTTAGCTGCTTTAGATATAATATTGTCTTCTTATGGAATAACATTTGTTGATATTGGGTAAGAATGTGGTTCTTATATGCCTGTATACTTCTTTGGGATTGCTGATATTACTAAAAAGAATCAGAAAGCAAATAAGTCAGAAAATTAGGTAGTTTGACTAATAAACCTATATCTTATTCTGAAGACTCCTCAGACTGAGAAAGAGATATTCTCTTGGCTTAATTTTGTTTTTGTCCCTCCAACCCCAGTTTTATTGAGATGTAATGACATAGAGCACTGTGTAAATTTAAAGTGTACAGGATTATAATTTGACTGTCACATATTGTGAAATGATTCCTACAGTAAGTTTAGTTAACATTATCATTTTACATAGATACAAATATTTCTTTCCTTGTGATATGAACTCTACTGTCTTAACAAGTTTCAAGTACACTACACAGCAGTGTTAACTATACACTGAGTGGCCAGATTATTATGATTTCTGAATGCATAATAATCTGGCCACTCAGAGTATATCCTATATAATAAAAGGCTAATATGCAAATTGTCTCCTCGACCAGGAGTTCGACCAGCAGGCAGGCGGGCCAACTGCCCATGTTCCCTCCCCCTGGCCAGGCTGGCGGGACCCCACCCATGCACAAATTCAGGCACCGGGCCTCAAATATATATATATATATACACACACACACACATACACACTCTGAGTGGCTAGATTATTATGCGTTCAGAGATCTTAATAATCTGGCCACTCAGTGTAGTTGTCATGTTGTATATTACATCTCCAATACTTATTTATCTTATACCTGGGAATTTGTACCTTTTTACTACCTTCATCCAATTCTGCAACCCAACACCTCTGGACCTCTGGTAGCCACAAATGATCAATTTTCTATGAGTTTATTTTTATTCCACATATGAGATCATACAGAATTTACCTTGCTCTATCTGACTTATTTCACTTATCATAATGCCCTCAAGGTCTATCTATGTTGTTGCAAATGGCAAGATTTCCTCCTTTTTTATGGCTGAATAATATCTATCTATCATCTATCTATCTATCTATCTATCTATCTATCTATCTATCTATCTATCTCATTACTTATTTATCCATTCATTCATTGAGAAACATTTAAGTTCTTTCCATTTGTAAACAATGCTGCTATGACCACAGGGGTGCAGTTATCTTTTTGAGATACTGACTTTGTTTCCTTTGGATAAATACCAAGAAATAGAATTGATGGTATACAGTATTTCAATTTTTAATTTTTTGAGGAAACTTCATACTATTTTCCTTAGTGACTGTGCCAATTTACAATTCCACTAACAGCGGACAAGAGTTCACTTTTCTCCACTCCTTGCCAGCATTTGTTATCTCTTGTCTTTCTGAAGACAGCCATTCTAACAGGCATGAAGTAATAACTCATTGTGGTTTTGAATTGTATTTTCCTTATGATTAGTGATGCTGAGCGAATTTTCATGTACCTGTTGGCCATTCATATGTCTTTTTCTGAAAAATGTCTATTCAGGTCCTTTGCCCATTTTTAATTAATTATGTATTGGTTTGTTTTGTTTTGCTCTTGCTAAAAAATGCCAACCATCTTCTAAACTTTCAGAGAATCATAATCTTTTTTTCTAGTGAAGGGTCTTGTCTTTTTTTTTCAAATGTATTTTTTATTGATTTCAGAGAGAAAGAGAGAGGGAGAGAGAGACAGTAACATCAACGATGACATTGATCATTGATCGGCTGCCTCCTGCATGTCCCACATTGGGGATCCAGCCCACAACCCGGGCATATGCTCTTGACCGGAATCCAACCTGGGACCTGTAAGCCCGCAGGCTGATGCTCTATCCACTGAGTGAAACTGGCTAGGGTGTGAAGGGTCTTGTATTGATGTTTATGGCTGCTGAATGATCAGGGTGGTGGTTGATGGAGGTTGGAGTGGCTGTGGCAATTGCTTAAAATAATAAAATTAAGTTTGCCATATTTATTGATTCTTCCTTTTACAATTTCTCAGTAGCATGTTATGCTGATTGGTAGCATTTACCCATAGAACTGCTTTAAAAATGGAAGTCAATCTTCTTAAACCCTGCCACTGCTTTTTAAAGTAAGTTTATGTAATATTCTAAATCCTTTGTTGTCATTTCAACAATCTACAAAACAGCATATTCCATCAGGAGTATATTCCATCCCAAGAATCCACTTTCTTTGCTCATTCATTAGGAGCAATTCCTCATCTGTCCAAGTTTATTATCAGATTGCAGCTATTCAGTTACCTCTTTAGGCTCCACTTGTAATTCTAGATCTCTTGCTAGTTCCACACATCTGCAGCTACTTCCATCACCTAAGTCTTCAATGTCTCAAAGTCACCCATGAAGGTTGGAATCAACTTTTTTTAAACTCCTGATATTCTGACCCTTACCATGAATCACAAATGATCTTAAAGGCATCTAGAATTGCAAATCCTTTCCAGAAGGTTTTCAATTTACATTGCTCAGATCTATCAGATGAATCACTATCTATGGTAGGTATATCCTTATGAAATGTATTTATTAAATAATAAGATTTGAAGTTAAATTACACCTTGGTCCTTGGGCTTCAAAATGAACATTGTGTTAGCAGGTATGAAAACCATGGTAATCTCCTTCAGAGCTCTTGGATGACCAGGGGCCTTGTAAATGACTAATGATATTTTAAAAGGAATCTTTTTTTCTTAGTAGGTCTCAACAAAAAGCTTAAAATATTCAGTAAATCATGTTATAAACAGATGTGCTGTCATCCAGGCTTTATTGTTCCATTTATAGAGCACAAGCAGAGTAGATTTAACATAATTCTTAATTATGAATGGTAACATTGACTTTAAGTCACCAGCTACATTAGTCACTAACAAGAAAGTCAGCCTATCCTTTGAAGCTTTGAATCCAGGCATTGACTTATCCTTTCTATGAAAGTCCTAGATGGCATCTTCTTCAAATAGAAAGTTTTTGTTGATATTGAAAATCTGTTGTTTAGTGTATCCACCTTCATTAATTATCTCAGCTAGATCATCTAACTTGCTTCAGCTTCCACATGAGTACTTGCTGCTTCACTTTGTACTTTTATGTAATGGAAATGGCTACTTTCCTTTATCCTCATGAACTAACTTTTGTTATCAAACTTTTCTTTCGCAGCTTTCTTACCTCTCTTAGCCTCCATAGAATTGTTCTGGATTAGGCTTTGGCTTAAGAATATGTGGCTGGATTGACCATCTATCCAGACCACTAAAACTATCTCCAATCAGCAATAAGGCTGTTTTGCTTTCTTATCATCCATGTCTTCATTGGAATAGTACTTTTAATTTCCTCAAAGAACTTTTCCTTTGCATTTACAACTTGTTACAACTTGGCTAACTATTTTGCTTAAAAAGCTTAGCCTATCTCAGCTTTCAACATGCCTTCTTTGTAAGCTGAATCATTTCTAGCATTTGATTTAAAGTCAGAGACATGGGACTCTTACTTTCACTTGAACACTTAGAGGCCATGTTGGCCTAATTTTAATATTGTTGTTGACTCAAGGAATGGGGAGGCCCAAGGAGAGGGTGAGAGATGAGGGAATGGCTGGTTGCTGGAGCAGTCAGTACACACAACATTTATCGATTAAGTTTGACATCATATATGGATATGGTTCGTGGAACCCCAACATAATTACAATAGTAACATCAAAGACACTGTTCACAGATCACTATAACAAATATAATAATGAAAAAGTTTAAAACATTACAAGAATTACCAAAATGTGATACAGAAACATGAAGTAAGCAAATGCCGTTGGAAAAATGGCACAGAGAGACTTGCTCAATGCAGGGTTACTATAAACCTCATATATATATATTATCTGTGAAGAGCAATAAAGCGAACTGCAATAAAACAAGGCATGCCTGTATTGTTTTTTTTAAAAGTTGTCTACATTTTGGGAATGTTATCCTTGAGTATCCTAAAGGAAATAAATAAATAGTAAATAAATGAAAAATGATTAAAGCAGAAGGAACAATAGGGACATATAAAAAGGATCTATCATGATGCCTGCTGGAAATTCAGAGAAGGCTTCACAGAGGAGACCACACTTGAACTGAATCTCAACAGATAAGAATTTTCTAGGAAAATAAGGGGAATGAATATTTTGTACAGTGGGAGAAAGGTCCTGCCTCTGATCCAGGACATAGCATTGAGAGAATGGTGAAATGAATAGGGTCTATATGACTATAATATAGTATCACACGGCAAAAAAAAAAAAAAAAAAAAAAAAGAAATGAAGGGAGATAGCAGTAGACTAAATAAGCAATGAATTATTGAAGTCAGAAGTTCACAGTACAGCTTATAGTGATGAAAGAGTTCTGGGTGTGGCTATGGGCATGATTATGAGTTACTAAAGTGGTGTTGAGAAGAAAGAACTTAAACTTACAGGAGTCACAGAATTATGAGACTATGATGTTAGATGGGTTCTCTATTCTATGGAACATCTACATGACAACTTCACCCTAAAAACCACAATCAGAAAAACCTGGACCATCATGATGTCCAGCCAAAATGATTACTAGCCAACAAGCCAGTAAGAACATAAATGAAATGAAAGACAGTCCAAGTAACACAAAGGTCCATGAGAAGTGAAAAAGGGTTCAAAGAAGTCTGTTTTCCATAAGAAATTATTTTTGCTCCTAATCACCATAATCATTATCAGTTTATTCATTATTATCTCTGGATCAACAAAAAATGGAAATCATACAGTAATCATCATAAAATGTAATTTTAAAATTTAATTTATATCTATTATTTTATTTAAGTGAATATTCAATTATCATTCACCTGATTCTTAGGTTATTTAACCTTAGGTGTCAGTATAGGACTATAGGACTTTACATCTCTTATAATTGAAAAGCTTTTCTCATGTCTTTCAAAATGCTGTAGAAACTCCCAAAAGTATAGAGATTAAACATGGCTGTTTGCATTTATTTTTATATAACTCTAACATAAATGTCCTGAGCAAATAATTGCAATATGCTTGTCTATCAACTCAATGGTTTCAAGCAAAGATAAGAGATTCATAATACAGAAATGGAAAAAATTTACATTAAAGAAAATAAAACATGAATTTTTACCTATCCAAAATTCTGCTATTTTTTTAATGTTAAATAATATACACATTCTACTGGAAATATAAATCATCCCATTTATTAAAACTCCCAGTGGTATAAGTATCAAATAGACCCATTTCAGTCTGATCCACCTGTACTTCTTCTTTGATAAAGAAGAGGAATAAGAAAGGGTGATGTCATTAATATTAAGTGAAAGAAAATAATATTAAGGTAATTAGCATTTATACAGCACTTTTCTCTTAGGATCCCAAAGCTTTTAAAGCACAACCTTCAACATCACATCATTTCAAGGATGCAGGTTATTTATAGTTCCTTTTTCTAAAATAAAAAGTAGTTCCTTTTTCTAAAATAAAAAAATGAATAATATACAAAGTTATATGACTTCCATTAGCAAACAAACAAAAAAAATTAAAAAAAAAAGGTTTCTTTATCTATCCATGGTTCAGGGCACTATTTTTAAAACATGCTGCTTGTGAAGTAAGATCTTTCAGGAATGCACATACACAAAATTATGATGTACCCTTTTAGGAATCACTTTTTTTTAGTTAGATTTTTTTAGTGAATTTATATTATTATTTTCAGTTAGTCTGTTTTGAAGTAACTTTTTTGGCAGTGAGACAATTAAAGAAGGCTCCCATCTTAGAATCATAGAGGCGCTCATTATCAACCTAACTAGGAGTGTTATCAAAGTTTTGCTGTTAGCTTGCAAAAACAATTAGAATAAAGGAAATGTCCATTACTATATTGATACTAATAATCTTAGAATATAAAAGCCCTAATATTCATATTTTCATATAAAAGTTACCTATTACCTTCTTCATTCTTTCGCCAAAATGTCATTTTTAGCTTTCATTCCTGTTGAACCACAAGCTCTAATTCACTAGTCCATCTAAAATAAGGACATACTTACTGGCTCTGAGAATGTTCTCCTTGCTGCTGCACCTGGACTGGACCTGCAAAGAAAGCATAAACTCAGTAATTTAGGGCTTCTAACATAGATAGCCAGATATGTATGTATTCTTAATGGGCAAACTCCTGAGGTCTAGGAGCAAGGGTTCTATATATCTCAGATATCAGAACATGTTAGTAAAAATATGCTAATTTGTTTTATATATTATTATCCTTTCATTACCTTAAGTAACTGATTGATTTCCAGAAAAAAATTGAAGTACAATATTATAAATGTGACAGAGTTGTAAAACCAAAGGCAATTTTTTATTTATGTGTATTTGAAATTAGCATATGGAAAAAATTCAAGTTACCACATATTTAGTTTTGAATAAAGACCCTTAATCTTAAGGCATTATGTTTATCTATTGACTAGAATAATGCAATTCAAGTATTAAAGTTGCAATAAAATATTCCATTGTAATTTTTGTTACATGTTAATAAGGGGAAATCCTCAGATACAATATTTATGTGTGATTCTAATAACTTTTGTTACTTATTGAATTTATTAATATTGGTTATAAAAGATGAGTTTGAAATCAATGATTTTGAATACATTTATTTACCAGTTCTTAGCTGTATATATAAGTTTTCAATCAGAAACATTTATGCTTTGATTCAAATATTTTAGTTAAAAGTGGAACATTCTTTTAAATGCTGCAAAATTGTTGAATTCAAGGGCCATGCTGAATGGCACTACCACTTGTTAATTTCAGAGTAAATTGTATTTAAACTCCACACCTCTTCCTCCCATTCCACAGAAGCTTGCCCCAAATGGATATATACACAGCAAATTAATTTCTATAGCTTAACACAATCTACTATTGTAATGAAACAACTTATGAAAGGAATGTTGCAACTTAGGGTGGATTATGGTTGTCCTTCCCTGAAAAAAATTTGTTAATGTTTAAAGAAACAACAACATAAAAAAAAAACACATACACACAAGAAAAACACACACACACACCAAAAAAAGGGAAAATAATTCCAGATGTTAAAGTTATTCTCTTTTGGCCCAGATTGTTTAATTAGATTTAAATATACTAGAATGAAGAAGCTAATCTAGAAAATAGCATTCTTATATTATTTTACTCATAAGTTTTATTGGGGAACAATTCTGGACCAAATGGGAAAGACATCAATGACTACTTAAAGAAAACAATACAGGGAGGAAAACAAAGAGTGAGGGAAAAAATAAGAAAAGAAGAGATGGGTTTGAGGTGGTAACTCTAGCAGATAGAAAAGAAAGGGTTTACAGAAGGGGACAAGATGTTAATGCAGAATGTTCTGCTATTTCTTATTGAAAATTCATATCAAGAGGGTAAGAATGACTAATGAACTTGCTGCAAGATAAACAAGCAAGTTGGCATACTATGGAATGAAAATAAGTGTAACTATATCACTACAGCCTTAAAGGAGAAAATAAACAAACACTAATAGAAAAATTAATAGACAAGCTTAATAAAGAGATAAACTACATTTTAAAAAGTGATTCAAAGAACATAAGAGAAAGCTAAAGAGTGAGAGAAACATCTGGGAGAGAGAAGAAAAAGAAAGGGGAAAATGTTGAAAGACAAAAACAGAGTTCAAAGAAGTCAAATGGAAGTCAAGAAAGTCTTCAACAAGATGTAGAAACAGAAGGAGCCCAAACCCATAGCGCAAAGCAATGTTTGCGAATGGAAAGCAGCTCCTTTGATCAGTAATAGTTACTCTTAAGTCGTAGCCTCTATTCCTCCAGAGTTCATCTTTAAGCCCTTCCAATCTAGAGTGGAGCTAGTGTATGGATAGAAACAAGAGATTTATAATGAACAGAGCAGTTCAGATGAGTAGTTCAAATCTTCTCATCAAATGTTTCAACAGGTTTATATAATGTCTAAATGAAAATGGTGGTGAAGAACTATCCAGCTTTACCAAAAACAAAACAAAACAAAAACAAACCCAAACCAAAACAACAATAAAAGAACACCCTGTCCCTTCCATAGGTGGCCTAAAAAATTAAAAAAGTTCATTCATAGAGTACATTTAATAAAGAACCCTGTCTTGCTTTGTAGCACCTCATTTTAGAACTTTTTTTCCCCCCAAATAGTTTTGGGAGAGAAATTTGGATGATGAAAACAATTCAATTCCGTGAGTCTGAGTTATTTATTTAGGTTCACAAATTGCCAACAGCAGTATTAGCAACGTTTTCTCATTTACGTTACATTGGCTATTTGACCCAGACTTGAGGGAGATCACTTTTAAAATCAATAATTACATAAACTTTAGTGATTTTGAGTATGTATGTAAAAACACTGAGGAAAATAATTTTAAAAATGTAATAATATTTACGCATGTAGCAGATGCCCCTCTTTCTTGTACCATTAAACTGGTCATCTTTATCTATTTATTTTATAAAATTCCAATATAAAGATTTTACTTAACTCACAATGAAATGGAATTTACTTGAAAGAATAAAGTTGGGAAACAACTATTGTTCTTATTCTCACACATATGAACTGTAAAGAAGGTAACACAGGTCTGTCTCAAGTTTTATGGTTTATTGTTTTGTTTTCTTTATCTTACCCTGGATTTTTACTCAATGGAGAAAAATAAAGTTTGAAAAACTAAATAAAACCAGTATTTTGACCTAATACCAAGTTTGTCAGGGATTAAAAATGAAAAATATGGTACTGGATTATCTATTACTTTATTCTATTGGATTAACATCTGACTTTATTGTGTTGACAAATGAAGTTCCCTTTCAACTGAAGTCAAAACTACAATAATGGTGCAGAAACAGTGTACTATATTAAAGTAACTGGAGGAAATGAAATGTACAAGAGACTCACTGAAAATATAGGTATTCATTTACTAATCAAGACTGCTTTCAGACATCAAATAATTCATTTAATTAATTTCAATTTGTGTAATATAATTTTGCTGAAGATCACATTGCCCATTAACAAATCTTAAAGCCATGAAACAGAAAACAAAAGTGGGGAGAGCACGCAATAAATGGTAAGGGAAAAAGTGAAAATGCTTTAAACAAAACTGAGAAAAATTTAACAAACAACCACAATCTTTAGATACAGTTAGAGAAGTGACTTACCTTATGCTTAGGTCATAACAAGAATAGCACAGTGTTTAAAGTCAGCTCTTCATTATGGGAGGTACAATTGAAAGCCATAGGTTATAATAACATGAATTGCTACACAAAAATGAAGACTTTTTCAGCCCAACATGAAAAGCTAACTCTTATAGGAGAACATTTCAAATTATGTTTAATGCAACATGATGAACAATTGAGGGTGTAAACATCAAAACACAGGAATCTCACACCAATCAGAGAGAGAAGGCCCAGTCTCTCAGGAACACAGAAGATTTAATCTGTGACCATAATCTGTGACACATAAGGGAAGGCACATCACTCTAACACTGCATGCATGATGTATAACCATCTACTGACAATGCCCCACTCCAACCCCCATCCCACTCGTACACACACAGCCCACTAAGATACAGGGAAAGAATGTAGTGCCAAGCTGTTATGAAGAAAGCAGGACACACAGAAGCGCAGCAGTGGTCATGTGACTTGAGAGGTGTTCTTCCCTTAAACCATCCCATCTCCATGCTTATTTTAAAGAAGCCAGGAAAAGGCCCTCTTCAATGCTGCAGTAGCTACGAGCCCCCAGCATGAAGCTAGTGTGTGGAATTTTGATCACCGTTCCCTGCGATGTCAGGGGCTCTCCAGTGGAAGCCAGATGTGTAACACCAGTTAGTGGGGTATAAATGTATGAATAACAGACATCCTTTCCTTTCTGCATTTCACAGAAGTGAGGGAGGAGAGAAACAAATAAATAAAATCCACGTTAAGCATAGGCTCATAACAACATAAAGATGTATAAATATTAAAATGAAGATTACATTTGATTGCAGGTTAACACAACTTAGGTTTCTTAAAAACTTGTCTCTATTTTGCTGCTCACCAGGCTAATTTGTATTTTTTTCCCCTGCAAACAGGTGCAATAAATTAATCAATACAATATGTCTCATTGAAAAATCTGAGCACTTGGTCAAATGGGGTTAAAGTTAAGAACAAACGAAATCATCTTTGAGAGTCATTAAGAAAGCCCTTTCTTTCTATATTTAGCATAATTTTAATGGTCAGCAGTCATATTTAAAATTAGAAATTAAGCTTCTGTATATCTGCTCACTCACATAATCTGAGAAATTCTATGGTAATTTATTGAAACACCTAATTTAAATTGTAATCTTTTTACATTTTAAAAAGCAAAAAAATAAAAATAAAAAACCCCTACCTATTTAGAAATTGTTGCTATCTTCCCTATGTACTTTTCTCTACTGTCAATAAAATATAGGCTAGTAATAGGGTCATATCAGCTCATCAAAAAAATGCAAATTTGCTTATCTATAGCTGATGATAGTAGGTAACTTCACCTATTTTATTTTTTGTATAAGATGAGGTTTGAGTCATATGTGGCATGCAATTTAGTTAGCAGATTTTTAATTGTTCAAAGATCATTTATGTATATTACCATTTTCTCTCTCCCTCATCCTATTCTTAGCAGGTCAGAATATGTTTACCCTTCTGTTAGCATGTCTTTATTATTTTAGGCTCTAGGTCCTCCTTTAATTTGTTTCCTCTTGGGGAAAATAAAGACTATGGGGCTCACTGGAGATAATGCAGGTATCAGTGATTTTATCTATAAAGTGGAAACAAATGTCAAGAGTTGCTATCAGTGGAGCCACTGATAATTGTGAAATACTGTAATTATACACCTTCTAATTGTAACTTCCTCGTCAGCTCAAAAGGGAGGCAAATACTTATTTTTAACTCAAAGAAAGAAATAATATTTATGCACAGTTACGTTTTTCAATAGGAATTTACCAAAACTTTTTGGAAATGTCATAGTCATTTGGCAATATGTACTGGTAGGAATGCAAGCCATATAATCTAAGGCATGGAGCAAAGTCTGAATTAACTCCTCTAGAATATTTCTTGTATTTTTGAACTCTTAGACCTTAGACAAGCTGTTTACTCTCTCTGGAATATCCTGTTGCTTATTTTCTAATATAAATACTACTTGTCCTCTAAGATCCAGCCTACATTGTACCAGGTGCAAAAAATATTCTCCAAGTTCCTTAATCAGAAACAATTTCTTCTTTCCCTAAACTTTTAATAGCCTTATTGAGATAAAATTTACCTACCATAAAATTCACTCATTTTAAGAATACAGTTTTATGACTTTTAATGAATTTATATGGCTATACAACTATCATCACAATCTGGTTTTAGGTTTACCTAAACTCTTAAAGCGTCTTATCTGAACTTCTATTATAAGAGTTACCACAGTTACTAATATTCCAGTTATTGATATGGGTCCCTAAATATATTGTAGGTTGTGGAAAGAAAAGATTTAGCTTTAATTCTCAGTATATTCTCTTTCTACTATGTCAACATAGTACTTTATACACAGTAAATATTAGCTATATTTGAATATTTGTATATTTTGTAGTAATTACAGTTTTTCTAATCTCAGCAGATTAAAAATGATTTCTCAACAGTATGATCATAGCCATTCCTGTACTAACTTAAAAATAGTTTTTACTTATTTGGGTCTGCTAATATCAAGAGATATAATATGAAAATTGTGTGAATTATACCTAAAAAATATATGGGTAACCTACAGAATGATCTTAAAAGTTTGGAAAACACATTACTATTATTATTACTTAAGTTTATTGGAGTCCAATAAAAGTTATCCTATACCAAAATTTTCACTTCAGGTTAAGAAGATTCCTTATTTTCTCAGAGAACAGTATATTCTATATCTCATACAGTCAGGTCAGTAGAATGAGAGATTATAAAAGTTTCATTTTACTTTTTCTATCTTATTAAATTTATTTAAGAGTAATCTGCCTATAAAAGCACAAACTTTATTGAATGCCATTTACTCATAAAAATAAAACTTAAGAAGATAGAAAAGAACCTCCTTGGCATTTACTCAGATTATTTGCCTCTTCAGCCTACCCCAAACCAGAAAGGTTTGATTTAAACAAATTAAGCCAATGCTACAATTGCAGATTTTTAAATTCTATTTCTTTCTTTTCCCACTTCTTATAACAAAAATGGATAATTGGTCTAGAAATACTGTATTCCATAGTTCCATTCATTCATCACTTTATCTATAAATTTGGATACAAGTATTGGGCTCCTCTAATTCTATTAACAACTCATTTGTGTTCACTTAGATTTATGATATCACAACACAAATGCAACCACAGAACTAAAGTTTTTGGTTTATTTATGACATGAAAGGCAGCATGATAACAGGTATGGTTTCTAATATTGATTTTTTCTTTTCCTAGCTGTATGGCCTTAGACTCAATAATCAACACCTCAAGATTTATTTTCCTAATCCATAAAATGGGGGAAAATTAAGTAAGATAATGTATGTGAAGGTGAAACTACTATAGATGAAAAAGAACAATACAGATCTATGTTATTGTTATTATCCTTATGTATGTTGGTAGAATCTGAGGCACAATGAGAATAAAGAATTTGCTTCAGATTATGCCATGAATCAGTGACAATATAATGGCCAATTTCTAGACTGTATTTCAAAAAAGGCTGAGCTAAGGTCTTAGGTTATCTTTGCAAGGATTAATCTGCTTTTGTTTTTTATGATTTTAGCTAAGTTACCTCATTTCTATGGAAATTAGTTTCCTCAACTGCAAAATGAGGATATTTCCAGGTGTTTAAATTGAGGTTGATGGACCCCTTGAGAGAATCTGTGGATATTTGTCCGGGGGGTCCATTCACTGGAATAAAGAAAAAATTTATAATTTTTATATTCATCCAACTAAATAAATTTTAGTATTTCCCTTCATTATGAGCATAGGTGACAAGCCACAATAATATTAGCAGAACCTATTGCTTTGAGTTATTATGAGTATCTTAAATTATTGTCATGTTCATCAAGATTTCAAATTACAGTAGTCTAATTACTTACTGTTAGGTTTTATTATCTAATGGATAAAGCAGTATTTTATCATAACTTATTTTATACGTATTTTGATAATGATTTCAATTAGTTCTCTTTGTAATTCTATATATTTATTATATATATTTTAAAAATATATATATTTTTTGAAAATGAAGAGATTTCTACATAGGTCCAGGGGGGAAAAAGGTTAAAAAACTGAGGACTAGGTAATTTCCAAGCTTTCTTTTATGTCTAGAATTTTGTAGCTCTAAGAATCTTTCTTATCTCTATTCATCCAAAATAGGGGGCATGCAGGAGGCAGCCAATCAATGATTCTCTCTCATCATTGATGTTTCTACCTCTCTCTTCCTCTCTGAAATCAATAAAAAATACATTACAAAAAGAAAATCTGTTTTACTTGCTCTTTTCCCATTGGTTTAGATAAATAATTAAATGAAATAATCATTTAACAGTCATCACATCTAAAACTCTCTAACCAAATGTAAACGTACACACACACACACACACACACACACACACACTTCTATAGTTAACTATTCTTTGAACTCTTAGTCATTTGTTGATCACAGATAGAGAGCAACAATTCTATTATCTATGTACTAGTGGCCCAGAGCACAAATTTGTGCATGTTGAAATGAAATTAATTAGAAGAAATATTTTAATATCTCTTATTTTCCCTTTCTCTATAATAGAAGTGTCAACTAAATTCACGATTGACAATAACAGGTGGAAACACACACGTGTGATTGGTGCCAGTGAGAGCTTTATATGTATTGCGCATGTGTGCATCAACTGAGCCTTTTATAGATATAGAACTTGCTTAATTAGACCTACTTTCTGATTTAGCTAAACTTTTTCCAGCCCAGTGAAGCACCCCAACTTCTATTTCAGGTACTTGTCAACAACACAGCAGTAAATATCAACACGAAGCAGATTATTATTGTAGACCACGTAGGAAGAGCAAAAGGTAAAATACTTAAGTGCAGCAGTGTTTGACTATATTCTGTGCAGTGAGAAAACCTGAAGTCATTTTCAAGGTCCACCATTTCTTACTTCTTTTCAGTCAGGTCAAGTTTCTAAGCTTTCTAAATCTCTGTTTTCTGGCTAACAAAAAGAAAACAGGATTCCACCGAGTCTCCTATCTACCTACTCCCAGACTTCTGTGAGGATCAAATGAGATGAGGCACGGGAAAACGCTTCACAGACATTTGGTTACATTGTAAAGTGTTTGCACCTGGCTATAAAGCAAGTCGTGTTCCTGGGTTGAAGAAACTGTAAAGAGGCTAGTTGTTGCTAGGGAGAGGAAGCCTGGCATTGCTATGTGACATCATTACCCAGAAGGTGGGAAGGACACTTAGCATATTAGCCTTTTATATATATAGATAATGTAAGTCTTTGAAGGTGCACAGACAATATTTATAAGCAATACACTTTTGTAAATCTTTACCAGAAGATTATTCTTAAACATTTTCCACATCCTACATAATTAGAGGAATATGCTAATTATTCATTATGCCATGTGGTGTAATGACTGACCACATAATGACTGGATCATGGATCAGCAGGAGGGTGGGACAGCGAGCTACAAGTGGGCGGCGGAGAGCTACAGGAGGAGACAGGGCAGCAAGCTGGGGGGGGGGCAGGGGGAGCTACAGGAGGGTGGGGCAGTGGGCAGAGAGCTACAGAAGGGCAGCAGAGAGCTACTGGTGCACGGATTTGTGCACAGGGCTATTAGTGGTTGTATAAATTATTATAGTCTTAAGTTCCCTGAGCTTTCTTAAATAACCTAGAAGGGTAGAATATTGCTATGTAATTAGGGGTAAATGTGAAGAATTCCTTTTGTTTTCAGGATTGACCTCTTCTAAAGTAAGTCAGAACTATAACAGGCACAGAGTTGTTGAAGTGGATTATATTTTTCATTGTAAATCAAAAGCCTATTTATGGTGCTGTATAGGTAACTTGGTGAGTTCCTTATTCCTAAAGAGAACAATATAATATGTAGAACATAACTAAGAATTAAACTGGTTATCACCAGGTCTCAAAGGAATATGAATATGAACAGCAATGATGAATATTCTTAATATATTTCCTATATAAAGCTTTACTTATAAATTGAGCCACTATCAATCACCTCTATAAAATATGTAATCTCTGGCTGATTTCCCCTTGGTAACAACAATATTTTTGAGTTGATGTTTGTCCTGAGAATTTTAATGTTAATATGATAAATAGGAGGAAAATATACTACCTAGTTGTATATATAAAACAAAGCTAAATAAAATATTTTTTTACTAATAGGGATTTTGGGTTATTCATAACACTATTTCTCAATCTTCAGATAAATAACTGATTATTTTACAAAGAAATTTATATCCATTCTAGAGATGAAAAAGTAAGGGTTGTTACTGTCTTTAGATCACACAGTAAAGTAGGGAAGAGGAGCAAAATATGCCACCCCAAAAAGTTCTCCTTTAGCATGTGGATTATTTTGAGTTGAGGCAATCAAGACCCAGCAGACTCAAAAAAAACTTTTACCTCTCCTTTACCTACCTAAAAAAATTTGATTGGGGGGGGTGGGGAGCAGGGAGAAGGGGTTGGCTCAGAGAGAGAGACAGCTGTTACCAGAGGTAACTTTCATTTGAATAATCTATCTGTATGGCAGGGCAAACATCTAATTACCAACCATCTGCTATTCTTATTGTCTTGTGAATTACCTCCTACCATTTGAAGCCTCAAGTTCCCATTCCAATCCTAGGCTCTGGAAGGCATATAAGCCACAAATACCTTGTGTTGGTTTCATATATTTATGGAACTCCCATATGCACAAAATTAAAAATTTGTTTTTCTCCTATTAATTTATATTACATCAATTTGATTATTAGAACAGCCAAATGACCTAGAAGGGTAGAATATTGCTATGTAATTAGGGGTTATATTTTCAGGATGATGTTTTATTTTAGATACTTTTTTTTAAAAGAAAAAGCTAAATATTCATGTGTAGGAAGAAGTAAATTAGAAGGGGTATTCTTTCTTAGAACATTGTTTAATTTAGACTTATAGGTAGTTTAAGTTGTTTTAGACCACTTTAATTACCTTACAAAAATATGCATTTGCTCCATTTACATTACTGGTTTTGCTCCTTCATACCAGTTATATGAAGTTAACATTCATATAACTCATTTATATAACTCACCCTGTATTTAGCACATGTACCCAATACAGTATTTGTGTGCGTGTATTCTGTTTCTATCAGCACAAACCCCAAATCCTTCAAATCATGCTACTAAATAAGTATTTTAAAAATAAATATAAGCAGGAATATATCAAGGTGTCACAGAAGCAAAAGGGATCCTGAAAATAGAGAATCATTCAAATGCAGGGTCAATATATGCCACACATGTAGAAAGAACATATTTCTAATTTTCTAACATATAATGTATTACTGTTTTTATAATTACAATTCTATGCAAAGGGAACTTGAGCTTTGTCATAACTTTTTAAAAATCTAAAGACATTATAATAAACATTATTATTTGTTATATCTAGGTGGTCAGCATATGGGTGTTTGTTACTTATTCTTTGTTATATATTTGAAGTATTTCATTAAAAAATGAGAACTGCAACAAAAAAGAGAAAAAAGGGAACTGATTCACCAAAGGATATTTAAGTGAGGCTGTGGATATCAAGAAACCCTTTAGGTTAGATTTCTCAAATTCAGAGTTTGGGATCACCTCGATATTCTTTTGCTTTCTTTATTCTATAAACAAACACAATGCCAATGTTTTCAAACCATATTATTTTTCACCCTTGGCTAAGTATATATTGAATGGAGAATGCTGTTCAATTGTTACCACTGTCCTTGACTGTTTTGCCATTCACCAATTTATTCCCTTTACTCTTCTCAGGGTTGCTTCAGGGAGCTTTGCTATTCCTTTCATTGCTCACTTATTGCATAAGGAATACAATCAAGTCAAACTGCAGAAACACATCCACCAGAGTTTTCCAACTCTTAAATATCTTATATACTAATTGTTCTTAAAACTTTCCACATAGGGAATTCTTTAAAGATAATTATTCCTCCTATATATGCTTCTTTATTCTTTATCTACTTTAGAGTCTCCATAGAATTTCCTTTCTACTCTTCTCAATACACCATCCTATTATTTCTTTGCATTAAATATCAACAGCATTTAATATGGGGAAGATCAAAGGTATTTTTTTCTCTTTGCTTATCCATATTCTTTACTGAATATGTGAAAAACAAGCCAAACATTATTGAAAATGAAAGAAAAATAGAAACTGCTATTGAAAATGATACATTTGATTAAAAAATTTTTTTTTAATTCAAACCTCTTAGTATAGTATTGATTGACCATTATTTTATTTGCTCAAATCAGCCTCACTCAATTGTTGATCGATTTATTCTGAGTCATCAATACATTCTTCCTCAGTGCTTTCCCAGTATATACATCTATAATAAAATATTTAGGATTATTTTACAGTCTATAGTCATAGGAAAATTTTGGAATTAACTGGCTTTACAAATCTGTAACCCTAAACTCATATTAGCATCATGTTTTAACTCAACTAAGCTAAAAAAGGCACATATATTCTTTTCATAAATAGTATTTTCACAGGGCCACTACATGACTTAAAATTTTTATAGGTATAAATGTTATACCTAATTAATTCATTTTCTTTCAGATTATCTGTCCCATATTCCTGTGAGATAGCTGGCCTAGAATATAGGAACAATATATGGCTGTTATTTATTCTTTGCCATATTTAAATACTAAAGCAGCTATGCTCATCCCATTTTGTTTCTTTATAGCAAACTGAGATACATATGTTCATTTAAACATTAAAGTTCATACTCTTTATCACTGGCTGAGATGGGTTGGGTTATTTATAGAAAAAGGAAAGGAAAATAAGAAACAGGTAGAGATATAAAGATAGGTCATTTCTATTAAAAAACACATATACACACAGGAAAGAACGGCACAGAAAAGAGCGAAGTGTAGGGAACTGCGGTAAGAAAATGGGTCAATGTAAATTAGGGAATAAATAACAGAACAGGGATTCTTCTATGGTATTTTCCTCTTTCTACTTCTTATTTCAACCTTAAAATACCAATATCATTTGTGATCTGACATTTTCTTTTCAAGTAATAGGCCAGAGTCAAAAGACATAGCTTATAAAATTTTAAAAGGTATGTGTCAGAGTAACAACAGGTATTTTGAACCACATCATGACTTAAGAGCAATAGCAACATTTCTCTTTGTGGATGGGATATTTAAAAGAAAGCCAAAGTGACTTCAAACATTAAAGCAATGACATAGTATAGCTACATCTACCAGGATAAATGACTCAATAAAGAACAAGTAGATAATTCTAGCTGGGGAATATTTCAGAACAAAGCATTGAAACAGAGCTCAGTTATATTTAAAAGTTAGGTAATTGCAAATGAAAGGATAGTGATATTGATGGACTGAAACAGTGGTACTTATATATACCCAAGAACTCTTTAGAAATGTTACAATCACTGACCTGTAACAGTGAGAATGGCTATAGAGACCCTTGCTATATATATATGGTGGAAGTTGAGGTTGAATGAATAACACAATATTATTTTGACTTGTCTTTAAACACACACACGTATTTTCATTGATTTCAGAGAGGAAGGGAGAGGGAGAGAGAGATAGAAACATCAATGATGAATTATTGATCAGCTGCCTCCTGCACATCCACTACTGGAGATTGAGCCCGAAACCCAGGAATCTAACAGTGACCCCCTGGTTCATAGGTTGGCACTCAATCACTGAGCCACACTGGCTGGGCTTGAAGTGTCTTTTGAACTCTTAAAATGTGCTACATGGCTCTAAAAAAGATGTACCAGGGAGAGTACAGACAAACTTGCTATATATAAAGGGAAATGAGCTAATGGGGGTCATTTAGAAAATTCTGAGCTTCTGGTCAGATTTTTTTTTTGTGTTTAAATTTCATTAGCCTACATATCAACGATTGGAGTAATTGACAGTTGTGTGGTTCAATTACTGTACCCACACTGATTTTCTTTGGGAATATTCTGATATAAATTAAGCAACATAATAATAATTCATGTTCACAAAAATGATTTAGGAATATAAAGATTAAATGCCCAATTTCAGGAACATTCATCTTCTTCCTATCTTTTCAAGATAAAACTTTAAAGTGAAAGGAAAATAGGAATTTTTTTCCACCTGGAAAAACAGCATCTAGTTTATTTATTTGCTAGTAAACAAAAAATGCATACATGAAATAAGATGACTACTTACTGGAATTAATGAAGGGTATTGATCACATGATAGTTAAATCAATGCTTCTAATACACAGTTAAAATATCAAAGGCAATTATAAAGTTTGTTTAACCAGTTAACTGCTGCAATATTTTGAATTTAATTTAAAAAGGCCCGCTGCTTGTGTCTATAGATGTTTATGGTGTACAAATGGTTAAAAAACAGATTGGTACTGTTATGGATATAAAGGAGTTAAGACATGTTTGATATATTTAAAGCTGTCTGATTAGGCTGGGAAATTTGATAAGACAAAGTCAGTCTTACTTTGACTCAATTACTTCAGACTCTAAGCAAATATTTGAGCTTGAAGACTGACTCAACATTTCCTCATACATCTCTTTCAAGCCTCCTTTTTTCTCTTTCATACTCTCCCACTCATGTGCATTCTTTGAGGGATGCCTACCACCACAACTGCGAAGTACCAGTGACTAATTTAGCAGCATCTGACTGCAGAAGACCATTTTTACCTCAGTGCCCACTTTTATTCTTGGGGAATTCCCTTCTCTGTCAAGCACTGTATAGAAGCCCATCATCTATTACTGCAGCTTCAATACCAAATTCAAAAGACTAGATTGCTATAGGAATTTTTCTTTTGGTGAGATACATACACAACAGTCTTCTCACTGAGCCATGTGTTAGCTCATGCCATGCTTCTCATCAAAAACAGCGAGGCATGGCAGCCCAAACAGAATTAGATTTACATGCTATGTGCTGATATAGCAGCAAGTTGCCAAAGACGGGGGAAAAATAAAAGCATCAAGCCCAATTTTTATGACTCTAGGCAATATTGAGTGCAGAAAGGCATGGACAAAATTTAAAAAATAGACTCTTATCCTAAGGCAAACTTAGAAATAGGACAAGGAAAACTGCTAATATAATTTAAAACTATGGCTATAAAAGTTCATGTGAATCTGAATTTCATTCAGGGTTTCATGGAACACGATTCCAAAAATATCTTTAAGGTCTTTCTGAATTCACCCTTGTTCTTTAAGTTGCTACTCATGGTCTGCAACTATTTGATAGGAGAAATTAGAATAAGTGATTTACTTTTTAAATACTGAAGCAGAAAATGGGATGAAAAACCAACACTTGTTTCCTTTTCCCTATTTTCTCCTTTTTCTCCATCCTTCCTCTTTTTCTTTCTTAAAATGCAAAACACTTGAGTATTAACATACCACTCTCAATTCCAAGGGATATATTCAATATTAGTTTCACTATATGTAATATAGAGCCAACTGTTTTATTATAAAATAATCTTATTTTATATAATAACTTTATTATGTTTCATAATCCTTTGCTTTCTGTAGTAACAAGTCACATGAACATTAAGTCAAAAGCACTTACATTTCAAAGGCTGTATGTGATTTCAATTTATCATTCAATGCACTGATATTTACTCCTGCATATAAAATATCTCACTTACAAATTAAATATGAGTTTGGATCCATTTAATGGATCCAAAATATTTAAGCTAAAGAGAAGTCAGTATGATAAAAATGAGCATACCTATAAAATACTCTGACATCATATACATGTAATTATAGAAGTTGAACTTTTCAAAGCGAATGGAAAGGACATTAAAATGACATTCTCCATTTTTTATTTCTAGTGTAGCCTCTTGATGATGATAGGGTATCTTGGGGAAACCCTCCCAACACTTCTCTATAATTTTTAATTCTGTAATTCTTGTAAAAAATGAGAATAAAATACTATTCCTGGCTGGTTAGCTCAGATGGTTAGAGTGTTGTCCTCATATGCCAAGGTTGCAGGTTTGATCTCCAACCAGGGCACAATAAGAAGCAACTGATGAGTGCATAAATAAGTGGAACAACAAATCTCTCTCTCTCTCTAATCACTAATTTAAAAAATTTTTAAATTAGAAAAATGAGAATAAAACAAAAATTCTGTCTTAGATGCAAAAAGATAGAGTTGAAAATTTTTTGAATAATAGGCATAATACTATTATTAAGAATATAAACATTACAGATTAATATACATTGGAGAATGATGGCCACAACTGTAAAGTAGGGTAGGAAACATTTATTACATAACACATGGGAAAGACTACTAGTATGCTTAAAATGAATTCCATAGAATTCAAAATATGCCCTTACAGTGAATTGAGTGGACTCAAAATACATTTCTTAAATTCCTTTTTGTAGATTATATATCTCTTGTATATGCTATTCATTCTGACCTATGATGTTTGCTGAATTCTTTCTCAATGTCTCATATACCACTCAAATATATTTGATAACTTAGAGCAGAGAAGAGCATTTGAAGGGTGAAAATTTGCATTCTCCTCCAATAAGTAAAGTTAATGAATAATAATATCATTCTTTGCCTTTATCTCTCCCTTCCAAAGAGATCTGCACTTGGCAAATAAATTAAATAAGGCTTTCCATCAAGTTAGAATAATTGACACCATCTCTGCATTAAAAAAAAATGGCCTAAAGAAATATTATGGCATTTTTAAAGTTATATAATAAGGCCTCAAGATCTCAAATCTATTCTAGGAAAATCTGCCTTAAGCAAGTTCTTTTTTGGGACTTGACAATAATTTGGTGAATTATAAAATAACTCCCCCATGACTATTTTGTGAACACAGGGCCCAAGAGTGATGATTTTCCTATAGACTTTTTTGACGCTAACACTGAATAGCTTTAATTTTCAGCCTGAATACATAGAATATGATTTTTTTAAAAAATACAAACAATATCCAATTTGTAAAATTCTTAAGTGAGGCCCCATTTTGAATTTTTACTCTATTCTCTATATAATTAATAAAGCAATATCTTCTCTGTAGTAGAGATGCCCAATAGATACTTGATTAATCATAACCTATTGGTAATGTTAGAAAAACTCAAGGTATAAATAATCAAGTAGAAAAAAACACAATCATATCAATTTCAATTTTTACATTCACCTAGCACATCAAATTCATTACAGCCCTGGCTGGGTGGCTTAGTTGATTGGAGTATCATCCTGTACACCAAAAGGTTTCAGGTTTAATTCCTAGTCAGGGCACACATCTAGGTTATGGGTTCAATCCCTGGTCGGAGTCATAAGGGAGGCAACCAATCAATGTTTCTTTCTCACACTGATGTTTCTCTCTCTCTCCCTCTTCTCTTTTCCTCTCTCTCTAAAATCAATAAAAACATATCCTCAAATGAGAATTTAAAAAAATTCATTACAAACTTTAACCTCAAAGTATGTGTTGTTGTTTTTTAAATCTGCATTTTTGTACTCTGACTGAACTTAATGTAGGAAAACAAAATGAGCAGAGGATAATCAAGATCAAATTCCTTTAAACTGGTACTATTAATACTTTAACAGGATTAAAGTCACGTTTGCTACATTCATGATAAATTAGCTTTCTCATGAACAGACCAGGTAGTACAAATAACCTCTTTTAATTCAGAGTCAGACATCTATCTTTCTCAGTTGGTTCAAATACCTATATATTGTTTACAAGAGACTAAGGACACAGAAGGCATGTAATAAGTTAGAAAAATCAGCATTCATTAGGAAGAGGTATTAGAAATAACACCACACTATAAAAACCTATTGAAATTTAACTATACAGGTATAAACCATTGATAAAAATGTCCAATTTATAATTTCATTCAACAATGGTTGATGCTGCTGGGAAGAAATCCTTGCCCCAAGTTGCCAGAGTTTCCCTCTCCCTTTCCCTTCCACCATAATGAGTATTCTAAGGAAGATGTCCCATTTGAGCTGCTGAAGGAAGAAAACAGAATGTAAGACCTGTTGCTGTTTAGAATTTGTCAGGGTAAAAATGCCTTGGAGTAGGCTGGATTTTATTAGAGGTTAAAATGCATTTTCTCAAGAAATAATGTTACAAACAGTATATAAATCTCTGTATTAATCCATATCTTTTTGACCCTCAATTCAATTAAACTATAGTGCTATTTCAACTTGTTAAGGGTAATATAAACTTCTGAGTGCTAGCCTAGAAATCTGGTCACTATTTATTACGTTATTTTCATGGCAAAATGATTTGCTCCACTTATAAGGCAAGTACCTACAGAGTATCTACATATATAAAAGCCTAAGAGACTGGCTGACTGGCCGCTATGAGGCGCACTGACCACCAGGGGGCAGACGCTCAAGCAGGAGTGGAAACCACAGGCATGGAGCCATGGAACAGACTGATGAATCTCAGAGGGAAGGGATAGAGGGGTAGGCGGGAAGAGATTAACCAAAGATCTTATACTAGTATGCATACTAGAGGCCGGGTGCATGGACTAGTGCACTGGTGGGGTCCCTCAGCCTGGCCTGTGAGGATTGGGCCAAAACTGGCTCTCCAACATCCCCCAAGGGGTCTCAGATTGCGAGAGGGCACAGGCCAGGCCTCTAGTTACATATAATGGAATTCAAGAACAATAAAATGATGGGGTTCAGGACATACTACCCCCCCAAATATGGCACTTTGACATACTGAATATTTTAAAAAGAAGAAGTTTAAGAAAACAGCAGAAGCAAGAAGGTCTTTCTGTCTCTCCCTTGCCCTCCTTCCCTAAAGCAGATCATAAGACCTTTAAGTGAGAGGTGCTCTCCCTATAGTCTGAGGAAAGGAGCATCCTTATCTCTAAGATGACGGGACACTGAGAAGAATCAGAACAAACAGGCCTTGCTAAGTTTCCCCCCGTTTACTACCCTTAGCTCATATTCTTTGACCTCTCCTATTTTTCCACGAATGTCCACTTATTATTAAAACTAGCATAAAAACACACAGGCTTACCTATTTCTTTGGGTCTTCATTTTGTTATGAAGGCTTCTATGTCACGTAAAATTTATAAAAATGATGTTGTATGGTTCTCTCCTGTTAATCTTTGTTAGGCTAATTTTCAGACCCAACCAGGGACTATAACAGTGTCAAAGAAAATATTTTCCTGCCCCAAAATAACAATTATAATAAAAAGTACTAATCTTATTAGCTATAATTGTTAGTGGAGTGGTGTGTAGGTATGCTAAGTAATACAGAGACTAAAGAGAAAAGTGATTTTGGAGAAAAAAGGCAAGAGAAAATCTGGGAAAGAAGTCAACTGGCTAAATGAAAAGAAATAGATGTTCATATATAGCATATTCAACATACTTGACCATAACTAGGAAAAAGAAGCAAGCAGGAATGTGTACAAGTGTTTAGGTCAAGGTGATAGTGAAGTTAATAATACTTGATTTTTTAGTCAGAGTGTGGTTAACCATATGTAAAACATATTTTACTGCATGACAAATGTAGCAGCTACTATGTCCAACAGTTAGTTCAAACTAAACATAACTTTACCTTTGTACCTATAGTAAATATTTACTGAGTACTTACACCTATCAGGCACTGTATCAAGCAGTATTAAGTGATTAAATACATAAAGTACCCTTAAAAGGAAGTAATATTCCCATTTTATAGGAAAATGCAGACAAGTTAACTTTCCTAAGATTGCAAAGCTAGTAAGAGGCAGGGTTGGGTTTCCAATCTAGTGCTGGAATTCAAATCTAGCCCAAACACAATTTTGTTTTAAAGCATTATGCTGCATTCATCTTCAGTAAATTTACTTCAAGACTGTGAGAAAACCAATAAATATTAATAACTGCCAAAGCGTGAACATCTTTGGAATATGGTGAGATGCTGGTTAATCTTGATTCTTTTAGAAAAATAATAATTAAAAAAAAAAACTTCTCAAATAAATACATGCCTCATATTCTCAAATCTTAAAATTGGCATGATAAGCATGAAGCTATTTAGGTATTTTAGTGTCCTCAAAATATGGCAATAAGGAGAATTCCCAAAGAAGAAATTTTAAGTATGGCTTTAAATGACAACTGGCCTCAAGAAATACTGAACTACGGAGAAACCAAGATGGCGGCACAAGTAAGCACCTAAACTGCTGCCTCGCACAACAATTTCAAAACTACAACTAAAAGACAGAACAAACACCATCCAGAACCACAGGAAAGCTGGCTAAGTGGAAATTCTACAACTAGAAGGAAAGAGAAAAGCTCACAGAGAACTGGAGGATTGGCAAAGGGTTGAGGTATGGCAAAGGGTCTTTGTGCGTGCAGAGAGGAAGGGCGGCTGAGAGCCTGGCTGACTTTCTCTGGCGGGAGGGGGGAAGGAAGCCCCCGATTGCACTGAACCCTAGTTCTGGGTAAAACCCTGGGGACCCAGGCTCATACAGGGGGAGTCTGGACTGTCAGGTAGAGAGAAAGGTACTCGGAGACTTGGAGACCCAGGGGAGCCCCAGAAGCTTTGGCTGGCTAGTGTTGCTCATTGGTTGAATGTAGACCCGTGAACCAAAAGGTCGCTGGTTTCATTTCTGGTCAGGGCACATGCCAGGGTATCAGGCTCAATCCTCAGTCAGGGGCATGCAGGAGGCAGCCAATCCATGATGTTTCTCTTATCAGTGCTTCTCTCTCTCTCTTCCTCTCCCTTCCTCTCTCTCTAAAAGTCAATAAAAACATATTTCTTATAAAACAGCTTCAATGAAAGGCATATATATGACTTATTTATCAATAGATAACACTAGATTCTTACTTCAATTTTGTTGAGAGCTAAGAAATACTTACTATTGGTTTAACAGCTTTTTTTAATTTTTTTGCTTGTGTACCAATTCTGATTCCCATCTGAATTTATAAAAGCATGATTTTTCATGGACTTTTAGTCCCTAGTGTTTTTCAAACATGATGTCAAGGAGACTGATTGGGATTACAGAGAAGAAAGCTGCACTGCTCTAGGTAAACTTCAGGTTTCAACAATAGGGGGAGAAAGACAATTCAGTAGTTCAAGATTCCCTTCTCTCCTATTACAACCAAGGTCAATAAGGAATTAGAGTTGTAGAGATTGGAACAACTATTTCATATTGATGAAGCCCATACTAAAAAAGCCTGGGCCAGCTACCTTTGTTATTTTAAAAAGTAGAATATCAGAATATGCTGTAGGAAAGCCAGTTAGGCAATGGAGAATTAAAATGTTTTAGAAGTACTGACCTAAAACAGTGATGTTCAACCTTTTTCATCTCATGGCACACATAAACTAATGACTAAAATTCTCCGGCACACACAAAAATATATATATACTAGAGGCCCGTTTCACGAAGAGATTTGTGCAATTGACCTTCATTTCCTTGGCTTCCAGCCCCGGTTTTCCTCCAGCACCTGGAACCCAGGCCTTCGCCCAGAGTCTGCTCTCTTCGTCTTCACTGCTTCGCTGCAGGCTCCGGCCAGAGTCTGCCGTCTTCGTCCTTGCTGCAGACCCTGGCTGGAGTCTGCCATCTTCGCCTTTGCTGTGGCCAGAGTGCCGCTCCTGTAGATCCATTCGTGCCACCCCTCACCCTCCCTGTCATAGCAGTTGTCCTGCCCCACCCGGCCACTCCACACCTGGAGCAGCTGGGCGGCCGCCATCTTTCTCCTTCTAATTTGCATATTCCCTCCTGATTGGCTGGTGGGCGTAGGAGAGTGATGGTTAATTTGCATGTTTCTCTTTTATTAGTGTAGATTTGCCGATCTGAGAAAAAAATAGGTGTAATTTTGATTCATTCACACCGATGGCTATTATCATGTTGGCTGTTATTTTTTTAAATTGACAATCTGAGGGAAAAGAGGTCAGTTTCTTTGACTAAATAATTAGGTATTGCAGGTATTAAAAATTCTTGTGGCCCACCAGTGTACCTCTTGCAGCACACACTAATTAAAAAACACTGACCTAGATTAATATATGCTTCAGGGAATTAAAAAATGCATGCACATCTTAGTTATATTTGACATATACAGAATGGGATATTTGAGACTGGGTTTGAACTCAGGACCTGGTTAATATGTGTTATTAAATGCTTACTGTGTGTGCTGTGTGGGGGAGAAGGTAGTATAAAACCCAAAAGAAGCTAAGTCAGTGTCTCTATCCAACCAAGTTCCTAGAATGATTCATGACCAAAGCAAGTGCTATATAAATAGAATAATGATGATGGACAGTGATGATCATAATAATAATGGCTGATTATGAGATCAACCCAGAAGAGAACACTGTGTTTCAATAGAACTTCTTGTGATGAAGAAAATATCCTAAATCTATACTTTGTAGTATGGTAGCCACTAGTCACAAGTGACTATTAAGAACCTGAAATGTGACTGCTGCAATTGAGAAACTAAATTTAAAATTTTATTTTATTTTAGTGAATTTAAATTTAAAGGCTACATGTGGCTACAGGCTATTATGTTGGAAACAGCAGATATATAGTGAGAAATGAAACAGAGAATCTGACAGCGAATCAAATTGATCACCAACATGTAAGCAACAGTAAAAAAACAGTCAAAAAGGCAGGAGGAAAAGCAATATAGGAAAATACTGTCTTTAAGCACAATTAAATTTCCTTGAGATGAATGGGAATTGGTAGAGAAGGTTTTCTGGAGGAAGATGTGCTAGAGTTATGGAGGAAGAAAGAATAGCACAAATCTATCTATATAAAAGCTTAATATGCAAATTTACCGAACCATGGAACAACCAGTGGAATGACCTGTCACTATGATGTGCACTGACCACCAGGGGGCAGATGCTCAACCCAAGAGCTGCCCCCAGCCTGCAGGCCCCGACTGGCAGTGGCGGGGGGGCAGGGCTGGTGAGTGGATGGTGCGAGGCCAAGGCGGGTGCACCCGGGGCCCCTGATCGCCCCACTGGTTGCCCCAAAGATTGGCCCTGATCACCGGCCAGGTCTAGGGACCCTGCCCGTGCATGAATTTTGTGCACTGGGCCTCTAATAATGGCCAATAAAAAGGAAGAAACAATATGACAAGAAGGTTCACCTTGATTGGAATTGTAGGTAAATGATAAGAAGTGGCCAATTGTCCTTGTTTGCCTGGGATTGAGGGGGTTCCTGGTATGTGGAACTTTCAGTTTTAGGATGTGGTACTTTCAGTGCCAAAATCTGGAAAGTCCTGGGCAAAGTTGGAGGAGATGGTCACTTTTAGAAAATAATCTATACTAATAAAAGGGTAATATGCTAATTAGACAGGAAGTCTTCAGTCTTCTGGATGTCCTTCCTGACAAAGCCGGGTGCGTGGCCGGCCTGCAAACTGCCCTTGGCTCCTTGCCCAGGATGGCCCCACCCCTCAGCAAGGACCTCCCCACCCTTATTCAGGGCCCTTTTCAGGGCAGGCCTGCTGGCTCCCCACCCATGCACCAGGCCTCTATCCTATATAATAAAAGGGTAATATGCAAATTGACCCTAATAGCAGGACAACTAGAATGACTGCTGGACCAGTCACTATGAGGTGCACTGACCACCTCTTGGTCCCTTTCCCTGGCCAGCAGGCTCTGATTGGTTGATGGCCACCTGCTGTGAGGGCGGGGCCAGTGAGTGGGTGGGAACAGCTGACCTCTTGGTCCCTTCCCCCGATAGCAAATGGGGAACAGGGAGTGGGTGGCGGCGGTAGGTGGGGACAGCTGCGGGCAGCTGGGGAAGATGGCACTGATCTCAGGCCAGACCTAGGGACCGTACCTGTGCACAAATTTTGTGTGCTGGGCTCTAGTGTTAGATAACAGTGGCTAGTCAAAGTATGAAAGACTTTGATAGAGAGGCATTTACTCTTGATAATAACTCAGAGGTAGGCTATTATAGCTTTTTTGATTGGAGAGCTGAAAGGAATTAAAGTGGCCTTGGGAAGATTAGTCTGACATAAGAGAAAAGAAGGATTATAAAAAGAGAATCCAGTTATTTAGCTACTCTCGTAATCCAAGTCTGAGGTTATTAGGGCTTTAAATATCCAATTTAGAGGGGACAAAAAAAGAGAAACATTTATGTAATGCTTACTATGTCCCAGGTACTCTATTAGATTTTACATAAATTATCTATAAATTCTCCCTGAAACCCAGATGTGGAAACTTTATAAACTTTAAAAAAGTTCAATGATTTATTTGTTTAAGGCACTCACCATTTCCCAGATATTTTTTGAGTTCCTCCTATAAGACATGCAAAGTTCACGACTTATTTTACTATAACCAGGGTTTGAAAGTAGAGCAGACTACAAAGTTTATTGTATGTATTAGAAGTAAGAATTAAAAGAAGATAATTTAAGGGAAGAAATAACAAAAATGACAAAATTTAATGACACACTGTCAGAGATGAAAACTAAAGAAGAGTCAAAACAACAGAGATTTCTATGCTGGGAAACTTTAAGAACATGATAAAAACAAGTGATTTAGACAGCATAGTTGGATATAATGAATTGACATCATAAAAAGACATTCAAAGAGGAGCTGGAACTACAAGTATGAATGCAAGCAAGATATGTCATTTTTGTGCATACCATAATGGCCAACATTTCTTTGGGCTCTAATTATATTTATAATTAATATGTTTCATTTGTAAAATAATAACATCATGATGATAAACTAATCTGTATTTGTATAAAGCTGGATTTCCATATAAGTATTTGATAGACTTTATTCATTTCTATTTTGATTTGGATTTTAGTTTTGTACTTAATTTTCTTATTTTGATCCAAACAATTTATATACTTCAATTCATTTTTAAAAATTCAAAAGTGAGGAAGGAGTCAAGAAACTTTGCTAGCAGCAGTTGCAGTGTTATAAAAAGCTACTATTTCTAAGAGATTTCTTTAAACTGTCTCCAAATTTCCAACTATTATATACGAACAGCATGAAAACAGTACACATTAACGTGAAAGGTAAGAGTGGAACATTACAGAAAATAGATAGAAATAAACAGAAAATTAATTATTAAAGATTTTCTAAGTGAGAATTTATATAATAGGAAATCTTAGGTGTAGAATATTCCGACAATGTAGAATATTCATTTTGTGAATATATATTGTATTATAGTTTCTTCTACTTTGAACAGTTTGTGGTCCATATGGTGTGTTAAAAATGGTCCTATCTTTTAAAACAGGAAATGTTATAGTCTTTAGAGTCCAGTTTTCTTCTTTCCCTCCCTCTCTTGCTCCCTTCCTTCCTTGAATATATAGATCTATTATCTGTAATTTAAATTATCTAAATCAATCTTGCTACTGGGAAATCTAACACATTAAAGATAGCTTTAAAAGATGTTTATTAACTATTTTGGTGTAGACACTGTTACAAATCATTAAAGATTTATATATAGTATGTATTCCCGCTTTGCAAATACAGGAGTGGGAAAAAGTAGGTTTACAGTTGTAATACAAATAAATAATCAATAATTAATAAATAATAATATAAGAATAAATTGTTTTATGTACCCACAACTATAAACCTACTTTTGTCCACCCATATATGTCAGAAAATAGCGCTATTTCGATCCAGAAGATAGTACTAAGTCTGGTTTTTGTTTAGGCTAAGAAAATTCTGAAGCAATTTTTTCAAAGTATTTTAAAAAATGAACACTGCTGAAACACTGTTGGAACAAAGTTGAGGGTTAGTTAGATATTTGGAAGGTGAGTTTTTCCCTTTTTTTAATGTGGCTTGAAGCGATGAACAATAGTGTACAACCTGAGACACTAATCTCATTATATTCATGATATTTTTATGCATTCTAAATGTGAAGCCAATTGTATAGATAAAAAATATAAGCTAGCAGATTACAATTACATTTGAGTAAGGCATAGTAGGAGCTCAATAAGTATATGCTGAATAACTAAGTACAAAAAATAATAATAAATTACACAAAGGGATGTTTTCTAACATTTCCTTAAAGTTTTGTATCTTATACAACCACATCCTCTCCTATAATAATATCCAAAACTATATAATCAATGTAAACTAAGGAAATATATACCGTGAAAGTATAAGACTGCTGCATGACATTCAGAGAGCTGATGACTTTTAATAACCCCCGAACAGTAGAAACCATGGTATTTAAGAAAAAATCCTCTGCCACTCACTTGGCAGCTTTTATAACTTTGGGCAAGATATCTAACCTTTTGAGCCAGAGCCTACTCATCTGTAAAATGAGGATGACAATAATATCTTTTCCAAACAGAGCTATAGTGAAGATTAATTAAGATAAAATAAGTGAGATGTCAAAAACAGACTTGTCATATTGTAAGAGAATTGTATTTTTTACAAGGAGCTATCAGTTACATGGAGTAACATTTGCTGAGCAGTATCATCCAGGTAAGGTTAGAAATTATCTTGTTCTTGTACAACTCATGGATAGATTCATTTTTGAACAGGGCTTATTATTTTTTAGTCTTATGAATGCCACAGAAGGTAGTGACATGCATTTGGTAAAGCATTAGGGTTTGGAGAAGTTATTTCTACGGTAGTGGAGGTAAGTGAACATGATGTAAATGTGAGGAAAAGAAGAGACTGAGCCGTAAAGGTTTGGCTACCTCCATAATGATGCTATAAAATATACAATGCATGTAAGCAACAGTCCCATCAAGAGGCTTTCATATGAAAAAACATGAGGACATTCCCTGAAATTCTAATAATTAAGGCTTATGGTCTAACATTTGTGAAATAGTCATTTACTAATTTAAGATGAAATAGAAAACAATTATAAAAGTTTATTTCTGTCCAGATGATTATCATATTAGAATGCCTAAGGAGTTCTTCATGGTATTAGTCTTTATTGCATCATAAATTAAACAGAATACCACCTACAGAGTCCACAGACATGTGGCACTGAGTGAAATATAGAAACCTACCACAAGTGACAAAAAGAGAAACACACTTCATGACAAATAAATAAAGCTCATGTGTCATAATGAAAGAAACAAACCCTGATAAAGCCAGAGTTCACTTAAGAGCTGAGTGCTATGGAGCAAATGCCACAGCATACACAATCCCATCCCCTGGAAGCCAGTTCCCATTCCAACCTGAGAGCCCTCCTGAACACATGCTGTCACAGAGAAAGTAATACCCTGATAGCTGCTGTAGGCTGTAATTGGAGATGATGCCAATGGTAGACTTCTTATACACTCTCATGGGAAATGGAGAATTGCCTGGATGAAGTGGCAGAAAGAAATGGGTTATATATACTTTTTTACACTGGGAATCGTAATCCTGGGAACTTAAGAAAAGACCTGTGAAAAATGTGATGAGATGACATAAAACTTCTCTTTTAAAAGTCTTTGCTGATATCACAAGTAATTCATTTGTCTTTCATTACTTTGCTTCTCACTACAACTATATATTTCAAGAAGAAATTAATTATCCACAAAATCAGTTTTAAGAGAAAAAAATCGGTAACAGCTGCAACTTACAAAAGACAGAAAATTAGAGAAGTTGGTTGTAATTTTACCAAATTTAAACTTTGTGAGGCTATGGGTTTAACTATGCTATTCCTTCAAGGCATTTTCTTAAATTTTAAAGTCAAAAGATTATATTCTGCCTGTGGTCTGCATATATTACCTGGTATTTTAGATACTGTGATCTTTCTATTTGTTGTTGTTTTGTTTTGCATAACATTATGAGAATATTTTTGCGGTAAGAATTAAGCTGACAATACTGGCCTGCACATGGTGGCCTGCACAAAGTGTAGAAATGTTATGTCTCTAAAGTAACAAACTAAGACCTTAAATCATAGGCTATTGAAGTCCTTTTAATTACTAGTCATATTTTGAGGTACATATACTCTTTCCTTTTAGCTACTTAACAGTGCCCCTGCTTTGGAAAGAATATTCAAAGCCTATTAATAATATTTTAATAAATATGGCTTATAAAAACAAAAAACCCATTTATGCTATGGTTTAACAGAGTAAGAATAAGAAATGAAATCCCTAAAAAGGGCAAAGGACACAAAGGTAAAATTTCAAGTAAAATATTTTGTTAAGAAAAACATGAATCTCGTGAGGATAAGCTCTTCTAGCTCATAAAAACCTTATAAAAATACAAGTATCCTTAATAACCTAGTTAGTATCTTAAAAAGGAAAGAATCTTTTGTTTTAAAAATATAGAAGTCATATTAACTTTTCATTAAATAATCAGTTTTGGATGCTTTCCTGTTTCTATGGATATTGGGTCAGAGTTGTCACTAATGTAATATAAATATTCAGCTACCAGAGACAGACCTTTACAGATTTGCAAACTGGAATCTTTGTCTTTAGCCAATTCAAGTTTAATAACAAATTATTTGTTCAAAGGAATCTTTATGTAATTAAGGTGGTGATAATAATCAATTGGGCTATTGGGCTTTAAGCATTTCAATACGATATAGTGATTGCCAGAAAAAAGTTACTCAGAAACAGTGCAGTATAAAAATATAGAAATTTCCCCCAAAACAGCTAACTTCTCCCCTTTCAGCCAAATGCAAAGTGCAAGGCAAAATAAATTAAGGCAAAAGGAAAATAAAATAAGAAAAATGGTGAGGGCGAGCATGTTGTTGACCATGTAATAAAACACGTGCAAAGTATACCTCAGATACACTATAGGTAGATGAGCACGAGGGAAGCCGAGCCTGGTTTTGCAGTAGGGAAAAGAAAACACTGTTAAAGAGGAAATGATAGCATAGTAAGGGTCTCAGAAGTTTAGATGGCTCCATCACCAACACATTTGCCAGATAGTAAAACAGCCTTATAATAAGACACCTGAGTTTGAAATCTCAAGGGTCAAGCTAGTTGAGAAGAACATTGTGATAAAAAAAAAATACCGGCTTATAAAAAAAATCCATGATGAAGATGCTCCCCTTTAATCAGAATCTGGTATAATCTTGTTGAAAAGATGCTAATTTAAGGTTAACAGGAAAGGACTTTTTCCTATGGTATCACACCCATCTTCATTGGCTTAATACTAGCAAACTACATGTGACATTATTCTTTAAAGAGGGCACTAAAGCCAGCTCAGTATTCTAATTCTGATTTCCTGTTCTTACTATTCCATTCTCAGTATTACTGAATATTTTTTCTCTATATATCTATACCTATACTCTATCTCTATTTATATGTACCCATAGCAATACCAAAAAAGATATGAAGTCTTAAACACAAACTCTTCTACAGACCTATCTTTTATCAGAATGCTTCAAAGATTTTTTAAAAACAATTATTTTATATTTTAAAACATGTTTATAATCCTCATGACTTCGACCTGATAATTTTCTGGCCTGTTTTTCCTTTCTAGGTTGTCACATTGCCATGTTCAATTCTGTGGCTTCTTCTTTTATTAGGTTGTCATAATGTCATGTGAGGTAAATTCTTAAGTCTTCATTCTCTAGTTACAAAATTCTTCATGAAGTTCCAAAATACAAAGTTAGAATGGGAAAATGAAGGTATAGGAAATGTCAAAATGGAGGAATCAAAAGCCCTTATTATTTGATTTGTTCTTTAACTGTACTCCAGCTCAGCTAGATGTAGAAGGCCCTCAATGTATTTATTGAATGAATGAATATACAAACTCTTTTCTTCTAACCTTAAAAAAACTTGAACCATGTGAAATAATAATCAGAAGGTTTTACACTTACCATTACAAAGACCTGTGATAGTATGTATGACTGCCACTTAATGAGTTACTTTGCGGTAGTTTCTAAAATATGGCCAATTCTATTCATAATACGAAATTATACCCTGGGGTGTTGAACATATAATACAATATATAAATGATATATTATAGAATTGTATACCTGAAACCTATATAATTTTATTAAGCAATGTCATCACAATAAATTCAATAGAAAAGAAATTATACCTTTTTAATCAACCACAGACACATCTGATTTTCTTTAGCAAGATGCCAGTTCTAAGAAAGCCTTGCTCTGCATGTTTGTTCTGTTTCTATAACTATACCCATAAAACTAAAAAACGTTATCTTTGAAAACAGTTTGAGTCTTGTTTCCCCCCCTCCTCTTCAATTCTCCATTTTCTATTACTAGGGAAATTTACTTGTCAAGGAGATCTTTTATTAGTACCTTATTTTTGTATAAAATTTCTGAGAAGGGCAATTCTGTAGTAAGTATTAAACACCTCACAGATATGTTATTTCCACTCCAAATGATGTCGTAGGCTATTGTAGGTGATTTGATAAGTATTAGATGAGAAATTTTTAGTTCAAAGCACAAGATAAATTTTAGCTATTTTTCAGTAGAACTGAAACTTTAGAAATGTATTATCTTTACATACATGTTAAGCAAATTCTCACAAAGTGAAAGGTAGCAAAATTAGCCAGTTTTCCAAAAGAGATAGCCCTAAAATTGATTTACTGCTATCTTTATTGTAGTACAGACATATTTATAAGACATTATCTATCAAGGTACTCAGAATGTTACATAATTATTATAAATTAAATGCATATTATTAATGAAAAAATGCCAAAATGTCAAGAAAAGGAAGATTTAAAGGCTTAAATAACGTTCTACATACAAAACCCAAAAGACATAGAAATTTGCCTAAAGAAAGTAGAGTATACAAACTGATGTTTACTCATTTAAAAGCTACTGAATGTTTAATTACCTAAGGAGTAATGTTCTAGCTGTTTCTCCTAACCTCAGAAAGAGTTGGTTGATTCAATGCATATACCTTTTAGACCTTTAAGTGCTGTATAGTAAGATATGATGCATTACTTGTTACTGTCAGAGTCTTTCTCATTTGTATGACATTTCTTTTATAAGGTATGATTTTAGGTGAGGTCACATTAAGTGGTCCCCCAAAGAGGAGGAATTTATAATCTATACTTTTTTCATATGTTATGTCTATATTTGAAGGGTTTGTCTATATTTAATGTTAATTCCATAGTAAGTTTTACTGAGAGAGAGAGAGAGAGAGAGAGAGAGAGAGAGAGAGAGAGAGAGAGAGAGAGAGAATGAGAATATGTGGCATATAAAAAGAGAGTAGCTAGGGGGGAAAAAAGAAGAATAAAAATGCAAAGGTAGAAGATTTCAGAGGATCGGCTCTTTTCAATACGTGATTCTATGTAGAATAATCTGAAACCATCCCTAGAAAAATGAGCAGCTCTCCTTTTCTCAAGCTTTAAAATGAAGATAATTTCACACAACATCTACTATAATCATTTCTTTGTCAATGTCATCTTTCTTTTCAATGTCATCTTGATACGTTAACCAGTTATAGCAGATCTTGGCAAATGTTTTCTATAAACATTCAGATAGTAAATATTTTTGGTTTTACATTTTATATGGTCTTTGCCTCAACTGTTAACAACTGTTAAGCTCTGTTGTTGTAGTGTAAAAACAAGCATAGATGATATACAAATAAATGAGTGTGGCTATGTTTCAATAAAATTTATTTTTGGACACTGAAATTTGAATTTCATATAATTTTCACATATCATAAAATGATATTCTTTTGATTCCCCCCCATCATTTAAAAATGCAAAAATCATCCCTAGTTTGTGGGCACCCAAGGGCTGTAGTTTGCTAACTCCTGAGTTATAGCATTAATTTGATGAATATAAAAGTGCAAAAGAGCCCAAAGACAATTCAAAAAATATAAGCAGTAATTCAGGAGTAAGGTTGAAATGAAAATACTGATTTTAAAAGATCTACAACCATACCATCTAATTCATTATCTATATTATCCCTACTTAATATCAGTTTTATTTTAGTTCACTTTGTGCCAATAATCTGTCTTTATAAATCATCTTCCCTCTTAGTGTTTTTTAAAAGCCTTTAAAAATTAACATATTTGGTTATCTATCTGTATATATTTGTAGCTGAATAAAAATCACTATCATATTACATAAACTGAGTGAAAAGACAAAATTTGTGGCTTTGAGGTACTTTACTCCTCTCCTTGCTTTCCTTTCTACTTGTCATTATTTCAGGAGCATATACCTAACTTTTTTCTAAATATTTTAATATTCAAGCTTTCCAGGTTCCCTTTTTTAAAAACTAATTAACTTCAATTTTGTAAATTTACCTTTATTTATATTAAACAAAGTGTTAGTTTGCCTTTTCTTATCCTATGTTTTCCAGTTTTCAACACTGTCTATGTTGTTCTTCAATCATGTGCATTACTTTTAGTATTATTCTTACTAGTTTCATCCATTTGGTTAAATGGAAAATTAACATTTTACTTTATGTGATTTTATTCTTGTCATTATTCTCAACTCATTATCAGTCTAAGAATTTGCAGTAATATTTGCAGTCATTAAATTAGGCAAACTCTGCTTAGGTAGAAATTATAATTTTATCAATATGAAAACTACTAAAACCCATTGAGGGTTCAGAATACTTTAGCTCTGTACAATGTACAGAAAAAGGTGATAAATTCTTACTGTAGAAGTCAAGAATCTATTACATCCTACGTTTGGCTAAAGAGGAGTAAATGTAAGATAAAGAAGTATATAAATAAAATTTAATAGTCAAAAAATTAAATTTTAACAGAATATTAAATTTTATATAATTGATTACCACCCTATCTAATAAAAGAGCAATATGCAAATTAACCATCACCCCACTACACCCACCAGCCACGCCCACCAGCCAATCAGGAACAAGTATGCAAATTAACCCAACCAAGATGGCGGTTAATTTGCATATCCAGGAGCAGTATGAAGACAGCATAGAAGGAAGCCAAGTGTTGCAGAAGGGAGCGAAGCTGTGGAGAAGCAAGCAAGCCAGGCGGGGGAGAAGGGAGGGAAGAAGGTGGAACAGGGGAGGAAGGAGGGAAGAAGGTGGGGCGGGGGAGAAGGGAGGGAAGCAGACTGCAGCAGGAAGCCCTATTGCAGGAATCTTCCTGCAACGGGCCTCTAGTAATAAATAAGAATGCAAAATTCTTTTCTCTCTAAAACAAAACCTATTTATATAGCCTACGGTCCTTAGAATAACTTTATGCTGCTCTTAAGCAACATTTAAAAAATACACAAAGCATATTTTACAGCATTCTGGAGTAACAGAAGTTAAAGGTGGAGGAGAAAAAGCGAACATTCAGCTAAGCATTTTATTTGCATCTTTTCTTAGCTGAGCTCTCTAGAGAAGATATAATTTGCCTTTTGATAGTTATTTTTCCTACTCTTCTAGTTAGCAGAAATCTTAGAATGATATACCTCTAGTCAATCTTTTCAGAAAAAAAAAAAAAAGGTATACAGAACAAAGTGTGGCCCCATGAAATGAAACAAAAGATGAAGATGCTAAGATTGATCTTTAGACTGACTTAGACATAGAATTCATGTTCATCTTTTGTTTTTTAAAACAGTGGAACACATTCTGAGGGCAACTGTGGATGATCTTTTAACTTCAATAAAAATATAAATAGAAAAGAAGGACTGGCTCAAAAGGAAGAAGTAGAAAAACACTTGTTATATTTTCCTTCTCTGTTTAATTATTATAATTTAATTACTGATATTAATAAAAACAACTTTAGACTTCAATAATCAAACTTAATATAGAGATATACATAATTATATATGGTATCTAATTAAAAACAAGCTGAGAATTATCATATCACTATTATTTTTCATTCTACCCTGTATAACAAAAACTATTATAGCAATATGAATTAAATGCATAGAACTAATTTTGGGAGAAGTTAGGGCTAGGATTCATAGATACTTTTTATTTATTTATTTATTTTTTAAATTTCTTTATTGATTAAAGTGTTATATATGTGTCCTTCTTCCCCCATTACCCCCTTACCACCCCCCCCTGCCCCGCCCTGCCACCCCACACATGCCCTAAAAAGTCTTAGGAATGGGAGGTCAGGGCTAAATAGAGCCAGAATTATTTAGAGTAAACCCTTGATTTTTGTGGACCTCAATTTAATGGACAAAATTTCTAGTCTGCATGTGAATATTAACACTGTTAATTTTAAAATGCTTTTACCCAAGATTTGCTTATAATTAAATGAACAGGTTATTTTTTTGTTATTAATTCACTGCTTGTTTTTTAAAACAAATTTTAGTGAGTAGGCCATATGTTGGAAAAACCACTGTAATAATTTTACTGACATAAATAAATATTACATATCTACAACTATAGTCAACATATTTAAATCCAAGAGTAAACACTCATAAACAAAGTTCAACAAATGATTAGCACGTGATCACACTGCAGCACTTGTGTTACTTGGTTCTGTTGTCCTGTGGCAAGACTTTCTGCAGCAGTTTTAATGTGTGCCTGCTGATGGTTGGACTTATGCTAAGCCATGCCCCAGTGTCAGAGCAAGTTCCTTCTCCAACCCTGCGTACTGCACTAACTGTTGGGAACTCAGCTCCTCCTTTATCCTGTGCTTGCTGAGCCATATGTTGGGTGCACAGGTCTTGATCCTGCCCTACTACTCCAACTGTTGGATCCGAGCCTCTCTGCCAGGGACTGGACTTTCTTGGACATCCAGCGTGCTCTGAATAAGCCCTTCACACTCTAACTGGCCTTGAGCAACCGGCATACTCTGAATAGGGTCCCCACACCCAGCTTTGTGCATTTGTTTACTTGTGGTGACTGATAAATGCATGCATTTACTAAACTTAGTATAAAATTAAAATTACAGTATACATTTAGAAAAGTTTTCTGTGAAATTGAACTTTTCATACATACTTAATTTTAATTACACAAATATGTCCACATAAGTAAAAACAAGTAAAGTAACTAATATGTCAAGTTTTTAACATGCATTCAGAAAACCTACTTTATTATATAACGGAATTTCAGCTTTAATGAACATTCCCTCTCCTGAGTTAGTCTGTTATATCAAGGTTTTACTTTACTGCAATAATTTAGCTTTTCTTCTGCCATATTTATATCCTATACCATTTTTGATATTTACTTCCATTTATCTTAAAAAGATATATTCAGTAGAGAGCTAAGTATTCTTAGTCTGAACTACTGGTCACAAAATACTATTTTTGCCTATGATTATATAATATATGCATAGTATTGAGTGGCTATAAGGTATTGTTCTCCTTCAAAGTGTTATCTTAAATATATTATCCTTTATCTCAAGTAAGATGTTACATGATGGTGTTTCTGGTAAAGATGCTTACTATTTTATTTTTCAACAAAAAATATCTTACAGTTAATCCTAAAGAATCTGAGCTGAGCAAAGTCTATTAATTCAGAAAAAAAGTCTACTTGCCAGAATACCTATACTCTAACATAGATCATTTTCCTTGACAAATGAAATTGAATCATAAAGGCTTTCTCACTTGGATCCAGCCTATAAATTATAATCCTGTTGACACATCTAACAGGGGACAGAAGAGACAGTCAACAGAAAGATTCCAACTGAAGTCTCATGAAAAGATCCTCAGAAACTTGTATAATTGTATAAGAAAAACAGATTTTGCAAAGTAAGTTTTTATTTTGTAACGAATCCAGAATGTTATTATATCAACCTAAATGCTAGTGTGGCTTAAGGGTCCTCTGCTCTGCCAATTTAATCTCTATTTCATAAACATGAGCATGAAGCTGCAGCTAGAAAAGAGGGAGAAAAGAGACAAAAAGTAAACAAAAATGGAGATGAGAGGACAAACCAATCAGATTTGGAATTACCAGTCAGCAGAAGTTTAGGGGAAAAAAATCACCGAGTAAAATCGTACATGTACTCTGAGAGAGTATCCTTTCACATTGCCTTCTAGGTGATCTCTGAGCTCATCCAGCTTTCGATGGAGCTACATGTAAACATCAAAAAATGAATTGAAAAAGCAACTTGTTCTCTTCAGTTTTCCTTTTAAAAATAAGATCATAGCATTACACATTTCTCACTGCCTTTGGCAAACATTTCAAAACATCAAAGATCTTTGTATAATCCAAGAATACATGCTAAATAAACCCATAGGTAGGGAAGCCAACATTTTAATTATTGCTTGTTTCCCCAAAGCATTAGAGAAAAGAAATACTGTAACTACCCTTTTAATCCCTAGAGATTCACTTAAGATTTTTCTATTTGGTAGAAATATGGAGTAAAAATATCTGAAAATTATGAAATTTGCCTTTCTTTCCCAAACACACTTTTTGATTTACGGCTGCATCCACATTAAAGTAAACTGACTGAACCCAAAAGTCTATCTTTTGTTCTTATAAATAACGTGTGTATATACATAATCATACTGTATATATACTTAAAAACAACAAACATACAATTATAACTGGAAGTTCTATACACACAAAAGCTGAACACAGAGATAATTAAACACACACATACACATACAATCCAGTTTATAGCAGATGGTGCTGCAGTTAGGGATGCTATTTGATCCTTATTTCACTATCAATAACTTCCCCAAAGTTATGTTGCTCTGCACATTTGAGTGAGTCATAATCCTTAGTCTAAATGATTACAGATTTACCTTTCCTTAAAGACAAAGATAAAATATGATACCTCACAGTAGACAGTGAGGAATGTTACTGATATATCATCAAGATACATAAACTAATATATTTGTGACTGAATAATTTTAACTTGCCTTATTTATGAAATAGGAATTTAATCAACACTTCCTATCCCCTGTGATTATCCTTAGTGAAATTATATTTAAAAAATGATACCCAGTATATAGCAGTGTTAGAGAACAGAGAGGATGATTTGTCTGGAATTAAGGACACAAACATACAGAGATACCTTCATCCATGTGCAATCACACGAGTGGCACACACACAAATAAATAAACAGATACAAAAAAGTAAAATTAAGAAGGCAGAAGAGGCAAGGAGAGGAAAGAGTGCAGAAATTAGTGTTTAATAAATTGTTAAGTGGAAATAAGTTGAAGGTGTGTAAAATTTTTAAATGACTTAACATTAGGCCTCTGGAATCTAAACTAGTGGTTACCAACCTTTCGGACCTCACGGACCACCAGTTGGCGACCGCTGCATAGTTATTGAATTTTGGAAACATCCCAGTGCAGTGAAGTATCTGTCATTTTGATTTGTTTAACAGTTACTACTGTTGCAAGAACAAATGGGATTGAGATATAAGAAGCAGTTAATTTGGGGGGGGGGAGAGGGCGGGGAGAAGGGAAGGTTCCTCTGTGTATTTTAAAAATTCAAATTTTTTATCTTACATTTATGGGGGCAGCATTAAAAGTTATCAATGCAACTTTTAACTATGTCTGTGTTTCTTAGGAGTGATAGCTTGTTTACCTATTCACAGTGACTAAATGTTAGAGTATCAAGTACCCAAGATATTCAATAGCTAGTAAATGGGACCATCAGATCAGAAATATTTAAGATGTAAATTAGCAAATCACATACACAAATGGGCAAACATTAGCTATATATTGTTTCTGCTGATTGTTACATCAATTTTTTAACTTAAAAAAATAAAGGGGATTGAGTGCTTAAATACTATTAGCTATATGTAAGCCCATTATACTAGCATCATATAAGATTTCTAATTCTTAAGATTTTTATTTATGTATAAAATATGTTATTAATACATAATTATTTTTCTGGAATAAACTATAAATGGTAAAACACTAAAATAATACTTAATTATTTTTTTACAAAAAACATAAAAAGGGAAGATAATATTCTGAAAATAAATTTAGTTCTCTGTGTAACAGGAACTTAACCCATAGTGACATCAGTCAGAGGAACGGTTTACTCTAGAACCCCAAATTATGGCACCTGTAGTGAGGCAGTTGCCCCTTTTCTTGTTTGTAGTGCCATTCAAAGCTAGTTATTTATCAGCTTGCCTTCAGCTGGTTGCTCTATGTGTAGCTGAAACAAACAAAAAATATGACCCAACAGCCAATTAAAATATTAAAATAAAAAAAATGGGATGGTGAAAAATGGAAAAAGCTCCCTTCCTCCCACCACCCGCCAAAAAGGAAGAAGTGTAGGCTATAGACAAAATCTTGCCAAAAAATGTTAGAAACATATTTACTTTGAGGGATCCAACTCTACTAGCAACTCCTTTGCTTTCATCCGGCCGTCTAATTTGCTACAATGAGGGAAGATGGGTAAAAAAGACAGAATAAAGAAAAAGTGAACTTAAAAATTTTTCTACGCATTAGTAAATAATACATGCAAAAACATCAATTGACTCTTTGAGGTACCTCTTAGGAGGTCAAGGAGTTAACTAAACCAGAGGCTATATGACATGCTCTGCAAATAGGCTGGTCACTAGAATGCAATCATTGTTATGGCACTATTCTTGATGAAGAAATGTGCACTTACTTTCAGTTATCTTGGGGATTTCTGATGAAGCAGTATCTGGAGTAGTGTTACAATTGCATTTGGTTTATGAAAAACAAAGAATTATAAATATACTTATGCATAGAACTTTGTTTCTTTCAGTGTTTTAGTATCTATTCCATTGTAATATCAGAAAACATTAATGATATGATTAGAAACATAAATGTTCTCCAAGTGGAAAGATCAGTCCTGACAAGCATCATTCTTGATAGGTGACAGAGTGAAGATCCTCTGCTTGCTGACCCAAGCATTGAGGTTGTTCAGCTGTCACTGAGATTACCAAATAAACAATTGTGCTGCCCAACCAGAAAATTTTAATGCCAGACCAATGTCAGATATAGTCACTACCTCAAAGCTTTCTGTATTCCAGTTGAATTTTCCTTCTAGGTAAGATAGGGGAAAATAAAGTTGTGATTTAAAAAATTTGTTTTATATCATTACATAAATGAGAAAAAGAAGGTTCTTAACACAAAGTGTTTTATCAGATGACATATAAACTAGAAATTCATTTGCTTTTGAGTAGAGCTGTAACAACAACTGATATTTTGTTTAAAGAGGAAGACAAAAAAAAAAAAGGGGAGGGAGAAGGGGAAAGAAGCTTCAGATCAAGGGGATTACTACATGTGTAGAATGATGGCCTCCCTTCAAACTGCACAGGTCAAGTTAGCTGGGATGCTTCTGCTTGTATTAGGAGACAGAAGAGAAGCATCTACATGATGTCAAGTTCTGAGTGTTAAAGTCCCCTGAAAAAAAAGAAACCTGACCATGCTACAAAATTATATTTGGCACACTATAGATTGTTTTATCCTTTTTAGGACATCTCAGATAGTATATGGAGATTACTAAATACTAAGAATTGAATTTTCATTTTGAAAAAAAAAAAAAAAGCATCTTGGCACATAAGAATTGTGTCAACTTCTGGTTTTACTCAATATAAATAGTTTTTACTAATTCTTCAGCATTAACTAAATTTATGCCCAAATGATAATCACCAATTCTCATGCTTAGTCAAGCAGAATTCTCAAATTTAGAAACAATGAAAACTAGGATGGCTACCCCTATAAGACAGGGCCTCTGTGTAGACAATGCATTCCTAGTAATTCACTTGTGCTATTTTCTTTGACCCCAGAGAACATCTTAATATCAAAAGTTGTTTCCCTTTTTAAATGGAGACTCACAATATCTTGATTACAAAGATAAACTATGCAGTTTCCAATAAAAGTATAGTCTAGTGCCTGATGCCGCTTTCTGAAAACTTCAAAAACTGTGAAGACTTTCAGCAAATTTTCAGTAACAAGTGAATACCATTTCCTGCATAGTCTTTTTTTGTTTGTTTGTTTTCAGTTTCCAGAAAGCTTTAAATTACATCAAGTCCAGCAACATAAGGTATCTTATTCAAGGTTACATAGAATATTAATGACAAATCAAGGAACAATACCCACAGTTCCTAATTTATAGTTTAAGGTTGTATTCCCTTAATAGGCCTGGAAATAAATGGGTAGGACAAAAATTGATGCTTATTAGACTATATGTATGTATATATCTGTCTATATCTCCATCTATAAAATAAATTTTGTTATTATATTTATTTGTGGAAGAAATTTTTCCTAAACCATTTCAGTTCCAACTGTAAGTGCACGTACAAAAACTTGAAAGAATGAATTATAAGAGAGAAAATATAGTCACCATTGAACACTAAACATAAAGAAAAGCAGACTATAAAACTAATTTAAAGATAGATTTTTTGGAGTAGACAGCTCATTTGTCAATGCTTGATATCAATTTTCTGCATATAAATTGGACTTTGTAAATTGAAACTATCATAAGAGGAAGATTTTAGAAAACCAATGTGGTTATCAAAGTCAGAGTTGTCATGTAATATTTTTGTGGCTCCTAAAACAGGTAATAATTCTAAACACTGAAAATTTTCAAAAAGAATCTGAAAAGATTTGTCTCATAAACAAAAATTTGAGAAATAGAGAAAAGTTAAATGAATAGATTTTGAAATGCAATGCTATCATTTATTCTAGTCAACCCTTAATCATCAACTATAATGGAACAGAATAAATAAGAGAAATCACAAAAGATTAGCATTTGAATAAGATGAATTAATTTAGTCTTCATGATAATTATAAGAGCCTCACAAGTTAGCTAATTGTATACATACATTTCTCTGAGGCTAAACATTCTCTTTCAGTAACTAAGAGAGGTTAAACGGCAAATGTTTCTGTTACAGATAGGATCATTGCAATATTAATGCAATTTTGATATTTAGATGTAAAGAATTGTAAGGATTATGAGTTTGTTGAAATTATTAATTTATTTACACATATTGAAAAATAAAATGTCAGTTTCAAAACAGAAAATGTTATCACTAATAATTTTTCTATCCTGAAGAAATCCTTCTACAAGCATTTTACTGAGATTGTAAAAATATAAACTAGAGGATCAAAACCATTTCAATATTCTCTTGAGCCTCCCAGCTAGAATATTTAACAAAACATTTATTAAAAATAGTCTGAAAATATTGCACTGTATTACTTCTTTTGTAGCATTATAGAAATCTTTCTTTAGGGATTAATTACTGGAGAATCTATCCTTAGGGATTAATTACCAGTATGTGTCCTATAAAGCAGTGAAATCACTGCTGTTTGTAGTCACCTTTTTAATAAAAGCTTGGATTCTAGAAATATCATGTATAAAAGACATTGCCTGGAAGTTAATACAATAAGTGTTGTTGATTCCCTTGGTTTTAGTCTAATTTTTCAAAACTGAGCTCACTGTTAAATCATTTCGACTGTTAACAAGGTAAAAAATTATTCTTCTTGCCAATAATAAGTAGTTGTGTTATGTTTTTATTGAAGCAAACATACAGATTTTAGAGTAGAAATCCAACTTTATATTAATTTTTTAAAGCTATGAAATTTCAAAGAAAGTTTAGGCTTGTAAAAGCCACATAAAGGTAAGTGACTATATCACTGGGTGCATGCATTCACATTTCTCTTTATTACAAGAAGTTTGCTGAAAATTTTTGAGAAAAGGTTTATATTTTGTGTGTTTGTTTTATTGATAAGATAACCCAGGTGTACAGAGGTTCAGTGGCTTTCTGGAGAACTAGAAATTAAGAAAATTTAGACTCTCACCTATGAAATGACTAATGTAGACTCCCATCCTTGTCCCCTGACATACTTTCTATTGATTTAGATTAAGAGTATGTAGATTAAACAAACTTTTCTGTTTGTTTGTTTGCCCTAAGGGTTGAATTCTTTTATTGTTAGAATTATCTAACTTACTCCTAATTACCCTGAGAGACAAACATTTTTAACCTTATTTTATTATGCCACTTTTTAAAAAGTATGGATATCAATAATAGAAAAAAAACTTTTTTCTTAGAAACTATCTTCCAACCAATATCACTCAGTGTATATTAGTAAAGCTATAGATTGTTTCTGGTAGTTATGATTTGGAGGAGGACATCAAAAAAAGTTTTACTTTAAACCTGAAAATTTAAACAAACTTCTGTAAGTAAGAAAATACTTTTTTAGGATTTGTTTTTAATCCTGAAGTTTTGGCATGACCAATTTTAGGATATATATAATTTTAAAATATAAAGATCCAGAGAATAATTTAATTTGGGGTATGCTCTTTATTAAAGTCATGAATGAGACATGGCCAGTTAATTATATGTTTGTTTGTTTGTTTAAAATGTCGACTCTTCTTGCCCTTGTTTTTTTTTTTTTTTAAATATATATTTTATTGATTTCAAAAAAAAAGAAAGAGGGGAGAGAGAGAGAGAAAACATCAATGATGAAACATCAATGATGATAGAGAATCAGGGGAGAGAAAAGATAGAAACATCAATGAAGAAAGAGAACCATTGATTGGCTGCCTTCTTACATGTCTGTCCGGAACTGGACCTGCAACCCAGGCACATGCCCCTGACCTGATTCGAACCCAGGATGCCTCAGTCCACAGGCCGACACTCTAGCCATTGAGCCAAACCAGTTAGAGCAATTATATAGATTTAAATCATGGCTTTATCTAATAAATTGTTGCTGAAACAATGATGGCATAGGTTATTTCTGTTGAGCTGCTTTTGCACAAACATGCCACAACCTATCAAAAAGAAGTTCAGAGGAATCAAAAGTTTTTAATTAAAATGAAAGCTAGTATTCTTAATTTCATTATTCCTTGTATTTCTATATTTCTCACTTTCCTATCTTCATATAGCTTGCACAAACTAGTGGATACCAAGATAAATCATTATTTCATTTAACAGAACTAAGCTTAATCTAAATGAGAAAAATCTTGAATAAAGTTAGAACATTTTCAGTTGATAATCTCTAACTTTATGTAGTAACATGGAATTTAAAGGCTGGATAAATAAGTGTAAATTATTTTATATTAATTGGATATTAATATAATATCAGAGAGAAGGGCTAAACAGAATGGTAATAAATATTTATTCAGTAAGTATAGAAACTTATTTCAAAGAAACAGATTTATAGGCCTACAAGGAACTTTAGAGGTTACTTAATTTAATACCATGATATTGCAAATATAAAAACTGAGGTCTATTTTAAAAATATTTCAAAGTGGCAGTTGGGCTGATCCTCAATATTTAGTGCCTCATAGTGCAATTACTTTTACATACTCAATGTTAAGTTTTCAAACAACTTTGGATCCATAATTTTTTAAATGTCTGCCAATAAATAAGTCATATGCAAATACAAAAAATTGCTTTTAATTGAATATCATTAAATAGAATTCATCAAGATGTAAAAATGATCTGTTCTTGGTATCCATATAAATTATATGATCAATGAACTAAAGATTCTGCATATACTTTAAACAAAGGTACAATTAATACAGTTGCTAGGTTTAATTAAGAGAAAACTGTAGTTCTAGTCAGTTGGTTGGGCATCGTTCCATACACCAAAAGGTTGGCAGTTTGATTCCCAGTCAGGGCACATGCTTGGGGTTTCCAGCTTAATCCCCGGTAGGGGGTGTGCAGGAGACACTGATGGATGTTTCTCTTATTTTCCATATCCCTTCCTCTCTCTCTAAAAATAAATTTAAAAAAATTTTAAAAAGAGAAAACTGTGTCATAGCCAGTTTGGCTCAGTGGATAGAGCGTCAGCCTGCAGACTGAAGGGTCCCGGGTTCAAATCTGATCAAAGGCACATGCCTGGGTTTTGGGCTCGATCTCCAGTAGGGGGCATGCAGGAGGCAGCTGATCAATGATTCTCTCTCATTATTGATGTTTCAATCTCTCTCTCTCTCCTTTCCTCTCTGAAACAGACAAACAAATAAATAAATACAAAAGAGAAAACTGTGAAACATTTAACTTCCAGAAGATCATTATATCATTGTTTTTAAAACTGAAATAGCTAACAACTGAAATATCCATAATAGGGGCTGTTGAAAAACCTATGCTACCTTCACAAATTAGAATAGCAAACAATAATAATGTTGTATAAGATCATTTAAAAACATGTAAAGATGTTTATATTACTAAATGAATGAGCTAGGATAAAATATTATCTACCTAATAAAAGAGTAACATGCTAATTGAGTGTACCTTTGCGACACCCACCAGCCAATCAGGATTATGCAAATTAACCCAACAAAGATGGAAGGTTAATTTGCATATACAGGCATCAAGTGGCTGGGGCAGGGCGGGGCACAGGTGTTCTGCACCACCCCAGGGGCTCCAGGCCTCTGGGCAGTGTGGGAAGGCAGAAAGGCAGCTCCAGGCTGGAGCAGAAAGGCAGCTCCGGCCAGAGCAAAGGCGGTGCGGTACCGACAGCCAGGGGAAGGAAGGCCCATTCTTGCACAAATCTTCATGCATCGGGCTTCTAGTAGTTTAATAATTATAGCTAACATTTAGTGAGCATTACTTGTATTTCAAACTTTGTGATAAGTGATTAATATGAATTTTAAAATTTAAACCTTATAACAACCCTATGAGGGAAATGGTATTATTATGTTTCATTTTACAGATGAGATAATTATGGTTACAGAGGTGAAGTAACTTTCTGAAGGCCATACATCTAGTAGTGATTCCAGAACCTAAGCTTTTATTCACTGCCTTCCCATTTTGATCCATTTATATAAATATTTGAATGCATAGAAAAAAATAACAGAATGATAGACAACCAAATTTTAAGTCATTAATTAAGTGTAGTCTTAGAGGAACTCTTTTTCCCCCCTTATATACATTTTCTAAAATAAGAAGGTATATTACTTTTTTTTAAAGAATAAAAGAAAAACCTAGCCACTTATAGACTGTCTAAGCAATAAAACTTAACTCTATAGCTAATAATTTCTGGTTAGCTATATCTTCTTAGGATAACAATTAAATGTCATTTGCAAGTTCAGTTTTCAGAGTGGCAATTGTACATTTCACAGTTAAGTTATACTTAGCTTCAATGATGATATAATTCTGTGAACGTCAAATAATTAGAAAAGGATGGGAGGAATTTCATTTTCAATTACCATGATATATAAAGACAGAAGGGATACTAAATGAGATGAACAAAGAAACAAAAATCAATGTAAAATCCTGTATATTTAGCAGAATGCCATAGAACAATCATTTAAAATGATTTGTTGCCCAGCTAGTGTGGCTCAGTTGGTTGAAGCGTGGTCCCACACACCAAAAGGCAGTGGGTTGGATTCCCAGTCAGGGCACGTACCCAAGTTACGGTTTCGATCCCCAGTTGGGGTGTGTATGATCAGCAACCAATCTATGTTTCCCTCTCTTTCTCTCCTTTCATCTTTCTAAAATCAATAAAAATAAGAAAATAAAATGATTTGTAAACTCAAAATTAATAGCTAAAATATATTACTATTGTTTAACTTCAATTTTATCAAAATATGAAATATTTTACCATACTGGCTAGTGCCTTTCTCATTAGAAAAGTAGATAAGAGAATCATCTTTTATTTGAAGTCTCAAAAATCTGTTTTGCTATCACACCAGAATAATTAGCAAAACAAACATGTTGTTATAAAGGAGGAGAAACTGAACAATAATGAACAAGAGTAGAAATCAGTTATGCAAAACTCGATAGGAGACAGTCATTGAATGCAAATGAGTAAAATAGCCTGGAGGATATAAAGAATGCCAGCTGTGTGTTGATATACATAGGGCACTGGACAAGTAATGTTGATCTTATCTTTTTAGGAAAAGCTGAAAATTTTTATATTTATTTAAAAGCTTGTCAATTTTAAATGTTCTAAACTAAGTTTTAAAGAGCCAGGCTCAATTATATCTCTAATAAAATTATCTTACAAAAACTAGGCTATTACTTAAAAGAGGCCTCTCTGTATCTATTAGTAGATAAGATATCCTGGGGAAACATTAGATGCCATCCAAGTGCAGAAATAGTATCTCTTTGGAAATAAGTTGAGTTGCCAGGAATTACAATTTCTGGTCTTGTATCTGCAAAAGACTTTGTGAAGCTTTTTCTCATTTTGACTTACAGAGGAGAAATTCTATTCCCTGCTCTGGAATTAATTGGGATCACAGAATGAGGGTGAACCATTTATAATGCTTAAGCAGGGTACTATACTGGTAGTCATTTACATACCAGGGGTGGGGAATGTCTGGCCCTGTGGACTGTTTAAGGCCTGTGAAATCATTTGGTCTGGCCCTGCCAAGGCTTTAGGGGTGAGTTAATTCAATGTTTGATCAAATATAACAGGCTAATATTTAAATTGATAATTCTGTATGGCCCATGAATGATGTTATATAGACCCAAATGGCCCTTGGCCAAAAAAAAGGTTCCCCATCCCTGAATAAGATCTCTAGTCTGAGAATAGCACTGTAACATTGTCTCACTGAAAAAAAAAAAGATTCAAAAGACATAATTTTGACCCATGATATTTTCAAGAAACAATCCAGTTTGCTCATTTGATTATATTGGTGGTTCTTTAAGTCCATAGACCCATGAGGGTCCCTTTTAGGAGTCCAAAGGCCGAATTTTTTCAATAATAGTACTATGACAGTGGCCTCTTTCACTATGTTGACATTTTCAATAATGACACAAAAGCAATGGTGGGTTGGCACCTTAGTGCAGATTGAGTTGGTGGATCCAAATAGTATGAATAGTCCTTGTATTATTCACCTATCATGTACTAACAGTTAAAAAAATTAATAAGTTTCAAAAAAGAAAAGCTAGTTTCATTTAACATTGTCCTCATTGAAACAGTAAATATTAATTTAACTTAATTTAAACTTGTCCCTTGAGTGTGGCAAAATGACTAGTAAGAATACAATACTGCTGCTCCATACCAAAGGATGATGATTGTCTCAAGCAAAAGCACTTATGCAGTTGTTTGAGTTGCATGCTGAACTAGCCAGTTTTGAACAGAATATCATTTACTTGAAGGAATGAAAGAATACTGACAAACTGTGATTATTCAGACTTAGATATTTGGTAGACATTTTCTCAAAATGAATGAAATGAGCCTGTCAATTCCAGAAAAACAGACAGGAATTGTTGTTTTGTCAAAGATAACTTTTAAACAAATCAGAACTGTGGAAAACATATAATACTATGTTTGATAGCTTCCAATACTTTTTTTTTATGAGCTGGGTGGTTATATTAATGAAAATGATTTTTAAATATAAATAATGAAATATGTCAACACTTAGAAGAACATATATTTTTCAAGTTACCAAAAAATGTGTTATAAAATCATACCTAGATCCATTCAAAGTTCAAGCCAGGGCAATGGATTTTAATATATCAAAGTACTGAATGGTCCTGACAAGATTTTTGATTCCATCCTTCAACTAACTTTTAATAGACAATTGTAAATTTTTGGTGTAGTTTCAAAGAATACCCACAATTATCTGAAGATACTATTAAAATTGTCCTTCCTTTTCTAACTACATAACTATGTGAGGCTGATTTGTTTCCTTATATTCTTCAACCAAAACAGCATATCACAACAGACTGAGTACAGAAGATGTGATAATTTGGCTGTCTTCTATTAAACCAAACATTGAAATATATTTGAAAAAATATAAAGCAATGCCAACCTTTTCAGTAGATATTTTTGTTTTGGAAAATATTATTTTTTTCCATAAAAATGTTATTTATGTTGATATATAAAAGCCTATTATTCTTATTTTGAAGCAAATAAATAAACATTTAAAATTTATCAGTTTTAATTTCTTGCACAGTAGATATTACTAGGTATAACCACATAAACAAATGCTATTTGGTGTTTTTAATAATTTTTAAGTGTGTGAAGGGGTTCTGAGACCAATATGTCTGAGAACTGCTGAATTTGACAAATAATCTAGAGAATATTATTGTTCAATATCCATCAGATGGGGCAATTAACTTTTTAGAAAATAACTTACATTTTTATGTTTAGAGAATGTACTTTGATGATGTCATGAATTCAGTGTTCTCCAACCTTTTTTGGCGTTTGTAGAACCCATATTTCTATAATGTAATTTACAGCTGAATAGATGTTGCTATACCAATACTGATTTAATTTCAGACAAAAGCAAAGAAAATTAATGTTTATCAGTAGTATAGTGTTATTGATTTTGTGTACACTCTTATAAATAGTGGAAAATAATTTGCAGACCCCAGTTAGTACCATGACCTAGGCTAAAATTTTAGCAACTAAGATTCTCCAGAGACTTGGGAACCTCAGGTTTACAACTAATGAACTAGCCATACATAATCACCCTTGTGTTCAGAAAGAAAAGTGGTAATAATATGGAATAGTTTATAAAACTAACTTCACTAAGAAAAAAATCTCAGAGGAAATATTATACTGATACTGGGTCAATAATGCCATTTTTATATGTAAAGGAAATCACATTGTCTTCTAGACAGACCTAATGAATAAAAACTGTGAGTTAAAAAATATTTATTCTTTATCCAGAGTAATCTAAATTCTTATGTTCAAAGGATAAAAGAAACTTATAAAGAATTAATAATTATGCATTTTGTTTGAATATAAGATTGGACAGTGTATTCTTCATGTCCTTGGTGAAATGTTACTCCTTCGCGAGGTCTTCTCTGATCAGTCTAAGTAAGGTTTCCCTTCTATTATTTTCTATTACTACAATTTTTCATTTCTTCTTGAATGAATTTCAATTTATAATTATTAAGTTATTGTAAAATTTTAATAGAATAATTTGTTTATCTACCTATTTTAATATACCATCAACTAAACTGTCACTGATACAAAAGCACATGTAATTTAGATTCAATCAAGTAGTCTTATAATTTAAAATATTTAATAGAAAGATTAATTTGACTTTCTTTACTCATTTAAGAAATCAATATTCAAACTAGTTTTTTTATTACATTTGTATTCTGATTCAATCTTAACAATTTAATTTTAAAATTACACTAAAGCAATAATTTTATCTTCGAGGTATACATTTTGATGCTGGTAAAAATTACCTAAAAGAAACAGAAGCTTATTCCTAGATAAAAGTATAAAAAAATTCCTAGGAAAAAAGATATTCAAATACACTGCTTTATATGAATTCATTTTCAGTTTGAGCATGTGTTAACAAAAAAATGTCAAGACAAGCCACTTGCTCTCCTAAAGCTCTGCAATAAGCACATTAACTTAATAAATATCGACATTTTTATTTTTAGGATTTCACTTTAGTAAACTGGGAAATACCAAGTGAGTTTTAAAATTGGATTTAATATTCACTTTGTAATTAAAATGTAATTACAAAGTTTTAAAAGGACTAAGAACTAGTATGTATAATTAAATTATGCTTAAAATATTTATGTTCACAGTATATATTGTTAAGGGGAAAAATGCTTTGTCTTGGATAGCTCTGTATTACCAAGATTTGGATCTTAATATTTTGTGAATGACTAAACATTAACAGTGACCTCAACTTCCAGCTTTAATTATTTCCCAGATTTTATAAACAAATACAGCTTATACAATTAGAATTTAATGCAGTCAAACAATAAATTATTTTGATTTAAAAATTTAAAAGACATGAATGAGATTCATCTATCCAATTTTAGTATAGAGAACTCAATATTTCATTCAGTGAAGATGTAGTTGATTGTCATCCAAATGGCATTAACATACATTTCATGTCTAGAATGTTCTTACAATTTTTCTTCACTGAAGATTTAGGACCTCAGTTCTTTTAAACTATAAAATTAGTATGTTATTTTTGATACAAGTCTAAAACAATGATATACAACACTAACACTTCAGAGACTTTGCTGAGAAGGTTGTACCATGGAATGTAAAAGCAACTACATTATATATCAAGAACTGCTTGAGATCACTTCTAGTTAAATCAAATATAACATTGATAAATTCAGAGAAGTTGAGAAAGACAGCTATATAAGTTCTTAAATTTGATATAGAGAAAAAGTCACAATTTTAAAAATTACCTGCAGAGCCCTAGAATAAATTCAGTGTACAGACTGATATCTAACACCATATCCTATTAAGTAAGAAGAAATTTTACTCTTAACCTTTTGATGCCAATATTAGATCCATCCAATAGAAAACTTGATAGCGCAAATGATTAACTTAACCAGGGCAGGGACATTCCAGGAGTAAGCAGTCATAGCCATAATTAAGTTTGCTACTTAATTTATTATATACATTGAAGATGTGAGGCAGTGAATAAATGTCTAATACTTTTCCCCCTATACACAATTCAGTACTTGGGAAAATAATAAAAGATAAACACTAAGATACGTCTTCCCTCCCCCAAAGGTTGGCATTAAAACTTTCTTTCTAATCAATTTAGATGTCTTTCCAAATATTAGGCAGCAACAGTCTAAGTTGGATATGTTTGAAAAAATTTGGAATGATACTAGAGCAGGGAGCTACCTCAGACTGGACAGGTTAAAAAAAAAAAACACACCCTTTGGTAACATTATTTTATTTTGGCCAAAAATGCATTGATCTTCTGCATAAACATGTAACTTCACAACTATACTGATGAGTATGCTAAGAAAATAACAAGTCTACAGCAAAGTAATAGGAGCTACAGAAAGTGATACCTGTAGCTGTGATGTAGAAGTAGACATTTTGCATGAAATTTTTATTGTCCTTCTGTTGGCCTAGTATGACAATTTGTGAAACAGTAGGTGGTAACTATCTTATAGTCCATTAAATTTTTCATTGTATTTATCATGCATGAATCCGACCTTGACAAGCAGAAGAAAATATTGGTTAGTTTTCCCAGATTTACATCATAGATCACAATGCCAAGGGACTGTACTTACTTTTGGTGTTGGGCAGGAAGCAGTAGAAAGGCGAGACGTAGCCTGAGCACGAGGCGATTCTGAAGGAGTAGTGCTGAGGGAAGCTGTGTCTCGTGGGAGCACCTGAACGCCACGAGAAATTATGGAGTCTGGAATCTGAACAAGGGGAATATGCATGGTTTAATATTCTAAAAATACTAACAGCATGTAAAATCAATACACACACCTAACTTGTTTTTGGACGGGAACATTCTTTTCTTTTCTCCTGTACTGTTATAAAAGTATCCAACAATTTGACATAGAATAGAAACCTCCAGATTCAAAGTATTTCCCCTGGCCAAATAATATTTTATTAAACTTATTTATGAGAGCTCTTAACCACAATTGCATTGTGGTCAGGAGTAAAGTGTTTGGCATTCATATACTGACTGTAATTTAATAGTTATGTATTTACCAGATATTTTCCATTTCCCTTTTAGATTCATTTTCCATCCTTCTTCACACTCTCTACTCTAAGCTGCCCTGTATAGATAGAATCAACAAGATATGCTGGGCTTTCTGGTTTCCAGTTGGATTCAGCCAATGGGAGGCACCGTCAGGAAACTTAAAGGAGTGGTGGAAAATAAAGTCTGGTATTTATTCCCCTGGATTCTTCTCTACCAGGTCATTATAGATTGGCTAGGATCATAGCCATGTCAGATGACACTTGCTTATAGCTCTTTTCTGAATTCTAATAGCACCTCCCTCCCTCTGCTCCATTAGGACTATCCACTATTACTAGTCCCAGGGCACTGCATTATGTCTGGTTGCTTCCCCTAAAATCTGCCCAAACCTTTGTCAATACCATAGTCCTTTATTAAACTCTTCTTCATTTAAGTATGCTATCTACTTCACTGGATTACTGATGAGGGTTAAATAAGATAGTGTATTTAAATTATCTAGCATTTCCAAGTAGTAAACACTTAATAAATATTGGCTATTATTGTTATTATTATATTATTCCTATCAACATGGTAAAGACTGATGTAACTGAGAATCACCAATCTAAAAATATACAAACATAAGGGCAAATAATGTGAATTATTTATTTTTAAAATCATTAATATTTATGTTGATTATAAAATTTATTATTTGGGGCTATGCATAATTTAGTTCATGTTTTGGGCTACTACTAATGGTGTAGTTCTATTCTCAAAGTGAGAATGTGACTACTTTCAAGTTTTGTGCACAAGATGGGAACAAGGTGATATTCAAAGAATATACCAAGAGAGATAAAGGGGAAAGAAACAGACACTAAATAGATGGGGTAGTCATTAGTTGTTTGAGAGAGAGCTACTTCATTATTTCATGAAGATAAATACTTGATTATAAGTGATAAAGAAAAAAGATGAATGTAAGAAAAAGGAGGCAGTGAATATGGATTACTCTGTTGATGAACATCTGTATTATTTTCATTTTGGAGACATTATGAACAATGCTACATTCTTGTTAATATATTGTAATTCCCACATGCATTAATTCTAGCACATATACATATATTTGGGAACAGAAATATTGTTATAGGGTATAAATACCCTCTTTTAGAAATTTCTAAATTGGTTAAGTCAATTTATGTATATCACAAGAGAATGGTAACAATTGTTTTTATTTCACAATTTACCTTTACCTAGTAAGTCAGTATTATTAATTTTTGTCAAATCTGGTAGGTAGTATGGTGGTTTTAATTTTCCTTACCCTAATTATTACTGAGAGTAAACACCTTTTCATCTTTATTAGTCATTTAGATATTCTCTTTTGTAAGTCCCTGTTCAAGTCTTTTGCCCGATTTTCCCTTATTGGGTTCTCTTTTATTGAATTGTTATACTTCTGTATCTATTCTGAATAGTCTTTTATCAGTTTTATATTGTGTAAATATACACTGAGTGGCCAGATTATTATGATCTCTGAATAATCTGGCCACTCAGTGTATATACTATATAATAAAAGGCTAATATGCAAATTGTCCCCTTGACCAGGAGTTTGACCAGCAGGCAGGCTGGCCAACCGCCCATGTCCCTTCCCCCTGGCCAGGCTGGTCGGACCCTACGTATGCATGAATTCATGCACCGGGCCTCTAATATGTGTGTGTGTGTGTGTATGTGTGTGTGCTCGTGACGTTCAGGTGCTCCCACGAGACACAGCTTCCCTCAGCACTACTCCTTCACACACACACACACACACACACACACACACACACACACTCTGAGTGGCCATATTATTATGCGTTCAGAGATCATAATAATCTGGCCACTCAGTGTAAAATCCCACTATGCAGATTGTCTTCTTCCTTTATCATGTCTTTTTATGAATATAATCTTTTTATTTTAATTTAGTTAAATCTATCCATATTTTCTTATATTGTTAGCAGTTTTTGTGTCTTAAAAGGAATCCTTCCTAAGTGGCAACAGTGGAAATGGCAGAGTAGGAATGCCAAAAGTCCATCCTTCCACTAAAGAGATAAATAAACTAGCAATAATGTCAGAATCAACTTTACCAGAAATCTAGGAACTAATAAAAAGTATATAGTAACCAGGAGAATGCTTAATCAATTAACAAAAACACACCTACTGATCCCCAAATACACAGCTTAATGGCCTTGAAGACACAGTCCACAATCCTGGTAAAGTCCTCCTAAATTCTGGCTGTGAAAACCAGTGGAGAATGTGGCTGTTAAAGAGTCCCAGGTGTTCCCCTTAAAGGGCCCATGCACAGATTTACTTGGACTCACTTCCTCTGAGCTCCAGCACTGAGGCAGCAACTTGAAAGGTGCCAAGGATATGTGGGAAGGAACTGAATTGTATGGCATTAAGGTGAGGGCTAGTGGGGCAGCTTTCTCCCATACAGAAGTTTTGGCAGAAACTATTGTTCTTTGCAGAGCCCTCCCTGCTGCAGATGCACATAGGCACCATATCTGATTTTCCATCAACCTGATTAACACTGTTCACCTTCTTCTGGTGCTCCCCTGAGACCCGACCCCACCCAACTTGTGTCTTTTCATTACAAATGGCCTGTCTTGGCTCATGCTATAGACTTCCTAAATTCTTTCAAAGATTAATAAACCCCAAACAAGCAGTATCTGGCTTTGACATGCCCGGTATCTCTTGCTAAGTGGCCCCAGGCTCAGCACTAGTGGTAGCCAGACTCTGTTCACAGCTTGGTCTCTCCTGGGTACCACCAAGACCAGCACAAGTCACAGCCAGCTGCGATTGCTTTAAGGATGGCCCTCGGCAGGGCACAGGCAGCAGCTGACTTTGGTTTGGACCTCAAGGGAGGCCCTAGAGCCAGTGTACTCTGTAGCCAGCTTCAAACCAGGCTGGAGCACCACCCAATCACCTCTACAAGTCATACACTCAAGGAATGAATATGTTGGGCACCAGAACCCTACTGAAGCAAGTTCTTCTCTATGGGGTAGGCCCTTGCAAGCAACTCCTTTGCTATAGTCATGGCCAGTCCTCCTACCTGATCACCCTGTGGGTCAATTCCTTCTAATGACATGCTAACAGCAATTAGGCTCAACTATAACAGGAGGGTACACACAGCCCAAATGGGTGCACCTGGAGTACCAGGCTCAGGTGACTGGGGAATCTGTGCCACCGGGCCCTCCAGACATCTACTACATAAGGTCACTCTACAAAGTCTGGGAGACACAGAAATCTATCTATATGTAAAAACAAACACAGAGACACAGCAAAAATGGGGAGACAAAGAAACATGTGCCAAATGAAAGAATAGGAGAATCTCCAGAAAAAGAATTAAATTAAATGGAGGCAAGCAAACTACCAGATAAAACAATGGTTATAAGAATGCTTAAGGAACTCAGTAAGAACTTCAACAGCATAAAAAAGGGCATATAAACCATAAAAAGAAAAAAGTTAGAAATGAATACAATAAATGAAATGAAGGATATACTAGAAGAAATCAAGAGCAGATTAGATGAAGCAGTAGATTGAATCAATGATTTAAAAGACAAGTTAGTAGAAAACACCCAATCAGAGCAGCAAAAAGAAAAACATAATTTTAAATAATGAGGATAGCTTAAGGGATTTCTGGAACAACATCAACTGCAACAACACCTGTATCATCAGAGTATGAGAAGGAGAAGAGAGAAAAGATCCCTTTGGGTAGTATTGCCATCTTAGCAATATGTTTTCCCATTTATTTACGTATTTTTATGTTTTGCAATTTTCAGTGTTCACTCTCTTTGATGCTATTGTAAATGGGTTTTCTTTTTTAATTTTTTAAAAAAAATTTAATGTCAGTATATAAAAATCCATTTATATACTGATTTTTGTGGGCTCTTCATTTATCCTGCAACTTTGCTGAATTTATTAGCTCTAATAGTTTTACTTATTCCTTTTTAAACTGGATTCCTTGTATTTCTTTTTCTTGCCTAATTTCCCTGGCTTGAACTTCCAGTACAATGTTGAAAAAAAGTGTTGAGAGCAGACATCCTTAATCCATATCTTAGGGGGAAGGTTTCAATTTTTCATCATTAAGTAGGATGTTAGCTATGGGTTTTTTGTAGATGCCCTTTAATCAGGTTGGGAAAGTTGCCTTCTATTCCTGGTTTTCTTACTGGTAAAATGCTTTTTCTACATCAATTGAGATAATCATGTGGATTTTTTTCTTTGGTTATACATCATAATACAGTGATTATATTTCTTACTAGAGGCCTAGTGCATGAAATTCGGGTATGAGGTGTGTATCCCTCAGCCCAGCCTACAACCTCTCCAATCTGGGACCCCCTCAAGGTATGTCTGAATGGCTATTAAAGCCCAGTGGGAAAGGGCCTAAATGGGCAGTCGGACATCCCTCTCACAATCCAGGATTGCTGGCTCCCAACCATTCGCCTGCCTGATTGCCCCTAACTACTTCTGCCTGCCAGCCTGATCACCCCCTAACCACTCTGCTGACAGCCTGATTGATGCCTAACTGCTCCCCTGCCAGGATGATTGCCCCTAACTGCCCTCCCCTGCCAGCCTGGTCCCCCCCAACTGCCCTCCCTTGAAGGCCTGATCACCTCCAACTGCCCTCCCCTGCAGGTCTGGTCCCCCCCCAACTGCCCTCCCTTGAAGGCCTGGTCCCCCCCAACTGCCCTCCCCTGCAGGCCTTGTTGCCCCCAACTGCCATCTCCTGTAGGCCTTGTTGCCCCCAACTGCTCTCCCCTGCAGGCCTGGTCCCCCCAACTGCCCTCCCCTGCAGGCCTGGTCACCCCCAACTGCCCTCTTCTGCCAGCCCCGTCACCCCTAACTGCCCTCTCTTGCAGGCCTCGTCACCCCCAACTACTGTCCCACAAAATGGGACAGCCATTTTGTGTCTTGGAGTGACCATCAATTTGCATATTACCTCTTTATTATATAGGATGTTGTTTATATCCATGGAGTAATTTTTATATGGTCATGGTTTATAATCATTTTAATATGCTGTTGGATTCAATTTCCTAGTATCTTGTTTAGGATGCTTGCATCTATATTTATAAGGGATATTGGTTTGTAGTTTTCATTTTTGTGTTCATTTATATTTTGTATCAGGATTACTTTATTTCATTTTATGTCTTGATATTTATAGAGTAGGTTTCCTTACTTTGTTCTTTTTCTTATTCAGGAGTATCTTGGTTATTTTTGGGCCTTTCCATTGACAGTGTATACAATTTTAGAAGCAGCCTATCAATTATTTCTCTCCCTCTTTCAATTACACAAACACACAAATACACAACACATCACTTATAGATTAATAGGATTTTATTTACTACATTTGTATAGAAAAGTTCTGAAGAATTCCCTGCTGAATGATTAAAAAAGGTTTACTTCTGGGGAAATGTGAAGACAAATGACAATGAAATAAGAGTGTGGTTCAAATGCATGTTAATCTTATTAATGTTTCATTTTTACTTTTTAATAAGGAAAATGTATTTATGTACAGCTTACAATTAAAAACATTTTAGTAAAGAAAACCAATGCAAGATATAGTTTCAAAAATGAGAAGTGGTCAACACACTTAACAAGTAGGGAAAGATAAAGGAATGATCACAATGTCTTGCTTGCAGTTGATACTTAATCATTATTTCCTTATTTAAAAAAACAGTAAAAGCAGTCATTAACTTTGAAAATTACAATCTCTCTTTGAGACAGAAATGAAGAAAGTATTAACTAAAAATATAGTTTAAGCAAAAAGAAAAAATGTTTAGCCCTGATGGTCTTTACTTTAAGATAACAAGAAGCAAGAGCTGTTCTGGTCAAGTGGCTCAGTTGGTTGGAGTGTCGTCCTATACACCAAAAGGCGGCAGGTTCAATTCCTGGTCAGGGCACATACTTAGGTTGTGGGTTTGATCCCCAGTCAGGGCGTGAATAAGAGGCAACCAGTTGATGTTTCTCCCTCACATTGATGTTTCTCTCTCTTTTCCTTCCTCTCTCTAAAAATCAATAAAAACATATTGTCAGGGTGAGAATTAAAAAAAAAAAAAAGGAGCAAGAACACAGAATAGGGGAAATGAGGTGAAAAAGGTGAAGGTCTGTATCTCATTAATGTATATAAAGGAATCAATAAGGGATAAGCCAAAGACTTGCCAAGGAGTAGCAAGATTCCACCTAGAGTAAGCAGAATTTGTAGTGGGTTAAGTCAGCAAAAAATGAGAAAGAGAAATGCCAAATCACTCAAAAGAAATAACATTTCTACTTTTAGAGAACTAATCTGTATTCCTATTATCTTACACAACTACAGGGAGAAAACAATTTGTCCCAGTTGATGGTAAACTCTGTAGATATACAATTAAACAATAGAATTTTCTTCATTAACGGAAACAAGTGGGAATACATGCTTTCTTAGGCACTGTGCTGATTCTATCTATGTTGCTTTTATGGTCCTAAGGCTAATTTGATTGATAGGGTGAACACTTCTAAAAGAAGAAATAGGAAGTTATACATCAAAATCAGAAGACATAGCCAAAGTATCATTTTTCTTTTTGAACTCCATAGTCTTTTGAAATGCCAGTAAGAATAACAATAGTGAAAACATACACGTTTGTATTTGATGCAAGGTAAATTCATAAGTAAGCATACATTTCACCCTCTGAATCATTATTTTTACCACTTTAAATTTTTTTGTTCTGAAAAATGGTTAAACTTACAAAAAAGTTGTAAGACTAATACAATAAAAGATCTATTATTTGGATTTAATTTTATGTCGCTTGTGAGCAAATTTATAATAATTGGAATCAGTCTCCAAAAGCAGCCATATATGAAAAAGTATGACTTCCATAGCCATAATTTGTCAATCTCCACTGGTAAGGCTTTTGGAGTCCTTGTTAACTTTGGTGGATAGTTCTATCGTGTGTACACTTTCCTAATAACTTCTCTGTTTAGAGACCTTTATAGACACCTTAGTGTGCAATATAGGATCTGAATAATAAAAACAGATGACATAGGAATACCTAAATGGGTTCTTTCAGAAAATATATAACATATATGTTTCCAGAGCTTTCGTATTAATCCTTTAAAGGCTATGATTAAGTAAAATGGAAATTTTACTAAAGAATGAAGCTATCATACCTATCTTGCATTTAGTAAATATCTTCTGATAAATCATTTATAAAATTCTTGTGGATAAAATTGATAAAGTGAGTTTTCATGACTATAAGAAAAGTATATGTTAGCTGGTTAAGTGTTATAGCCAATAGGATTGCTGGTAGTATGTGCAATGGCCTATCCTAAAAAAGAGTTCTATCAGTGACTTGCATGAAAGCATGGTTAATACCTAGTATATGTGTAGGTGACAGAGCTAGAAAAGACAGGAAATATACTTAATGGCCAATATAGATTTAAAAAAGATCTCAGGCTAGACTCATCAGTTGAATGTAGCAAAATGAAATTTAAAAAAATTAACTGATTTTTAGAGAAGTGAAGGGAGAGGGAAAGAGAGAAACATCTGTGTGAGAGCAAAACATTGATTGGTTGCCTCCACATGTCCCCCACCAGGGATCGAGCCCACAACCCAAGCATGTGCCCTGACCGGGAATCGAACCAGCAACTTTGCAGTGGGTGGTGCCTAACCAAGCCACATTGGCCAGGGTGCAAAATGAAATTTAACAAGTATAAGACCTGAATTTAGATTAAAATAAGTGATACAAAAATCCACAAGAACTTCCGATACACACACACACACACACACACACACACACACACACACACACACACATATATACTGTATATATATATATATAACACACTGTGATTCTGTCTACACAGTAAACATATACGGTATGACTATAACCTATCTTTTTAATAAATGTAAAAATTTAAATATTCATATGAGTGTTTCTTTACAAGGACTATCTCTACTTATTAAAATTATAGATGAGAATCTGAACCTTAAATCTTAAGTAATTTGCTCCAAATGTTAAGTGGTAAAGTCAGGGCTTATATCTAGTTTTTCTGATTTTAAGTTGCATAATTTACATTATTCCACACTGCTTCATATGCCTTAGAATGGGAACCGGCTGAGGGAAAATTGAGATTTTTCTCTTCAATAGGTAATTAGATGCTCCCTCTTAAAAATTAATTTTTAAATTTTATATTAGTAAAGCTTATAAAAACCACCAAATAGTTCATAGAGATACTGCAAATGACTGTCTCATGTAGAGATCTAAAACACTGTCACCACACCTGGGCACTCATAACCACTGAGGCTCACTGATGAAGTTAGTGCCAGATAAGCATTCACAGAGTTAACACAACTTCTTTAGGAGCACTAAGAACATTAAAAATCTTCCTTTTAATCATTTTGTTACCTATTTCTTCTTTTTCATTCTTTTCTATGGATGTTAGGTCTGTAGAAATAGAACATTATAATCTTTGATTTATAGCTCTGATAGTCATTTGTCAAAGGAAGTGTAAGTCTATTTACAAAACTGAATTACCTGTCAAAAGACCATAACCACTACTTACAAAGGATTATTAAATATCAATTAATAAATAATAAGTTCCTGGTGATGCCATATAAGGCCATCCAGTTAGAATAATTAAATAGCTATTTTCAACTATTTCTCCAGAGAATGAAACCCTAGTAATAAAAGGAATCCACTGTATGTAATACTTTCTCTTCCAGGCATCTAGTATGGTATTAGGTATGTGCAATCCTTGGGACTACTGGGGAAAAAAAAAAAAAAAAAAAGGAGCCATGCCAGAAGGGTTCAATGGGGGAAAATAGGGAACATATGTAATACTTTCAACAATTAAGATTTTAAAACAAAAAGCCATTAAAATAATTTTCAGTGTAATAATATAAAACTCAGATTGTATGTAATAACTTAAAACTTTGGTTATGAATATAAAACTTCCAAATACTTTATTTTGAAAACCAGGATGATTATTACAGTTGTGGTTGTTTTATAAGAATACAAAAAAACAGTCCTGCTTCAAGTTTGATATATTTTTGAATTTTATAATTTATAACAAAACTATATCTGGAGAATTCACATGCTAGTTGTCAACTGAAATTCATTAGTAATTTTAATAATCAATATTTAAATTTTCTACTTGTCCTTTGACTAACTCAAGTTTATTTCCAACCAGGTAGGGCTTGTTGAATGTAAAGATTAAAGTCTTCATTTTGGTAGTGTATCTCCCAAGAGACTACTAGTTCCCCACCCACCACTCCATACCCACTTCCTCAAATTCTGAGTGCTTGTTCTCCCTAAATATTTAAAGCCAGAATTTACTTCAGTACTTCTTTTTTCCTCTTAGTTTATTTCCACATTAGGGATTGATATATGTGTGTGTGTGTGTGTGTATCCTATCTAATAAAAGAGCAATATGCAAATTGACCATCACTCCAACACACAAGATGGCCACTACAAGATGGCCTGCAGGGGAGGGCAGTTGGGAGGGCCCAGGCCTGCAAGGGAGAGGACAGTTGTGGGTGATCACGCCAGCAGGGGAGGGCAGTTGGGAGGGCGCAGGCCTGCAAGGGAGGGCAGTTGGGGGCAATCAAGCCTGCAGGGGAGGGCAGTTAGGGGTGACCAGGCCTGCAGGGGAGGGCACTTAGGGGCAAACAGGCTGGTAGGGGAGCAGTTAGGCATCAATCAGGCTGGCAGGGAGTGGTTAGGGGGTGATCAGGCTGGCAGGCAGAAGCAGTTAGGGGCAATCAGGAAGGCAGGCAGGCAAGCAGTTGGGAGCCAGCAGTCCCAGACTGGAGAGGGTACAGGCTGGGCTGAGGGACATAAACCCCTGTGCACGAATTTCATGCACCGGGCCTCTAGTGTGTGTGTGTGTGTATATATATATACATATATAAATATAAATAATAAAAGCATAATATGCTAATTAGACCAGACAGCACGACCTTCCAGATGAAGCCAGGGCTACGAGGGCCGAGCCCCTTGTGCAAATTTCATGCATTGGTTCTCTAGTGTGTGTGTGTGTGTGTGTGTGTGTGTGTGTGTGTGTGTGTGTGTGTGTATATATATATATATATATATATATATATATATATATATTTTTTTTTTTTTGGCAGCCATAGTCTAAATTATCACTGCTTAGTCAGTTATACTTATCAGTTTAATCTTTCCTAGTCTGGCATTTCTTGCAAACTATCATTCAGCCAGTGACTAAAAGGAATGATATGTATCCTTGAAAGTTTCTATCTAAAGATTAGAAATCTCAGAATTTGTATCAAGACTCAACTCTTTAAATGGTTGTAATGAGAACATAGTGAAGGAAAAGAAAGTAAGATGTAAAATCATGAGCAAAAAAAAAACCAAGGTTAATACAAATGAAACATTAGCTTGAACAATCTGTTTAGATTTTAAGACATAGGCTGAACCTCTTAAAGAAATTACTTTAATTAAGCAGGGTAATTTATTTGAAGGTATGTAATAAAACTGCTAAAAAAAAAGGACTTCTGAGCAATGAATTTCTTGGAAGTCATGTAATGAAAGCTCATTGCCACATACTTCAGAATCTTAATGATATTAGAGTAATTTAGGTATAGGAGAAACTCTATTAAATTAAATTCTTCAATGAAATATAGTCAGTGGCACTTACACTTTCACAAGAAAGCACTGCTGAAGGTCCTTCTGAATAAAACACATCTTTCATAATATGTTATAACCTACCTCCAAAGATAGGAGGTAGGTGGTATGCTTGCAAAATCATTAATGCAAAAGCCTCTTTGTCTTACCCGTTCATCTGCACTGCCTGTTGCATGATGGGAATAATTGATGAGACCAGGGATGGGCTGCTCACCATGTGCCATGATAACAGCAGGACTGGTGTAGAATGGATGCTTCTAATGCACAACACATAATAACTATGAATATAGTGACAAGAAAACATGAAAGTACACAAACAAAATGACTGGAAAGGAAAAACGGTGAAAACAAATGGAACAATGAAATGTCAAATCAGCTTAGATTTCAAATGCTATAAGCTTTTTTCTTAAGAATGAAATTGGTGGTATTTTTTACTCTTTTAATTAAGAGTAAAAGAGAAAGAACATGCATTGATTTTTAAATGTATCTTATTCACCAATTAGTTCCATCATAACAAAACAAACCTCACATACAACTTAAATAATAGCCTTAAGTAAAAACTTAATGGATCATTAAATTGATCTGAAGATAGAATCATATATCTTCAGTGAAAGGATCACCTGCTGGTTGTCTGAATGTACACTTCAAAAGGATCTCTATGATCCTTTCTATCTATATGTTGTCAAAAAACCCTCTCATGCAATCCTCATAGGCAAAATAGCTGGATAATCCATAAAACTTTAGGAATTGCTTAAGATAGTGATTAGGTTTTTAGTCTTTATGCTGTCAATCAATGAACAATCATTATTCCCAGAAGTGATATTTTACTTTTTGAAGTTTTTAAAGCACACTGGGTAAAGCTTTATTAAGTATGGATAATAATGTAAATGATGTTCTGTGACTTAAAATGACTAAATTTATTCAAGTACCTCATGGTACCCTAGTCCCTGCATTTCCCCAAAGGAGTTTTTAATATGTTGGTACTGTCCTAATAATATTACTTTATTAGATTAAAAATGCAAATACCTTATATTTATTTCCTCTTTACACCACTATGGTAATCTGTCATTATATTTAAATAACTGTTTAGTTAATTGCTGAAAACCCTTATATTAAAATATCTTTATTAATCTTTCTAACTAATCTCTTGAATCATCTAAGGTTTCCTACCTTCAGTTTGTTGTTCCTTTAAGAAAATGAGAATATTTTGATGTTTTGAATATATGAACATTGTATATTTATTATAACACAAAAATGACATCTCCAAATAGTTCTTCAATGTCACATTGTTTATCATTGCAGCTTTTACTTCACTAGGTAACAGCAGTATCTTGAATGCCTCAGAACTCAGAACAAGCTTCAATGCTTTCAAGAACTCTACATTATGGAGTGTCATGAGTATCTCAGTTCTTTTTAAAGGATGTACTGAAGAGGTTTTAAACTTATGGAATGATGAGATGAAAAGAGGGATGAAATCAGTACATTTACCTGTGGGTCCTTTAGATTGTTGGGTCTCTCTCAGCAGGCTTACCTTGGCAGCAATGGCTGCTGCAGTTATATGTGATGAAGAACTATCTTCTGTTGAAGCAACACCACTGTCTTTCTTCTCTTCTTCCTCTTCTTCACATTGAACCCCTTTGTCTTCTGTTTGTTTATGGGGGCTAGTTGTGGGAGGAGGAGAAAGAGGAGGTGGTGGGGAAGGTAAATCTTCAAGTTCATCATGCACTTCCTTTACTTTTACAATGGCATCACGTAAAAGGTCAATGGCATGAGGTAGAGCTGGCAGTATGAACTGAAAGCATTCCTGTGTGCAAGAGGAAGAAAAAAATGAAGATGAAGTACTTTTATAGGCATAAAAAATGGTAGCAATCAAACTTATTTGTGATTTTGGATTTGCATTTCTTTTCATCAGTCTTAAGAATGAATCATATTTAAAGCATTATTGTTGTGATATGAAAAAGGAAGTAAGAATGTTATATTTTACAGTATTCTCTGAGGAACTATAGTACTATATAAGCATACAATATTTTTTGACCAAAAATTTTTATACATTTTGGGGTTCAAGGATATATTATGGGAAAAGAAAAAGACAACAACAATTTTTACCCCTCTAATTAGAGCAGGCATTAGAATTAACAAACCAATGGAAGACTGAGCTATTTTATTCAGAGATCTAAAGTTCTGACTACCATCATAAAGTATAGCTAGTCAACATTAGATATAAGTTTGTACAAAACACGCATTAAAGTCAATACAGTCTCCTGCTCAGCTGCTCACTATTACCAATAATGTATCACCAAAAAGAGAATAAGTGAGAATGTTAACCTTAGAACATAGGGTTAGATATGTTTGGGGAATGTGTGTGGGCAGAGGTCTTTCTCTTTTACCTTTAAAGTAACTTACCTTATAATTTAAGATGTAAAAAAAGTATCTTGACTTTATGGAGGGTTACTGGAATACATAAAGGCATGCCCAATATTTTGATCTCTTTTTGCATGGCTCAATCACTTTACTGATAAAGTTTGGATAGTAAAGTATTTAACCTTAACCAAAGAGAGGTTTGGCCTTTACTTTCAGATTTTGAGAGGTGATCTCTAGTGCCTTGGAATTTCATGCATGATATAAATGTATTTGTTTGCTTGGGAGCTTTAGGTACTGGACAGCCTAACACTGATTTATTATGAGGGCTTCAGGAAACATTATTAGTTTTGCCTCTGGAAGGAACTAGAGAGTAAAGTCACCAGTCTTCCCTCTGGAAAGGACTAGGCTAAATGTCAGCTTTGCAGGAAATATGTGATCAAATACCAATAGAAACTCTGCACAACACAGGCAAAAAGTCAGGGTACCTTGCTGGCAATAGTCTGTTTGTATGTCTCATATTATGGAGAGTAGGTAAGAGTATAACCAGACTTCCTCATTTGGTACCTCTCTTAAACTCTGCCCTTTCAGCTTCTTCCCTTGGCTGATTTCAATCTATATTCTTTCCATGTAATATACAATATAACTGGGAGTATAACAGTTCTCAGTGAGTTCTATGAGTCCTTCTAATGAATTATTAAAACTGAGGGTGATTTTAAAAATCTTTTGAATTGCAACTGGTGTCAGAAATGAGAGCAGTCTTATAGTTGGCTAACTTTTGCAGTTGGCCAAAACTCCTTACAGTTGGTATTAGAAGTGGGATTTGCTAGAATGAGTGTGATGCATGAAACATGTGATCTGGGAGGAGGAAGGAAGAGAGGGTAAAGAATGATGACTCTTTAAAGCCTGAATGAACACAAGGTCACTCACAGAAAGGAGATGCATCTTAGTTATTGAAGATTAGTTACTGAAGATAAAAGCTAGCAATGGAATTTCGAGATGAAAGATCCAACTCCTAAGGAGCTGTGTTACTGGATGCATAAATAAATGTAAAATAACAAGAAACAAGGTACATATACAGTCCCTTGGTTACTGATATCTATGCTAACTAAAATTAATATAAGGGAAAATATCAGGGTGGATCCCGAGGTTGAGCCAAGCTGAGATTTTGGCTTGTCCAATATATAGTTGCTAATCTCAGAGCTGCTTTCAAAGGAAAAAAGGTAGGTTAAAGCAATAAACAGCAAATAAAGTTAGATTAATTCATAAGAGAATGGGACTTGTCCTAGCAGGATAGAATTGGAGAATATCATGCTAAGCAAAATAAATCAGAAAAAGTGAAGAAGCTTATGATTTCACTCATATGTGGGATATAAAATTGAAAGCAACAAATGAACAAACAAAACAAACAAAATCTCATAGACACAGACAACAGTATGGTAGTTACCAGAGGGAAGCAGGGTTAAGAAGCTAGTAAAGGGTAAAGGGGATCCAATATATGGTGACGGAAGAGATTTGACTGTGGGTGGTGGGCACACAATGCAATAACCAATGTATCATAGAATTGAACATTTGAAACCTATATAATGTTATTAACCAATGTTACCCCAATAAATTCAATTGAATGAAAAAAAAAAAAAAAGGCTGAATAAAGTGAGCACTGATGGGCCAAAACAAAGGTCTTAATGTAGCATTGTGGGTTGAGCAAACAGATAGGAGCAGTTGCTTGTCTCCTGGTAGGAGTGTCTTGACTTCCAGGCGACTATGGCACTGCACCATCTAACAATGTAGTTTAATATGAGGGCTTTGGTCTTAAACAAATCTCTACTTACTTTAGTTTAGAAATATTTAAAAAGCGAGAAGACAAAGATAACTGTAAGAAAACTCACCTTGAATCACCTAATGTGATCGATGATCCCATAATCTAGTCAAGATAAGGCCTAACAAAAGGGTCTGGATCCCTTCACCCAGTGTAGGCCTAGATATCGAAGGCCATATGCACATAAATTGATCAAATGGTCAGAAAATGGAGAAGAGATTTTCGGGGTACTTTCTGACATGGGAGTACCATGTACTATGATTCTAAAACTTGTTAAGGTCCTAACTGGGAGATAATATTAGGTTGAGAGGGTATAGGAGTGCAATAGGGATTAAGGTGAAAGTTTGGATAAAAATAGAATGTTTGTACAGTGAACTTTACATGAAGTGGTGAGTCACCTTTGCCTGAATGTATTATGGGAATGGATATTGTGTTTGGAGAATTCTTCCCCTATCTAGTATTATAAGACAGAAGGCATGTAAACCCACTCTTCCACCAATATAGATTGGCTGTGCTAAGTAAAAATCAATAAGATTGTCTGAGCCCACACAGTTCATTGATTTGCTGTACAATAGCTTTGTGTAGAGTGCAAACTAGAACTTATGGCAAAACCTGTGAGTGCCACCCAGCAGCAACTGCTGGGATTCTTGACCAGAAAATTTGTATTTGAGAAAACAATTACTAGCTTATTATTGGACTTTAATTGAAACTTCCCTTATTACTAAAGGACATGGAATAACATAATCGTGAAACCTGAAATATCCATAATGTCTTAGGCAAGGTCAGAGAAATGTTCTAATGGGGAAGGCAATGCCTAGGAGAGTTCCATAATAAAATGGAAATGGTGGATATAGGATCATGCTACCAGGAGAATGCAAGGAGGTACTCACGAGCAGGTAGCCTCTTTTCACCTAGGGCCGACTTCGGAAGCACCTGAGGAGCTGCTGGATCCTAGGGCCACTTAGGCCACTTGGGCGGTGCCCTATAAACAGCTTTCTATTGATCAACAAAGAGCTGCTTGGTTTATGGATGGCAATTCCAAGGTGAAGGGACAGCATCCTGTTTGGAAGGCCGCCACTCTGATTGAAGAAGGTAAAAACAAATCAGCTCGATGGGCTGAACTGCATGATTTTTGGCCCTATATTTGAGTTTTAATTGAGTCATAGGAAGTGTCTAATGGCCTGGCCATATGGTCAGGCAAAAGGACAATGGAAAACTGGTCTACTAAAGGGATTCCTGTATGGGGCATAGCCCCATGAAAATCACTCTGGGAATACAAGGGGTATATTAAAGTAAGATATGTTAATGCCCAGCAAAAGAACCCCCTTCCAGAATTGGAAACTGAGCAGAACTGGTGAGCAGGTATTGATGTGCCTTCTTGATATGGCCACCTGGACCCATGAGATGAGTGAACATTAGGGGGCTGCAAGATGGGATGAATGTAGATATATTCGTCTTGCACTTTATGAGACACACAATGCCAACAAGGACTGTTCTGTCTGCTAACAAGAGAGACAGAGATGGCACAGGGCTATACAGCAGATTCCATGGGGAAAGGTCTTGCACATGGATGGCAGGTTGGCCTGATGCCAGTAGTCCCTGGAGGCTACAAATGGGTCCTAACAGGAATAGACACTTACTCTAGGCTAGGCTTTGCTTACCCAGTGGTAGATACAAATGATCAGTGTACAATGAATGGCCCAGAGCAAAAGATAGTATATCAATGACCATTATACCAAGGAACACACTTTCATCTACAGAGCAATGATTTGATAGAAAATTGGAATAGACAACAAAACACTTGTCTCAAAGGGGAAGAGATAAAGACATGAAGGGCTGGCTTACTTATACACCTTAATTGATCATACTCAATATGAGGGAGTCCAAGGGATGGTCCCCATTAGACAGATTCCTCTACTTTTCTGGGGGAAGAGAGGGTTGGGGGAAGATGCTCTTATGACATACTTTTTACTTTAGGATATTACCTTTTTCCCCCACGTTACCTCAACTTTCTCCCCTATCAGATGTAGTAGTCCTAGGACCAGGACTGCAACTGTGAGTGCCTTCTAGTTCTGTATGTAAGTAACCCTACCTTATATGAAAGGAAATGAACTGGGTGGGAGGCACTTGCTAAACAAGTATTCCTGGTGGCAATCTGGATCACATAGTGGCCAAACCAATTGTCTCATCAAAGATCTTCAAAGAAAAAGTTTGGGTTTAAACGGAGAGAAGAAATGGTAGCTAAAGGTAAATGAGTGAATAAATGGTTTATGCAATGAGGGCAATCCAATATATTGGTGTATCAAAAGAGGTTTAGAACAAGAGATGATGTTTCTTAGCTCAGTTGTAACAGATGCCAGAAAGGGAAAAGCCATATGTTGTTGAGACTATTGCTTTTCGAACCTGACAAACCTTAAATCTGAGTAGCATCATTCTGGGAGGCATTGTTGTCATATGATATGATGATGGACAAGGGTAACTTAATGTATGTGCAGGAATTCAATTATGTGCCAGTATCTTCTGACTTTTATTTTTCACATTATATCTACTACTATGCTGTGATATGTTATAATACTGGCACTTTAGTAAGATTATAAAACTGGTTATATGTATTGGGAAACAGAGTTAAAGCCTCCTCAAAATTGTAATACTAATGGAAAATGACTGACCTGAGCAACAGAGCTAATTTCTATGGTGAATAGTTCTATGTGAATGTATCATAAACTACAAATAGTAGTTTAAGGTGAAAAAAATCAGTAAATTAGTACAAAAATATGAAAATGTATGTAATGGCTATAGAGGATGGACTAGCTATTTCTTGAAATCTATCCCAATCCCACACTGGCTTCTCCAAATCTTAGGCATATTCACACTTATATTGTTTTTGTGTCTATAATAAAAATGCTATAGTCAATATAGATGTCCAGCCAAACAAATACAATTATTTAGCTTTCATATAGCCTTGACTAAAGACTAGGGGGTAGCTTGTCTAATAAAGAATTAACTTTATTCAAAGAGAGTCTGGCTTTTGCCCTCAGTAACTGATAAGTGATAAGAGTGACTTTGTACTGGCAAAGTACAAAGATACCAGACAGTCTAACAGTGTGATTTATTATGGTGCTTTGGGCAATGTGGTATCAGTTTTACTTCTGGAAAGTGTTGGACATTAAAGGTATCAGCTCAACTTCTGGGAAGGGCTAGAGACTAAAAGTTAGCCATATGAGCAGTATTTGATGAGCCCCAGTAAAACCTGAACACCAAAGGCTTGGCTCTTTCCTGATTGGCAATGCTCCCTGTGTTGCTACACATTGATGCCAGGAGATTAATGCATTTATGACTCCACAGAGAGAGGATAACAGAACTTCCTAATTGGTAACTCTCCTGTACTCTAATGTACTTCCCTTGGTGGATTTTAACCTGCATCTTTTCCCTGCAATAAGCCATAATTTTGGGTATACCTCTTCAGTGAGTTATGTGAGTATTTAATGAATTATTGAAACTGAGAGTGGTTTTGGAAATACACTGACTTGTCAGAAGTGAGGGTAGTCTTGTGGAGTGCTCCAACTCTTTTGTTGGCTAAATTTCACAGCTGGCCAAAACTTTGTACACTAAACCATATAATTCTCAAGAACATGAAATCACATAATTCTCAAGGTTTCTTACCTGAGATCCTTTCTTGCTACCTGGCAAGTTAATTATGAGAGTTTTCCCTCTGATTCCACATACAGGCCTAAAAAGAAAGATAAACTGGATGAATACTAAATGGTAATGAAAAGCTTGTTTAAATATATTAAACAACAAAAATCAATCACTATTCTTTACATCTGAACAACTGTTTTAGGAATATAATTATGGCTAGAGATTTACCAATTGGTATACAAATTGGGAAATCTGGCTGAGGTTTTCATAATAATGGTCAGTGTGGTGGATGGGAAAAATGCACTGAACATGGAATCAGAATAAACTAAAGCCACTTAAAAGAAATAATGGTCAAAGTATCTTTCTCTAATTTCAGGTTCTTGATAACTCATACATTTGTAAGATTTTAATGAGATAGTATATCAAAATACTTAACATAATATTTATGTTTAAAAATGTAACACATAAGGTGCTCAAGAGCTAAGTGAGGTATTTGGGCTCTTCTAAGAAGTCATTAAGTTTTAAAGTAAAATAAGGTGTCTTGCAAATGAATGGCAGTGGGGGTTTTGGAGAGCTCAGTTGTTAACAGATCCATTGATAAATAGTCAATTTAAAGTAAAAGGTCTTTCATAGATCACTGTCAATTTCCAAGTCACTTTAAACCAAGTGGTTAGATAAGACACATAAATACTAGAAAAGGACTGGAAGACGGAGATAAAAACTGAAGGCCTGGATTTCTTATGAGAATTGTAATCATGCTCTACCAATAACCAGCTGTGTTACATGCACCTGACAACATCTCATGGTCATCATTTGAAAACAAAAGTATGGATTAGTCTATTCCTAAAATTGCACAGCTAATATTTAAAAGTCATATAAAAATATTTTTCTAAAACTTCTGTGACAGAGTTTATTCTTTAACTACTCTTACTCTCTGAAATAACCTAAAATTATCTCCTATTTTCTTTAATTTTCCTATTCACAAAGAGAAGAGTTTATAGCTATTTATTTAAAACTTTCCATATTCTTTTGTTTTCAATTGTGATATAATTGACAAATAACATTGTATTAGTTTTAAGTATAGAACATAATGATTTGATATATGTACTGCAAAATAATTATCACAATAAATTTAGTTAACATCCATCACTTCAGTTACAGTTTTTTTTTTTTTTCTTGTGATGAGAATTCTTATAATTTACTGTTTTGGAAACTTTCAAATATAAAATACAGGATTATTAACTACTGTACATTACACCCCCAGAATCGTCTACATATTTAAAGGGCTAATATGCAAAGTGTCCCCACAAGAGTTCGATCAGGAGACCGGGAGTTCTATCATTTGCTATGACTTGCGCTGACCACCAGGGGTGGCGCAGAATGAAGGAAGGCTCCAGCCAGCAGCCGGCAGCCGGCAGCCAGCAGCCAGGGAAGGGAGGCCCCGATCAGTCTTGATCACTAAACAGGCCTAGGGATCCTACCCATGCACAAATTTCATGCACGGGGCCTCTAGTTTATTTATAAGTGCAAGTTCTTACCTTTTAAACACCTTTACCCATTTCACCCACTCCTCAATCCTGCCTTTGGCAACCATCAATCTGTTCTCTGTGTCATGGGTCTGGTTATTTTTAGATTCCATATAAAATTATACAGTATTTTTACTCTGACTGATTTCACTTAGTAAATGCATTCAAGGTCCATCCACAGTGTTGCAAGTGGCAGGATTTCCTTTTTTGTGTGTGTTTGTGTGGCTGAATATTTCATTGCACATATATATGTTCTTCCCCAGGATAGGGAACTTTTAGCCATCATTTCTTCAAAAACTATGTATATATTTTTTCTTTATTCATTCATCTATTGATGGAATCCTAGGTTCTCTCTCTGTGTTTGCTATTATAAACAATGATCCAATGACCATGGGGGTGCAGGTATCTTTTTGAGACAGTGACTATCATTTCCTTGGGAAAAATAACCAGAAGTAGAATAGCTGGATCAGATGGTACTTCTATTTTTTATTTCTGATGAATCTCCATACTCTTTTCATAGTACATGAATCAATTTACATTCTCACCAACAGTGTACAAGAGTTCTCTTTTCTCCACATCCTCTTACCTCCTGTATTTTGATTATGGACATTCTAACAAGTGTGAGGTGATAACTCATTGTCCTTTGGATTTGTATGTCCCTGATGATTAGTGATATTGATTAACCACTTTTCATGTACCTGTTGGCCATCTGGATGTCTTCTTTGCAAAAATATGTATTCATATCCTCTGCCCATGTTTAAATTAGGTTGTTTGCTTTTTCTATTGAGTTATATGACTTCTATATATAATTTGGATATTAACCTCTTAAATGATATATTATTTGCAAATATTTTCCCATTCTGTAAGTTGCCTTTTCAATTGGTTACAGTTTCCTTTGCTGTACAGAAACTTTCAATTTTATGTTGCCCCACTTGCTGATTTTTGCTTTTGTTGCCTTTGTTTTTCAAGTTAATTCCAGAAAAGCAATGCCAAGAATAATGTTCAGGAGCTTACTCCTTATGTTTTCTTCTAAGAGTTTTATGGCTTCAGGTATTACATTCAAGTCTTTAATCCATTTTTAGTTGATTTTTGTGTATGGTGTATGAAGGGGTCATATTTCGTTCTTTTGCATGTGGCTATACAGTCTTTCCAATACCATTTATTGAAGAGACTCTCCTTTTCCCATGGTATATTCTTGGTTCCTTTGTTGTAAATTAATAGACCATACATATGTGGATTTATTTATGGATTCTCTATTTTGTTCACTTATCTGTGTGTCTGGTTTTATGCCATTACCATATTGTCTTGATTACTAAAGCTTTGTAATATACCTTGAAATCAGGAAGTGATTTTTCTTTTTTCTAAAGATGCTTTGCTATTAGGGTCTTTTATGGTTCCATTAGGATTATCCTATTTTCATGAAAAAATGCCATTGAAATTCTGATAAGGATTGCAATGAATGTGCAGATTTTAACAATATTAATTCTTCTGATCCAAGAGCATGAAATAACTTTTTATTTTAGACTTCAATTTCTTTTATCAATGTCTTATAATTTTCAGTGTATAGATGTTTCACTTCCTTGGTTAAATTTATTCCTAGGTAGTCTATTCTTTTGTTGCAATTATATATGGGATTGTTTTTTTAAAATTTCTCTTTCTGGTAGTTCATTATTACTGTATAGAAATGCAACTAATTTTTATATATTGACTAGAGGCCCAATGCACGAAATTTGCACAAGAGTAGGCCTTCCTTCCCCCAGCTGCCAGCACTGGCTTCCCTCTGGCACCTGGAACTCGGGCTTTTCTCCAGTTGCTGGCAGGCACCCAGGACCTGGGTTTTCTCTGGCCACCAGCAGATACCCAGGACCTGGGCTTCCCTCGCAGCCCCAGCTTCCTCTGGAAGGTTGTCTGGTCTAATTAGCATGTTATGCTTTTATTATTATAGATTTTGTATCCTGCAACTTTATTGATTGAATTTATTCGTTCTAGTTTTTTTTGTGTGTGTGTGAAGTCTTTATGGTTTACTATATATAATATGTCATCTGCAAATAGAGGCAGTTTTACTTCTTCCTTTCTATTTTGGGTGGCATTTTTTTTTTTCTTTTACTTGTATAATTGCTCTAAGACTTCCAGTACTATCTTGAATAAAAGTGGCAAGAGTAGTTGTCCTTGTCTTGTTCCTGATCTTAGGGGAAAAGTTTTCAGTTTTTCACCACTAAGTATGTTATTAGCTGTAGATCATCATAATGATTTTTCTTATGTTAAGATACATTCCCTCTATATTCACTTTGTTGAGTTTCCATTATGAATGAATGTTATCTTCTGTCAAATGCATTTTCTGCATCTATTGAGATGATCATCTGATATTTGTTGTTTTGTTAAAATGGTCTATCATATTGATGAATTTGTGTCTGTTAAACCATCCTTAAATCCTGGATTAACCAGTTCATCATAATGTATTACTCTTTTAATGCAATGTTGTAGTCAGTTGGCTAATATTTTGTTGAGAATTTTTGTATCTATGTTCATCAGGCCTATTAGCCTATAATTTTGTTTTCTTGTAGTGTATTTGCTTGGTTTTGGTATCAGGGTAATGTTGGCCTTGTAAGTGATTGGGGAAGTGTTCTATCTTCTATTTTGGTGAGAATTTGTATTACTTTTGAGAAGAACTTGTATTAATTTTTCTTTAAATGTTTGATGGAATTATCCAGTGAAGCCAGCTGGTCCTGCACTTTGTTTTCTTGAGAGGTTTTAGATTACTAATACTAATCTCAACTAATAATTGGTCTGTTCACATGTTCTACTTTTAAATTCTAAATTGAACTATATATTTACCTTTATTAGTGAAACTTATACTTTTATATAGTTTTCCTGTTACTGATTAGTACCCTTTGTTTCAGCTTACATAAGTCCCTCTAACATTTCTTGTAAGGCCAGTTTAGTCACACTGAATTCTTTCAACTTTTTCTTGTCTTATATACTCTTCTTCTCTCCTTCAATTCTGAAGGACAGTTTTGTTGGGTAGAATATCTTGGTTGAAAAGCTCTTTATTTTCTTTCAGCACTTTAAATATATCATGCCACTCCCTTCTGGTCTACAAAGGCTTTTTTGTTTTAATCTTCACCTGAGAGTATGTTTTTATTAAAATTTTTAGGGCAAAAAGAAGGGTGAAAGGGAGAGGGATTGGTTGCATCCTGTAAGCACCCTAACCAGGGATCAAACCTGTAACCTAGGAATGTGCTCTGACTGGGACTCAAACCCACAACCTTTTTGGGGTACAGGATGATGCTCCAACCAACTGACCCACCTGGCCAGGGTGATAAAGTTTTTGCTGAAAAATCTATTAATAATCTTATGGGAGTTTCCTCATATATAAATGCAAAAATGTATACATACTTTAACAGCTGATTCTATTACATTTTTGAAAATGAAATATTTTTAATGAACACTGTCTTTATAATTATATAAAGTGTATATGCATTTTTTGGGACACCCTATAGTTGTTCTCTTGCTGCTATTAAGATTCCCTCTTTAACATTTGATAATTTAATTTCAATGTGTCCTTGTGTTGGTCTCTTTAGATTTTTCTTATTTGGAAATCTGTGGGCTTCCTAAATATGACTGTCTGTTTCCTTCCCCAGGTTAGGGGCATTTTCAGCCATGGTTTCTTCAGATAAGTTTCCTAGCCCTTTTTCTTTCTTCTCCCTTCTGGGATCCTTACAATGTGGATATTAACCCACTTGATATTGTCATGTGAGTCCCTTAAGCTATCTTCACCATTTTTCGTTTTCCTTTTACTCCTCTGATGGATGAACTTCATTGCCTTGTCTTCAAGTTTGCTGATCCTCTCTTCTGCTTCATCTAGTGTGGTTGAACCTCTATACTGTAATTTTTCATTTCATTTATTGTATTCTTCAGCTCTGTGGTTTCTGTTTGACAACACTTTTTATATTTTCTCTTTGTTAATATTCTCACATTGTTCATACATTTTTCTCAGGACCTTGATGAGTGCCTTTATGACCATTATTCTGAATTATTTATCAGGTAAATCACTATTTTCAATTTCATTAAGGTCTTTTTTTGAGGTGTTTATATATTAAGCATACAAAATTGGATTAATACAATCCTCTGGGATTCTTGTAAGTTCATCCCATCCATGATAATATAGTTTCTTTTCTAAGTATAATGGCCATGAATTTACCTTTACTAACAATAATGTTATATCTATAGTTTAAAAAGCTAATCATGTGTTATGGAACTTAGAATCTATTTTCCAAGAATATAACTATTTTCCAAGAATGTTCCAGCATATTTTTTCTCATATAAAACATTATTTTTATTGTTTTACATGTACATTAAGTAACTTTACTCATATATTTACCACTGTCTTTATTCTCTTTTTCTTCTTGAATCTGCAACTCTTCATTTGAGATAAAATTTCATCTGCAAGAAGGATATCCTTTAAATTCTTTAAGTGGGGTTGTTTGGTGATAAAATCACCAATTTCTATAAGTAGGAAAATGGCATTTTTCCCTCCTTCATTCCTGAATGACAACTTTACTGGATGTGTAATTCTTGGTTATCAATTATTTTCTTTTAGCACATTGAAAGCATTATTACAGTATCTTGTTTCAATTATTGTTATTAAGAGGTTAACAATTAGTCAAATTGCTTTTTAATTTTAGGTGTTTTGTGTTTTTGCTCTCTCCAATTTTTGAAAGATTTATATTCATAAAACTGAAATTTCCATTTGACAAAATACTATAAATAAATATAAAAGTGCACAAACAACTAATTAGAAAAATGACTTAAAATGTTAATATGTAAAAGACTCATAAAATCAATAAAAAAGCAGACTAGCCTAAAAATTGATAAATGAAGTGAATATGCAACTTACAAATGAGGAAATACAAAGTAAATAATCATATGTAAATGTTTAATATGGCTATTAAGCAAAGAAATCTATAGCCAAATAATGATATGCCATTTATTGTTACACTGAGAAAAAAATCAAAATTATAATTCCAAGATATAGAGAGTTGTGCATCTTCTACAACTATATTGAAGTATAACATATATCATACATTTCATTTTCTGGCAATTTTAAGATCTCTTTTCCATGGTATTTTATAGTGTTACTATGATGTGCCAGGTATAGATTTCTTTACATTCAACCACCTACTGATTTGTTTGGGTACTGAATTGAAGACTGATGTCTTTCAAGATTTTGAAATTGTTTTTGGTATTATTTGTCAAACATTTCCTTTCCTTCATGCTCTGTTATCTCCTTCTGAACTCCAGTTATACTTTATACTAGAGGCCTGGTGCACGGATTTGTGCACATTGAAAAGAAATTAATTAGAAGAAATATTTTAATATCGCTATTCGTCCTTTCTCTATAATAGAAGTGTCAACCAAATTCACAATTGAGAATGACAGATGGAAACACATGCGTGTGATTGGCGCCAGCGAGAGCTTTATATAAATAGATAAACTTGCTTAATTAGACCTGCTTTCTGATTTAGCTAAACTTTTTCCAGCCCAGTGAAGCACCCCAACTTCTCTTTCAGGTAATTGTCAGCAACACAGCAGTAAATATCAACCTGAATCAGATTATTACTGTAGATCACACAGGGAGAACAAAGGGTGAAATATTTAACTGTGGCATTATTTGACTATATTCTGCACAGTGAGAAAACCTGAAGTCATTTTCAAGTTACACCATTTCTTACTTCTTTTCAGTTGGGTCAAGTTTCTAAACTTTCTAAATCTTCATTTTCCAGCTAATGAAAAGAAAATGGGGTTCTACTGAGTCTCCCATCTACCTACTCTAGGACTTCTGTGAGGATCAAATGAGATGAGACATGGGAAAACACTTCACAGACATTTAGTTAAACTGTGAAATGTTTGCACTTGGCTATAAAGCAAGTCGGGTTCTTGGGCTAAAGAAACTCTAAGGAGGCTAGTCACTAGGGAGAGAAAGCTCGGCGGTGCTATGTGATGTCATTACCTGGCACCCACAGCCACCATTTCCAGGCTGGGCTGGGCCACATTTTGCATCATGGGGTCTTGGCAGTGTTGGCTGTGATTTGGTGGGCTGTCACTCCAGGGTGGTGAAGGGGCCTGTGTCCCACTTGGGGGAAGCCAAGTGTTGGTTTGTCAGCGCCAGGTCTGCAGTGCCATTTATTTTTAAATGGCCAGTGCACATGATGGCAGCTCCTGAGATGAGCATCTGCCCCCTGGTGGTCAGTGAGCATCATAGCTACGGTCGGACGGTCAGCTAGACAGTCTTTTATATAGATATTCTCACTGTATTCTCAATGCTTCTTAATTTTTATGTCTCTGTCAATCTGAACTGCATTCTGGATAATTGCTTCAAATATTTTCTTCTAGTTCCCTAATTCTCTCTTCAATTATATATAATCTGTAGTCTAATCTATTTAGTTTAATATTTGTCATTATTATATTTTTGCTATCTAAATATGTTTCATTCTTTTAAAACTACTTGCTACTTGAATATAATTTTCTAGCTTCTTTTTTAGTTCTCTTAGATATATTACATTATTTCTTTTTATTCTGTCTGATACCAGGGATTTAAGTCTTTCAGGTCTTTCATTCCTTAATGTGACTTGGTCTTGTGTGGGTGACCTGCTAATTTCTGTAGAACTTTATCTGTGACAAATCTTTGAGGTTTAGGTCGAAGTATAATTCCTGAAGGGAGGATTTATGTCAGCCCAATGGCTGGGACACTTCTAACACAGAGACACTTTAAATTAAATTTTCCTTTACTTGATGTTTTTCAGATTATACAAGTAGTCCAAACCTATGCCATTAAGTGGTTATGGTATTGAGGAGATAACAGCTGGACTCAACCCTTTCCAAAGTCAATGAGATAATTAAAGAGATAATTCTGGTTCAAAATTGCTTACTTAAAAAAATGCAATGAACTGATCCTGTGCTCTAGATGCTTCAGAACTAAAGCTACACTAGAGTTGCTATGCAAGGATCTGAAGATACCATGAGGAACTTGAACCATGTTACTCAGATTGTTTTATTTTTTGTAACAGCAGAAGCACATATATACAGTGCCCCCAGGCCCATCCCTCAGAATAACATGGAAGTCCTTGGGTTGTAGGAGAAACCCTTTGGAGGGAAATGGCTGCCTGGCTCACACTGCCTCAGCTGGTTGGGATAAAAGGGCCACTGCAGGGACTAGTTACATGTCATCCCTGGGCCTGGGAAACCCTAATGATGGGAATGGATGCAAGCTCAGGATTTTAATCACTAGGGGTCATGGTTAAGCCTGATACTAGCTTCCTCTACAAGAATATATACAACCAGGGTGTCCTCCCCAAAAAGTCCAAACTCCTCAGGATCCCCACAAAAACATGGCCTGGCAGAAAAGAAAAGTCCTTAGAGTCTGCTGAGTGATGCACACCAGGTCCAGAGTGGACCACACTGCTCTCAGCAACACTTCAAAAGGCATCCATTGGCAAGGACTGCCCAGAGGGGCACTGCCAACTAGTCTGGTTCAAGCCAAAGTCTGGGTTAGGAATGGTCATGCTCAACCACCTTTAGACCATCTGGACTTCTTATTCCTCAGCTATTCCCTGAAGCTCTCTGAGGGCTCAGGTGATGGGTGTGGGGGCGCTCCTGGGTCTTTGGACAGCACATAGTAGACAATCTCTTGAGCATTGGTCTGATTCACCATGTGGATGACAGGACTGGAGGTGTCATGAGAGGCTGAGAGGGCTATCCCTTCACCACCTCTGCTCTCCTCTTCTACCTCTTCCTGGGTCCTGACTCCCCTGATACTGATTCCAGAATGATGTTCTACAGGCTGCTCTCATTCAGTGATGCTCTCAGGTCCAATCCTTCTTGTGGTTGCCACAGCAGTTGTTGTGTCAGCTCTACACTTTTATAGCGAACTAGCTACAGCCGCACACAGCCATCTTCATGTTCCTTGTTTAAGTGCCTTGAGGGCCAACTGAACTGCTGTTTCTTGTGAAGATGCATGGCGAAGCTGTTGCTCCTTGTGCAGCATTTGTTACACACGTGACATTTGTACTTTGGCTCTGAGTAACCTTTATGCACTGTTTGGTAATGGGACTTGACAAAGCAGAGGGCTCAGGTACTGAAGTTGCAGTTCTCAAAATCATACCTGTATGCTGGGTCCTTGTTATGGGTATCCAGGTGCTTCCAGAAGTCAAGTGAATTCATGCAGCTGAAGTTACAACAGTCACATTTAAAAGGCCAATCTTCACTGTGGTGAAAATGCATGTGGTTGCAGAGGGAGGATGGCAGCAGACAGGTTATATCACTTAGAGGACACTTATACTGATTCATATGGTTATGCATGTGGTCCCACAAATAGCCCATCAGTCACAAATATCATGGAACAGTGAGAGCACTGGAAGCATTGCTGATCCAGTGAGGTCTGGCAATGGATGTGATCTAAGAACTTGGTATTGTTGACAAACATGCCCCTGCATGTCAGGCAGGCCACCACCTTTTCCTGGGTTTAGCTGCGGATGTGCTTTTGAAGCTCACAGTGGTCCTTGAAGATACAGGTACAGCCTTTCCAGCCACACAGCACCACATGGTGGTCTTTTCCAACTGCTTTGTATTCATAACACAGGCTGTGCCCTTCCACATGCCAATAGAACCACTCAGGATTATTGAAGGAGCTCTCACAGTGCTCCCACAGACATGGGAAGTAGTCAGGGATGTTGGGTCATGTTGTAGCTGTGGAAGTCCAAATGCAAGGGCTGAAGTTGGTCTGGCTCTGCAGGCTGTCAGCCCCTACTGTTTCAGCTTGGTATGGTAGCCGTGGTAGTAGACATGGTGGACAAGGTCAGTAGAACTATCCAGAGGACAAAGGCTACACTCCTGCCATATGCAGGAGGATTCTTCCTCCAGCAGATCCTCCTCCTCCTCCTCTCCTTCCTCCCTGAAGCTGTGCAGGTACTTCTGCAGGTGCTGAGTGACATGTTCACAGAAGTCCTACATGGCCACAGAAAGGAGCAGGACCCCTATTCACACTGTAGGTCCAGGTTCTCCTTTTGGGAAACTTTCCCAGGGGGCAGCATGGCCTTCACTCGCTCTTCAGCTCCCAAGTCTTTCCAGTTTTCCTTCTACCTCAACTATTTCTGGAAGGGCTCAGATTGTTTATTATAGGACTTTCGACGAATGGAACTCAGCTATCAAAAAACTCTTATAGGGACTAAAGTGCATAGAAAAATATATTAGGTGGGTGAGAGAAGGGAAAAAGTACCAGATTTCTTGTGCTGCAGTAGTTATTCATCCCAAGTCTGTCTCACTTGTCATTTGCAACCTGATGCACTTCCCATGATGCTGAATGAAAGCTGTGTCTGATGTATTGTAGAAATATACCAAGAAAATCTGCATGCCATGCATGCTGTATTTACTATCCTAAAGCATTTCTTTAAATTGTGGTGAAATATACATACCATGACATTTACCATTTTAACCAATTTTAAGTGTTCAGTTCATTGGCATTATGTACATTCACCCTGTTGTGCAACCATCACTATACATCTCCAGAACTTTGTCATCGTTCTGTACTGAAACTGTCCAATAAACAATAACTCCTTGTTCCACCCTTCCCACCCTGGGTAATCACTGTCTTACTTTCTATATCTATGTATTTGACTTCATATAAGTGGAATCATACAATATTTGTCCTTTTGTCTAGTTTACTTACTCTCGATTCCAGTAATTACAGGCTGTTGTTGTTCCTTGTGATTAAGCCCCTATCCCAGTGGTCGGCAAACTCATTAGTCAACAGAGCGGCAAAATGCGGCTCGCGAGCTGCATGTGGCTTGCGAGCCGCAGTTTCCTGACCACTGACTTAGCACATCTCTAAGGTCACACATGTTGCATAATGTACCAAAAATTCATTCATTTTTAAGGCTAACTAATATTCTGTTGTATCTATATAACACATTTTGTTTATTCATTCATCCATCCATAAATGGACATATGAGTTGCATCTACCTTTTGGCTGTTGTTAACAACACTATAAACATTAGTATGTAAGTATCTGTTTCAGTCTTTGCTTTCAGTTATTTTGGGCATATACTTAAAAGTGGAATTGCTGGATAATATGGTAATTCTATGGTTAATTTTTTTGAGTAGTGGCCATACTATTTTAAACAACAGCTGCACCATTTTACATTCCCACCAACAATGTACAAGGGTTCCAATTTCTCTACATCCTCACCAATGCTTGAATTTCTGTTTGTTTTCAATAACAACCATCCTAATAGGTGTGAAGTGATATCTCATTGTAGTTTTGATTTGCATTTCTCTAATGAATACTGATATTGAGTATCTTTTCATGTGCTTAGTGACCATTTGTGGATCTTCTTTGGAGAAATACCTATTCAAGTCCTCTGCACATTTTTAAAATGGGGTGTTTGTTTTGTTTTTGAGTTGGAGTTCTTTACATATTCTGGATATTAAACCCTTATCAGATATATGACTTGCAAATTTATTTATTTATTTTCTTACCATACTGTGGTTGTCATTTTATTTTGTTGATAGTGTGTTTTGAGGCACAAAGTTTTTAATGTTGACTAAGTCCAACTTATCTATATTTTATTTTATTACTTTTGATATTATATTCAAGAAAGCACTGTAAAATCTAATGTCATCAAGCTTTCCCCTAAAGTTTTCATCCATAAGTATAAGTTTTAACTCTTACATTTAGGTCTTTGATTCTTTTAAAGTTAATTAATATACTAGTGGCCTGGTGCATGAAATTTGTGCATGGAGGGGGGATTCCCTCAGCCCAGCCTACACCCTCTCTAATCGGACATCCCTGTTGCAATCTGGGACTGCTGGTTCCTAACTGCTCAACCACTTGCCTGCCTGATTGCCCCTAACTGCCCTCCCCTGCCAGCTTGATTTTGCCCCCAACTGCCTCTGCCTGCCTGATCTCACCCCCCACTGCTCTCCCCTGCTGGCCTGGTTGCCCCCAACTGCCCTCCCCTGCCGGCCTGATCACACCCCTAACTGCCCTCCACTTGCTGGCCTGGTTGCCCCCAATGGCCCTCCCCTGCTGGCCTGATCTTGCCCCCAACTGCCCTCCCCTGCAGGCTGGTTGGCCCCAACTGCCTTCCCCTGCTGGCCTGATCTCGCCCCCAATGGCCCTCCCCTGCTCGCCTGATCTCATCCCTAACTGCCCTCCCCTTGCCAGCCTGGTTGCCTCCAACTGCTCTCCCCTGCCAGTGTGATCTTGCCCCCAACTGCCCTCCCCTGCAGGTCTAATCTCGCCCTCAACTGCCCTCCTCTGCCAGCCAATTTCTGATTGGTTGGTTTCTATGCCAGTCAGTGTCAAAAGGTCCGCCTCCTAGGCAGCCATTGGCTTCTCACAGTTGACCCAGCTTTGGTTCTGTTGTGTTTTTTTTTGCAGGGGGCTAGGAGGGTGGGCTGTTTATTAAGTAGTTATTACAGGAGTCAGACCACATAAGTGGTGTCAGCTCCAGGAATGTGACCTCTCAGTGTTGATCACAAAGCCCCCAAGGCCAGTCCTGGTGAGCCCCAAGGTCAGAAATGAAACTAAAAGGCCTCGGTCACATGCTGCTTCCAGGCGTCCAGGCTGGGCAGCAGGGAGGAGATGCCCATGACATGCCAGGTCTCCCCTTTGGACACCACCGAGGTCTGGTAGGACAGCAGCTGCATGCCTGCCTCTGCCAGGAGCCCAATCATGGTAGGCAGCATGGCAGGGTTGGAGGGCTGAGTCCGGAACAGGAGCAGACCCCTGCGGAGAGGCACTCTGGTCTGAAGGCAGCTCTGTTGAGTGCCTGCAGCACAGGCGTGGTACCCTGACAAAGCCCACAGCCTGGTAGGGGGCACCTGCAGGGCCACGCTCAGGAGGCCTTCCCCATATCCTTGCTCTCACAGTGGGGTTATGGGGGGGGGGGTGATTACATTAAGGCTGACCTTCACCAGCAGCTTGGCATTCACCAAGTTCACATTCGCATGATTAGAAGTGTATTTGAGGAGGCGGACAATGACTGTGGGGCTCAAGCAGTTCCTGGCATTCTTCAGGGACAAGCCCTGCATTATCACCTGGATGGTCCCATTGGGGGACCCTGCCCAGGCTCATATCAGAGTCTCCAGAGCTTCTACCAGACTGATCCAAGGTATGGTGTGTGGAGAGAAGGCATTGGTAAGGGCCTGGGCATTCACGACCCCTGCAAGGGCTCCCCTCTTCACCATGTCCACGAACTGGACAGAGATCTCCTCCCCTCAGCAGCTCTAGGCCTCCTTGGGGCTGGCGCCCAGGTGGGGGCAGCTGATAATGTTCTTGTAGTCCACCAAGGTGCGGTCCCGAGGTGGCTCCTCTGTGAACTCGTCCAGTGCTGCGCCCATGCACTGCCCGGGCAGGGCCCAAAGCAGGACGCCCTTGTCCACGATCCCTCCGCGGGCGCATGCCCTTCTTGCACAGGGCAAAGATGCTGTCGTTCAGCAGGCCTGTCATGGAGGGCAGGAGAGGGGTGTGCACAGTGATGAAATCACAGAGGGGCCAGAACTCCTCCTGGGGCAGCTGCTAAACACTTAAGGAGGCAGAGACCGCTGGTGAGATGATGGGGTCATACCCTACAGTCTTCATCCTGAAGGACTGCATCCGGACAGCCACCTCTCTCCCGATGGTCCCCAGGCCAAGAATTCCCAGGGTCTTTCCATTCAACTCGGTTCCCATGAACTTCTTTCGGTCCCATTTGCCATCCTTCATCAAAGCCGTCACCTGGGGAATCTGCCTAGCCAGACACACATGATCATCCCACAGGTGAGCTCCGCAGCACTAAGACTGTTCCCATTGGGGGTGTTCATGACCAGGATGCTCTTCCTCGTGGTGGCCTCCAGATCCACATTTTCCACGCCTGTGGTTGCCCTGCCCACCACCTGGAGCTTCTCTGCTGTATTGATGACATCAAAAGTCACCTTGGTGGCCGAGCAGACGATAAGGCCTTCACAATCCTACAGCTCGGCTATCAGCTCCTCTTTGCTCAGGTTCTGCTTCTTCAACACCTGCAGCCCTCCATCTTACAGGATCTCCTGGCAGCAAGAATCCAGGCTGTCACTGATGAGCACTTTCTGTAGATTTGTGAAGGCCATTGCTGGAGCCTGCTTGGGGATCCACAGCTCTCCCTAGACAGAGACACCTCTAAGCCCCCAGATTTGGTTCTCATTGGTCACTTTTTAAGCCAGTCAGCGTCAAAAGCTCTGCCTCCTAGGCAGCCATTGGTTCCTCACACTTCACCCAGATTTGGTTCTGATTGGTCAGTTTCTATGCCAGTCAGCATCTCTGGGCCTATCAATGGGGCCTGATCAGAAAGGTGGAGCTGATTAGCAGCCCCTGTGGAGTCCTGGAGAGAAATGGAGGTGCAGCTGCTGGCCAGACTGGGAGAGAAAGAGAGAGGCAAGTGCTGGTCAAAAGCTGCCACAGAGGCCACGGATTAGTCCCTGCTTCTCTCTTCAGGCGTCTCTCTGGTCCTGATTCCCAGCCTCCTCCGCAGTCAGTGCTAGGGCACCAAGCCTGCAGCCCAAGCAATCAGGCTGCGTTGCCATGCACTGACTTCCCGACTGGTAGAGCTTAGGTGGTAAAAGTGTTATACATTGGCTCTTTATTATAGACACTAGAGGCCCGGTGCACAAAATTCGTGCATGGGGGGGGGGAGCTTTGTCCCTCAGCCCAGCCTGCACCCTCTCCAATCTGGGACCCCTTGAGGGATGTCCAACTGCCCATTTAGGCCCGATCCCACCAGACATCCCTTTCACAATCCAGGACTGCTGGCTCCCAACTGCTCGCCTGCTTGCCTTCCTGATTGCCCCTAACTGCTTCTGCTTACCAGCCTGATCACCCCCTAACCACTCCCCTGCTAGCCTGATTGATGCCTAACTACTCCCCTGCCAGCCTGTTTGCCCCTAACTGCCCTCCCCAGCAGGCCTGGTCACCCCTAACTGCCCTCCCCTGCAGGCCTGGTACACCCTCTCCCCCAACTGCCCTTCCGTGCAGACCCAGTCACCCCCAACTTCCCTCCTCTGCTGGCCGGGTATGCCTAACTGCCCTCCCCAGCAGGCTTGATTGCCCCCAACTGCCCTCCCTTGCAGTCCTGGTTCCTTCCAAGTGCCCTCCCCTGCTGGCTTGATCGCCCACAACTGCCCTCCCTTGCAGGCCTGTTTCCTCCCAACTGCCCTCCCCTGCTGACCATCTTGTAGTGGCCATCATGTGTCCACATGGGAGCAGGATCTTTGACCACATGGGGGCAGTCATCTTGTGTGTTGGAGTGATGTTCAATCTGCATATTACTCTTTTATTAGATAGGATAGAGGCCTGGTGCATGGGTGGGGGCCAGCTGGTTTGCCCTAAAGGATGTATTGGATCAGGGTGGGGATTCCCTTGGGGAGTGGGGCGGCCTGGGCAAGGGGCCTGTGGTGGTTTGCAGGCTGGCCACGTCCCCCGGCGGCCAAAGCAGAGGCCCTGGGATCTGGGATTTATTTATCTTCTACAATTCAAACTTTGTAGCCTGGAGTGGAGCCAAGCCTTCTGCTCACTCTGTGGCAGCAGCCAGTTCTGTTGGGATTTATGTATCTTCTATAATTGAAACTTTGTAGCCTTAAGCGGAGGCCAAAGCAGGCCAGGGCTGCAGAAGCTTGTCTTCCTCCATCGCCGTGGGCAACCCTAGCCTCCTGCTCTCTCCAGCTCCATGGCTGCTGCCATTTCTGTTGGGATTTATCTTCTATAATTGAAACATTGTAGCACTGAGGGGAGGCCTGGGCTGGCAAGGGCAGGCAGAAAGCTTGGCTTCCTCCATTGCCAGGGAAACCCAAGCCTCCCTCCTGCTCTCTGTTGCTGCAGCCATCTTGGTTGGGTTTATTTGCATATTCCCTCCTGATTGGCTGGTGGGCGTGGCTGGTGGGTGTAGCAGATGTATGGTCAAATTGCATATAACTCTTTAATTAGATAGGATGGTGTAGGGTATGGGTCCAGCTTCATACTTTTCATGTAGATATTCAATTTTCCCAACACCATTTGCAGGAGATTATCTTTTCCACATTGAATTGTCTTGGTACCCTTCTCAAAAATAACTGGCCTCTCTATTCTTTCTATTTTTTAAAATCCTCTTTTAAAAAATATGTTTTTATTGACATTAGAGAGAGAGGAAAAAAGAGGGAGGGAGAGAAACATCGATTGTCTGCCTCCTGCATACCCTTACTGGGAATCACATCCACAACCCAGGCACATACCCTGACTGAGAATCAAACCAGTAACCTTTTGGTGCATGGTACATAGCTCAACCAGCCAGGTCTGACCTCTCTATTCTATTCCATTGATCTCAAAAGTCTGTCTTAATGCCAGCACTACAGTTTTAATTATTGTAGCTTTTTAATAACTTTGATATCAGGGAGAGAGAGTCCTCCTACTTTATTGTTCTTTTTCAATATTGTTTTAGCTATTTGGGGTCCCTTGAGATTTTATATAAATTTTAGAATAAAATTTTCTATTTCTGCAAATGGATGTTGCTATATGTATTTTGATAGGACTGCATTACATCTGTAGGTTACTTTGGGTAGTAATGGCATTTTAATAATTAATTTTTCCAATCCATAAACCTGGAATGGATTTCCATTTAATCAGGGTTTTAATTTCTTTCAGCAATGTTTGGTAGTTTTCAGTGTACAAGTCTTTCACCTCCTTGATCAAGATAATGACTAAGAATTTTATTCTTTTAAATGCTATTGTTAATGAAATTGTTTTTATAATTTCCTTTTGCATTGTTCATTGTTAATGTATAGAAACACAACTGAATTTTGCATGTTGATTATGTATCTTAAACTTGGCTGAATATAATTATTAGTTCTAATAGGCTGTGTGTGTGTATGTGTGTGTGTGTAATCTTTAGTTTATTTTACATATAAGATTAAGTCAAACAGGAATAAATTCACTTCTTCCTGCCCAATTTGGAATTCCATTAATTAACTAACTAATTAATGAATTTTTGCCTAATGCTCCGGCTACAACTTCCAATAGCATTTGTTTTTAAGTGGCAAAAACTGGCAACCTGGTTTTGTTCCTATTTTAGAAAAAGAGCATTTAGTCTTTCACCATTGAGTATATCGGCTGTGTGTTTTTTAATATAAGGCGTGCATTATGTTAAGGTAGTTTGCTGCTATTTCAGATTAAGTATCATTACCATCAATGCATGCTGAATTTTGTCAAATAATTTTTCTGTATCAACTGAGATTCTCGGTGTTTTTAATCCTTTATTTTGTTACTGTGGTGTATTGATTTTTTTTTGTATGAAGAACTATTCTTGCTTTATAGATATAAATCCCACTTCATCATGGTGCATAATTTTTTCAATATGCTGCTGAATTTGGTTTGCTAGTATATTGTTGAATATTTTTTGCATCAATGTTCATAAGGAATATTGGTCAGTTGTTTTCTTGTAGTTTTTTGTCTTTCCTTGGTATAGGGTAGCGCTGCCCTCATAGAATTAGTTAGAAGTGTTCCCTTCTCTTCAATTTTTTTGAAGCGTTTGAGGATTGGTACCATCTTTTAAAATGTTTGGTAGACTTATTAGAGAAACCGTTTGATACAGGCATTTTATTTGTAGGTAGGTTTTTGATTACTGATTCAATTTTCTTACTAGTTACAGCTCTATTTGGACTTTCTATTCCTTTGTGATTCAATCTACTAGGCCTTGTGTTTGTAAGAATTTGTCCATTTCATCTAGATTATTCAATTTTGTTGATCTTCTTAAAGAAATAATATTTGGTTTAGTTAATTTTTCTGTATTGCTTTTTCCATTTTCTATTTATTTATGCTTTAATCTTTATTATTTTCTTTTATCTTCTAGTTTTGGGTTTTGTTCATTCTTCTTTCTCTAGTTCCTTAAGCTATAATGTTAGGTGGTTGTTTTGAGACTTTTCTTTTTAAATGTAAGCATTTCCAGCTATAACTTTCCTTATCACTTAAATTTTGTTAGGAATCACGGAGCCAGGAAAAAACACAACTTTTTTTTTTTTTTAATGTGCTGAAAGAAAAGAGCTGTCAATTCAGAATTCTACATGTAGTGACAATATCCTTCAGAATGAAGGTAAGATAAAGGCGTTTTCAGATGAAAGAAAGCTATTAGAAGGTGTTTCCAACAGACTTTTTAAAGAACTAGAACACCCAACCAATAAAAACAACAATGATTAACACTTAACTAAGACTTATAAATCAGTTGTTTTAAATACTTTACATGGACTCACTCACTTAATTCAAGAAGACTGGTACTATTAATATCCTTATTATACAGATAAGAAAACAAAACAGATGTTACGTAGCTAATAAGTAGTAGAGCCTGAATAGAACCCAAGCCAGCCATCTGCCTTTACAGATGATGCTCTTAACAAATACTTGATACTATCTTCCAACTTTCTTGTACAGAAAACCTATAGTATATTAATTAATCAAACAGAAAAAAAATGATTTGGAACAGATGTGGTGATTTTGAAAGGTATTTTTATTTAATTCTGCTCTCTAGAGATAAAAACAGAAACGTAAAGCACCAACTTGACAGATTACCTTGAAAAAAATTCTATTAGAATTAGGATGTATTGATATATTAATAAAAGTAACCTTAACAATAAACATTTTTTGAGTACTTACTATGTGTTAAAAGTTGTTTTATAGGGTGAGGATGTAAAAATTAATAAGACAAAGCTCCTGTTCTTGAGAGTTTTATACAAATTAGGTAATACAGACAAGAAAGTAAATAATTACAATATAGTATGTATTATAATAGAAGTATGTGCAAAGTCCAAAGCACATACAAGGTAAAAATGCTATTGAAAGGAAGCATAAATCTAATCATGGCTGTTTTAAAAAAAAGGAATTAAAAAAAGCTTTAAAAAGCACCAAAAAGTGAACATTCATGGAAATATTCTACAATTTTCTTTTCCACTCATGTAGACTATTAACTGTTTCAAATCTGAAAAAAATCTCAGTTAAGTCAGCAATGTACAGAAAGAAAAGTCAGAAGAATCTGTTACCCTGATGTGTATATATTTTCATTTTCAAAGCCTTTAGCATAAAGATGATGATGACCTTATACAGGGTACTTAGAATTAGCTCCTGTTGATTAATTTTCCACTTACTCAGTAGTCCAGTGCTCAGTAATTACATGGATTCAAAAGGTGGAAAAGGAATTAATTCAGAAAAATCTTTCAATAAGACAAAATAATATTTCTATATTGGATCAAAAAATCTATAGTCAATTTTAAGGATTATCTTAACAGTTGTGAAGAACAAGTTCTCCAGATAACTGTAGGATCATTAAGGACAAGGCCTTATATATTTTTTTCTATTCTTAGTATCCCTAATGGTTAATATGGGCCCTGTCAAATACAATATTACTATGCTTGCCAAATTAGAATCCTATATAATAAAAAGCTAATATGCAAATTGACCAAACAGTGGAACAATGGGTTGCTATGACACGCCCTGACCACCAGGGGGCAGATGCTCAATGCAGGAGCTGTTTCCCCCCCTCCTTCCCCCCCCGGTGGTCAGTGTGCTCCTACAGGGGAGCGCTGCTCAGCCAGAAGCCCTGAGCTGGGCTGACAGCTGGTGAGCGCAGCAGGGGTGGTGCGAGCCTCTCTCACCTCCGAGGCAGTTGGACATCTCCAGAGGGCTCCTGGACTGTTAGAGGGCACAGGTTGGGTGGAGAAACACCACCCCCCCCGACCCAAATGCATGAATTTAGTGCACCGGGACTCTAGTTTTTATTATAAAAGAACTAGAGGCCCGGTGCACAAAATTCGTGCGGGGGGGGGGGCCTCAGCCCAGCCTACACCCTCTCCAATCCGGGACCCCTCGAGGGATATCCCAATATCCTGGGGATTGGGCCTAAACTGGTAGTCAGACATCCCTCTCACAATCTTGGACTTCTGGCTCCTAATTGCTCACCTGCCTGCCTGCCTGCTTGCCCCTAACTGCCCCCCCCGCCAGCCTGATTGCCCCTCACTACCTCTGCGTGCCGGCTTGATCACCCCTAACTGCCCCCTCTGCCAGCCTCATCACCCCTAACTGCCCCCCGCTGCTGGCCAGGTTGCCCCAACTGTTCCCTCCCTGCTGGCCTGGTCGCCTCCTAACTGCCTCCCCTCCCAGCCTGGTTGCTCCTAACTGCCCCACCCCTGCCTGCCTGGTCACCCCCACCTGCCCCCCATGCTGGCCTGGTCACCCTCAATGGCCCCCCTCTGTTGGCCTGGTCACCCCCAGCTGCCCCCACTGCCGGCTTGGTCATCCCATGCAGCCTGCTATTCAGTCGTTTGGTCATCCCTCACTAACCTCCTGCTGGCCTGGTCATAGGCAGCCATCTTGTGAGGGCTTGAGGGTTAATTTGCATATTATCTCTTTATTATAAGGATTAACAAGAGATGAAGTTGAATTCTTTAACTATATTCCTTGTATGCCAGGAAAGAGTTATTTTATGTTCAAAGATAACTACACCTAATTTCATAGAGAAAAGAGATCAAATGTGACTCTTGACCTTCTTATCTATAGTAATATAAGTAAAGGCTAAAAAAATCCCCAACAGAATAAAAGAATTAATATAAGTTCCTTAAAGATCAGCATGGTCTTTTACGTTTAAAATCTTTTATCATTCTACTTTAATTCTATTTTTGCTCTTACTAAAATAAAATATTACCATGTAGCACTTGTGATAGCAAAGGGAATACAGTATCTAATGATCCATTCACATTTCCTTTTAGTTATTTTTCAAGTGGCTTCTCTTCATGGGATATAAACTTAGTCCAAGTAAAAGAAAGGGCATTAGAACTCACATTCTAAGCATTAAATGCATATATTTATTTATATATTCATAGTGCACATAGGATCAATAAATGGCTATAAATAATGATTGTGAAATGCTTATATTATAAAGTTGTTGTGTATTTTTAGGTTGCGCTGAGATCAACTGTCTATTTAATCAAATAATTAAATCAATAGATTCTCACTAATTTACACTTCTGTTTTTAACTTAAATGATATGTTATATGTTGTCCTCATTAAAGAAGATTTTAATCTAAGAGTTGCTAAAATAACAAATAAATAACTAAACCATTAGATTGAGATGGACGTCAACATCTATGTCAACAATATCATAGTTTTAAATAGACTAATTTAATGTAATTCTAATGTACTATTAATTGAGCTTTTTCCATGACCAGATATCGATATATCTAATTAAAATTGGAATAGAAATTACTAACTTGTGAGAACAACTTAATTTTAGAAATTCTACTGCTTAGTTTTATTAAATTAGTGTTTGATGATAATTAATGAATATTAATTAATGATTGCAGATAATCACAAAAAAGAATAATTTTACATCTTAATAAACTGGGCTCTTCTCTGTGTTAGGATTGACAACTTTTAGCAGTAACATAATATTTTTTAAAACTTTAAATATAATATGCAAAAAGAAAAAATTTGAAAGAAACTAATGTCCAACATTTGACTGGACAGAATACTAAGACTTTTAATTCTAGGGGAAAAATGGGGCAAACTTAAGTGTTAAAACTCAAGTTTCTTGGGTTTATCAGTCTATTGTAGTGATAAATAGTATGGAATTAATTTTATTTGCAACATTTTGGTGACTTTCTTACCTAGAGAGCATGCCCAGAGGTGTAACATTAAGTGATCCCATCAGCATTGCCAGGGCCATCCCTGGTGCTTCCCGTTCTATTACTTCTTTTGTGGCCTGTAATTAAAGATTAAATAGCAGACTGAGTGAAATTAGCCAAAAAGAAGGAATGCAGAGTAGTAAAATTAATTTCAGTGTAAGTATAAACCATGCTTTTTCTAAACCACACTTTGTAGTTCCAGGGTTTTTTTTTTTGTTTTTTTTTTTTTAAGGCAGCAAGATTCAGTTCTTTGGGACCACTGAATAAAAGTCGAGAACCAAGACATCCAGGGAACTTTTACATTAGCAGACCTTTCCTATCTGTGACAATTCAGAAGTATTTGATAAAAGTCTCATCTCACCTAATAATATAAATTTTAAAAGGAAGTCCCAGATTGCTATTAGGGCTCAATAGATTTCTAAGGGCAAGAAATTTGGGTAAATTTATTTTTGTCTATTACTCTTAAAATAGTCTCTCCCTGAAACTCTACGATCATTCTGTATCTCTCCTAACTCTATAATTTTATGATATAATTAAAAGGAACTCAAGAAGTCACCAGTCAACTTTTCCCACATATTGGGTAGAAAAAAACCCTCTAAGTTCCATACCTTCAATATGAATTGCCATCTATTTTAAAAATAATAAAAGTGATAGGCTTTATTTATATAACAGAAGTTTTAAGAGAGAACATTTTTAAGTCATGTGTGCTTAAACCTGGAATAAGCTAATGAAGGAGACAGGAAAATTTCATTTTCTAAAGGTAAATCAAAATCGGTATATATTATTTGTGGTGGTAAAGATATGAGAGTTAAATATATGATTTAATTAATTCCTAATCCTCTGTGAAATTTGCAAAACAAAGTGTTCCAATAAATAAAAAAAATGCAAATGAAATATAAAGTAAATTATGGAGTAATATAGAGAAAGGTCAGTCAACTTTTAAGATGAATTGTTAGTTAGTTAACCCCTTATAACTATACAGAATAAAGGACAACTAGAATTGATATAATCTACTGGTCTACTGAATCCCAGCATAATTCAATACAATGGCAGAAATTTTAAAAGAAACTAATATACCAAAATAACTTTTCAATAAATTGTGCTTTAAAAATAGAGAGCCAGCAGATAGGAGAAAGGAAATTCTTAAATTCTTAAATTTAGAAGTTAATTACTTTCATTTAAATGCATAGCTAAAAATTGTCAAGCTGGCATTATCAGAATCTATCTTTTGTTTTCCAAATTCAAAATCTGGTATGATTTTGAGGTCTCTGGAGAAGAAACACTATTTCCATGTTATAATGATGTATTCCAAAGTACAGTAGCATAGTTTATTTAAAGATAAGGGAAAAATATCAACATGCAGCTGAGAGGAAGTCTTTCATTTAAACAAATACTTTAAAGCACAACATTTATCCATCTCCAAATTAGTTATTAAACACCTATGTACTAGGATGTATTCTATGCATTTATATTGCATTAATGAAATCAAACTTATAAGAGTTTGTGTAAACTCACTGTCACCTGGCACATAAAAAACTCAATTGGCAAATTATATTTGAGAATCACCTAAAAATATGCAATTCATTAAATTTTCTACATACTCTTAAAATGTGCAATTGAATTTGGTCAGATCACAGTGGTTTACCTTGATTGCCTCATCTCACTTTTCAAAGAATCATTTTACTGGAATTTGCTTTTGTGGCATGCAATTGAAACCAATGAAATGGGTCAGTGAGACTCATACATCAGAAAGTATCTGAGGCTAATGTTTACTACATTGCATTGTGATCCTCTTTAAGAGAACCTATAGAGAAATTTCCTCTTAAGTGTCAAAAGTAAGAATGGGTCTTTTTCTGTGCTACTAGTTTGTTTTTAAATTATGATGCTTGTGTTATCCTTTAGAACAGAGGCAAATTTGTGGATACTGCTTTAGTATGCTTCCTGAACAAAATCTAATTGCATCTTATTGTTCCTTGCCCTATTTTTTCACATTTATCTTGTTAAAAGTTGTGCTCTATGTGTTTGAATAAACCATCTTCATTATCTTTAGTGTATTAATAAATATATGGATGGATAGATTAATGATTTTTTTATACAAAGGTCTTCATCTTTTTCCAAACATAATTTAGGGAGGACAGTTAATTCTTTCTGAAGACTTTTTAGAGAATTTGGGCTTATAGACACAATTCTTGTGTATTTTAGAACAGAACAGAAAAGGAAATTATATACTGTGGTGATGTCACTAAAAGGCACTGGTGTTCACAGTGGTGATGGGGAGATTATCAGACTCTCTCTAGGACTAGACAAAAATCAACTTTTCAATAGAGTATCCATAAGTAATGCACAAATATGGTCTTTCCTTACAACTATGTCAAATACATCTTTTCCATGAAACATCAGAACCTTCTACTTCCTTTTTCTTTTTCCTCTTAAGCTGTTTGGTGTAGCAGTAAAATCAACATCTGTGAGATCAGACAATACCACTACATAGCTAAGGTCAATGAAAATAAGGGCTGGATATATTGCAGCATCTACCACAATACCCAACATATACTATGTGTATTCAATAAGTTTTGGTTGAATAAAAACATTAATGAATAAGTGATGCAATATACATTTGAAACTTGGCTTTATCACTTAATTGTTCTGTGCATTACAACAAAATGTTCAACTTTTCTGAGCTTTAGTGTACTTATGAATAAAATTGATATAATAGTAAAACATATCTACATCTTATGAGAAGTAAATGATATAAGTAAATTACCTATCACAGAGTAAGTATTCAATACATGTCAATTCTCTCTATGCCTCTACTTTCCAATTTGCCTTACATCCTTGCAGTTTTGATCTTACCAGTTAGAGAACAGAAATAATACAAAAAAACAGAAACCAAACCTAGAAACAGTGGTTGAGAACCAAAGATGAAGGAAAAGAGAATGGAGAGCAAGAACCTAAATATTAGAATGTTGACAAGTGGGGGGCAGGAAGCAGAACACTGAAATAGTGGACTCTAAAGAGAACAAGAGGTCAAATGAAGTGGAAATTGGAAGAAGTAGAGGAGGGCAAGAGCTGGTGAAGGCACAATTAGAATGAAAAGAGCAAGAGAATAAAAGAGGAAAAAGTGATCTAAATTTTTTTAAAAATCCAAATGGTAGAATAGTTTCAACATGTAGCTTTAACCTTTCAATCATATATATTAGTATGCAATAGATAATGAAGATTATATGTGCCTTTATTATCCAAATAGCTATCATTCATTATTAATAGACTAGAGGCCCGGGGCATGAAAATTCATGCACTGGAGGGGTGGGGTCCCTCAGCCCAGCCTGCCCCCTCTCATGGTCCGGGAGCCCTCAGGGGTGGGAGGTGACCTGGCGATAAGGGGAAGGTGACGTCCCATCACTCCTCTGCTGCTGCCACTGCTGGCAGCGCAAGCCTCAGCCGGCCCTGGTTATCTGAGCCTCGGGTGGCTGCGCAGCCGCTATCCGAGGCTTGCCTGTGCCTTGGGCCAGCCCTGGATGGCTGGGGGGCTGAGGGGACTGGAGGATTCCGGAGGCAGGCATGCGGCAAGAGGTGGGGAAGCCAATTAGCATATTCCCTCCTTAGGGAAGATGGCTGTGGGCTTCGCCATCTTTGCACGGCATGAGGGTCAATTAGCATATTCCCTCTTTATTAGATAGGATGACTAAAGGCCCGGTGCACAAAATTTGTACACTGGGGTAGGGGGTGCTGGCCTGCACCCTCTTGCAGCCGGGGACCCCTCAGGGAATGTCCGACTACCGGCTTGTGGCTGGATGGCCTCCTGCTGTTGCACGGCCTGTTGCTTGAGATTCAGCAGCTGCTGCACGTGCACAGGCTGGGCCACCACAGTCTGTCCTGCGAACACCATCGGTGGGTGAGTCAAGCGCGGAGGCCAGCTCACCCTGAGTTCTCTATGCTTCCCTGAGTCACTGACTTATTCAGACTGACTGCCTTCTACAGAGAACAGCACCGGGATCAGGCCTAAGCCGGCAGTCGGACATCCTTCTTGCAGTCTGGGACCCCTCAGGGGATGTAGCAGTGTGCCAAGTAGCAGGTGGTCAGGGAGGAGCCCGAATCGGGGCTGGGCGCCACGCTGCTTGTGCTCATCCTGGCCCGCTGTACCTGCAGCCACCACTTGGTAATGCTGCCATGGAGTTGGGAGAGGCTCCTGACGTGGCAGCTATGCTAGCCAGCTGTGAGCCCAGCTTCTGGCTGAGCGGCGCTGCCCCTGTGGCAGTGCACTGACCACCAGGGGGAAGCTCCTGCATTGAGTGGCTGCCCCCTAGTGGTCAGTGCGCATCATAACAGCCAGTTGTTCTGGTCATTCCCCCATAACCATTGCTTAGGCTTTTATTATACAGACTAGAGGCCTGGTGCATGAAAATTCATATACTGGAGGAGGGGTCCCTCAACCTGGCCTGCCCCCTCTCATGGTCCGGGAGCCCTCAGAGGTTGGAGGCGACCCGGCAATCAGGGGAAGGGGATGCCGCCATCACACCTCTGCTGCTGCCACTGCCAGCAGCATAACCCTCGGCTGGCCCTGGTTACCTGAGCCTCAGGTGGGCCTGGGCGGCTGGGCAGCCACCATCCAAGGCTTGCCTGCACCTCGGGCTGGCCCTGGGTGGCTGGGCAGCCGCCATCCAAGGCTTGCCTCCCCTTCAGCTGGGGGGCTGAGGGGACTGGGCGCCGCCATCTGGTGGCTGTGGGCGCTGCCATCTTTGAGGATATGGCAGTCAATTAGCATATTCCCTCCTTATTGGCTGTGGGTGCCGCCAAATTTGTGAGGGCATCAGGGTCAATTAGCATATTCCCTCTTTGTTAGATAGAATTCTTTCTATTTACTAACTATAATGTAACTTCCCTGAATGCTAAGATCATAATTTTCTGTCCATGTGTTCCCAGGTCCCTGCACAGTGCAGTTAGTCAGTACCCATTAATATATGAATGAGGATTTATTAATCTTTGCAACAGCATGAGGGTCAATTAGCATATTCCCTCTTTATTAGATAGGATTATTCATAATAAAATGGAAGAAGATGCCATTAAAACTTCAAAACCATTTTTTAAATTTGCTTAATGTTTCTACTTTCTCATACATTAATTTGATTACATCATTTTTTTCCTTGAGCAATAGTAGAAATTTATATTTCTACTTCAGATATAACCTTTCTGAACTAGTAGTGTCTAAAATAATGATGTTTAATTAGATTTAACTATTCCCTGTAAATAAGACATTTTTTCTTTAACTTCTAAATACTTTCTAAACTATGAAAATTCAATCTCCTATGGAAAATTGCTTACTGTGATCTTATTTTTTTTACCCTTGACACTTTGAAGATAACATTTAAGTTAGAAAGATGCTTCAAAGACTGCTCAAGTTGCAAAAAAAGAGTGTCATAAACAATGACTCAATAGGTAGGGAACTTGTCAATGAAACTGAGTTCCATTTTTAACTTCACAGAAAAAAATGACCTTAAAAAATGTTATTGCTAACAAGCAATCATGTTTAAATAAGTACAGGACACATAGCAGCTACATGTAAAGGGGTAGAAATTTCTCATATTCATGGTGATTGTGAAAAACCACTTTTACTTACTTTTATAGACATTTATTAACAGACCATAATTTGTATTAATATTTACATGCTTGTTACTCAACTATGTAGGTTTAATAAAATATCCTACTAACAATTACTACAGTGCTCTCCGCTGATTAATCTTAAGTAACAAAGAATATCTTTGAAACACCAACTAATGGCTACTAAAAATGTAAAGCTATCAAGGTAGGATCTGGTTAGAGGAGTAGTTCTCTAACTTTAGTGTGCATCAGAATCTTCTGGAGGTGTTGAACAACACTGATTGCTGAGCCCCACCCAAAGACCTTGATTCAGAATGTCTGACTAGAGCCTTAAAATTTGCATTTATAACAGGTTATGCTTGTGATAATAGTCAGAGGACCACACTTTGAGGTTGATTCATGATAATGTGTGCTATTTGATCTAATCTTCATAATCACCTTATATTCAACTTTGAAAGTAAACTGAAATAAATGTTAGGATATTTCATAAGAGCAAAATGTAGACCTAGTGAGAAGATAAATTTGTTAAAAATAAGCAGTAAAATGCCATCCAATTAAATTTTCCTTACTCTATTCATTAAAGGGCAAACATATTAATTTTATTTTACACTTCTAAAAAAAGTTATAATAAACTAACAGTTCAGAGCCTTCCCCTTTAAGTATACTATGGTACAGAGAAGCTATTTTTAATATATTTTTTCTTAGGACTACATAGACATGATATATAAAATTTACATGTATGATTAACTCCTAAGGATGCTCAAGGAATACCAGATATAAATCTTCTTTCTCCTCTCATTTAAGAAACAGAGCAAAATGAAAGTAAGAGACACATCATTATAAGGACAGCTTTAAATTTATTTTAATAATTTAAAGTTCATTTGTAGATTTTTGTACTTTTATATTAGTTGCAAACACCTTTCAAACAATCATAACACATCACTGTCTCATAACAGTGTGACTAAAGCAGTTAAACACTACTGCAACAAGAAGGAAAAGATGCAACCCAGGATATAGGTAGTTATCCCAGTTTTACTTGGAAGATATGATCTGGTTGATAATGTATGTTTTTCTTGGAGTTTTAGGCATCTTAAATATTTATATCTTCTTCCACTCCTGGAAGAAGCAGAAAACTTTTCAAAATGGATATACTTTATTTTGTTTTACAAAGTTGTACAATATTTAAATAAGATCTGGTTATGATAAAAGATCAAGGGAGACTGTATAATTATAGAGAGAAAGCAAGAAAAAAAAAGTAAAAATTTAAGTGCTGTAGCCAATTTCATCTTCTATTCCATTCAATGAACATATACTTTACAGTGAGCATGAGATGCTGAGTTACCAGAAAGTCTGCTATTTCTCCAGTTCATCTCAGTTTCCATAAGCATCACTGAGTTAACATATCACTGTGCTAAGTAAGATTATGATGTCAAAGATAAGTATTTCTTGTATAACATGGCCTCTAAAACAAGCAAAGCAATTTATCTGAGTCAACAAAAGGATTTATTTAGATTTTAGAGTAAAAACCAATTGTTGGGCTACTGAGAATATATCTTTCTATAATAATACTACATCACAGTTACTTTACCAATGAAAAATCTCTCCCTGCTTGCTAACATTTAGATCCCAACCTCTGCTAAATAACTAACTTGCGTATAGTGATGAATACTCCTTAGCTTCAAAACATTTTTCTTTACCCAGTTATTTTTCACATTGTTTTCCTCCTTTACCTAAAAATCGTATCTAATAAAGAGGGAATATGCAAATTGAACATCAAGCCCTCACAAAGATGGTGGCACCCACAGCCAATAAGGAGGGAATATGCTAATTGACTGCCACACCCTCTAAAATGGCAGTGCCACAGCTACAAGATGGTGATGCCCAGTCCCCTCAGCCTTGCCGAGGTGGCAGGCATGCAGCAGGGCGGGTCTGCCCGCTGCGCGTGCCTGCCTCCAGAGTCCTCCAGTCCCCTCAGCGCCCTAGCCGCCCAGGGCCGGCCCAAGGCGCAGGCAAGCCTCAGATGTTGGGTCCCCAGCTGCCCAGGGCTGCCTGAGGCTCAGGTAACCAGGGCCAGCCGAGCCTTGCGCTGCTGGCAGTGGCAACAGCAGAGGTGTGATGGGGGCATCACCTTCCCCAGATCACCAGGTTGCCTCCTGCCCTTGAAGGCTCCCAGACTGTGAGAGGGAGCAGGCCGGGCTGAGGGATCCCCCTCCAGTGCATGAAAATTCATGCACTGTGTCTCGAGTTTAATTTAGTAAATATTTAAAAATTATCACACACATGTTTTTATGGCATAGAATTTTGGGCTGATATCTTAGAATCAAGATTTGTAATTTAAGATCTGAGGATCACAGACTCTTTCAGAACCTCTAGACGACAGTGCTCAGAGCAAGGTAGGTCACTATCTGAAAAAAGTATATGTCACTTTCAAGTTTGAGATTTAAAAGAAGTAAAAATAGAGTCCATCCTTGAACAACAGCAACAACAGACTGCACTTCATAAAACTAAGGGTAATGTATATGTGTATGTGTGTGCACACATCCACACAGGTTCTAGGACTGGAATTGAATTCCTCAGGCTGAGGCTATAGGCAATTGAAGAGTTGACTTTATTAGGGCAGCTGGTGGGACTGAGGAGGAAGAAGTTGGTTGCCCATTACTTGGTCAAAATGGGTGGAAATAAACATCCTTACTAACACGCAAACAAACATTCACATGCATGCCTAAGGCTGCTCATTTATAACATTTTCTCTTTCGATGGTACCTCAATCATTTTAATGAATAATCTGCTCTAGAAATTATACCCTTAAGTGTGGCTCAAGATATGCAAGAACCAAACCAAATTCACAAGAATCACCCAATAAAGGATATCTAACAATTCAGGTTTATAAAACAAACCTAAAGATTTGATAGCCAGGCAATATTATTTTATATTAAGATAATTATGAACAGTATTAACTCAAGTCCTGTCTTCACAGAATAAAAATCAAGTATCTAAGAGCAGAGGGTACCCAAAGCAGGAACACTGAGTGGAGCAAATGGAAACTGCTATTTTGCTCAGCACTGTAATAGGAAGGCAGACTTCTAACCAAATCTGCTTCTAGGGAAAGAAGAGAAAACAAAAAAATAGGTGTGGATATGGGGGGTAGGGAGATGACACCACTAGATTATGTCACATCCTAGCTTCCAAAACTTCTTCTTCTTTCTTTTATTAATGTAGATTGACCACAAGCTACCAGACATTTTGTAATTTTCTCTGAATAATTTTCATATATCTCAGCTTTTGCAAATTCTCTTTTTTAAACCTTTTTATATTATAAAATGATTGTCTATATAAGGAATATTTTCCTTAATCTTCTTGACCTGTTTCTGATTGCCAGCAGCAATGACAAGAAAACATCAGAGAGAAACAGTACTGTTTCAAAAGGATGGAATCAGGAGGAAAAAAAAAATTATGGCTATTAATTTTCAGCATCTCAAAATAAATCTGCCCTAAATAAATCAGGGCAAATGTAGTTCTATTCTTAAAGCTATTTATAAAACTGTTCTTGTGTCATCACAGAGGTAGTCAGAAAGCTAAATAAATAGTAATTAATAGAAATCCAAAATATTAGCCTGTTAAAAGCAGTAAAGATTATATAAAACAAATGACTAATGTTATGGCTTATCATAACAGAAAAGTAAACTCACAATTACTCAAGTGCTACCTCAGAACAATATATTTGAGTCTAATATAATATATTCTGAATATAAATCTTTAAAGATAAAAGGGCACCGTTTTTGGTTAAACTACGGATAACTATGACATGAGGCTCAAAAATGAGTGCGTTTCCACACTGACTTATTAAGATTGTTCTATGGATTGTGCTCAAGATTTTCCAAAGTTTTTCAACTAAGTGGAACAATAAAATTATTATAAGTGAGAGGCCAAATCATGTAAGAATACAATTTTTAATATGTTATTTTTATATTAAAAATATACTATTTTTATTATGTGATGAAGATTTAAAAAATTGGTCCCCAAAACATTAAAGTGAGAAGGCAAGTAGCAATAGAAAAATTTCAAGTATTGAATACATTAGGAAGAGAAAATAATACAATCTTAGATATTTAATTCACTTTTTGAAATAAAATTATTTTATTTAAATATTAGTAAATTAAGAAAGTCAAATATGAATACTAGATTTAAAGTATATAACACACTTGGGAATTAATTCTTTTTTGTATCTAAATCAAATCTATATATATAAAACCCTAAGCGACTGGACAACTGGATGACCGGCAGGCAGGTAGCTATGATGTGCACTGACCAGCAGCGGGCAGACACTCAATGCACAGGCATGGAAACATGGAACAGTGATGAATCTCACAAGGAAAGGGGGTGGGGGAGGGTGGGAAGAGATTAACGAATCCATGTACTGGGCCTCTAGTTCCTATATAAGTGATTTGTCCTTCTTTGGTTACTTTTAAAACCATTGCCTTTTTTCCATTCTTTCTTTTTGGGGCTATGATGAATATACTTTGGTATTTCTCATTTCATTCTCCATACCTATGTTTCTCTTATATCCCCATTAAATCATCTCTCTTTGTTATTTTTTCCAATATGAATTAAAAAATAGTAATTTCCTCAGATAAATATTTCAGTGTGTGAATTCTCTCTTCTGCTGGTCTAATCTGCTGTTTTATCTGTTCATCAATTTTTTAAACTTACATTTTCTTATTTCTAAGAATCCCATTTTCCCAAATATTGCTCATTTATAAATGATGATCTCATGTTATATCTTTATTTTTGTTAGTCTGTTTTGTTCTTTTGGACATTTCACCATAGGCAGGTTAAACATATATCCTGGCTTGCCAGGGAGTTTGATGTGCTTCCTGGTCTGGTCTAGCATTTGTCCTAAACAAAAGTTCCCCAGTATGAACAATAAATGACAAGAGTCACCTAATTCTTAGATGTTCTATACTTTTGTATTTGACAGTTCTAGCAGTTGTCATGTCTTTTAGTCCATCTATTGAATAATGGAGTTGCTGACTTGTGGTTGGTGAGTTTTAGTAGTATATTCATTACTTGATCTTAATCTGTTGAGAATACTGCTGAATTAAACTGGGGAATTTCCTTTGGAGAAAAATTATTTTTGTTTCTACCTTTAGCTAGAGGCACCACTGACAGTTCCACTTCAGCCTCCAACAGGTTCTCAGTCTCAGGGAATCCCAGGCTGAACTTCACACACTCTTGCTTATCCAAGCATAAGCGTCTCACCAGCAGTGCCACTACAGTCATCTGTCCCAAGGCACCTTCTGTCTCTCCCAAGTAGGCTTCCTATAGTCGTGGCCAATTCTCCTTGCTGCTCTGATTTCCAACTCATGGTATTTTGGGGGAGAATGTAAATCTAAATACTAACAGTACCTGTCATTTTACAGGGTATGCCTCAGAGGATCTGTCCTTTTACTGGCTTAAGTTTTTCTATAGTGGGAAGGTTTTTCAAAGTACCAATCAATGACTATTTCAGACCATACCTCTTTGTAAACTGCTTTATTCCCTTATGAAATGGATGTCTTTTATATCATTACACTGACATTTTTGACACAATGCAGACTGCCCTACAGAGAGATGGTACCAATTTATCTTCTCAACAATAATGTACTTTTCACACAAACCTTGCCAAGTCCAAGCAATCTCAATTTTAAATAGTTTTTAACTGATATGTACAAAACAACAGAATATTTTTAAAATTTACATTTCTTACCAATTATAACAAGTACATATTTAAAAGCAACTTGCAACTTTTTGCTTAAAAATTGTATATATACTTTGCCTACTTTCTATACTGATGGATATGTTCTTCCTATTGAATTATAATAAAACTTTATATACTGAAAATATTAAACTGCTCGCAGTTAAATCTATTGAAAATATTAATTTTTAAGTTTGACATTTGTAAAAATTTTTGCTTAGCTGATATTTCCATGAAGAGGTTTGAAATTGCTTATATGGGAGATTCTATAAGTATTGTTATTATATTTTCTGAGTCTCATGTCTCAACTAGAAAGGTTTCTCTTACCTAGAGATCATAAACATAACCTATTAATTTTAAAATCATAAACTTAGTTTTTTATGTTAAATGTTTAGTCCATGTTAAAGTTCTTCATCTTCCAAAACATTGATAGGCAGTGCTATGCTACCAAAAGCTAACTGTACTGATTCTCTTGGTCCGTGGTCGGCAAACTGCGGCTCGCGAGCCACATACAGCTCTTTGGCCCCTTGAGTATGGCTCTTCCACAAAATACCACAGCCTGGGAGAGTCTATTTTGAAGAAGTGGCGTTAGAAGAAGTTTAAGTTAAAAAAATTTGGCTCTCAAAAGAAATTTTAATCGTACTGTTGATATTTGGCTCTGTTGACTAATGAGTTTGCCGACCACTGCTCTAGGTTACAAATAGGCAACTAGCTTGCCACTATTTTAGGTAGCAATCAATACATCTTTGAAGTGATGCTACTGGGGAATTTTCTGACTCACTGGCTTTATTCTCTTAAGGAATGCATACACAAACAAATTCAAATGCAGTAATCGCCCCATCTAGAAATAACTACTGGAACTCAATTAATTTCACTCCAGACAATTTCCTTCTTATTCATACAGATGCAATATTTTAACTCCTTTCTTCCTTCCATCTCCTCACTCTACCTTTTAACATATACATACACACACAGAGACACACACACCCTCTCCCGCTTTTTCTTCCTGAGCTAAAAACAACTTTATTCATGACTAAATGTATAAATTTCGTGAAAAGTAAAACTCATGAAATCTGAAACAACAATGCTCAGGGCCTACTCAAGAAGGCAAATAATCCTTTCCACTAATATTTACAGGGTAAAATAAGATTGTTGTTAGAGTATTAAGTTTGACAGTAAAACAGTAGTCAAGTTCTCAGACTAATTTAAATTGACTAAGTGAAATAAGCGAATATTCTAGAAAAATTAATGGTACTGGACAAAAAGCTGTTCCTAAAGTGTTAACTAAAATTTTTATTGGTAGTTCATCTCATGGTAAAATTGCGTAACATGTAATGAACCTAAAGCAGTCATATTTTAGTGCAAAAAATTAAAACTTAAAAGCTATCAAGCCTACATTATAAAATTTCCAAAAGCCTCCTAATATTTAAATCAAAAAAGGGGTGATAGAAGAATATCATGTAAGGAAAAATATCCTGTAAGTAAATTACATCTAGAAAATTTTTACTTTAGAAAATTAACTTTCATTTGTAATGCTAACAGCAAGACACCCATGGAAAACACACATGGTGTCAAAACAAGCCAAAGGAAAATCGTTTGGGAAAAAATGAAAAAGGATCCCAAGTCAAATTTATAGAAAAGATTCCTTTATTAACTTTTGGTCGAGAATATGTTTGTATGTTTTCAGAAAACAACCCCAAGACCATGTGGATTCCTGCAAGGTAGAGGAATTGACAGGACTGCTCTAGCCATGAAGACAGAAGAGAAACAGTTCAGAGATGGAAGACGCTGATGATGCCTTGCTATACTAGCAGTCAGCAGCTGTGTATAGCTGCAGGTTGCCCAGGACCAAACCAGAGAGGGTCAGACCTGCACTACCAGCATTTGTCCACCATCCAGAACTGAACTATCATTGCTGACATGTACACATAAGGAACTGTTTGACATTGAAATTGGAACTCAAAAGAACTGTTGGCCCAGAAAGAAACTCACTACAGACTGATTCATTTGCCTCTCAGCATAACCATTATTGCTTGTCTCATTTTTGGTTCTTATAAGTGTATTTCTAGTGTCACATGATCTCACTCATCTAGGGGAAATAATGAACAACATAATCTGATGAACAAAAACAGACCCGGATACAGGGAAGCATCGATCAGACTGTCAAACCTCAGAAGGAAGGTAGGGGAGGATGGGGGTAAGGGGGAGAGATCAACCAAAGGACTTGTATGCATGCATATAAGCCTAACCAGTGGTCACGGACAACAGGAGGGTGGGGGCATGCGTGGGGAGAGGATTGGGATGGGAATGGGGGGATGAGGACAAATATGTGATACCTTAATCAATAAAGAAATTAATAAAAAGAAAAAAAATAAAACAAAAAAAGGCCAATGCCATTATTCTGTCTAGACTGTTACCAATCTTCCTACAGATTCTCCATAAAGATTTCCATCAATTTATTCATTTTCAACTAATGATATCTATTCTTCTACAAGTGTGAACACTAAAGATAAATTTGGACATTATTTTGAATTCAATTTTAATTACTGTGTAGAATTCTATTTTTTTTTTCATTGCTCAAATTTTGTATTTCAGTAACACACACAAATTTTTGAAGGCTAGCTCTGAAAACTATCCTCTGCAATCTTCATACCCAGTTAGTAAAAAAGTGCTATAAATTCTATCCTGAGAGAGCCATCTATCCCTCTCTAATCTCACCTGCATTTAGGTTCTCAACATCTTTTGTTTGAATATTCCAATAACCTCCTGACTGGTGTTATAACTAACTTTACTCTCATTCAACCCATTATCTACTCTGCTGCAAAAGTGGTCTTTCTGAATTTCAAAAATCATTAAATTCACTGCTGTTAACATCTTTCAAAAAAATCTTAATTTTTTTTCCACAGGAAAATCCAATTGCCTTTTATGTGACACAGTCTCCATAATTTGACCCTATCTACATCTCTAGGTTCTCTCCTGCCACTTCCATCTCAAAACCCAGTCTGCAGCCCAACTGATCTACTGGAAGAATTAAGATTTTAGCCATTGTGCCTTTATAGAATTGATAAATTCTTCACAGTAGATTAATAAATATTGGCTTATATCTACAATGGACTACTGTATGATAATGAACAACTACATATAATGATACGAATCAATTTTACAAAACATAATGTTGAGCAAGAGGATCCAGACACAAAAGATTACATACTATATGGTTTTATTTATATAAAGTTTAGTAAAAACAAAATAACCTATAATACTAAAAATCAGAAGAGTAGTTACTTTCGACAGTTGGGCTGTAACTGAAAGGAAGCACAAGAAGGTCTTCTGGGATGCTGATAACATCCTGGTGTCTTGATTTGGAAGTTGCTAGTTACATAAGTATATGTTTATTTTATGAAAATCTATTAAGCTATAACTATACTATTAGTGTGTGTTTTGTAAATTGAAGTAAAAGGTAAATAGTACAAATAACAATAACAACAAAAACAGTTCCAGTATCACTTCTTTAAAATTTTTTCTAATTCCCTCAAGCAAACTTTATATCTTGCTTCTTTCACATACACAACATTACTATATTCATGATCATGTTATATTTTATTTATCTAACTAGAGGCCTGATGCACAGATTTGTGCATTGGTGGGATCTCTCGGCCTGTCCTGTGCCCTCTCACAATCCGGGACCCCCTCGGGGGATGTCAGGCTGCCGGTTTCCACCCGATCCCCACAGGCTAGGCCGAGGGACCCCACCAGTGCATGAATCTGTGCACCGGGACTCTAGAATGTATTTACGATCTTGGTTAATCTCTTCCCATCCTCCCTCCCCCTTCCCTCTGAGATTCATCAGTCTTCCATGTTTCCAATGCCTGTGCATTGAGTATCTGCCCCCTGATGGTCAGTGCACATCACAGTTACTAGTTGAACATTCAAATGGTTGCTTAGGCTTTTATATATAGACTAGAGGCCCGGTGCATGAAAATTCATGCACTGGAGGGGGGGGGGGTCCCTCAGCCCGGCCTGCCCCCTCTCACAGTGCAGGAATCCTCTGGGGCGGGAGGTGACCCGGCGATCAGGGGAAGGTGATGCTCCCATCACACCTCTGTTGCTGCCACTGCCAGCCGTGCAAGCCTCGGCCAGCCTTAGTTACCTGAGCCTTGGGTGGCCCTGGGTGGCTGGGCAGCCACCATCTGAGGCTTGCCTGCACCTCGGGCTGGCCCTGGGCGGCTGAGAAGACTGGGGGACTCTGGAGGCAGGTGCGCAGTGTGACGGGGCCTGTCAGGGGGTGGGCCAGGTCTTGCCACATGCCTGCCGCCCCAGTAGGGCTGATGGGACTGAGTGCTGCCATCTTGTGGTTGTGGGCGCTGCCATCTTGGAGGGTGTGGCAGTCAATTAGCATATTACCTCATTGACTTGGGGCGCTTCCATCTTTGAGGGTGGGCAGTCAATTAGCATATTTCCTCTTTATTAGATAGGAGGACTAGAGGCCCAGTGCATGAAATTTGTGCGCTTGGCAGGGGGGTCCTGATCTGCGACCTCTTGCAGTCCGGGACCCTTCAGGGGATGTCCGACTGCCAGCTTGTGGCTGGATGGCCTCCTGCTGCTGCGTGGCCTGTTGCTTGAGATTTAGCAGCTGCTGCACGTGCACAGGCTGGGCCATCACAGTCTGTCTTGCAAACATCATCAAGTGGGTGAGTCAAGCACGAAGGCAGGTTCACCCTGAGATCCCTAGGCTTCCCTGAGTCACTGACTTATTCAGACAGACTGCCTTCTACAGAGAACAGCACTGGGAATAGGCCTAAGCCAGCAGTCAGACATCCCTCTTGCAGTCCGGGACCCCTCAGGGGATGTAGCAGTGTGCCAAGTGGCAAGTGGCCAGGGAGGAGATGGGCGCTATGCTGCTCGTGCTCATCCTAGCCCACTGTGCCTGCTGCCACAATTTGGTAGTGCTACCATGGAGTTGGGAGAGGCTCCCGATGTGGCAGGTATGCTCGCGAGCCATGAGCCCAGCTTCTGGCTGAGGGTGCTGCCCCTGTGGGAGTGCACTTACCACAAGGGGAAGCTCCTGCATTGAGTGTCTGATCGGAGTGGTATATTTTATTATATAGTTTCTTTCTACTTATTAACTATAATGTAACTTCCCTGAATGCTAAGATCATAACTTTCTATCCATGTATTCCCAGGTCCCAGCACAGTGCAGTTAGTGAGTACTCATTAATATATGAATGAGGATTTATTAATTTCTGTACTATTAACATTTGGGCCAGAGGATTCTTTTTTGTAGAGGGTGCCTAGTACATTGTAGGATGTTTAGAAGCTTTCCTGGCCTCTGCTAAAAAGATGTCAGTAGCACCCTTCCAGTTGTGACAACCAAAAACATCACCAGGCACTTTATTGAGAATCATTTACATAAATAAATTTTTCTGTGGAAAAATAGAAGCCAAGTGTTACACAACTCACTTACCAAAACAGTTTGGGCTTGAAATGGTTTGCATGTTAGTGGAGACTAAAAAAATACGCTCTTTTGAGGAAAGTTAAGCTCTGTCTTTCAGAAAATGTTTATAAAATGCTTTAAATTTCTAGATAATCAACTATAACTCATATTAATTGCATGCCAGAATATTGTTTTCATTGGAATTCTTATGCAGAAAAATAATTTGTGCCAAATTATTTGCAAATATAACTATATATTTGGTATTTTAAAAAATGACTGCTAATAGTAGCTATGTATATTCAGTGTCCTAATTATAAATTATTTTCTAAGGTTTGTTATTTATGAATAAACCATTCTTTCTAAAATATTAAAGTTCAATATTTTTCTACCCATAAAGTATTATCATAAATATTCCATAAGAAAAGAATAGTTAGAAAATAAACTATTGTGCATCAGCTATTAAAAAGACTTGCAAAGGGTTTAAGTAACTTGTTAGAAAATAACGTGTTTGTATTTTATTAACTGCACTAGAGGCCCAGTGCACGAAATTCGTGCACTGAGGGGGGGGTCCTTCAGCCCAGCCTGCACCCTCATGCAGTCTGGAACCCCTCGCTCCTTACCGCCCGCCTGTTCACTGCTCCTTAATGCTCAGCTGGCTGCTCCTTAGTGCTGCGGCAGAGGCAGGAGAGGCTCCCCCCACCTCCACTGTGCTCACCAGCCGTGAGCCTGACTTCTGGCTGAGCAGCACTCCCCCTGTGGGAGCACACTGACTACCAGGGGGCAGCTCCTGCATTGAGCATCTGCCCTCTGGTGGTCAGTATGCATCATAGCAACTGGTCATTCTGGTCATTCCACTGTAACGGTTGCTTAGGCTTTTATTATATAGATACCTTTGATTCAGAATGTGTTTTGAGCTTGACCTCGGTTATAAGAGGGTGAGTAATGAAATAACTGAGTACTATTATATTAATGGGATTGAGAAAAGAGAAAACAAATTGGTGTATATTTATGTGTCAAATAATGTAGTTAAAAATCTACTGACGTTGCTGAAAGTATTTCCTGGCAAGTAATTCCTTAAACTTCTCTTTGAAATTAGAATCTGTCTTCAAGAACAGTTTACTGAGCCAAAAGAAAACTGAACAAAGAAAACAGGCATTTTATAATAGAAGAAACAAAACTGGGCAAATATAAGAAAAATGTTTCATTTTATTATTAGTCTACAATATGCCAATAAAGGCATACAATTTTCATCTATCAAATTGTTAAGATTAAAAATGATAATAGATTTGCAGTCTCCCAAACTGATAATATGAATATATAAATTTGCACATGTATTGTAGAGGACAATGTTGACTCAATTATTCTATTTTAAGAAATATTTCTAAAGTGATAATCAGGGATGTATTTGACAATTTATATAAAGAGAATGTTTGTGATAGGAAATAAGAAAGAACCTAAATAATTAATGACAAGGAAATTAAATTAGTTATAGCTAATTTATACTTTGTAGTGATTGACAGATCCCTTTTATTTTTGTAGAACAGTTATTACATGGAAAAAACTTAATTTATATAAAAAGGAGAATGAATAAGAGCAAGGGCTGTGGAGTAAGACTACCTATTTCAAATTCTAGTTCTATTATCTTCTACTAGCTCTGTGATCTGGGTTAACTTAATAATTTAATCTTTCTAAATATAATTTTCTTACCTATTAAAGTGGTACCCTATTGTATAGGTTTTTTGTAAGGATTAAATGAGATATTACATAGCCTGTCACACAGTAAGTGCACAATAAATTTTAATAGCTATAGTAACAATTGAGATGGTTTTATTAAAAAACTCAAACCTATACTTATGATGGATTATTAATTATGGAAATTAATCAATTATTCCTATCTAATGTGTTGAGATTGTTGGTGGGTTTTGTTTACTTCATGTAAATCTATATTCATAAAATAGAAGTTTTAAAAAAGCTCTTAATAAAAGGCAAGATAAGTAGCACAAACCATTTTCCTTCTCCTAAATGAGCATATACTTTTCAGTTAAAATCTCAACTTTAACACTATGTCACATTAAAAACATCATCATTTTATGCTCTTATTGAACACCTATGATACATGCTAATTGCTATGATCTTAAAATTCCAACAATAGGAGAATGGAAATTTGAAGATAGACCTTGTTGATAAAATAGAAGCTTTCTACAGATTATTTTTTAATTAGCAACCATCATAAAAAGCAAAATATCTTAAAAGACTCTGTCTTTTAACCCTCTCACAAGACTCACTTTATTTTAAACCAGAGACATTAAGTTGGGATGAGAAAATAAAATAACTTATAAGATATTTTTTTCCCCCAGAATATTTGTTTAAGATCTTTATAACAGCACTAGAGGCCTGGTGCATGAAAATTCATGCACTGGAGGGGGGTCCCTCAGCCCGGTCTGCCCCCTCTCACAGTCTGAGAGCCCTCTGGGGCGAGAGGTAACCCGCCAGCAGGGCAAGCCTCTGCTGGCCCTGGTTACCTGAGTTTTGGGCAGCCCGGGGTGGCTGGACAGCCTCCATCCTAGGCTTGCCTGCGCCTCAGGCGTCAGCTGGGCAGCCTCCATCCGAGGCTTGCCTGTACCTTGGGCCAGCCCTGGGTGGCTGGGGAGCTGAGGGTGGGTCCAACTGCACCGTGTGCCTGCCACCCCTCCAGTGGGTCTGAAAGGACTGGGGGGCTCTGGCAGGGCTGAGGGGACTGGGCGCTGCCACCTTGTGGCTAAGGGTGCTTCCATCTTTGTGATGGCATGGTGATCAATTTGCATATTCCCTCTTTATTAGATAGGATTATTACCTCTGATTGTAAAATAAATATGCACACATCTACTATGGTAATATGAATTTGAACAAATGAAAAATATTGATTACTGAACATCTGAGATGTTTTAATGCTGCTAATATGAACAGAAAATAATTTCTCTTTCTTCATAAGTATTAAATATTAGAGAACCAGTGCACGAATTCGTGCACTGGTATGGTCCCTCAGCCTGGCCTGCACCCTCTTGCAATCCAGGACCCCTTGCGGGATGTTGGACTGCTGGCTTCAGCCCCCAAGGGATGTAGTAGTGCACCAAGCAGCAGGCGGCCGAGAAGAAGCCCGAGTTGGGTCCGGGCACTCCTCTGCTCTTGCTCATCACGGCCTTGCTGCACCTGACGCCACCACCTCCACTAGGTAATGTTGCCGCAGAGGCGGCCGAGGCTCGTGCCACCACAGCAGTGCTCGCCAGTGTGAGCCTGGCTGCTGGCTGAGTGGCGCTCCTGCTGTGGGAGTGCATTAACCACCAAGGGGCAGCTCCTGCATTGAGCATCTGCCCAGGGGGCAGCTCCTGCATTGAGCATCTGCATTGGTCAGTGTGCTTCATGGCAACCGGTCGACCGGTCATTTGGTCGCTTAGGCTTTTATATATACATAGATTGTAAAAAATCTAAAAGCATTCAGAGATAAATACAAAAAGTTTTGAAGTTCTTTGTATTTTATAAATATCCAAATGTCTAACAAATGCATTTTACAGGAAATGATTTTGATGTTAAAGACTATTAAATATATAAAAAGGAGCTTTAAAACCAATAATTTCCATATTTGAGGCAATTAACTTTTCCCTCAATGATCTCTCTCTCACTCCACCACACCTCTTGTGCCACAGGTATAATGTGTGAGTTTTTGCCAGCAAAACTAAAACATTGGAGGATATAAAAGCAAAGGAATGAGAAAGAGATTAGGGGATTTATAGATTGGTTATTAGTGCCTGTTACTGTCACTGTCTACGTTAAAAACTGAAGGAGTGAAACTACCTCCATAAGATGTTCATGTAAAGGAAGCTACTACATTTTCCTTTGCAAGGTCCTGAATATGTCCTACTGTTCTTCATGAGAGAATGGGGGTAGGGGGAGGAGAGAAATAAAAAAGAAAAATTAGATGATAACTTGTTTGTTAGGAGTAGTTACCTATAAAGAATCTCAAGATTGCAAGGAAATTTACAGGATTTTGTTATTAAATTTAAAAAGGACTTGAAGACTAATAAGGGAATGATACAGAAATATTGCCTTTTCTGGTTAACTGTCACAAAAATACATTATACAACTCTATTTTCAATTTAGTATTCCTCAAAATAAAAATAAGATTTCAGAGATCACAAAAAGTATATTTATTATTAATAAACAAATTTAATAGCATGATGCTATTCTTTAATCCCCAGATCTTATACTTTAAAATATCTGCATATTCTTTTCTTGCATTAAAAATGTTTTTCAGAATGAATACAAGAAAAATCATTAAAAATTATTATTAAGAAAACAAGTTAAATCTGGATGTAATTTCTATTTCAGTGTTCCTTTTCTGACACAAGTATTTTGATCTTTCCGTAGCTGTGCTGATAAAAAGTAAATAACTAGTAGGCTATCAGGAAATGTGAGAATAAATAGGTTCCTAAAATTTATCTTAAGTGTAGCACTTTAAAGAGATTCCTTTAGAAAAGTCAGTGTGAAGCAGTGAGCAATAGGAATAAAGCTTACTGCTCTCAAATTTAAAGGCACATATAAATTTAAGGACAAACACATTCTTAATTCAAATGACTAATTAACCAAATCCATCATAAAAACTAATAAGTATGACTGAACTTTATGACACCAGGAATTCAAGTGAGCTTTAGTTGATTGAAAGAATAAATTAAATCCCCAAACATTTTCAAAAAATATATATTTATATGTTAGAGTGGAAATCCTTATTGTGCTTGTAATTAGATTAAAAAACCTGCTAAATATTAGTTATCTAATTTTCTCTAGCCTATCTCCACTCTTCTACTATAAAATTAATAACCCTGGTTTCAGGTAATGCTGTTTATTAAACACTACCTAGAAAATCACTAATTTGTCACTGAATGCTCTAGGTTTTAAAATTAAGAGATTCTTATTGGCATTTAAAATATCACCAGATTCATTCAGCTGTGATGAGGCATTAATATAGAAGACATTCTTATTCCTAAATCATTGATGTTTATAAGACGTAAAAGAATGTTGTTATATACAATCACTCTGACTTAGAACATTTTCCCTGAAGAATTAAAATAACAAAATTTTGTAGATATTATAAATGCATTTTTTGTTAAATGTTTTCCCTTCTCTTGTGATGTAAGCTCCTTGAAAGAGAAGCCTTACCTTTGTGTCACAATTCCTAATAGACTACATGGCATAGAGCAAGCCTTTTAAATTAGTTTCTAATAGAATAATTGTACGTAACGAAATAACTTCTCTCCTATACATATAGAAGCGTACAAGTTTATGTACCACCTTGGGAGAATTGAGAAGACAGACACTCAATTTCCTGTGTTTTGACAGGTTACATGAGGAACCTTGGCTGAGAAAGACTGAATAGACTATGTAAAAATCACTCAAGAAATTGAGATAAGTGAACATATTACCTACTAATGGACTGAAAGTTTTCTTTCCCATATCCATTATTATTGCATATTTAACTACTCCAGTTTTAAGCTCCTTGAAGACAAGAACCAATTTTTCCCAACTTTTGTAACTCCTGTAAGGTCTAGGACACTATGCTACCCAGTTCAATTTAACAAATACTGTGTTTTGACAATGGATTAAAATTCTCTCTCTCTCTCTCTCTCTCTCTCATTACCTAAACCATATCCCCAACTCATTATGTCAGAGGATTGGGCCCAGGAATTTTTATTATTTTTTTTTAAGTTTTTTAAAAAATATTTTTGATTTTTAGAAACAGAGGAAGGGAGAGAGACAAAAACATCGACGTAAGAACCAAACATTGATCGGCTGCCTCCTGCATGCCCCCTATCAGGGTTTGAGTCTGTCACCTGAGCATGTGTCCTGCATGTGCCCTGACTGGGAATCAAACCAGCAACTTTTTGGTGCAAGGAACAATGCCGAACCAACCGAGCCACACCAGCCAGGGCAGGTCCAGGAATATTTTTAGAAAAATCTCTATAGATAGAAGGCTGGGTATCTAGGTTTGAAGATTATGCAATTGAAATAAACTCCTATTTCCATTGCTGGTTTCTGTAAATACACCCTGGTTGCCTCATTCAGCCCCACTGTCTTCATTTAAACCTTGCCTTTCAAAAGCCTCCCCCCTTTCTCTTTTTAAAAGTCCATATTACTCTATTTCAAAGACATGTCATCATTCTGTCCTGAAGTTGGTATATTTTTTAATTCAACCCTCTTCAGAATCATTTTGATTTCCTTCAATCATGTGTGTTATTTCACTTTATTCTCCTTTCATTTCTAGAATACAGTGTCTTCTAAATTTCACCTGGCCACCTGTAACCTTTCTAAGAGTATAATTTCTTTTGCTCCTACTGCAATATCTTGAATGTATCCATCTTTAGTGTTAATTATGTAGTTTCCCAATGCCTTTGCTATTGATTTCATTTCCTCTTAGACAAAATATTTAAAGTTCTGAGTACACTTTTAGGTAAATACACAAAAGAAGGAGAAGAAAAACAGATGCCTGCATACCAATGTTCATAGCAGCATTACTCACAATAGCAAAAAGATGGAACAACTCAAGTGTCCAGAAGAATGAAAAAACAAGAGGTGGCACAAACATACAATGGAACAGTAGTCTCAAAAAAGAAATTCTAATATATGCTACAACATAAATCAACCTTGAAAATATTATGTTAAGTATAAGTCAGACTTAGAAGGATAAAAATTGAATGATTCTACTTATATAAGGTACCAAGAATAGGCTAATTCAGAGGCAGAAAGTAAATAGAGATTACCAGGGGCTTTAGGAGAGGTCAATGTGGCGGGGGTGTAGGGGCGAAGGAAGGACATGTGTAATACTTTCAACAACAAAGATAAATTTAAAAAATGGATCAGAGTGGAAAGCTACTTTAATCTTAACTACAAAGAAAGTATAAATAAATGTATTATTTTTAAAGATGATACTTTTAGTCTTAAACGAAATTAATGAGAGTAATTTGTCTTCATGATGCCCTGGAAATATTAGAGAAAATAAGTAAATAAGTTAGGAAATAAATTTAATATATGAAAAAATATCCTATACATAAGGAATAAAAAGTACATAATATATGATGTGAAAAGGCAATGATAACAAATGACTTAGAAAAAAATCTATTCCTAAGTAAAGAGAAAAATGTAAAGTTGTATAAAAAAGCTAAAAGAATGGGTGGAAATGAGTTTAAAAGGCAGTTTAAGAGTAAATTGGACTGTTAAAAAGCGAAGCATTTTTCTATTTTTAAGATATGTTTGGACAATATGTAGGCAACACTTTTCTTGGAAATAAAACCTGATCAGGGTTACAAGACAACAGAGGAACAATGCCAGTGATTTATCAGATGTAGAGAAGTATAAAGGAGGTAATACAGCAAGTTTCAAGGCTGAGTACATAGGAGATGAATGTAATATCTCAAGTTAGTTAATGGGGCAGCCATGTACAGCAAATAGTTATAGGAGACAGTCATCAAGCAAATTCAATCAGCAGTCCAACTTAGTGGCAGAAGGCAAGTGGAGATCAGCAGCAGAAGTGCTAAACAATCTGAACCTATATATATCACAGGCATAGATTGGGCAGGGCAAGATCAAGCAGGCAGATGGCACAGGAGGGCCGATAGACAATGCTGAGCAGTCTAAAATGCTAAAACAGCAAATGGCTATGAGAGTAATAGGCCATTTGCTGCTGGACAAAGCGTCAGTGAGTAAAGAATGCAAATCAATCAGCAGATGAGTAAAGAGGGGCAAAAAAAAAAAAAAAGAGAGAGAGAGAGAGAGAGGAAAAAAAATCAAAGGCAGTCAAAGCAGGAAGACAGAATAGCAGAGAGGCAATGACAGATCATCAGAAGCAGTTGGGTAGGGTAGTGAAAAGCTGTCAGCAGGGGAACAAAACACCATTCAGGAAAAAAAATGAGACAGAGTGAAGCAATCTCTTGAATTTGGTGTCTTCCATCTAGGAAACAGTCACGAGTAAACCGCATATGAGAATCCACAAGAGAACAGCACACAAATGGAAATAGCCAATGGATCTAAACTCTATTGCCCAGGGATACAGAGTGACCCTAGAACATAGATACATACAATCCACAAGAAAATTAAACAGATGGGAAAATGGGTTGAAGCATTTTTATAACAACAAAAAAACCAAAACACTAAAAATTATTAATCTGGAAATGATTGGCTGGGATTGAAGTCTTCGCTTACCCCTTTCTGGAGCCCACAAAATGGGAATGTTGGGACTTTCTGCAGCAGAAAAACAGAAGAGAAAAGGGATTTCTGACTCCCAGTTTGAGGAAAGCAGATCAAATTTAGGGCTGTATGAACTGGTTCATGGAAATAAGAACCAGCCTGAACCTTCTCCCTTCCTCAGAATCAAGCAATTTCTGAGGTTTGAGAAAGGTTTAGGAAGCCCTCACCCCATCATTTCCCACAACCGCCCCTTTCACACTTACCTCCAGTGCAAACAGTTTCCAGCAAGGAGGTACTTGGGAAAATTCACTCCCATGTTTACACCATGCCAAAATTTGATGGACTAGTAAAGGTACTTCCTGTGTAGGTCAGATTTCTGACTCAGTGGGATCCCTTCCACCCTTTGTGTGTGAGCAGATGGGACAGGTTATTAGAAGCTACCTACCTCTTTGAAAGTGAATGAGAAAAGAAGCAGAGGCAGCAATACCAATAAAGAAATAGTAATACTAATCAATACCTTGATGAGCTCATCAATTGACATGGGCTTTAATTCCATTAAGATCTTGATGACTCTAAAAAATAGTATCTCTAGCCTAGACTTTTACTCTGAACTCCAGATGCAAATATCTAACAGCCAACTTAACATCTCTACTTGGATATCTTAAAGGCAGTTCAAGTTTCCATGATCAAAATAAAACTCCTGATCTTCCTCCTCAAACCTACTCTTCCCACAGTCTTATCCATTTCAGTAAATGGCAACTCCATCCTTCCCAATTGCCAATTTTCTTACTCCATTTGTTATCTCTACCTTCAAAATGTATCAATAATGTATTTTTCACTACCTCCACCTCTATCACTGGTCTAAGTCACTATAATTTTTCACCTGGATTATCTCAATAGCCTCTTAAAAGGTTTCCCAGTTAAAATACAAGTCAAATCATGTCACACCTCCCTTCAAAACTCTCCATTATTCTAAGAGTAGGACATACAGGTCCTACTTGATCCATCTCCTACTTTAGATGTTTACTCAAATGTCACCTTATCAACAAAGCCTTTCTTGATGGCCTTCTTTAAAATTACAATCCTCTTTCCTGCCTGCACTACCTATCCACCTTCACTGGTATATTTTTATCCATAGTACTTATCACCATCCCTAATACTACACTTGTTACTTGTTTACTTATATTTGTGTCACACCATTAAAGTGTGAATTCAAGGAGGCAGGGACTTTTGACTTCTATGATTATTGCTGTATTCCCAATATCTTGAACAGTACTTGGCATATACAATAGGCATTCAGGACATATTTGAGTCTGTGAAGTGTTAATTTCTTGTGGGGTATCTCCTTTCTCTGTCTTAAATTCTCAGAACATTCTTTTGAAAGCTCAAAAACGATGGGATTTTAATTAACAGAGCATATGCTATTATACTGCAGAACAGGAGTGTTCTAAAATAGGGTTAGCAAACCACAGCCAATGGGACAAATCTTACCTGCTTTTTTTCTTTTTTGGCATGGCCTACAATCTAAGAGTGATCTTTATATTTTTTAATGATTGAAAAAAAGGAAAGAAAACTATTTCATGACATGTGAACACTATAAGAAATCCAATTTCAGTGTCTATAAATAAAATTTTATTGGGGTAGAGCAAGGCACATTCATTTATATCATCTTATGGCAGATTTTGTGCTACAGGGCTGGCAAAGGTAAATAGTTATGAGAGGGACCATACATTCCACAAAGTCTAAAATATTTACTATATAGACCTCTAAAGAATAAGTTTGCTGACCTCCATCCTAAGGTATTTTTTGTTTTGTTTAGAAGGCAAAGAGTAATAACTAAAGTTTGAACAAAGATAAACTGGAGCATCATGGTGAATACTGTTGCTATTGTTGCTCAAGATAAACATATGAGGGAAGGTCCATTTATACTAAGATTTGCTTTCAATCCTATATAATAAAAGCCTAGGTGGCATTGCACAGCGTCAAAAGATGGCCACCCTCATGGCGCCACAAAATGGCCGCCACAAGATGGCCACCATAAGATGGCCAGTAGGGAAGGGCAGTTGTGGACAATCAGGCCGACAGGGGAGGGTGGTTGGGGGTGAACAAGCCAGCAAGGGAGGGAAGTTGTGGCCATCAGGCTGGCAAGGGAGTGCAGTTGGTGGCGACCAGGCCAGCAGGGTAGGGCATTTGGGGGCGAGATCAGGCCTGCGGGGGAGGACAGTTGGGGGTGAGATTAGGCTGGCAGGGGAGGGCAGTTGTGGGTGATTGGGCCGGCAGGGGAGGGCAGCTGGGGAGATTGGGCTGGCAGGGGAGCAGTTAGGCATCAATCAGGCCAACAGGGGAGCAGTTAGAGGGCTATCAGGCTGGCAGGCAGGAGCGGTTAGGGACAATCAGGCAGGTAGGCAGGGGAGCAGTTAGAAGCCAGCAGTCCCGGATTGTGAGAGGGATGTCCAACTACCAGTTTAGGCCCGATCCCTGTGGGCCTAACGGGCAGTCGGACATCCCCCAAGGGATCCCAGAATGGAGGGGTGCAGGCTGGGCTGAGGGACACACCCCCCAGTGCACAAATTTCATGCACCGGGCCTCTAGTATTACATAAAAGCATCCTTCATTTCTCTAAATATTATTTAATAGTAGAGGCTCAGTGCATGAATTCATGCACCAGTGGGTCCCTTGGTCTGGCCTGAGGGATCAGGCCGAAACCAGCTCTCTGACATCCCCCGAGGGGTCTCAGATTGTGAGAGGGTGCAGGCCAGCCTGAGGGACCCCACTGGTTCACAATCAGGGCTGGGGAGGGACATGGGAGGTTGGCCAGCTGGGGAGGAACTGTGGGAGGGATACAGGGCATGCCCAGTCCTTCTCGCTCAGTCCTGATGGGCTGGACCCCAGCAGCAAGCTAACTTACAGGTTGGAGAGTCTGCCCCCTGGTGGTCAGTGCACATAATAGTGAATAGTTGAGCGGCCTTAGTATATCATCAGCATATTATGCTTTGATTGATTGAACAGCCAACCGGATGACTGGACACACTTAGCACTTAGCATATTAGGCTTTTATTATATAGGAGAATTGATGATGATATTCATTTATCTATCCACTACACAGAGACACCCTATCTTAAGGGGCAGGGTGCAGTATAGAAAAGTCTTAAAAATGGCAAAAAGAGAGGACGTCGAAGGAGGAAAGCAAATAGGGCCCACAAATAGATCACATATCAAACCATCATAATTAACCAAACCTCTAAGTACCCTGTTTAACGATAGTGGGAAATTGGCATCATGTGAATCTCCTGAACTGAATCAATGGTGTTATAATGCTAAAGTGAATTCATGATAATGGAGGTCTCCTATACAATGTAGAGCAAGCAACAGACACATTTTAGTAAGATTCCATTATATTTATATAATATTCAAAACTAACAACTATCTTCTCATTGGCTCAAAAGCATACATTTTATAGAGAAGTATTTTTAAAATTTGCAAAATCCTATTTGAAATCACCTTCTAGTCAAAACTGACCTATCTTCTCAGTACATAAAGTTTTATCCTGATAATTATTACATAAAATGATATTATATCATGCTGTAATCAAACTATGGAAAGTGGAGAGGCAGGTGAGGGGATTATTCCAATGATATCCATCACTACAATACTATCTTTAATCTTCATAGAGTTGTATAATTTATTTCCTCTTATATCAATTGGTTCTTCCAGCACAATCAACTGCTTCTTCTGCATTATTGCCTTTGACCTTCGGTATCTCTCTCAGGGAAACTGATGACAATGCATTTTCAGATATCATACTTCCAAAAGCTTTACTGCTTCTTTCTTCTCAGCATCTTTTGAAGGAATTTGGATTCTTCCTGTAAGTTCTCATCATAGTGTCAGTCATTTATGATTATCTGTAACAGTTTCTCCCTCCATTGGACATCTGTTATCTTATCTATTCTTTAATAGCAGCCATGTTCTTTCCAAGTTCCAATATGAGGAAATAATACTTGTCAAATTATTAGAATGATTCCAAATATTTTATTTTGTTATATGAATCCACTTTTTGACTATTTTTAGTTTCATGTTTCCTTTTTTGGCAGGCAATAACAAAGTTACAAATATTCTGTCCTTCTAATACAGTGATATCATTCTAAGAAACTCAGAGGATTTGACATATAAATTCATTTGCTGTCATTTTACTACATTTTGTGTGAAAAGCAACATTAATTCCACTTTATAGAGGAAACTCTAACATAGGAGATGAGTACACATTCTTTATTTCAGACAATAGTAAGACATATCCTGAAATTTTCATTCCTAAAAAATCTCTCTCTAGAGAAATATGCTTTCCCACTTGTATTTGTAATTTATTTAATGATATTTAGTTTTCAATGCCTTAGCACATAATTTGCAAAACTGAAGTATTCAGATGCCAGCCTCTGTTCATTTTACAAGAGTATGCTTATGAGGGTGAGCTGGACAGGTGATTTCAAGATTTTATCACTCTGACAGATTTAAGGTTAAAAAAATCAATTTTAGCATGTCATCTCTGTTTCTTTTTACTTCTTCACAACTACACTGTTGTAAACTTTAGGTTCTTATCTTGCTGGGTTTTTCCCCACAGAAAAATTCTTTCAATATTTACTCAACTATTATCTACTTACTTTTTAAGCTAATGCTCTTTCCACTTACCTTGCAGACAATAATAGCAAATATTTCGGTAGCAAATAGTTTTTAGTGTCCTACTTACATTAATTCACAACCTACCCATGAGGTAAGTATTCTCACTCTCTCCATTTTACATGTAAGAAATAGGTACAGAAAATTAGTAAAGTTGTATAAGGTTGCACACTAGGAAAAGGTGAACCTAGTATTCAAACCTACATGCTTTTAATCCCTATGTTATGCTGCCTCCTATATGGTTAAATGGGCAACACCACTTTTCTAGTAAGAGCTCTATTTAGACATAAATTTTGTCATAATAAATAAATTTGTATTTTACTGATATGATCTCTCTTCACTAAACAGGTCCCCAAAAAAGCTTAGTTTACATATTCTGGTACAGTGTAGGCATGCAACTAAGAATTATAGTTAAGGGAAAATGAAGACAGCATTTTACTTATGGATTTTTTTATGTATGACATTAGTTTCTGTCTTATACCCAAAATTACAAAATTCTGACCTTGAGTAGCAATGTGCTTTACTCTTTTTAGTGTGGCTATGTGGAATGGGAGCCTTTCAACATTAATAGTTTTAAATGCAATGTCACTTATAGTCCTAATTACTTCATCTAAATGATTTTGTACCTGTAACTTTTCCACTGGTACAATTGTACTACAAAGTTTTTCTTTTTTAAAAAAATATTTTTTTATTGATTTCAGAGAAGAAAAGAGAGGAAGAGACAGATAGAAGCATCAATGATGAGAGAATATCTTCGATTGGCTGCCTCCTGCACACTCCCAACTGGGAATTGAGCCCACAACTTGGGTATGTGCCCTGATTGGGAATCAAACCTTGACCTCCTGGTTCATAGATCGACAGTCAACTGCTAAGCCACATTGACCAGGCAGGAGTTTTTCTTTTTAATGAATAAATAAAATAGGGGGTGAATGTCTTGGGAAAGTCTGTAGCTGCTGGGGAAAAAATGGGTGCAAAAATAATATTAAAGTAAGTGGACCTAAAAGGGAAATGTAATAATTATCTTCAAATATTGAATAGTCATGCAAAAGAGGACTTTAACTTCTTTTGTACATTGCAAAGGGCATAATTAGAAATTATAAGACATCAAGTTTCAAGTTGATATGTTTGGACTTTCACAGAATTAGAGTTCCAACAAGCAACAAACTCCCAGATGAAAGAAATAGTGATAGAGATGTTCAGGCAAAGGCTAAGTACGAATGATAAAAAGGAGATGGTAGGACTCTGAATATAGCATCTACTCAAACTCTGAGAAATTGTGATTCCTCTATTATGTTATTTGTAATTTTACATAAAATAAGCTAACTCAAGATTCAACACTGACAAAATCTACAAGAAAATATTCCTTGACTGTCTTAATTGTAAGATTAGTATTAACTGAAAGGTTTCCAAACGACAAATCAAAATTGGAACTTGGTACTTCATAGCACTTTAAATTTTACACACAATTAACTATATTTATAGGTTACAACAGGAAAAACACACACACCAAACAAGGCATGAAAAATAATCTTCAAAAGGAATGACTTTAGATCTTCTGAGGAATGTACTGATATGCATTTGAATAAATATCAATTCTCAAAAGGATCTATTTTTAGAGAGCTTTGATGGCAGGATTTTACTGTGTGTACTGGCTAATAGTAGACTTAAGAATTCTGGTTCCTAAGGAATCTCTGAATAATGACAGTTGCTATTTTTCATCTCTACAGATGGTACTACTCTAGTTGTTATAAGAAAGAGATTTAAATAACAGGTCCATTCGGCTGCTTTGGGATGAAATGTCCCGTAAATATCAATTAAATCTATCAGGTCTAGTGTGTTATTTAAGGTTTTTGTCTCCTTGTTGACTTTTTATCTGGAAGGTCTATCCATTGATGGCACTGAAGTGATAAATTTCCCTACTATGACTATATTGCTGTGGATCTCTCCCCTAAAGTCCACTAAGAGTGTGATATATATATTTAGGTGCTCCTATATTGAGTGTATATATGTTTATAGGGTCATATCCTCTTGTTGTATTGATCCCTTTAGTATTATGTACTGACTGTCTTTGTCACTTGTTATGTCCTTTGTTTAAAGTCTATTTTATCAGAAATAAGTATTGCTACCCCGTTTTTTTTCATTTCAATTTATATGGAAAATTTTTTTTTTTCATCCTTTAACTTTCAGCCTGTGTGAATATTTTGTTCTGGGGTGGGTCTCTTGCAGATAGCATATATACAGGTTGTGGGGTTTTCTTCTGACCTGACTGGGAATCAAACCAGCAACCTGGTTTGATGAGGTAAATGGGATGGCACCCAATCAACTGAGGCACACCAGCTGGGCAGGGTTGTGTTTCCTTATCCATTCAGCTACCCTATGTCTTTTGACTGGGGCATTAAAAAATAATAATTAATAAATAGATAGATGATAGATAATAGATAGATAGATAACAAAGGTCTAGTTTATCCATTTTTCTATGTAAAGTGAATTCTCTTCTTTTGCCAGAAAGATTTTAATTTTATCTTTCTCTGTAGCTTGATAAACATTTCCCCTTCTTCCTTTCTCCTATCAGTAATATTTTCTTGTCTCCTAATCTAAATACTTTTTTCCCCTTAATTTTAGCTCAAATTCTACTTTGATAAAAATTTCCCTGATTACTCAGTTCTCTCTTAATCTTTCCCTTTTAAGAAATCTTTGCCCGAATTGGCTGAACATTTCTGGTACTAGGTTTATACTGTCTTGATTTGTCAGCTAAGTGACTATTTCAGGAGAACATGTACTTTAGCATTTGCTCAATAAAGCCCAAAGTGCTTGATAAATGGAACAAAGACTGTAAATGTTTTTAGGAAACAGGTAGTTCATAAGTGTGCCTATACTTTACAATATTAACTGCTTTTCAATGGATAATGCAAAGTAATTATAGACCCCAAAATAAAGTGGACTATTAAAAAATGTTACCCTGAATATTACATATCTGAGTGGTTTAAAACCATATCCCAATAATTTTAAACTACAGAGGAACTAGAGACTCAAAACAAAATAAATAGGTTTAGGTAGAAAGAATATCAGGAGGCATAATTCAACTGCACTAATAATCTACATTTTTCATATCATATAGATTATAGAAATTCTTACTACTGTTCCTTTGCCCTACGCCTTAAATAGCTAATGGGAAAATGTTGACTTACATTTTATTGTTATATTTTTAATATATTATTATTGATTTCAGAGAGGAAGGGATAGAGAGAAATAGAAATATCAATGATGAGCGAGAATCACTGATCGGCTGCCTCCTGTATGCCCCCAACTGGGGATTGAGCCTGCAACCTGGGGATGTGCCCTGACTGGAAATCGAACTGTGACCACCTGCTTCATAGGCAAAAGCTCAACCACTGAGGCACACCGGCGGGGCCATCTTTATTTGTTAGACATATCTACCAGGTATTTTAGTAGCTAACAATAGATACCAGAAGTACCATGGTAAATAGCAGAACTATTTGGGGCTGCCATGTCTAATTCGAGGTAACAGATAATAATATTAATAAATGAGAAAGAAAAAGGTAAAGAAAAAAATGTTTATCAAGCACCTACAAAGGTGCCTTGCATTATACAAGGTCCTTTTACATGCATTATTGTCAGTAGCTTGGATTACTTTGGGCAAGTGAATGAATTGATCAGTATTTCCATCTTTAAAACAGATATAACAATAGTACTTGCCTCATCTGGGTTTTTTTGAAGGCAAAATGAATTAACATATGCTTTAAAACAGCACCTGACACATAGTAAATGCTATATGTAAGTGTTAGTTATTATTATTGGCTACTTTTATTACCTCAATTATTAGAAAAACAACCTTGAAAGGTAGCAATTAGCTAATTTAGCAGATAAGAAAACTGAACTTTGAATACATTAATTTGCCTTAATTTCATAGTTTAGTGAGAGAGTTGGGATTTCAAATTCAAGTATGTCTGACTCTAGATTTAGTGTTTCCACTATATCATATTGCATCTGAAAATGTTTAAACAAAGATAAGACATGGAAATATATTTCCCATGTTCAGGACCATTTCATAAAAATTATAGGAAGAGCTCCTTAAAGTGGCATAAAAATATAACTTTCTCTGTCCATAGAGTAGTGGTATAGTTTATTCAATCTAGTTTTAAATATTTCAAGTTAAGTGTTTCTTGTATTCTGCTCTATTATCAATTTATACAAATTTCATATTGTCAAGTTATTCTATTGATACAGAACAATTTTAAGATACTCAAAATCCTAGCTCAATATGGTTATTTTTAGCTTTACTATGTGTAACAGGTATTTTATTTTAGTCAGAACAATCCTAGAACTAGAAAATAAATATTCATAGAGTTCTAGAATACCAGTATATGATATTTTACTAGGGAAGTAATCATGTTTTCTAGCCAATTCTGATATATACTTAAAAACAACTATATATTTTAAATTACCTATGTTAGAGGTCAAATTACTTCAAAAATATTACTGACTGTATTTCCTATGTTTTACTTACTTTCCTGTGACTATTTTGTAACTGCCAATTTATGCTTCTCAGTCCCTTCACCTCAATATTGTAATAACTATGTATGGTGCCAGTTGGGTATGGAAATATTGAGGGGAACACTAAGCTGTACACCTGAAACCAATCCTATATAATAAAAGGCTAATATGCAAATTGATCAAACAGTGGAACAACCGGTCACTATGACATGCACTGACCACCAGGGGGCAGATGCTCAGCACAGAAGCTACCCCCTGGTGGTCAGTGTGCTCCCACAGGGGGAGCGCTGCTCAGCCAGAAGCTGGGCTCATGGCTGGCAAGCGCAGTGGTGGTGGCGGGAGCCTCTCCTGCCTTTGGCAGTCATACATGCCCCAAGGGCTCCCAGACTGTGAGAGGGCACAGGCCGAGCTGAGGGGAACCCCCCCCCCGCCCCGCCCCGGCCCCAGTGCATGAATTTCATGCTCTGGGCCTCTAGTACAAAATAAAATTGAAAGAAAAAAATTCAAACACAGAAATTATTCAACATGGTGTTTTTGCTATGCTTCTGCTATAATGTAGGAGAGTTTTACTGATTGCTAGAATGTCAAATGTTAACTTTTGGGTGAAGTTGTTAAATGTCAATTTTCACCAGTTTCCACAAGAGTCACAAATTGAGAATCATTAACATATATAGTCAGTAAGTTAGGGCAATTATGTCTCCTTCCTTTTACTTACACAGAATTCTTATTTTTGAAGGATTATAAATGTAAGGAAGAAAAATGGTTAATGACTGCATGAAATACCTGACTTATAGTACCACTCACACCTACAATTGTAAAATATATATTTGAACAAATTGATTATAAAAAATTATATAAAATTAATAAATTTTCTGGGATAAAAAAAATTCTTAATAACCTAAGTGGAAAAACATTTGTAGAAAAGCTGAGACAGTAATCTGTTCCAAAGAAATATAAATATTACAGGCTATATACAGAATGTACATTCTGGAATTCATAATCTTTTCCTAAAAATTCATACTTGGTACCAAATTTTAAGAATTCTACCCTCTTCAGCACTGGTAATTTTGTCAGATGCCTCTTCACTTACATAATGAACCATAAGGACCCTTTTAAATGAATATCCCTCATATCAAATTTATAGTTTTCTGAAATTTTTGCTATCCTTCCTTTTGTTTATTTCATTGTTACCAATTATATTAGGACACGTTAGGAGTAATTGCTAAGAACAACAGTCCGAAATATTTTGAGTGAGATTTTATTTAATGTATTATAAATAGATTAACTGAACCAATTTTAAAAGTTAAACATTTTATATATTATTTATTTTATTTTATTTTTTAAATTGAATTTATTGGGATGACACTGGTTAACAAAATTACATAGGTTTCAGGTGCACAATTCCATAACACATCATCTGTACACTGTATTGTGTGTTGACCATCCCAAGTTAAGTTTCTGTCCCTCACCATTTATCTTCCATAGAATAAGGGATCTTTTATTTTTGTTATGATATATTGTCTATTAAGACAATGGGATAATACATTTCCTTATTTCAGAAAAGTGTTATTTTTTCCTTTTTTTGCTCCTTCTAAAATTAAAAATTTAAGAAATGAAGCCAAGAACATTTCAGATTACTAAAGAACAAAGGTAAATAAAATCAATTTTAAAAATAAAACAATTTTTGAGTAAAGATGACTTACTGCCATCACCTAACAGAACAGGGGTTGGCAAACTTTTTCTGCAAAGGGCCAGATGTTAAATATTTTAGACCTTGCAGGCTATACCATTTTGGTTGCAACTACTCAGCTCTGCTTTTGTAGCTATTGGCAATATATAAATGAATTAGTGTGGCTGTGTTCAAATAAAATTTCATCTATGGAAACTGGAACTTGAATTCAAATAATTTTCCTGTGTACAAAATATTCTTTTGAATTTCCCCCCACTCATTTAAAAATGCAAAATCTATTGATTAGTTCACAAGCCAAACAAAAAAAGAGGACAGATTGGATTTGGCATACAGGCCATAATTTGCCAACCCCTGTGATAGATTAAGAATTTCTTGAGGATAGGGACCTGCCTTATTCATTTTTTATCTCTAGTAACCTGTATTGCACTGGATACATATTAAGAATTAAAAATACCAAACTCATCTGATGAATGAATGAATAGATGAAACCTAAAATGTATCCTAGACTTTTACTTAACTTTTAATTTATGATAAAAACAATACATTAGTATACAACCCTTGATTTTGGTGTCACCTATTATTCTAAAAGTGATGAGAGTTATTTTTACTCTGTAAATATTAAGAGCTTAATATTTTCTAATTTATCATAATACATTAAACATTTCTTTGTAATTATGTAGATCTTTTAATGCTTCTTAAACTTTTATTCCCTTCTCCAATTTATGTCTAAAGAGCTTTCACTTCACCTCACTTATATGTCCTTAATTATACTTCTACTTTTTAAAAATAATAAAAGGTTCTTTATGTAATAATACCTATTTTGGAAATATGTAATTTTAAAGAGATAATGGGGCACAGATAATTTTTTATATCAATGAGTTCTTATGTTCCATAGAATATTATAATGACTAGCATTTCACCAATGCCAACAGATTATCCATCCTTTTTATAAGATCAGAGAAAATGCAATTTATTTTTTAAAATAAAGCTTTTCATTCCAAAATAAAACCAAAAAGTTGAAGAGTTTATGCTATTATATGTTAGGTTTGATAATATCTCATGTTTAGAGGTATGGAGTGAGCCAGCAGGCATGTGACTATCAGATGAACTATATTCTAAGACAGAGGGCCTAAAAATAGAAACAAATTCACAATTTAGAAATATCAATTGATTGCATTCTTTCTGTAAAATACGAAAATAAGATACACTTTTCTAAACTTGCAATTGTTTTTTTTTAACTAGACATTGGAAGAAATCTAAATCTATTAAACTTTTCATTTTCTCTAGGGTTCATACTTATCAATAACAACTTTAGAATGCTTTATTTCATTCACTCAATTTGTTGTTATAACCTTCACTTTTTTCTAACAACACACACATCTCACATGCAATCATCCATTCTGATTGTAGAACAAACTAATTATTGAAAATTACTCACTGTAAAGTATTAGTGCCTGAAGGGAGAAGTTTTATGTTATTTATCTTTTATCATTAATAATTGTGTTTTCTATCAATAACTTCTGAATCTACTTAACAATATTTGCAACTAGTTGTATATAAACAAATGTGGTCTAGAAATAGTTTCCTCTCTTTTTAGGCATAGTTATGTAAGACAAACAAGTTAAAGACAAATAATTGTATTATTATAGGCCCAAAATCATGTTTCTGGATTCCTAACTGTATTTCAGTGTTATTTTTAAATATTACAAAAATTGCAACTATTAAGAGTATAGAGGAAATGGGGAAATTAGTAGAATTATTTCTGGGAGGCCCTACATTGTTTTCATGTTTATTTAATTTTTCAAAAGCTTAACAGTCCTATGGACTTTTGTTGTACATAATCAAAGCATAAATATAATATGAAGTAAAGTGAATCCACTAAAGATCATAAATTCACAATGAATACGTCACCTGTTTTCAAAAACAGAGAAGACATATTTATATATATATTTTAAATAATTTTTAAAAACCTAATATAATTTTAGGTTTTTTGCTATAGGCATATATGACTATGTCATAAAAGGCCTGTGGTCATGCCGCCGTAATGGTGGAACAACCAAAGACTGGTCACCAGGAAGCTGCATGCGCAGCGAGGTGCCTGCAGGTGGGCAGGGCTGCGTGCCTGGCGAGACGCGTGTGGGTGGGCGGGTCTTGAGGCGTAGCAGGTGAATGGGAACTTGACTCTGGGTCCCTTGTGCAGCCTGGCATGGCGGGAGTCAGTCTGGGTCTCACGTGATATCACGCGCTGGGACTCTAGTAAGAATATAAGAGTACCTCTAACTGAAAAAACTTCACTTAAGAATAAAGAACTTCTCAATTTCTGATATAATGAAACATACAAGCTTACAGAAAGAGATAAGACTCTTGTCAACTAACAGTACCCAAAAATAGGAATGGGGGATATTACGATATTAGAAAGGTAGAAATTCAAGACTTCCGATTCATATGGAGATGGAAAAGGTAAAATATGAAGCTTACTATATCAAAACTAAAAATAATGTAATAGGATTTTGATGATTTCATGGATATACTTTAAATCTAGTATAAGACTTTTTATTCATTTGATAGGTTTATATAAAATTACTACCAAATTTGACCACTTGGTAGTTATGTAGTAACTAAGAAAAAAGTATTTTACCCCTTATAAGTTAACCCTTACATAGTAAGTACTAAAATACTGGCATACTTTTCAATGAATCCTCACAGATACCCTGGTGGACAGGGTAATTTCTGGTACTTTTATATTCCTAATTTTATAGGAAACTAAAGCACAGAACAGTTTAATGACTAGTTTATAGTCACCTTGTTAGTAAGCAGCAGAGACAGAATTCACAGGTCTGAATTTTCAACCTAGCATTTTGGTATTGACTTGAAGCTCCACAGAATACAAAGTACTAAACTTTGTGATGTAAATTATTTCCTCACAATTAAAAATAATGTTGTTATCTGGTTATAAATTAATTCCTGATAATTGTTAATACTTTTTTCTATTATAAAAATAAGTAATACCATGAAAATATGAAACTATATATAAACCTAATTTGATTTCTTTCAAACACACAACACTTAACTCCAAAAATCAATGTCTTCACATAGATAGGCAATTTTCTTATAAACCAGGGGTGGGTAATGTCTGGCCCTTGGGCTGTATAAGGTCCGAGAAATCATTTGGTCTGGCCCTGCCAAGGCATTAGGGGTGAGCTAATTCAGTGCTTGAGCAAATATAGCAGGCTAATTTTTAAGTTGATAATTTTGTATGGCCCTCAAATGATGTTATAAATATCCAAATGGCCCTTGGCATAAGAAAAGTTCCCCACTCCTATTAGAAGCAAAACAAAACACAAACACATCTCTAAAGGAGATGGCTTCCCTCAATTGTACTTTTTAAGTTAGCCTCACAGTTTTAAAAAAGTGTAAAAACTGGTCAAAGAACCATTTCCCTAAGTACCCAGAGACTAAATAAATTATGTAAGGTTGGCTTCTTTTTTAAGCAGTTGAAGTTAATTTCTCAATTTAACATTATTCTGGCTGATTTAAGGCAAGACCATTTTATTTATAAGCCTACTTATAATATTATTCAAAGAATTTCTGTGTCATGATTCGTATTTACATAGAATAGAAACTATTTTACAACTTGTTTAAAAATTTGTATTTTCATATAGAACAGTGGTTCTCAAAGCTTGGAAGTATGGTCTATAGGCCAGTTACATCAGCATCACTTGGGGCCTTGTTAAAACTACCAATCTCAGCACCCATTGCCGATTTTACTGAATCAGAAAATCTGTGTGTAGGGCCCAGCAATCTGCTTTGTGGCACAGGCTGAAGTTTGAAAAACAGGACAGGAATTATTTAATAGGTGCAGAGAAAAAGCATCTTGCTGATAATAAGATAGTAGATACAATAGTGTACTGATTTGAAAACTAGAAGGACATAATTAACTTTAACTTGAAATTCAGCCAAGAAACACTTTTTTGAGAGGTAAAGGAAACAATGTCACAAGTGGTAATACAAATTTGCTTAAGGCTCTGAAAGCGACACCTGGTTTATGGCTTCCTCATAAAAAAGGTTTTTTTCCCGTATCAATGAGCACTGCCTACTCTTCATTCTTTCCCTATTTTTCCCCTTTGTGCAAAAGCTGAGGTGATTCTTGTGGCATAAAGCCTAGATATTAATTCTGCTTTTTGATTTAAAATTATGAAATATACAACCCTTTCTCATCAAAAGAACTGTAAAACTGGTATAAATATTCTATTACAACCATTCTACTGTGCTTTGAGACCAGTGACAAGGGTATCTCAAAAAAAAACAAACAGAATTCAGATACAGTTTGAATTATATTAAGAAAGCACACCAGATGCCATGCTGAGTCAGAGTTCTGTTATCACCTCCTTTGGGAACATGCCTGGAGTTCAGCTGATACCACAGACCACTGAAGAAATGCAGGATTTACCTTCTGGACCAGCTCAGTTTCCTCATATTTTATCATTTCTAGTTTATGTCCCAAGAAAAAAGCCAAGAAATATTTTTTACATAATTCTTCCTCAGCAAGTTTTTCATTCTTAGAACCACAAGTCTCTTGTTTTGCCTAGCAGAATTACAAAAATAATATTAAAAATATTTAAAATAACATGAATAGTTTACTCCTTGAATCTGAGAAAAGAATATTCCATCTCACCTCTGGAGTGACATCTCGTGGTGCAAACCCTGTTCCTCCAGTTGTTAGTATCAAATTAAGTTCCTTTTCATCACACCAATCTATCAGGGTTTCCTGAAAGAAAACAGTAATAATGTCACATGCAGAAGGATGCGCCTGTCTGCTCAAAACACACACATACTCAAATACATTATGTACAGAGATGAAAAACAGATTCTTTACATCATAAAAATTTTGAAGCACAATTCATAGAACAATTTCACTGTTGCTCAAAACACACTGCATTTTGAGTGTTTATTTTATTCACAGAAAATGAGGATAAAAGCATCAAATTCTTTAAAGTAAATGAAGTACATTTACTTTCAATGAAATTATAAATATAAAAATTTATAATTAATATTTGTTATGTAGTATAATAGCATACCTAAGTTCTTTTCAGCCATTCAGAATATATTCAGGTTAAAAAAATTGACTACTATGTGTATCATTTATATGATCTCATTATTAAAAACCACAGCAATCCTTCCAGGTAAACATACTTCAATTTTATATTTAAAGACACAGACTCATTCAGTTTTTTTTCTTTAATAAATTGAAAGATCAAGAAACTTATTTGGTCATGGGCTCGCAAACTAAAAGGAGGAAGCACTAGAATTCAAACTAGATCTGTGGGATCCTCAATATATGTTCCCTACTTTTTACCTGGGATTATGTCAATATTTTCTACTAAGTTTCAAGCTGTTTAAGGAAGTTTTGTAATTTTATTGGGATTTTACATGATTGCCTTAAAAGAAAGGTGTAGGAATAACTGAGTGCTTAAAGTTTTCCCCTTCCACACTACTTATATAGCCTAGAATTACAGAATTATACACCACAAAATTTTGGAGTTGGTAGGGACCTTAGGAGATTTGCCTCTTCATTTTCCAGATAAGACAAGAGAAGTACAAAAGTGGTTAAATAATTTACTCAAAGTTATCTAGCTAGTTTGTAAAGAAGAGGAAGCAGGATCTCTTGTCAGTTTACACTATTGATAATTCTACTCGTCCATTCTACATTGTAATTATATTTTAAAAACAACTATTACATACACATTATTGCATTATCTTTTTATATTCCAGTCCAAAATGTAATAATATAATTATATTATTTAATTGCTGATAATGAGGTGTAAAATACAAGTAGCAGGCTAATACCTAGACGTAAAATACAATATCCTCTGTTCTCAAATTCATCAGTGGCATAAAATGCAGGATAATTAGAAGGAAATTTGGGATCTAAAAATGATTTTTTCCCCTATCTTTGAATATTTTTACTTCATCCTAGTATCACAGGAATGGAGAGCCCAAAGCTACAAGTGAAGGGGATTTTCCCCCTGCTATAATTTATTAATGGCAACAAACTATTTTTAAAAATATATAAATTATAGACTACTGAGAGCCCAACTGAAGAACTTCTATTCCTGATGTAGTTAAATTTCCTTTTAACATTCCAAAGTACTCCTATCAAGTACTGGAGTGCCATGCCACAGAATCCTCATCTCTGACCACATTCCTTGATAAAAAAATGATATCAAAATTGCATCAACAAAATATCCCAAGCACATACAAAATCTATATTAAATACCAAAATTCAGTATTGTCAATACCAAAGGGCATTCAAACTTTTCTAAATTCAAAATGCTACTAATATAGTTAAAATAGTCATTTTATACTAAAGAGTTTCACTGTTTGGCAACAGGCAATACTCTCTTATAACATAATTCATCCAGTGATTAAGTAAACATTTACTGAGTATCTATACCATGTATTAGGTGTTAAAAGTTAAAGAAATAAATGAAAGATCGATCCTGGTTTCAAAAAGCTCATAGTCAAGTGACGGTTCTCACCTTGATTATATACTGGAATTATATAGGGAGCTGGAACCAACATCAGTGGTTCCCATCTTTGGTACAACCTGAGCATTAGGATTTTTAAAAGCTTCCCAGGTATTATTTAAATGCAGCCAAGCAATTGAGAATTACTAAGGAGATATAGTTCAGTTACCTGAAACTGAATTTCAATTTACTCAACTGGTTATCATACAGCTTAAGTTTAGTTGCATCTTAGAAATATTACTTGTTTTTCTATTCTCAGGATGAATAACTGGTAAAACCTACTGTAAAGACTTCTTTCATTTACATAATATTTGATACTGCTTTCTGTGTTGCCTTTTTTTTTTTTTTTGCTTAATCCCTTTACCTTTTCACCCAGCCATGCAACCCTCCTCTTCAAGAGGGTAAATGGGAGATAAATGGTGATGGAAGGAGACTTGACTTGGGGTGGTAAACACACAATACAATGTATAGATGATGTATTATAGAACTGCACACCTAAAACCTATATTATTTTATTAACCAATGTCACCTGAAAAAATTCAATAAAAAATAAAAATTAAAAAATAAATATTTGATATATTGAGCTCAAAGGATTAAGGATTGTTTGAGAAGTCATATAATTATTTAACAAGAAAATATTTCTGGGCATTCTTTCACTCGGGTACTTTATTAGATAACAGGAAACAAAGATGAATAAGGAACCATTCTTTGTCTAGAGTCAAGAAGAGGAGCTCTGGATCCACAGCTGTCTAGAACCTTGATACTAAAAGTATTACCTATTGACCAATGACATTGTATAACCTGGAACTTGTTAGAAATACAGAATCTCTATGCCCTCTTTTGAAAAGTGTCTATTTGGGTCCTTTGCCCATTTTTTAATTGGATTGTTTATTTTCCTTTTGTTAAGTTGTATGTGTTCCCTGTAAATTTTGGAGATTAAACCCTTATCGGAGATAACATTGGAAAATATGTTCTCCCATGCAGTGGTCTTTCCTGTTGTTTTCTTGATGTGTTTTTTTTCTTTTGTTGTTGTTGTTTTTTTTTTGCTGTGCAGAAGCTTTTTATTTTGATGTAGTCCCATTTGTTTATTTTCTCTTTAGTTTCCATTTGCCCCAGGAGCTGTATCAGTAAAAATATTGCTACAACGTATGTCTCTATTTTGCTGCCTATGGAGTCTTCTAAGATTTTTATGGTTTCCCGTCTTATGTTTAAAACCTTTATAAATTTTGAGTTTATTTTTGTGTATGGTGTAATTTGGTGATCTAGTTTCATATTTTTGCAAGTATCTGTCCAGTTTCCCCAACACCATTTATTGAAGAAACTGTCCTGACTCTCTTGTATGCTCTTGCCTCCTTTGTCAAATATTAATTGAGCATAATGGCTTGGGGCGATCTCTGTTCTGTTCCATTGGTCTATATGTCTGTTCTTGTGCCAGTACCAGGCAGTTTTGAGAACAGTAGCTTTATACTATAGCTTGATATCTGGGATTGTGATCCCTCCAACATTCTGGAGCTATTCGGCGTTTTTGTTTGTTTGTTTGTTTGTTTGTTTTTACTCCAGTTGAATTTTTAGAGAGTTTGTTCTAGGTCTTTGAAATATGCCCTTGGTATTTTAATGGGGATTGCACTGAATCTATAGATTGCTTTGGGTAGTATGGATATTTTAATGATGTTGATTCTACCAATCCATGAGCACGGTATATTCTTCCATTTATTTATGTCTTCCTCTATCTCTTTTTTCAGTGTCCTGTAATTTACTGAGTACAGGTCCTTTACCTTCTTGGTTAAATTTATTTCTAGGCATCTAAATTTTTTTGTTGCAATGGTAAATGGGATTTATTTTTTTTAGTTTTTCGTTCTGTGAGTTCATTATTGGTGTATAAAACAGCCATAGATTCCTGGGTGTTAATTTTGTATCCAGCTACATTGCTGACTTCATTTATTAAGTCTAATAGCTTTTTTTGGTGGCCAAGAGACATATGAAAACATGCTCAAAGTTACTAATCATCCGAGAGCCGCAAATCAAAACAACAATGAGGTACCATCTCACACCTGTCAGAATGGCTATCATCAACAAATCAATAAACAACAAGTTCTGGCGAGGATGCAGAGAAAAAGGAACCCTCATGCACTGCTGGTGGGAATGCAGACTGGTTCAGTCACTGTGGAGAACAGTATGGAGTTTCCTCAAAAAGTTAAAAATGGAACTTCCATTTGACCCAGTAATCCCACTTCTAGGAATATATCCCAAGAAACTAGAAATACCAATCAGAAAGGACATATGCAACCCTATGTTCATAGCAGCACAATTCACCATAGCTAAGATTTGGAAACAGCCTAAGTGCCCATCAGCAGATGAGTGGATTAAAAAACTGTGGTACAGCTACACAATGGAATACTATGCTGCACTAAAAAAGAAGGAATTCTTACCATTTGCAACAGCATGGATGAAACTAGAGTGCATTATGCTAAGCAAAATAAGCCAGTCGGAGATCACATGATCTCACATGTGGAATATAATGAACAACATAAAATGATGAACAAAAATAGAACCATAGACATAGAAGCATCGAACAGACTGCACAACCTATGAGGCAAGGCTGGTGAGGGAATAAGAGATCAACCAAAGGAATTGTATGCATGCATATGAGCAAAACCAATCGAAACAGACAGTAGGGGGTGAAGACTTGTGCTTGGGGGTTGGGGTGGCAGGGGAGAGGTCAATGGGGGGAAAAGGAGACTCATGTAATACTTTAAACAATAAAGAATTTTAAAAAAGAAATATTACCATACTTGCGCTAATAAAAATAGAAACTAAGAGTTGAATATAAAGAATACCCCAGGATTATCCAAATGGCATCATTTCTACAGATAAATAAATGAAATTCAGAATAACCATTAAAAAGAAAAAAGAAATACAGAATCTCAGGTCCCATCCCAAACCTGATAAATCAGAATCTGCATTTTTAGAAAGACTCTTCAAGGTAACATATTTACACATTAAACTGTACTAATTATGCTTTCTATGTAACATGAAGACAGTGAATCTATTTTTCTATGGCATTAGATAACCTGAAAGCAATTTATCTTAACATACTATTTGTTTTAGCACCTATAAGATTTCTTTCATTCTGAGATATATCTTAATATCTGGCTGCCTCTACCAGATAGTATGTCATTGAGAATTCAACATGAGCCACCGTTATGAAAAATTGCTCTGCATCTATTGCAAAAATTAGGCTGAAGGCATCTTCTATTTTAATGATTAATTTTCCCTTATGTTGAATGTATTTCTTTATAAATTTATTGCCTGGAGCTTCCAGGTTAGCACAGTAGAAAGAAGTTGTAATCAGAGAATTTCCCCTTCTCATCATCTAACTAAAATGAAAAAATAAATAAATAAAAATTAGAAGAAAATATATCCACTAGCAACAATTAAGTAAGAAGATTCATGTCACAAATCTTAAAAGTTAGATAGTCAAGGACAGAAATGAAGGATCTTTGAGAAGCATAGTACAGCACAGTGAGGCTCCTAATGCTGCTTTGGCTTCCAAAGAAATTATATGGTAAAGTATCAAAATCCTAAAAATTCTCACTAATACCTTCAAATCAAGAGCAATAGAAACTAAGAGAACCAAGATAGCAGCATAGGTAAATGCTGGTAATCGTCACCTCTCACAAGCACATCAAAATTACAACTAAAATACAGAACAACCATCATTAAGAACCACCTGTAATTTGGCTGAATGTAAGTCCAAACAACTAGAGAAGTAAAAAAGAAAGTATATTGAGACTGGTAGGAGGGGCAGAGGCATGGAATTGGCTGGTATAACAACCACATGTGGCATTTGTTTTAATCGGGAGGGATATCTCTGCTGTGGAGGCCTCCCATGAGAAGGGGTCCCACCCTCATACCAGACACCCCAGCCCAGGGTTCCAGAGCTGAGAAGAGAACTCCCCATAACTTCAGGCTATAAACACCAGTGGGGATTATGGCTGACTGACACAGTGGCTGCTGGGAACCCAGATAGTTTCTCTTAAAGGGCAGGCACATGAACTTACAAGATCCTAATCCCTCTGAGCTCCAGCACTGGGCAGAGGAATTAGGGGAACTAGGAACATACGAGGAGAAAATGGGTTGTCTGGTATTGGGGCAGGATCTCAGGGGCAGCTTTCTCCTAGAAGGGAGTGCTTACAGAGGTCATATGCCTGTGCGGGGATCGCCCCTAATGCAGAACTGACTGACAGTCATATCTGAGTTTCCTTCAACGTGGTTCACTCCATCTTGGTAATTATGTGAGACCCCATCCCATCTAATTTGCAGCCCCACCCAAGCTGTTTTCAGTGTCCTTTCCATATGAATGTCCTGTTCTGGCTCAGACTTCAGACTTTCCTAAAATCCCTCAGGTAGCAGCTGGCATCAGCATGCCCCATACCTAAGTGGCCCAAGACCCGACACTACAACCAGCCTGCCTTGCTTCACAATTTGGCCTCGCCTGGGCACTTCCATGCCCAATACAAGTAGCAGCCATCTACAGATCACTTTGTAGCACCTGCCAGGTGGCCTCAGGCAGTGGCTGACTTTGCACCTCCTGGGAGGCCCCAGAGCCAGTGTACCCAGTAGACAGCTTCAGATGTCGCCAAATTACAACTTTATATTTCTACAAGCAACACGCTCAAGGGACAACCTCCAGTGAAAACCAAAGACTCACTGAAGCAAGTCCTGCTCCATAGGGGTGTCTCCTGCACAGCAGCTCTTCCACTGTAGTCATAGCTGGTCCTCACACCTAATAGGCCTAGAGTTCAACTCCTCCCAGTGACACCAATAGCAATCAAGGTTCAACTACAACAAGTCTGTGCACACAGCCAACACAGAGGTGCACGCAGAATGTCTAGCTCAGGTGACTGGGGAGGCTGAGCCACTGGGCTCTATATGACATCTAATACATATAGAGCCACAATGCCACCCTACCAATTCCAGGAGACATAGCAGCTCCACCTTATACATAAAAACAAACACAGGAAAGCAGCCAAAATGGGAGACAAAATAATATGTCACAAATGAAAGAACAGAAGAAATCTCCAGAAAACAAACTAAATGAAATGGAAGCAAGCAAACTACAAGATAGAGTTCAAAACAATGGTTATAAGGTTGATCAAGGATCTTAATGAGAGCTTCAAGGGACCTAGTGAGAATTTCAAAGACATGAAAAAGGAACAGTCAGAAATTAAGCATACACTAACTGAAATAATAATTGACGGGGATTTAACAGTACAGTAGGGGATTCCAAGAATCAAATCAATGATATGGAACATGAGGAAGCAAAAAACACCCAATCAGAAGAGCAAAAAGAAAGAATCCAAAATAGGAAGATAGTGTAAGGAGCCTCTGGGACAACTTCAAGGGTACCAACATTTGCATTATGGGGATGTCAGAAGGATAAGAGAGAGCTGGATATTGAAAACTTATTTGAAGAAATAATGGCAGAAAACTTCCCTTACCTGGTAAAAGAAATAGATTTTACAAGCCCAGGAAGTGCAGAGTCCCAAACAACAGAAACCCAACGAGAGCCACATCAAGACACAACAAAATTAAAATTCCAAGAGTTAAAGACAATGAGAGAATATTATAAGCATCAAGAGAAAAGCAATTAGCTACAAGGAAGTACCCACATGAATGTTAACTGATTTCTCAACAGAAGCTTTGCAGGTCAGAAGGGAGTGGCAAGAAATATTCAAAGTGATGCACAGCAAGAACCTACAAACAAGGTTACTATACGCAGCAAAGCTATCATTTAGAATTGAAGGTCAGATAAAGAGCTTCACAGACAAGAAAAAGCTAAAGGAGTTCATCACCATCAAGCCAGTATTACATAAAATGTTGAAGGGTATTCTTTAAGAAGAGGAAGAAAAAAAGAAGGAAAAAAAGATAAAAAATATGAACAATAAAATGGCAAAAAATACAATTGAATCTAAAAATAAAAATAAATGAACAAGGAATCTAATGAAAAAAATAAACTGATGAATAAAATATAACCAGAGGCATGAAAACATGGAACAGATTGACGAGTCTCAGAGGGAAGGGCAGTGGGGTGCTGGATGCTAAGTCCAGTAGGTCATAATAAGTGCAAGAAGTCCCCAAAAGGTTGAATGGACTCTTTCAAAGATTTTTTTCGGCTGAAAATCTGCATGTTATTACCTGCTGCTGGAACAGCCGAAGGCAATTCCCCCAACCTGATGGTCCTTTATTGTTTACAGGACCTTACCTTCGATATGTATATCTGCTATGGTAAAGGGAAAAATCTATACTAATAAAAGAGTAATATGCTAATTAGACTGGGAAACCTTCCGGAGACCTTCTGGATGTCCTTCAGGACAAAGCCAGGGGCTTGGTGGGCCTGCAAACCACCCCTAAATGGCTCTCAGCCCCTCGCCCAGGCTGGCCACATCCCCCAGGGGGGACCCTCAACCCTATGGGGAAGTGGCCAGCCTGAAAACAACCCTCAGCCCCTCACCCAGGCTGGCCTTGCCCCCCAGCGGGGACCTCCACCCTGAAGGAGGTGTGGTCAGCCTGCAAATGGCCCTCAGCCCGCACCCGATGGGGATGTGGCCAGCCTGCAAAACAGCCCTCACTCAGGCTGGCCAAGCCCCCCATCGGGGACCCCCCACCTGGATGGGGGTGTGGACAGCCTAAAAATGGCCCTCAGTCCCTCACCCAGGCTGGCCACATGCCTCAGAGGGGACCCTCACCCCGATGGGGGTGTGGCCAGCCTGAAAACAGCACTCAGCTCCTTGCTCAGGCTGGCCCCACCCCCAGCAGAGACCTCCCCCACCCCAATGAGGGCATGGTCTTCCTGCAAACTGCCCCAGCACCTCGCCCAGGCGGGCCCCACCCCACAAAGGGACCCCCACCCTGATCCAGGACCCCCACCCATGCAGCAGGTCTCTATCTATACTAATAAAAGGTAATATGCTAACTAGACTGGGAGACCTTCCGGATGTCCTCCTGGACAAAGCCATGGTGGCAGGGCTGAAGCAGAGGCAGTGGGGGTGATGGGGCCAACGGGGGCGGGAGGGGGGCAGTTGGGGATGAACAGGCTGGAGGGGGAGCATTTAGGGGTTATCAGGTCAGCAGGCAGAGTGGTTAGGGGCAATCAGGCAGGCAGGCAGGTGAGCAGTTAGGAGCCAGAAGTCCCAGATTGTGAGAGGGATATCCGACTGCCGATTGTGGGATCGGGTCTAAATTGGCAGTCAGACATCTCCCAAGGGGTCACAGATTGGAGAAGGTGCAGACCGGAGTGAGGGACAAACCCCTCCCCGTGCATGAATTTCATGCTCTGGGCCACTAGTGTATGAATATAAAGCCCTGGGCCCAGAGATTCAGGGAACTTAGTTACTAAAGCTAAGCCTCCCCTACTTCCCCTGAAAAATGCCTCCCAAATTCATATTTCATGTCTAGTTTATCCATTTATACACAGCCCTTTTCCAGATTCCTTGAACCCTTGCAGATGCTGAGAAAGACCCTGGCATTTACGGCACCCGAGACAAGGACATATGGAGAAGATTCATCAGAGTGAAGGAAAGAAGTTAATCACCAGTAAAGGTGGGTCACCGAAATTTGGTGGGGAGATTCACTGCATGTAAAGCTTGCACCAAGCTTTGGAGATCAAGAGCCAAGGTGGGCAAGAAAGTCTTTTGTTTTAAGCTAGGCCATAATGGGGAAGGATTTGACCAAAAGGCAAAAATATCATTGTAAATTTTTAGCTTCCACGCAAAAGGATAAAGAAATTAAAATGTTGAAAGGTACTCTTTTAAGTCAGCCTCAAGGAAAATGAGTGCTGTTGTCATCTTTAACTATGTGGGTCTTGTTCAAACTGTATTATGCCTAATTCATATCGGGGATAAAAAGTCCATAGTAAGAAAAAAGGCCTCGCCAGATCCTCTGCTTCTAGATAGAGAGGGTGGAGCCGTTAATCCTCTCACTGAGGAAATCTCTGATGCTTTGTTTAAAAATTACCATAGAACGCCTAGGGACAGGCAGATTTTAGCTAAAATAACTTTAAAGGCCAATCAATGCTATGGAGAGCAGAATAGGAAAAGATTCAGGAAAAGAATTGTGATTTATTAAGTCTTGTCTATATGTTATATGATTATTGTTTTATCTATCGTTTTTGTTTGGTTTAAAGTGCTTATTGTTAGTCTATTAAATATGCCTTTAATTTAATAAGAAAGGAAACCTGGGTGACCAGGTCAGTTACTGAATTTCCCCAAAGCAAGCAGGATATGGGGTTGGGAGACATGTGGCAATCCTATAAAATGGACGCCCACTCCCAAGAGTACTATTAGAAAAAAATCTCACTTCCGTCATGTTTTTTCCCGGTCCATCATTTAAATATTTAGCAGAATTTAGGAATGCATCTGGGATTTCTGTACTCGTAAAGAGAAAGCTAGCTTAAGACTAAAAGTATGCACAGTCTGATTCTGGATTTTAGATAGTTTTGGGCTAAGTTTAAATCTCTTTACGGATGCTACAAAATGAACCCAAAGCTGTTTTTTCCTCAAAGAGATGGTGGAGATGACCCAAGGAAAAATATATAGGCTAGGTTTGGGCAATGAGATTGGTATTTCAGTAGTTTTTTAACAATAATGAACTGCATTCCTTAACATTAAGGCCACTAGAAGTCAGTCAATGATCTCTGTTACAGAATTTGCCAAATAAAATGCCTTGGATAATAATAATTGGCTTTATAATCTTAAAATTGTTGAAACATGAATAAAATATTAATTATGAAGGTCCAGTAGTCCAGGGGAAAACTCGTTTTGCTCCTTGATGGAAGAGGGGGCTGGTCACATTTCTCTAAGGAAAAAATGTGGTGATTTTACATTTAAATAGCTCCCTGCTTCCCCCTCCTTTTGCCAGCCAGAAATGTGGTTTTCCAAAGTCTATGGCAACTTAAAATTTGGGGGTTTGCTAAATTAAATAATAAAACATTTATTAAATATCTAGGTATTTTGAAATGACAGAGTACTGAAATGTTCATCTGAATTTGCCTCATATAAAAAAAGAGCATAGATTTGAATCTATTAATTACATGTCTTGTATTTTATTTGAAATATATATTTAAAAAATATGAAGTTATTGCTAACCTGAGAAATGCTAAGTATTTAATTTGCCAGCAAAATTTAAGGCTTTGAAGAGTTTAAAAATTCAAATTAAGTTGGGAAAAATCATATAGTTGTGATAACAAAATGCAGAAGGATAGAAATTTATTTTTGAGAAAACAATTCTTGTATTTTCTCTGGAGAAATTAGTTGTTCAAAATATATTGTAGTAGTAAAATTTCAACCTAAAAAATAAGAAGGATTAATTCTGTGGTCTGAACCAAATTTTTAATATAAAAACCAGTTTAAATTTAATTGATATCTTTAAGAACAATTGTAAAAAGAATATAACATAATCATTGGTATATATGGTGTGTGTGTGTGTGTGTGTGTGTGTGTGTATTTGATGATCTTTCCAAGTTAAATTTCAAGGCTTTAACTGAGAGATGGATTTTGAAACATTCCATGGGCCCTGGAGTGATTCAAGAATTTATTCTCTCTCCTTAAAAGAAGTAATTTTGATTTAGGCCAATCTAATATACTTGAAATCTTATGGAAAGCTTTATCAAATAAAAATGAATGACTATATTTTATTTATATAATATATTTTAAATGTTATGGGTGTTTTGGCCTCTAAGGGAGGGCAAGACAAAGTAGCTAAATATTTCTTAAGATTCTGCAATGAAATTTTAAAGACCAAAACCCCAGGCAGCCTGCTTTCAGACAGGCTGTGGCGGGGAGGGGGGGGGGGGGGGCGGAGCCGGGGAGGGGGGAGGGGGAGGGGCGGGCAACAGAATTTGTACCTCCTAAGTCAAATGTATAAGTTTGCTTTTTTTCAATAAAGATGCCTACTTTAATTACTTAATAACTTAGTTTTTTAAAATATAACCAAGGTCTCATATAATTTCAGGCAAATGAGAAGCCAATGTTTTTATAAGCAGTTGGCTTTAACAAAGGCCAACATAAAACTTTGCATTCCTGAGATCTCCCATAATCCCTCTGTGTATGCAAATGAGCACTGGCAAAAAGGAATACTGTTTAAAAGAAAATTTTAAGATTAAAAAAGGAGAAATTTAAAAATTTTACAATATCTTCTGCTAATATTTACAGGGTAAACTGAAGGTTATTATTCAAGCATTAAATCTAATCATTAGTAGCCACCATAAGTAAAAGAGAGTATTCAGCAATATTGGACAACATCTGAAAAGCAACCATTTAGATTGCTTGGTGTAAAAGGAAGAAAAATATTTTAAAAAGAAACTCTCTAAAGGTGGCCTAGAAATTACTCTGGGAGGAAATAGAAGTTTTTTTCAAATGTCTGGAAAACTGTAATTAAAAGTCAATGTATTAGGCATCAAAAGGAAAAGTAAATGATTTGCATTTTGCCTTCTTAAACAAAGCTTATGTGAATATGCTCAAAGACTGATAGCAGAAATTCGATTTATTGTCCACACCCAAGGACAAATAAAGTTAAAAAATAAGCCTTATTTCAGACTGATTTAAATTAGCAATTTGAAATAAGTAGATATTCAGGGGAACTTAGTTGTACTAGGCAGGAAATTATTCCTGGAGCATTAACTAATTTTTTACTGATGATTCATCTCATAGTAAAGTTACTTAACATGCAATTAATCCAAACCAGTCACAATTTTGTGCAAAGAATTAAAAAGTTATCAAGACTGCATTGCAGGATTTTCAAAATTCCCTTGATATTATTTAAAACAAAAAAAAGGGGGGTAATAGAGTAATCTCCTGTAAGTAAACTACATCAAGCCTTAATTACTTAAGTTTTTACTTTAAACATTTTTCAACTTATAATGATGATGGCAAGACACACATGGTATCAGAATAAGCCAAAGGAAAATGGTTTGGGCAAAATGAAAAGATCCCAAGTCTAGTTTATTAACCTGTGATCGAGCATATGCTTATATATTTCCAGAAAACTCCTCCAAGCCCAAGTGGATTCCTGCAACAATGGATTTGAGAGAGGAACTAACTAGACTACTCCAGCCACAGATGGCAGCAGCCCCAAGCAACACTCTGAGGAGACAAAGGAGAAACAATCCAGAAATGAGGGATGGTAAAGACACCTGGCCATGCTAGCAGTCAGCAGCTGTGCGTCACTGCAGGTTGCCCTGGACCAAGCCAAAGAAGGTTGGACCTGCACTGCCACCATTTGTCCACCATCCAGAACTGGAATATCATTGCTGTCATGTCACAGGGGACAGTAATTGGGACAGGTACCCATAAAAAACTGTTGGACAGTGATTGGAAAGGGGACTCAAAGAACTGTTGGCCCAGAAAGGAGCTTACTGCAGACTGATTACTTGGATGCCTGGCAGCAATTTAAAGGGACATGAAAAGAACTCAATCCTTTCCATTGAATTTAAAAATCTTAAAAGGACCCAAGCTCTGCAAATGACATACATTCTTATTAAATTTCTTAAGTCAAAAAGGGTGATATGCTGGTAGATAAGTCCAGCAGGTCATAATAAATGCAAGAAGTCCTCAAAAGGTTGAATGGACTCTTTCGGCAGGGCTGAAAATCTGCATGTTATTACCTACAGCTGAAACAGCTGAAGGCAATTCCGGAATCCTGATGGTCCTTTATTGTTTGCTGGACCTTACCTTTGATATGTATATCTGCTTTCCTAGAGGGCAAAATGTGTGAATAAAAAGCCCTCGGCCGGGAGATTCAGAGAGCTCACCACTAGAGTGAAGCCTCCCCTGGCTTTCCCCCATTCCTTCCAAATTTATATTTCATGTCTAGTTTATCCATTTACACGGAGCCCCTTTTCCAGATTCCTTGAACAATTGCAGATGCTGAGAAAGACCCCGGTAGTGGGGGTGTGAACAGGAAGAGATTAACCAAAGATCTTATATGCATACTAGAGGCCCAGTGCATGAATTCATGCACCTCAAAAGGAACTGTGTGCTGTGAAGCTGCGGTGGGCACAGAGGCGGGTCTCAGCCCATCCTCCGCACCCCTGCCTGGCCCCTTCCACCATGGCCCCTGGTCACTAGTCTGCCAGCAACCCCACTCATGCTGCCGCTGCTCCCACATGCTGACAGCGCTGGCCCCGTTCACACCCACTGACAGCGAGGAGCGATTGGGGCAGGGCAGGCACCATGGTGCACAGAAGCAAAGAATTTTCAGTAACGACAAGAGGCTCACCCCGATAACAGCGACCGGTGCCCCATTTGGTCTGGCACCCCCGCTCACCTGCTCCATCATCACGCTACTGCCGATGCCCACCAGGTTCCACGCTCTGCCGCCTGCTGCCAATGCCTGCCATGTTTCATGCACCCCCTGGTGGTCAGCGCACGTCATAGCGACCAGTTGTTGGATTGTTTGGCTGTTCCGCAGTTTGATCTATTTGCATATTAGCCTTTTATTTTATAGGTTATGCATTATCTCTGGAGTGGTGAAGGCCTGAGGTGGGGCAGGAATTGGGTGGAGGGGGATAGTGAGGGGAAAGGGGGAACATTTGTAATACAGTAAGTCCTCGGGTTACATTGGAGATCCATTCCTATGGTGTGATGTAACGTGATTTTTGCCGTAAGTTGGAACCTACCTACATAAGCACCTATGTCACTCACATGGAGCACATACACAGCAGTAATGAAGTGAAACAGTAAAAAAAAAAAAAATTAAATGAAAGATAACAATTCCTGACCTTTACTTGTGGCAAATAAATAATAAAAAACATAAAGCACATATGTACATACATCATCGAAATGACAGAACTTTTTTTTTTAATATAAATAAATGGGAGATGGCAATGTAACCACAAAACGATGTACATCGAGTCCAATGTAACCCAAGGACTGCCTGTACTCTCAACAATAAAGATTTAAAAAATTTTAAAAAAGAGATGCAAACTCGGAGAGACTCCTTTTTAATCTTGTAAGCAACTGCTATGTGAAACAAATAAAACAAGGGCTGACTCTATGATCAATATGAGGTTCTAGGGACAAATGCACACTGAAATGAGACACTAATCTGAAACCTAATGATACCCCCACATACTAATGAGTTAAACTATTATCTAGACAGAAAGACTCTAGTGTTGGACATTTAATAAAATCTCAGAGAGAAAAGCAGAACATTCCAACAAAGATATATTGTCTCTAGTTTCTTACTTCCTCCCATTTTCTCTGTGCTAAATCTGTCCAGATCTCATATAGTCCAGGTTGACTTTATCTTTCTTCCAACATCTAGGTAATGGGTGTGAAATAAGCTCAGTTTGAGGACTGGGTACTATTCACTCAGGTTTTTGGTTTTTTTTTAAATAATCATATTATCAAAATTTGAAAGTAATCAGAGGATAAGTAGAAGAAACTAACACTGCTCATATTCTTATCATGAGCAGTGATTCAACCGATTTTGTCTGAGGTTTAAAAAGATAGTTAAAAATATGACTGTAACCTATTAATTATTTTCTCTCTTTTTTAACTTTAGAGATATGTCTGTTTAGTACATTACATCTCTTGTAATATGCTCTTTTATTCCCTTTCTTTTTCTTCTGTTTAAATGAAATAAAATGCTATTCGATATTAACTTTAGGGAATTATTCTAATTTTGTATAGCTATGTCTTTCACTCAAACATCCATCCAGTCTTCTATCTATAATATAGGCATAGAAAGATGTTGGTATGTTTTACAATTAATCTTAATAATGGTATTTCTGGGTGACTAAATTTGAATTACATTTCTTTTTTTACTTCTTTTTTTTGAGTTTTGATAGTATTTATAATTTTTGAGTTTTGATAGTATTATTAAAAAATAACTTTTAAAAATTCAACTTTCTGTTACTTGTTCATTCTGATACTTAGTACCCTAGTGTCTCATTTTCCTTCATTTTCATCCAGCTCAGAAAAAAATTTTGTCAGCTACAATTATGCATATACTACTGTGGTAGATTAAATATGGCCATGTAGTCTTTAGAAATCCTCCTGTTGAGAGGTGGAGTCTATTTCCACAACATTTGCATCTTGGAAGGACTTATGACTTTGATCAATAGAATGGGGCAGAAATCATGGTGTGTGAGTTCTGAAGCCTAGGTCTCAAAAGGCTTCACAGTTTTACCTTCACTACTTAATCTTCTCTCACCATGAAAACCAGACCAAGGTAAATAATGGAATGATGAAAGACCGTGTGGAGAGGAAGGTGTAGCAGAACAGACAGCACTAATGTCCCAGACATTTAAGTGAGGTCATCGTAAAATTTCCAGCCCTTGCTGAGCTGACAAATTATTTCTGCCACATGAGTGACCTCCAGGTAAGACCAGAAAAAGAAACACCCAGCAACCCCACAGATTTGTGAGAAATAATAAATGATTGTTGTTTTAAGTCACTAGGTTATGTGGTGGTTGTTAATGCAACTATACAGTACAGATACAACTACTTTCTTAGCACTTTTGCCTCCTCCTCTTTTTCTGGCTATTTATATTTTGTTAGTCATAAGTTTATACATCCTGTATAAATTTCTTAAGACACCTCCTGCCCAGAGGAGATCTCAAAAATAAGATTTTTTTTGCATTTCAAATTATTATTTGTTATTTTCTCACACCCACAAAAAAATGTCAACACCAAGGTGCCATGTTAGGCTTTCTCCTTCCAAGAAAATAGAGCTGTTCTTTTATTTAAGTGGTCTCATACTTAATCCATGGATCAATTTCAGTTTAATTCTATCCATTTAAACCTCAAATAATAAAAATGTCAAATACTGTATATGCTACTTATAAGATATTTTAAATAATGTGAATGATTAAATTCTATTACATTAATTAGGTATGTAAAATACTGCAGTGACTGCATCAAATTGTTGTTAACAGTGGATTACTATTATGATAATCCTTTTATCATACTTTATAAATGCTTTTTAGCAATATAATTTTCTCAACCTTTACTAGATTATAATATATTAATCCTCTCACTGCTGGAAGAAAGAGAAATGATTGTTATAGTTCTGTTCTGTTTTGATACAAAGCAAACTAATTATAGAATCCTAATAGGAATTTTGATGTAAGGTTTTTGTTTGTTTGTTCTCCATATTTCATCTATTTGCTTTCCCTGGGTAGCCAGTACTTGATTGATTGGAGAAAGCCTGAAACTGCATCTCTTAAGGATTCCTATTAGAATAATCTTGAGATAATGTGTTTTATTTCCTATTATATGGTTTTAATTATTTATTCCAAATTCCTCGTCAGAGGTCCAGTCAGTCTTAGAAGAATATATGTTAGTAGAAATACCATCATTTGTTTAGGTCACCTATTATGTAAGACTAGAGGCCCAATGCACAAAATTTGTGCCATTGTGAGGGGGTCCCCTCAGCTCGGATTGCAAGAGGGTGCAGGCCAGGCTGAGGGACCCCACTGGTGCATGATCAGGGCAGGGAGGGACGAGGGAGGTTGGCCAGCCGGGGAGGGACCTTGGGAGGGCTCCAGGGCATGTCTGGCCTGTCTCGCTCAGTCCCAATTGGCCGAACCCTAGCAGTAAGCTAACTACTGGTCAGATCATCTGCCCTCTGGTGGTCAGTGCACGTCATAGTGAGCAGTTGGGCGGCCTTAGCATCCATTAGCATATTATGCTTTGATTGGTTGAATGGCTGACTGGCCACTTAGCATATTAGGCTTTTATTAGATAGGATCACTGAAGAGTACAAATATGCATAAAATCTGGCTCCTAAGCTCAGGAAAGGTCTTTAGAGAAAAATAGGATAAAAAGTCAAAAGACATATCTCTAAATTCATTTAGCTCTATAAATTACTCTGTTTTACTATTTGTCTTTCTTTTAAAATATGACATTTACTCCTAGCCAGGTAGTTCAGTTGGTTAGAGCATTGTCCCCACATACCAATGTTGTGAGTTCGATTTCTAGTCAGGGCACATACAAGAATCAACCAATTAATGCATAAATGAGTGGAACTGCAAATCAATGTCTTTCTGTCTTCTGTTTCCCTCTCCTCTCTCTCAAATCAACAAATAAAAAAATATGACATTTAAATTATTAGCCTTTCAGAGCTAGTGATAAAAAGATTACCAACAACTCTAACTCTATTTGGGTTGTCTAAGGCAGTGGTCGGCAAACTCATTAGTCAACAGAGCGGCAAACCGCAGCTTGCGAGCCAAGCCGCAGTTTGCCGACCACTGGTCTAAGGTGATTAAGGATGTGGAGAATCTCCATACTTAGTGTAACTGTGACATAAATAAATAATACTGAAAATAAGAAAAGCAGCCATTTATTCAGTATTCACTATGTGCTAAACACTCTGCAAAGTTCTGAACTTGCTCATGTGAGATTCCATCTCATTAAGAGCAAATCCTTGGTATTCTGTGAAGAAATTGCATGGTATTCCCATACTATTGTGATGATGGACCTCGGTTACCCTCATTTAGAACAATTCTCCAATAAAACCATCTGGGCCTGGAGATTTTTTTTTAAGGTGGTATTTCAAGTTATAAGACTATACAGATTGTCATGTCCTTTTGGTTATTTTTTATAATTTGTGAGGTTTTAGGAACCGGTCATTTTTTTCTAAGTAATTCAAGTTATGGATATAAAGTTCTTCATAGCATTCTCTATCCTTTTAATGGTTGGAAAATCTGTAGTAATACTGTTTGTTCAATCCTGATATTGATGATTATGCCTTTTTTTCATTAAATTTGTTAGTCTAGTAAGAGGTTTATCAATGTTACTGAGTTTTTAAAAGAACCATCTTTTATTTCATGGATTTTCCCCTATTGTGTTCCTATTTTCAATTTAATTTATTCCAATTTTTAAGTATTTTCTGTCTTTTGGTTTTGACTATATCTGGCTTCTCTTCTTTAACTTTTTGAAGAAGAAACATGAATTATTGACCTGAGAATTTTCATTTTCTCTAAAAATTGATACTTTCATGTTATATCTTTTTCTAGCCTTTTATTTTCAACCTACCTGTGAAATGATTTTTTGGGAATAGCATGTGTTGGATCATTTCTAAAAATCCATTATATCAACTTGTCTTTTAATTGTATACTTAGATTATTTGTATTTAAGGCAATTACTGATATGTTAGGACTTAAATCTGTTTATGTCTCCTGTTTCTCATTCCTGTTTATTTTTTGTTTTTAATATATTTTATTGATTTTTTACAGAGAGGAAGGGAGAGGGAGAGAGAGTTAGAAACTTTGATGAGAGAGAAACATCAATCAGCTGCCTCCTGCACAACCCATACTGGGGATATGCCCACAACCATGGTACATGCCCTTAACCAGAATCGAACCTGGGACCCTTCAGTCCACAGGCCAACGTTCTATCCACTGAGCCAAACTGGTTAGGGCCATTCCTGTTTCTTTATACCTTATTGTGAACTACTTGAAAACTTTTTCAGTATTTCATCTTATATTATAATATTTTTGTGTATATTGTTTTGTATATTTCTCTTAGTGGTTGCTCTGAGTATTACAATATATAAATGAAATTTATCACAGTTTACTGGTATTGATATTTTATCATTTCAAGTGAAATACAGAGACTTTGCTTTCATTTAGGTACCTTTACTCTCCCATATTTTAAACATGACTGTTCATTATTTACTCCATATATATTATATACCACATTTTTGTTTCAACCTTCAAATGTGACTTAAGAAAATCATTTAAAAAAGATAGTCTACTATATTTACCTATTCTGCTGTTCTGAAGTTATTTCCTTCCTCTTTAGAAAATTTATTTAGCCATTCTTTCAGGGTAGATTTTCTATTGACAAATTCTTTCAGTTTTCTTTGGTCTGAGTATGTCCTTCTTTCCCATTCATTCCTAAAGAATAATTTCACTGGATATAGACTTTGTGGTTAACAGTTCTTTTTTTTAGCACTTAAAAAGTGTTAATCAGTTTATTAACACTTTCCTTCTGATGCCACCACCCTCCCAAACCCCTGCCACTCAAGTATGCCACTCAAGTGCCATCAAAAGACAGACAGATAAATAGATCAAGGAAACAAAAATTCAGGAAAAGACAAACTTATGTATGTGTATGTGTGTGTGTAGGCATATGAAAAGTTAGTATATGATAAATAAGGCAATTCAAACTGGAGGGGAGGGGGATAGGTTTTTCAATAAATTGGGCTGTAACTCTAAGTCATCCCATATATAAATAAAAAAATTTATACCAATGTAAATTTCAGATAGATTAAAGAGTTAATATTTAAATATCTCTCTTTAAAATAAACATACCCAAGTTGGTAGTATAAATTAGCATAACTACCTTAGAAAACAGTGATTTAATCCAGAAAACTTGAAAGTACATATACTTAAAAAACAGAAATTCCTTTCTTTAGTATATACCTTAGAGAAACTGTTACGCAGGATGTTTTATAAAAATTTTATAGCATGGTTTTTCATAATAACTGCAAATGGAAACAAGCTGAATGTCCATCAGTAGTAGTTCTCAATAATTTGTGATACAATGAGGTATTTTATGGCCAAAAAAAAAAAGAAGACACTCAGCTATTGACAATGCCATGGATGAATCTCAATGTTGAGCAAAAGAAGAAAAACACAAAAGATTATATACAATGTGATTCACTTTATATAAAATGCAAGCAGAAGCACACATAAATTATAATATTTAGGAATATGTGCACATGAGTGGTAAATCTAAATAAAAGCAAGGATATTAGGTGGAAGAGATTACTGTGATTGGGCCAGGAAGATAGACACTCTTTATCCTTTAAGCCTTTGGTCTAGCATCCATTCACTATGAGATGATTTGTTGTAATAAATAAGTGTATGCTTAAGTCAAACTATGTATGAACTTAATGATTTCCATTACTAGAAACATTGTGAAAGATTATCATATCTGACAAAAATTGAATTATGTTTCATCAATCATACCTTTTTAATAGTAAAATTTTACACACACATATCTTTACATATATTATATTATAGACAGTATAGTTTGAATATAAATTCAATTGCACATTTAAGTAATTTAAAATTACTCAGACATTATCCAACTGAAATGAACATTACAAACAGATGTTGCCATTTCCTCCAATCAAAGCAAAAAGATTTTACTATCTGATTTCAATTGAAAATGCAAATAGTGCCAACATATGTTGGTGAAATAATTTATAATAGTTTTTCTTCCAACACTTTTGAACAAAAGAACCAATTTTATATTTTTTATTCCTCAGGTTTCAAACTCTCTGAAGTCATTTGAGATATAAAACTAGTAAAAGATGGGAAAAATCACCTATCACATGTCATCCATGAATCATGCTTTTTTTAAAAAAAATCTCTTGAGACATAACTATAATTCTGGAATTTCAAAAAATACAATGAAAGAACTACTCCTTTAGAGAAAGTCACTATAAAAATTAGGCAAAATTCTTGCACTTAATTAAACTTAAAAAAAATAATATATTAATCTTCTGTTTCTAGGATGGGCCTTCCCCAGGGCAACAATTTCAGTCCACTACTATTACCTCACTAGAGGCCAGTGCACAAATTCGTGCACAGGTGGGGGCTAGCCACTCCAGGCTGATGGGGCCTATTGGGCCAGGCCAGCCAGGGGAAGGGAATGTGGGAGGTTGGCCGGCTGGCCGCGCCCATGATTGGGGCTGGGGGGAGGGGGTGGCTATCAGGGCTGGGGCTGACTGGGGGGAGGGACCTCGGGCAGAGGGGACAATTTGCATATTAGCCTTTTATTATATAGGATATAGAAAACAGTATGGAGTTTACCTAAAAAATTAAGTGTGGAACTGCCATTTGACCCAGTGATTCCTTCTATGAATATAATATACTAAGAAACCCAAAACACCAATTAGAAATAATGTATGCACCTCTATGTTCATAGCAGCGCAATCTATAGTAGCTAAGATCTGGAAACAGTCCAAGTGCCAATCAGTAGATGAGTACACCATGGAACACTATGCAGCAGTGAAAAAGAAGGATGTCTTACCCTTTGAGACAGCCTGGAGGGACCTGGAGAGTTATTATGCTAAGTGAAACAAGCCAGTCAGAGAAAGACAAGTATCTCATTATCTCACTCGTATGTGGATTCTAATGAACAAAATAAACTGATTAACAAAATAGATCCAGAGACACAGAAGCATGGAACAGACTGTCAAATCTCAGAGGGAATACAAGAGTGGGTGGGAAGAGATCAACCAAAGAACTTGTATGCATATATATGTATAACCCATGGACACAGACAATAGGGTCATGCAGACCTGGGGCAGGAGGTGAGGGGTGTGCTACAAGGGGTCAATGGGGAAAAAAGGAAGCATATGTAATACTTTGAACAATAAAGATTTTTTTAAAATCACTTTTTAGGCAATTGCATGTATTAGCATGGCCTTAACTAACTTACATAATGACAAACCCCAATATCAATCAAAAGATAGAATTATCTTTTTCTGAGTTCCAGGCTGACTTATCCAATGACTTAGTGGATATTTGGTTATCTGAGACAGATATATAATGACAAATTAAATAAGTCAAAACATACCCTCTTTCCTCTCAAACTTAGTTCTTTTCTTAGATCTCCTAAGATTTCCTAAGCCAGAAATATGACTCAATCTTTACATCTTCCCCTACACATCCAATAAATAAATTATTTTTTTATTCTACTTATATAATATTTCTGGAATCTAAGTTTTTTCTTCAGCCTTACTGCCACCTCTTTAGCTCAGGTTTTAATCATTTTGTGTTTATATCCTGCAATCTGGTCGCCTTCATTATAGATGGAATCTCCTTTTCATTGAAATTATTTTTCTCACTCATCACAGAAAAACCTAAAATATTTACCAAGCTGGTTATGTTCCTTTCTTTCTTAAAATTACATAATGGCACCCCATAGTTTTCAGTATAAAATCTAAATTTCTTAACATAGCATAAAGGTCCACTGCCAGTTCTATATCTCAAAAGTTTCTATTTTAACCCTGGGATCTGTTGCCATATTATCTCATATTTATTCTTTCACAGAATATAGAACTGTATAAAACTCTAAATTGCTGAGTTCTTGGAAAGATTGCTGATTATCTTTTTCAAATGGCCAAGTGCCCTTCGTAGGTCTTTCATAGGACACTTTGTTTATCTTAATCATTTAACATTGTAATTGTAAAAAAGACAGAACACCTTTTAGAGAGATGGATTTCAATTCTGTATCCTTTATACATATGCTGCTTAATTATTTACATACTAGAGGCCCAGTGCACAAAATTTGTGCACGGGGGTGTGTGTCCCTCAGCCCAGCCTGCACCCTCTCCAATCTGGGACATCCCTCTCACAATCCAGGACTGCTGCCTCCCAAATGCTCACCTGCTTGCCTTCCTGATTGCCCCTAACCACTTCTTCCTGCCAGTCTGATCACCCCCTAACCCGTCCCCTGCCAGCCTTATTGATGCCTAACTGCTCCCCTGCAGGCCTGGTTGTCCCTAATTGCCCTCCTCTGAAGGCCTGGTCACCCTTAACTGCTCTCCCCTGCAGGTTTGGGTCCCTCCCAACTGTCCTTCTCTGCAGGCCAAGTCACCCCCAACTTCCCTCCTTTGACAGCCTAGTCACCCCTAACTGCTCTCCCTGCAGGCTTGATCGCCCCCAACTGCCCTCCTTTGAAGGCGTGGTCCATCTCAAATGCCCTCCCCTGCTGGTCTGATCACCCACAACTGCCCTCCTTTGAAGGCCTTGTCCATCTCAAATGCCCTCCCCTGCTGGCCATCTTGTGGTGGCCATCTTCTGTCCACATGGGGGCAGCCATCTTTGACCACATGGGGGCAGCCATCTTGTGTATTGGAGTGATGGTCAATTTGCATATTATTCTTTTATTAGATAGGATACATTTATTGATTACATAAGAGTTTCTACAGTTTGTCTTTTGCTACACTATAACATATATCTCAAGAAGTAATATGCTCATGTTATTCTGAACCTTTAAACCCTTGATTATATTTTTGGAAGTACTTACTGGACCTCAAACAATTAATTTTAGCAAATTCACCTTTATTCCCATTTTCTCTTTTTTAAAAAAATGAGAGATCTGGATTAGACCAAAGGTTCCTCCCAGCCACTTATTTGAGAATTTATATCAAGTCTGAGTAAGTCTCCTGACACCTGATTTCTTAAATGATAGAATGTAATCATGGCATTAATTCCTGATGTTGACTACACATAACACCTGACATATTGATATTAATAGTATATTAGATAATAAAGATCAATGAGTTCAACTAATTTAAAAATAATGTAAACAAATTAAAGATTTATTTATTAAAATTTGAATTTATTTAGCTTGATTTTGAAAAGCTGATCAAATCAAGGTTAATAATTTGTTGAGAACTTTACATATCATTTTAACAACTTAACTCAGTATTGTTTATCCTTCACTACTTCTATCCAATTATTAATTTACTTATGGAATAGGTAGTAAGTTCAGTTCTTGTTACATTGTAAAGTGCTTTTAAACAAGAGCCACATGTTATGTTAGAAAATTAATAGTCCATATGGTTTAGTAAAATGTTAAGTACAAAAGATTGTAGTAATGCTATAATTTTAAAAAAATGTCAATTTTTCATTTATTGTACTACAATTTTTAATGGATTTGCAAGAGAACAATACATCAATTAAAATTTTGAGAGAGAGAGAGAGAGGCTGATGAGAGAGAAAAACATCAATTGGCTGCCTCCTAGGGATCAAACCTGCAAACTAGGTATGGGCCCTGACTGGGAACTGAACCTACCACCTTTTGGTGTATGGATGAGGGTCCAACCAAAAAACCATCCCAGCCAAGGCAAGAAACATCGATTTTGTTGTTCCACTTATTTATGCATTCACTGGTTGATTGCTGTATGTGCCCTGAACAGGGATCAAACCTGAAACCTTGGCATATCAGGACAACTCTCTAACCAATTGATCTACCTGGTCAGGGCCAGTACTGTAAATTTTAAATTGAAATTGGCATATTTTTTCAAAGGAACCAGGAAATACTTACTATAAGACTGACATTACTTATAATTGGTAAAAAGTTATAAAGAAAAGAAATTAAAATAAGATAAAAAGATAATTCATTATGCATACTAATGGATAAATACGTTTTCTTTAGTAGATTTTTCAACAAAATTCACAGGAAAGGGTTCCTTTTTTTATTCTTCTAATATTTTTCTTAGAAATGCAATGATAATAATAGATGAGATCTGAGAGTGGTCATCTGAGATATATATATATTAATTCAAATAGGATAACTTGAAATAAAGTGCTGTCCTAATACATCCAAAGATTTAATAGCATAAAGAATAAGCAATTCTTCCCCCACTTGCCACCAAGATATTAAGTCTTTGTAGAGATGAAAAATGCCATACTATACCTTGATTTCTTCTATTTCGTCTGGTACTATCTTATATGCTGATATAGTCCCACCCAACCTGAAATCAAGAGAAGAAAATATTATCAAAACCGACAATAGTGTATTAAAAAATACGACTATTAACATCTGAGTGCCACCAATAATGCCCATTGCCCACCCCAATAACCATGAAGGCAAAAAAACCATTTTATGATTAAATTTTTCATATATTAGTGAAAAAGAGGTAGATAATGAATGTATACTGAAAGAGAAAACATTAAGTTAGGCTTTTAACCATAACTAAACTTCTCTGATTGCTGGTTTTAATGATACTAAAACTACCACTTTTACTGATGGATTCTGTCACAACTTGAGATATATCAAGAATCAGTAGCAGACATGGTGTTTGGTTTTTTTGTTTCTTTGTTTTTATAACAGACTTAATTTTTACATTAGTTTTAGGTTTACAGAGAAAATAAGCAGTAAGTAAAGAAATTTATTTCACAGATTCCCACACCACAGTTTTCTTTTAACATCTTGCATTAGTGTGAAATATTTGTGACAACTGATGAGCCAATATTAATTTTGCTTCTTTTTAAAAATAGTTTAAACAAGGATTCAGAGAGATATGTGTACCCAGAACTGTCCAATGGAAAAAGATGAGTGTTTTAGAGTTACAAATTTATGCTTAAGATATGATCTTTGCCTTGAGGCACTGATGTCATTGTATATCATGTTCTTCTGTTTGAAATATTTTTGGAAAGCAGCTAGGATTTATGTAACACTTACCATTTGCTAGGCATATTATATATTATCTAATTTAACCGTTATACTGTCTCTATTGTAAAAATGGAGAAATTGAGACACAAAAATATTCAGTAATTTTCTTAAGTAACTGAAGGAGCTAGTAAGTAAAGATGCTAATTGAGATGTACATTAAGTGTAAAAAAAATAGCAGATTTTAAATACTTAGTATAAAAAGGTTAATTTAAAAACACTGATTATGTGCTAAAATAACATTGCGGATATACTGAGTTAAATAGCTATATTATTAAAATTAACTTAACCTGTTTCTTTTTCAGTTTTTAAAATGTGCTACTAAAATTTTTAAATTCCATATATGGTAATATTGTGCTACTGTCATATCTCTAATGACAAGGGGCTCTACATTCTTAAATTCCAAGATACCTACCTACCACTGCTCTAAATCAGTGCTTAAAAGAAAATTCCTGATTACTTATTTGACTTTATAAGTACTCAATATAAAAATGGTATCATAAATAGGACACTTATGTATTTTAGATACTTTAGGGTATCTCCTCTCATATGTAAATTAATAAAAGACATCCTGGTTTTCATTAAAAAGTAACTTAATTTAACCAAATTATCTTTCATTGAAAGCCCTGCATTTAAACTCTTTAATGTTACCATTTGTCCTTGCTAATGGAACTAGTGTTCAGATAATTCATTTTTATTTCTTTTGCATAGTGAAATAAAGTTTTTGTTTTTTGGGTTTTTTTAAATTTATTGGGTGACATTGGTTAACAAAATTATACATGTTTCAGGACATAATTCTATAATACATTATCTGTACACTATACTGTGTGTTCACCATCCCAAGCCAAGTCTCCATCCATGACCATTTATCCCCCAGGCCCTCCTCTTCCTTCCTCAAACCTCCTCCCCCTGGCAATCACCATACTCTTGTCTGTGTCTATGAGTTTTTTTTCTCTTTTCCTTTTTCACTCAATCCCTCCCCTTTCTCCTAAGTTCTCCTAATGCCAAACGTCAGCCTGCTCACTATCTATGAGTCTGTAATTATTTTGTTTTTTTGTTCATTAGATTCCACATAGGAGTGAAATCATACAGTACTTGTCTTTCTCTGACTGGTTTATTTCACTTAGAATAATGCTCTCCCATTCCATCCATGCTGTTGCAAAGGGTAAGATTTCCTTCTTTTTTTATGGCCAAGTAGTGTCTATATATATATAAAAGCTTAAGCAACCGTTATGATGGAACATCCGGTCAACTAGTTGCTATGACGCACAATGACCACCTGGGGCAGACACTCAAAGCAGGAGCTGCCCCCTGGTGGTCAGTGTGCTCCCACAGCCAATCTCCCGCAGCCCCTCCCTCTGGCTGGCCAACTTCCTGTGGTCCCTCCCCCTTACCGGTCAGCCCCCCTAATAGATCCTGATCAGGGGGCCAGCTGGCCAACCTCCCAAGCATCCCTCCCCGCAGCCAGCCGGCCCACCGATAGGCCTCGATCGCTGAAGGACCCCACCCATGCATGAATTCATGCACCGGACCTCTAGTTCCATTGTATAAATGTACCGCTGCTTTTTTATCCACTCATCTACTGATGGACACTTGGGCTGTTTCCAAATATTGGCTATTGTAAATAATGCTGCAATGAACACAGGAGTGCATGTATTTTTTTGAATTAGTGTCTTGGGTTTCTTTGGATAAATTCCCAGAAATGGAATTGCTGGGTCATAAGGCAGTTCCATTTTTAATTTTAAATGAACTTTTGATTTCAGAAACCATAGGCAGCAAAATAGCAGACATTTGCCATAGCAATATCTTTACCAAATATCTTTACCTCCTGGGGCAATGGAAACTAAGGAGAAAATAAACAAATGGGACTACATCAAAATAAAAAGCTTCTGCACAGCAAAAGAAACCATCAACAAAACAACAAGAAAGCCCACTACACGGGAGAACATATTTGCCAATGTTGTCTCCAATAAGGGTTTAATCTCCAAAATTTATAGGGATCTCATACAACTTAAGAAAAGATAAACAATCCAATTTAAAAAAATGGGCAAAGGACCCAAATAGCCACTTTTTGGAAGAAGACATACAGAAGGCCAAAAGACATATGAAAACATACTCAAAGTCACTAATCATCCGAGAGATGCAAATCAAAACAACAATGAGGTACCATCTCACACCTGTCAGAATGACTATCATCAACAAATCAACAACTGACAAGTGCTGGAGAGGATGTGAAAAAAAAGGAAGCCTCTTGCACTGCTGGTGGGAATGCAGACTGGTGCAGCCACTATGGAAAACAGTATGGAGTTTCCTCAAAAAATTAAAAATTGAACTTCCTTTTGATCCAGTCCCACTTCTAGGAATATATCCCAAGAAAACAGAATGGATATATGCACCCCTATGTTCATAGCAGCACGATTTACAATAGCTAAGATTTGGAAACAGCCTAATGCCCATCAACAGATGAGTGGATTAGGGAACTATGGTACATCTACAAAATGGAATACTATGCTGCAGTAAAAAAGAAGGAATCTTACCATTTGCAACAGCTTACCTTCAGTGGATGAAACTGAAGAGCATTATGCTAAGCGAAATAAGCCAGTCAGAGAAAGATAAATATTACATAATCTCACTCATTTGTGGAATATAATGAACAACATAAACTGATGAACAAAAATAGAACCAGAGTCATAGAAGCATCGAACAGACTGTCCAACTTAAGAGGGAAGGCGGGGGCAAAGGGGTAAAACATCAACCAAGGGACTTGTATGCATGCATATGAGCATAACCAATGGGCACAGACAGGGGAGAGGGGGCTGAGAGCATGTACTGGGGAGTGGGGGCAGCTGGAGAGAGGCCAATGTGGGGGGAAAAGGAGACTTATGTAATACTTTAAACAATAACGAATTTAAAAAAAAAAAAAAAGAAATTCTGAGAAGAAAAGGAATTTTCTACCTAAATTGTGCAAACCAAAAAACAAACAAACAAACAAAAAAACTTTTGGCAGTTCCATCTTTAACTTTTTAAGGTAACTCCATACTGCCTTCCATAGTGATTGCAGCAATCTACATTCCCTTTTCTCTACATCCTAGCTAACATTTGTTAGTTGAGTTACTGATGATTGTTATTCTGAGAGGTGTGAGATGAAATCTCATTGTGTTTTAAATTTGCATTTCTTTGATGATTAGTAACTTTGAGCATCTTTTCAAATGTCTATTGGCCATCTGTATGTTCTCTTTGGAGAAGTGTCTAATTAGGTTCTTTGCCCATCTTTTAATTGAATTGTTTGAATTTTGGATATTATCCCCTTTTCAGATGTATCGGCAAATATGTTCCCCCATTCAGTGGGTTGTATTTTCATTTTTAAAAAAATGTATTTTATTGATTTTTTTACAGAGAGGAAGGGAGAGGAAAAGAGAGTTGGAAACATCGATGAGAAAAACATTGATCAGCTGCCTTCTGGATGCTCCCTACTGGGGGTGTGCCTGCAACCAAGGTACATGCCCTTGACCAGAATCAAAAGTGGGACCCTTCAGTCCACAGGCCAATGCTCTAGCCACTGAGCCAAACCGGTTAGGATTGTGTTTTCATTTTGTTGGTGATTTCCTTTGCTAAGCAAGAACTTTTTAGTCTGATGTAGTTAGTGTCAGATCTTGATTTGAAATTTCCTAAAGTGTCAAGATTGAATGATGAAAACAGTAATGAAATTTAATTTAATTCATATTATATAAGGTACATAAGTGACATACTAAATAAGACCATAGTAAAATAGCTAGAGCAGCACTGTAGTATTATGTTACTAAAATGAAAAATTATATAACTCTGTAGCAGATTTAAAGCAGCCATTTAAAATATGTTTTCATTATTAATTATTAAAGCTATTCAATTAGGAGTTGAGATTTTTAGGATATCAGTAAAGACATTAGAGCTACTGAAAATTCTTAGAGTTCAATTGATAGCCTTGCCAATAATGAATTCATCATTTTAGTCACTGAATTTATATTATGTAATAGATACAACCCAGAGAATGAGGATGCAAAGAAATCATAGTTTTGTAACGAAGCAGACTGAGTACACACATATCTGTAATATAATACACTATAAGTTAAAAGTCTTAAATTATTTCATAATAATTTTTAAAGCACCTATCATTGTAAAATAGACTGGTTATAATATAAGCAGTCTATAATGCCTATAACATAAATGTCAGAGATTACAGAAACAGTTTCAATTTGTTAATACAATAATGATTTAAAGATACCATGGTGATAATATTTGAATTGTAGAAGAAACATAAAAACAAAGTTGCTATAATAAACTTTAATTCTACTTCAACAACTTATTTTTCCTTTGATTAATGTTGATTAACACTACCTCAAATACTGCCTTTCCTGGAATCCCAACCTAGGGAAGGTAAGCTTCCAATTTAGTATTCCTACATCAGCTTGAAACCAATGATGATGGTTTCGGCTGTTAAAAAGGCAGGTAAGGGGGATGGGGAAGGTAGAAGAAGGTAAAGGAGAGATAAATGGTGATGGAAAGAGACTTGACATGGGTTGGTGAACACACAATACAATATACAGATAATCCTATCTAATAATTAGGGAATATGCTAATTGACCTTCATGCCATCACAAAGATGGCAGCACCCACAGCCAATTGGGAGGGAATATGCTAAATGACTGCCTCATCCTCAAAGATGGTGGCGCCCACAGCAACAAGATTGCGGCACCCAGTCCCCTCAGCACTGCCTTGCCATTCGCCTGCCTCCAGAGTCCCCAGTCCCCTTAGCCCCCCAGCTGCCCAGGGCCAGCCTGAGGCCCAGGCAGGCCTCGGATGGCAGCTGGCTGGAGGTGCAGGCAAGCCTTGGATGGTGGCTGCCCAGATGATGCCCGAGGTGCGGGCAAGCCTCAGATGTTGGCTTCCCAGCCGTCCAGGGCCTCCCGAGGCTCAGGTAACCAGGGATGGCCGAGGCTTGCGCTGCCGGCAGTGGCAGCAGCAGAGGTGTGATGGGGCGTCGAATTCCAATGATCACCAGGTCGCCTCCCGCCCCTGAGGGCTCCCGGACTGTGAGAAGGGGCAGGCTGGGCTGAGGGACCCCCACCTCCAGTGCATGAATTTTCATGCACTGGGCCTCTAGTGTATTATAAAATTGTACACCTGAAAGCTATGTAATTTTATTAACCAATGTCACCCCAATAAATTCAACAAATCAAAAAAAATTATTTTAAGGCAGGTAAGCCTGTCTAGGTGGCTCCTTTGGTTAGAGCAGTGGTTGGCAAACTCATTAGCCAACAGAGCGGCAAACTGTGGCAGCTCATGAGCCGCAGTTTGCCAACCACTGGGTTAGAGCATCATCCCATATACCAAAAAGGTATAGGTTCAATCCCCTTTTGGAGACCCTACTGAGGTAACCAATCCATTTTTTATCTCACATTGGTATTTCTCTCTCTCTCTCTCTCTCTCCCTCTCTCCCTCTCTCAAATTAAGAACATATCCTCAGGTAAGGATAAAAAATATAAAAACTAATAAAAAGGTAGGTAAAATATGTGATTTAATATATTATTGGATTAATATGGACATAAGACCTATAAACATTATGCATGTGAATAGTATATTGACAAAATAGTAGGAAATAGTAGGATAGTCATATGGTCAAGTGGCAAAAAACACAGGGCATCTATATATTACTAAACAAAGGAATGAGAAAGGAGATTAAAGCTGACAGAAACACCAGGACAAAATCCAATAAAAAGAAAAAATCTAAAAGCAATTAAAGAAAACAACTTAGTTATAAGTAGTTTTTTAAATCAAGCATAAACTTACTTCAACCCATCCTTTTTTTTCTATTTTCCAACTACAATCAAATTAATAGTAACTTTACCAAGTATTAATTTTAACCTTTGAACCAACTTCTGAAAATGACATTTCTATTTTCATGGTATCATGAAACACAGCTTGTTTCAAAATGCCTATAAAATTAATATACAATCAGTATTCCATACTTCTTGCACCCAAGTTGACTCATTCCAAATCTCATGTTCTTTCCATTACAACACACTGTCCTAATTGTACAAGAAAACACTTGAGGCAGCGTTCTATTTTACTGTAGTCAATATATATACTAGCATATATGGTATTACATTGGTAGAGATAGTAATAGTAGAAATACTATCAGTAGTAGTATATTGAACATTTACTAAATGTCAAGACTATACCAGGCTTTACATGTGTTTTTTTCATTTAACTCTCATAATCTATAATAGTGATTATGTAAAAAAGTGAGACAAGCAATTTTTCAAAGGTTTCACAACTAAGAGCAGCAGAACTGGGCTTAAGAACTCAGTTCCAAAAATTGTTAAGCAAATTCTAAAATTCATATGGAAATTCAAGGGACACAGAATAGCCAACCTTGAAAAGAGAAAAATGGGAGGATTCCCACCTCCTGACTTCAAGTTACAACAAAGCTACAGTAAACATGACAATATGATAATGGCATAAGAAAAGATCAAAAGCAAAAGAATGTAACTGAAAGTCCAGGATTAAAGGTGGCACTTATGGTCAACTGGCTTTTGTTTTCCTTTTTTATTTTACTGTGGTAAATATATTTAATAAATTTGCATTTTGACCATTTACTAGTTAAGTATACAATTAATTACACAATGATATTAATTATAATCACAATGATGAGACACGGTCATTAATATCCATTTTCAAAACTTATTCATCTTATAACCTGCATCTCCAACAGACATAGTTTTTATTTCAGATTCAGAACAGATTTTATTTTTCAACTGAGCCAAAGATGAAGTAGCTAGTTTAAGTTGAAAGACTGTGTTGTACCAACAACATGTGCTTTTAAATACTTAATTATTCTTGGTCAGATGGTCACATTATAAGAGGAACTCAGTTACCTATGGTCAACTAAGGGATCTATAGATTCAATCTCTTGTCTCATACTCACTCCAAGAGACAAACACATTGAGAAGAATACCTCATCTAAAAATATATTAAATAATTCTGTACTTCTCTTCTGAACACATTGTTTGACATACATAATACCTGTGAATATGTTAGGTTACATGGCAAAGTGGAATTCAAGTTGCAGATGGAATTAAGGTTGCTAATCAACTGACCTTATTAAAGGGAGCTTAGTTTGATTTATCTTTGCATTCCCAATGTAATTGCAAGGGTCCTTAAAAGTGGAAGAGAGAATCAGAGAGATGGCAATGTAAAAGCTAGGCCTGCCTGATGTTGCTTGCTTTGAAGATGAAGGAAGGGGACCAACAGCCCAGGAAAGAATGTGGCCACCAGAAGCTGGAAAAAAAAAAAAAAAAAGAGGAAATGGATTTTTCCCTAGAGCTTCCAAAAAGGAATCCAACCCTACCCATATCTTGATCTTAGCCTAAGTAAGATCCTGTATGGAATTTCTGAACTATCTATACTAGTATATATAAAAGGCTAATATGCTAAGTGTCCGACCATCCGACCAGTTGCTATGATACACACTGACCACCACGGGGCAGATGCTCAATGCAGGAGCTGCCGGGCTGCAGTGACTTGGCAGCAGCAGTTCTCCAGTGACACTCCCTGAAACCAGACAGAAGGGAGCCTGGTTCCTCACGGGGCCTTGCAATTCCACCTTCGGCCGTGGGTTATGTTGTTGCTGGGGCACTGTTGGCGCTGAATCTGGTGTACTACACATTTACATTTGTGTTCCACACCCAGTTCAACAGCAACTGTACAGAGTGCTGTTTCAACCTGATCCCCACAGGTCAGGCCGAGGGACCCCACCTGCCAGAGGGACCCCGCTCACTCTGCAGATGCCAGGAAGGGACCTCGGGAGGTTGGCTCCAGGGCGTGTCCAGCCTGTCTTGTCCAGTCCTGCCCTGCTGGCCACCTTCTAATTAATTTCCTTTCAGTGTGCACAAATCTGTGCACTGGGTCACTAGTAGAATTGTAAGATAACAAGTTTTTGTTTTAAGCTTTTATGTTTGTGATAATTTGTTACGGTAGCTAAACAAAACTAGTACAGAAGTAAACACATGTCTAAAATTGATAAAGCAAAGGACACAGTGTGAAATAAGAATGTAAATATCAGAAGAAGCAACTAAAAGCAAGTGCTTCTGTAAGCAGCAGGAAAAACAGTTGGAATTTATTATTGTTATGAGGTATTTTAGCATTATTTTACTCTATAGTGATGCCACTGTAATTAGTTATTAATAATAAGAAAGGAGCAAAAGGAAGGTCAGACATTATAAGTATGTTATTTGGGCAGCTTCACCAGGAAGTTGAATTTCATACAGGCCCATTCCCTGCAGATCACTGGGGGAAGAGAAAGGACATAGGAGAGGATGGGCACAAGGGCAGTGAAGATGGGATGATGTAAGGAAGGTGCTTGCTGTCAGTCAAATCAGAGAACAGACTCATTAGCTAGAAGGGGTGAAGCCTGTGAAGTAAGCCTGTGAAAAACTGAGGGTACGTAACACCCCAAACCAAGGAGCTCGCTCCTATGGCCCATGGCCCATGGCCATGTAGTCCCCACTTGCAATGGACTGATGGACTGCAGTGGGAAACACAAATTAAGCTAGCCTGATGCTGGTTTGGACTATGCCTTAACATGGTACAAAAACTCCAGATACTGGATTTGATTTTAGCCCTGCTGAAGGCAAAATGGCACTTCTTCCTTAGTGGGACAGTGGGAGAGGGGACTTTGGCAACTCAGGGACTTAATTCCACAGAAATAAAGCTTTCTACAATATCTCATCCTCACATGTGAGTCTCAGAAAATTCTTTTTCTCAGGATATCACAGGAAGCCAAATCCCACTAGCAACAGATGAGATGTGAACATGTGAATGGATTACTTCAATAAAAAATAAAAATTAGGTTAAAAAAGAAAAATAAGGAGGTTATTTACTAGTATATGGTAGAAAAGTCTGTTAGCTCTTCTAACATTTCTCAGGAGTGAGAGTGGAGGAATCAGCTATCACAGTTTTTACTTTTATGATTATCAAGCAATCATCTTCCAAAGGTTTCTGTTCTCACCTCAAACATACCTATTCTTCCTTCTCAAACTCCAACGTTATGGGATAAACAATAGGGTTAACAGAAAGAAAAGATTTGTTAATCATGACTTTTAACAGTAAAATACTTTATTTTCACTTTCAAGTTAATTACAGAGAGGTTAATAGAACTCATAGTATTGCATTACCCCATATTATTGATTGGAAACTTGCAGGTAGAGGGATGTGTGGGTGGAGAATATCCCAACTTCAGGTCCATGAAATGAGCTCTAAACTCCAGTAAAAACTTAAATAAGGAGTATAAAAAGACAAAGATAGTCTCATTATTAGAGAAAGAGCAGAGTAAATGCAAGATGCATCTAATGAAAATTGCTTGGAAAATGACTTTAACACACATTGGTTATCCCAATTCATTTGGTAGGTAATCACATACACTGTCTTGTTTTGTTATTGTTTCTGGTGTGTATATGTGTGTGTGAGTATTTTCACAAAGCATTATAAATTACTAAAAAGCAGCAAGAGTTACTTTAAAAAAAAAGATTCCACTCAATGTTTACTATTCTAATAAAGCACTTTATAAATAATTGTTGAACAAATATTATGAAGATGTTTTACATTAAGAAAGAACTATTAAGGATTTACCTTGTTCATTCTCTATTTCTGTTTCCCCTGTTGCCTAAGTGGTTCATCCTGGCTTTCTGCCAAAGCTAATTCAAAATTCTGACAATATACCTTTGATATTATAAGCTACTTAAGTTACAAGTTTGAATAGCACTGAATGAGCATATCCCTATAGTACTCTTTATGGACCAGCAACATGCATTTGTAATAGCATGGATATTCAATAAAACACTAAAAAAGAACCAGAGGTACTTTCAATAAGATTATAAGTTTAATTGCTTCCTCTGCATACTTATGATCTGTTGGGGGAGGGGGGCAGAAATCTGCTAAAACCATGAGTGCCTCTCAACTGGCAGCGATTTTGAACATCTATCAATGTGTAGATACATTTTTAAAATTTTATTTTTATTGTTGATAGTATTACAAATGTCCCCCATTTTTCCCATCTGGCCCCCCTCCACCTGGCTCCAGCCCCACCCCAGGCCTTCACCACACCATTGTCTGTGGATACATTTTTTATTAGTAATAGCTTGGATGGTGTTATGGTCATTTAGTGGGTAGAGGCCAGAGATGCTATTTAACATACTACAATGCACAAGAGAGCTTCCCATAACAATGATCTGGCCTAAAATGTCAAAAATGCTAAGAATGAGAAACTTTGCATTAATATAATATAGAAGCCAAATAGAAAATATAAAAACATTTTTTAGAAGTATCCACAATACATTTACCATGGATCTGATACAGAGAATTAAAAGGAAATACACATGCACATACACTCAAACACACTACCCAGAAATAAACCTAAAATTTTTGAAAAATCCGCTTTTTCACCATTGAAAGCTGTGTGTCCACTAGCATATAACTGTTTGTGAAGGCACATCTTTCTAATTCAGATTCCTTCTCGTCAAACTTAAGGCCATGCTCATTCAATCTTTTAAGGTGATTCCTTTAGCTATTTATGTATTTGTATGTTTGTTTATTTATGTGAATGACTTTAATCAGGTATTAATTCTCTAAGTTAGCAAATGTCCTAACTCTCACTATTATTTTGTACCAAAATATTTATAATAACTGTCATTTGAGTTTGTAGCTCTAGATTTTACTATATATCAATTTCAGTATAGAATTTCTGAGGACATGAAACTATAATCTTTTTAGTTTCCACAGAACCTAATACAATTCCTAGAAAATAAGTGCTTAATAAATATCTGGTTTATTGATTTTTGAATAACCTCAGAATATTTTACAGCAAATTTTTGTGTTAGAACAAAATTGTGTACATAATGTTCAAAATAACCACATAGTTTACACATTTAAAGTATTAAAACATTTGCTTATAAATTTTATCTTGATTAGGCTTATTCCCATGTTTGCTAGAAGATAAACCCTAATCATTTTGTTATAGTTTATACTCTTAATCCAATAATATGGAAAAAGGAATAGTGTAGTTAAGATTCAATGTGGTAAGCATTTGTAAATAAATATGCTCTCGATTCAAATTAGCCTATTTTCAAAGACTATCAACTCATTACAGCAAATGAACTTGCTACACAATGGGACTGATAAAGCATTATAAGAAACCCCATAGTAAGAACACATAAGAAATTCTTTTTCCATTGCTTATTTCCTCCTGGAAGTCTACAAATTTCCCTTTTTGCTTTACAACAAATAGTGTTACAACAGTGGACATCCATATGCAAACAAATGAACTTTGATCTAACCCTCACACCTTACATAAAATTAACTGATACTGATGTTAGGTCTAAATTTAAAATTATAAAATTTTGTAAGAGAATACAAGAAAAAAAAAATCTTTGTGACCCAGAGCTAGGAAAAAAGTTTATGAAGTTTTGCTCTGAGAGAGAAAATGTTAAGAAAAAGAAAAGAAAAAAAAAAAAGAACAAATTGGGAAAAAATGTTGGCAAACCATATATCCAAGAAAGGGCTTGTATATATCTTTACAAAGAATATATAAAACTATATAAACTTAACACTAAGAGAGCAAACAACTGAATTAAAAATGGGCAAAAGAGCCCTAGACAGTGTCACTCCATTGGTTGGGTGTCATCCTGTGCACCAAAAGGTTGTTGGTTCGATTCCTTGGTCAAGGCACATGCCAAGGGTTGCAGGCTCCAATGCCAGTAGGGGGCATGTAGAAGGCATCTGATAGATGTTTTGCTCTAAGATCAATATTTCTCTCACTCTCTCCCTTCCTTTCTCTCTAAACATCAATAAAAATCCTAACATATAAAAAGTCAGGGGCCGTAACGACCAAAACGACCAGATGGACGACCGAATAGCAAGCTAGGGAACTGAGGGAATGGGACGAACGGTTACCATGAGGGGATCGCCACCTGGATCAGGGGTGTGACCGGCCTTCAAACCGCCAGCAGCCCTAGCCCAGGCCAGCCAGTGCTGCAGAGGGGACCCCCGCCATGATCGGGGGCGTGGCCGGCCTTCAAACTGCAGGTGGCCCCTAGCCCAGGCCAGCCAGCGCCCCAGAGGGGACCCCAGCCAATTCTGGGGGCGTGGCCAGCCTTTAAACCATGGGTGGCCCCTAGCCTAGGCCAACCAGCGCCCCAGAGGGAACCCCCACCACAATCGGGGTCATAGTCGACCTTCAAACCGCCAGCAGCCCCTAACCCAGGGAGGCCTCATAGCTGAGGAAGCCCGAGTCTATTCTGGACCTAGGACCGTGCTCTCACCGTGAATGACTCAGAAGCCTCCAGTCTCCGGGAGGTGGGAGTGCATCTACCGTCCACCAAAAAGTAGGACCATCAAACCATTCACAGTCTCAGTGCAGGCACAGGTCTGTGGCTGACAGGGTGGAGGCCAGACCAAAACAAAACAGCAGAAACACCCTGCCCACCACAGCAGGTGCAGCTGCTGTCCATGTGGGCCTGGGCAGTGTAGAAAGCGCTATCTTTTCCTGGGTCCTGTGCTGGCACCGCTGCCTCACGCACCCTCAAGACTCCCTGAGTAAACACTAAGAGAGCAAACAATTGAATTATTTGCAAACAAATATATTTTATTGAATTTATTTCACAGGCAGCCATGGATGGCTGTGAAGGGCTGAGTCTCAGGCTAGCAGTGGCAGCAGCAGCAGCAGGGTAATGGGGGCGGTATCTTCCCCTGATTCACCAGGTTGCCTCCCGCAGAGGGAGGCCAGACTGGGGGTTGAGGCAGAGGCAGTTAGGGGTGATCAGGCTGGCAGGGGGTAAGGTAGGGGCAATCAGGCCAGCAAGGGAGCAAGATAGGGGAGATTAGGCTGGCAGGAAGGCAAGGTAGGGATGATCAGGCCAGCAGGCAGAGGGGTTAGGGGCAATCAGGAAAGCAGGCAGGCGAGCGGTTAGGAGCCAGCAGTCCCAAATTGCGAGAGGGATGTCCGACTGCTGATTTAGGCTGATCAGGGACATTCCCCGAGGGGTCCCATATTGGAGAGGATGCAGGCCGGGCTGAGGAACCCCCTCTCCATGCACATATTTCGTGTACCAGGCCTCTAGTAGTTTTATAAATGAGCAAGGTATTTTCTTTAATTAATTAATTCTCATAAAGGAAAGGACAGTGAGAGGAAGGGGGAAGGGAAGAGGAAGGAAAGGAAGGGGGTGAGGAGGAGAAGGACAAGAGGAGGAATAAGAAGAGGAAGAGGAGGAGGAAGAAGAGGAAGATGAGGAGGAGGAGGAGGAAGAAGAAGAAGAAAAAATAATAATAGATGGGAGAGAAACACTGAACGGTTGCACATGTCCTGACTGGGAATGGAACCCACAACTTGAGTGTGTGCCCTGACCAGGATTTGAACCACCACCTTTTGATGGACAGGAGGAGACTCCAAGCAACTGAGCTATACCAGCCAGGGCAAGGCAAAAGATTTAAATAAACACTGACCAAAGATGATAAACAGAGAGCAAATAAGAAAATGAAAAATGTTGAACATCATTAAGCAATAGGAAGTGAAATTAAAAGCACACCTGTCAAAGTGTCCAAAATAAAAAATACGACAAAACCAAGTGTTAGATGCAGAGCCACTGAAACTCTCATGTAGTGATGGGAATGTAAGATGGTACAGCAATTTAGGAAAACAATTTGGCAATTTCTTAAAGTTAAACACTTGTTCACAGAAAAACTTGTCCATGAATGTTTGTAGCAGTTTATTCATAATCTTTTAAAACTAGGGAATATTTCACATAAAAACATGGGTTTCAGATCTTCATTGAAAAACAAAAACAAACCCAAAACCATAAATCTAAAAGATCTGGCAACATTTTCCCCTCCTTAAAACAGAACAAGACTGTCTGATAATAAATAGCAATTTCCCTATGTGTAGGGCATGCCACAGCCTGCCACCCTCCTTACACAGTGAATGCATATGCATTGACATCTGGCTCATTTCATTTTTGGATATTTACTTGCCTGGTCTCTGTGGTAGAACTATTAAAAATGTGTGTTCACACAAAAAAACAAACAAGCAAACCCTAACAGCCTCAGCAATTTTGAAAAAGAAGAAAAAAGCTGGAGGTATCATGCTACCTGATATCAAACTATATTATAAGGTCATATTAATGAAAAAAGCATGGTACTGGCATTAGAAACAGACACATAGATCAATGGAACAGAACAGAGCACCCAAAAATAAACCCACATCTACATGGTCAATTAATATTTGACAAGGAAGGCAAGAACATACAATGGGATAAAGACAGTCTATTCAATAATAACTGGTACTGGGAAAATTGGAAAGATATTTGCAAAAAAGGAAACTAGACCATCTTCTTACACCATATAAAAGAATAAACTCCAATAATGATTTGAAAATAAATAAATAAATTTAAAGTAAAAACAATAGCTCTGGAAAATATTAATAATATTTTATTTTAAATAACTTTTTAATAAGTCATAGAAAACATGTTTTTCTGGGGAAAAATAATAATCAGGCTTTCTAAAAGCTATGACTTTACTGTGCAAAAGTGAACTCACATTCAGAAGACACAAATCACCACATCCAAATAAAAGATGTTTGTTTTTTAAAAAAGAATAGCCCGGACAGTGTGGCTCAGTGGTTGAGCATCAACCTATGAACCAGGAGGTCACAGTTCAATTCCTGGTCAGGGCACATGCCTGGGTTGCAGGCTCAGTCCCCAGTGTGGGGTGTGCAGGGAGCAGCCAATCAATGATTCTCTCTCATCAACGATGTTTCTCTCTCTCCCTCTCCCTTCCTCTATGAACTCAAGAAAAATATATTTTAAAAAGAAAGAATAAACTCAAAATGGATTAAGGTCTTAAATGCAAGATTTGAAACCATAAAAGTCCTAAAAGAAAACATAGACAATAAGATCCCTGACATTTCTTATAGCAATATTTTTTCTGATATATCTCCTCAGACAAGAGAAATTTTAAAAAAGTGACTATATCAAACTAAAAAGGTTTTGCACAAGAAAAGAAAGCATCAACAAAATGAAAAGGGAACCCACTGTATGTGAGAACATATTCCCTAATGATACATCTGGTAAGGGGGTTAATATGCAAAATTAATTAAAAACTCATACTACTCAACATAAAAAAAAAAAAATCAATCCAATTAAAAAATGGGCAAAGGATCTGCATAGACACTTCTCCAAAGAGGACATACAGAAGGCCAACAGACATGAAATGATACTCAACATCACTAATTGTCAGAGAAATGTAAAGAAAAACCACAATGAGATGTCACCTTACACCTGTCAGAATGACTATCATCAATAAACCCAGAAATGACAAATTTTGGCAAGGATATGGAGAAAAGGGAACCCTCATGTACTGTTGGTGGGAATGCAGATTGGTACAACCACTATGGAAAATAGTATCAAGTTTCCTCAAAAAATTTAAAATGGATCTGCCTTATAAACCAGTGACTTCACTTCTGGATATATATCTGAGGATACCCAAAACACTATTTCGAAAGAATATATGCAACCCTATATTCACTGCAGTATTATTTATAATAGTCATGATATTGAAAGCAACCCAAGTGTCCATTAATAATAAACAAGTGAATAAAAAAGCTGTGGTACATATACACAATGCCATATTACTCGGCCTTAAAAAAGGATGAAATCTTACCATTTGCAACAGCATGGATGGACCTAGAGGGTATTATGCTCAGAGAAATAAGTCAGTCACTGAAAGACAAATACCATATGATTTCACTTATATGTGAACTTAAAAAACAAAATAAATGAACAAACAAAACTGAAACAGACTGATGACACAGAGAGTAATGTGGTGGTTGCCAGAGGGGAGGTGGATTGGGGAACTGGTCTGTAAGAGGTGAAGGGATTAAGAAGTACAAATTGGTAGTTACAAAACAGTCTCAGGTATGTAAGTAAAGCATAGGAAATATAGTTAACAGTATTGTACTAACTATATATGGTGTCAGGGTACTAGAAATATTGAGGGGAACACTATGTAAAGTATATGATTGTCTAACCACTGAGCTGTACACCTGAAACCAATATAAAATAAAATTGAAAGAAAAAAAATGTGTTCCGCTTACCATCATGAATTTATTGCTGGGTAATGGCTACTTAGCCAGGGACTACATTTTCCAGTTCCTTGGATCTAGATGTGGCCACATGACTAGTTCTCACTGACTGTCAGCAGAGTGATCTTTCTAACTTTCTGGCTAGGATTTTAAGAAGTGGATTTTTCCTTCCTTTTGCTATCTAATAGCAGAAGTCTCCAAGATCTTAAAGGATGATGAACCCACAAATGAAGAAGCAATTACCTGCCCCAGGCATAGAGAAATATTCACATTGGACTATTATGTAAAAAATAAATGTCTTGGGTGAAATAATTGAAATTTTGGGTTTATTTGACAGAATTATGTTAATCTAAATCTGTGTTGTCCAAATAGGGTACCCATTAGCTACATGTGGTTATTTAAACTTATTCAAATAAAAATTTTGGTTCCTGAGGAGGAACATTCAAAACATAAATAAGGGTAAGAAATATACTATCTTTGTTACTATTCTTATTTACTCCCATTTCAACAAATATTAATGATTTTTATAATTTCTTACAATACAAAAAACACTTCAGAGTGGAAATAAATATTTGAAACTCCTTTTAAATTAATTTTGGCTGCTTTAAGGATAAGATACATATGTATAGACACACTTGGAATAATTATTAAGGCAGTGTTTATTAACATACATTTCATCTTTAAAATTAAGCTATCAGCTGTTACAGTGTGTATACATTTTGAGGAGGTATCCTTTATTTGTGATTTTAAAATACTTTGTTTAGCTGAGGTATTTTTCCATGGGTAAATAAGTGGGTGTTAACTTCCCAGAGAAAGACCAAACTACTTGATCTCTAGATAACTGAAAGTGCAAATTTATAGATTTTAAAATTCTGAAATAACTTCATTGTCTTGCCTTTCGTGAAAAAATCACCTTGGAGTTCTAATGATTCTCTGCATATTTGCTTAAAATCAAAATCTGACTCAAAGAAATTGCAGCCTATTTCTTCTTGTTCTCATTATGATGATTAATTAAATTGCTCGTCACGATCAATTCACATAAACATTGTTCAGGCATTTATCATTAGAGTACTTGAATACTTAGAATCATCAGGATGCAACAATGGAGTGAAATAAATCTTTTCTCCTACAAAGAGTCTTACCTAAGGCAAATGACAAAGACTGTAAATACCTAGAAAGGGGAATTCTAAAATTTCTATATAAAGGTTGGTATTTCACACTAACTCAGATAGTAACTAACACAGGAAGGTTACTTCGCCTTCTAAATTAGAGATTTTTTGAAATTATGAGTACTTGCACTTTTCTAAACTATCTATGAAATTACCTCTTTCTTTCTAGAGTCCAGCAGAAAACTTAACGCTGACCAAAAGGACAATCACTTTAAATGTAGAAGGACCTGAGGATATTCTCCTTTATTTCTACTTTTACTAATACTCGTTCTCCTTTTTCATGTACATTCAATAATTCTATTCTTCTAAAGGTGGCATGTTTTAATTATCTTCTGTACTTCATGCAGGATACAAAATTAACAACAAAAACTAGGTGCATTTCTCTATGCTAAAAACAAACTATGTGAAAAAATTTGTAGAAAACAATCCCATTTAGAATAGTACCTAAAATAATAAAATATTTATAAATACACTTAACCAAGGAGGCAACTGACTCATACACTGAAAGCTTCATATCATTGCTGAAAGAAATTCTAAAAGATGTAAATAAATGGAAAGAGTATGTGTGCATATAATTGAGGACTTAATACTGTTAAAATGTCCATATTATCTAAAGCAATCAAAAGATTCAATGCAATTCCTATCAAAACCCCAAAGGCATTTTTTATAGAAATAGAAGAAATAATCCTAAAATTCATATGGAAACACAAAAGACCTCAAATAACCAGAGCAATTTCAGAAAATAAGAACAAAGCTGTAGGTATCACACTTCCTGATTTTAAAATATATTACAAAGCTAAAGTAACTGAAACAGTATGGTATTAGCATAAAAACATAGATATATCAATAGAATAGAATAAAGATTCCAGGAATAAATCAATGTATATACATGTGTATACAGTCAACTGATCTTTAACAAAGATGCCAAGAATACAAAATGGGAACAGGATAGACTCTTCAAAAAATGACATTAGAAAAACTAGACATCTACATGCAAAAAAATAAAATTAGATCCCTGTCTTACACCATATAAAAAAACACTCTAAATGGTTCAAGAATTCAATGTCAGACCTAAAACTATAAAACAAAACTCCTAAGAGAAAAAATAGGGATTGACATTGGTTTTGGCAATGATTTCTTGGACTTGACATCAAAAGCGAAGGCAACAGAGCCAAAAAGACAAGTGGTACTACATCAAACTAAAAAGATTCTGCACAGCAAAGAAAAACAAATGAACAGAGTAAAAAGATATCCTAAAGAATAAGTGAAAATATTTGCAAACCATCTATCAGATAAGAGGTTAATATTCAAATATTCAAGAATCTCTTCTAACTCAATAGTAAACTAATAATAATAATCCAATTAAAAAATAAGCAAAATTCATGAAGAAACCATCCCCATATAAGACACATATGAAAAAGCACTCACCATTACTAATAATGTTCAACATCATTAATCATCAGGGAAATATAAATCAAAACCATAATGAGTTATCATTTCATACCTGTTAGGAAGGCTATGCTATCTAATAAAAGAGCAATATGCAAATTAACCATCACTCCACTACACTCACAAACCAGGCCCACCAGCCAATGAGGAGCGAGTATGCAAATTAATTCAACCAAGATGGCTGCGGCCACGGAGCGAGCAGGAGGCTTGGGTTTCCCCGGCAATGGAGGAAGCCGTTTTCCGCCTGCCCTGGCCAGCCCAGTCCTCCACTTAAGGCCACAAAATTTCAATTATAGAAGATAAATAAATCCCAACAAAAATGGTGGCAGCCATGGAGCTGGTGAGAGCAGAAGGCTTCAGTTGCCCCCGGCAATGGAGGAAAACAAGCTTCTGCAGCCCTGGCCTGCCTTGGCCTCCGCTTAAGGCTACAAAGTTGCAATTATAGAAGATAAATAAATCCCAACAAAAATGGCTGTGGCCACGGAGCAAGCAGGAGGCTTGGCTCCACTCAAGACTACAAAGTTTCAATTATAGAAGATAAGTAAGTCCCAGATACCAGGGCTTCCACTTGGGTCACTGGGGAGTGTGGCCGGCCTGCAAACCACCACAGGCCCCTCGCCCAGGCCACTCCACACCCTAAGGGAACCCCCACCCTGATCTGGGACACCCTTCAGGGCAAACCAGCTGGCCCTGACCAGTGAACCAGTCCTCTATCCTACCTAATCCTATCTAATAAAAGAGGAATATGCAAATTGGCCATCACTCCAACACACAAGATGGCTGCCCCCATGTAGTCAAAGGTGGCTACCCCCAAGTGGACACAAGATGGCCACCACAAGATGGCCAGCAGGGGAGGGCAGTTGTGGGTGATCAGGCCAGCAGGGGAAGGCAGCTGGGAGGGACCAGGTATGCAAGGGAGGGCAGTTGGAGGCAATCAAGCCTGCAGGGGAGGGCAGTTAGAGGCAAACAGGCTGGCAGGGGAGCAGTGAGGCATCAATCAGGCTGGCAGGGGCGGGGTTAGAGGTTAATCAGGTGCCAGACAGAAGTGGTTAGGGGCAATCAGGAAGGCAGGCAGGCGAGCAGTTGGGAGCCAGCCGTTCTGGATTGTGAGAGGGATGTCCGACTGCCCGTTTAGGCCCGATCCTACTGGGATAGGGCCTAAACGGGCAGTCGGACATCCTTGAGGGGTCCCAGATTGGAGAGGGTGCAGGCTGGGCTGAGGGATACCCCTCCCCCCATGCACGAATTTCGTGTACCGGGCCTCTAGTGGTATATAAAAAAGAGAGAGATGCGTTAGATAAGATGAGGAAAAAAAGGAATCTTTATACAGTGCTGGTAGAAATGTAGAATGGTATGGCCACTCTGGAAAATAGTATGGAGATTCCTTAAAATATTAAAAATAAAGTACAGTATTATCAGCAATTCCACTTCTGAGTATATATCCTAAAGAATTGAAATCAGGACCTGGAAGAGATATATGCACCATGTTCACTCCAGCATTATTCAGAATAGCCAAGTTATGGAAATAATCCAAATGTCCACCAACAGATAATGTGGTACATACATACAATGGAATATATTCAGCCTTAAAAATAAAAAATCCCTGTCATTTTTAACAAAACGGATGAACCTAGAGAACCTTATGCTACGTGACAAAAGCCTGTCACAAAAGGACAAATACTGCGTGATTCCACTTATATGAAGTATCTAAAATAGTCAGTATCATAGAAGCACAGAGAATGGAATAGTGGCTGCCAGAGGCTGCAGGAAGGGAAAATGAGAAATTGTTTTTTAATAGGTATAACATTTCTGTTTTGCAAAATAAATAAGTTTTAGAGATCTACTCTGTAATATAATAGCTATAGTTAACAATATGGTATTGTGTACTTTGAAACATGTTAAGAAGATGGATTTCATGTTAAGTGTTCTTTAACATAGAACAACTACAACACAAAATTATGAAAAGACATTTTTAGAGGTAATGGATATATTGAGAAGCTTGATTATGGTGATGGTAGCATGGGTATATGCAAAAGCCCAAACTCATCAAGATGTAGACATTTAATTTATGAAATTTTGTATATCTCAATTATACCTCAATAAAGCTAAAATATATTTAATACCTTACTTAATAATTTTTTATTATTATCAAGTGGACCACAAAAATCTTTAAAAAAATTATGGTTAATATCAAATTGCTAAGAACCAATTAAAAAATAAAACGTTTTAAAAAATGTATCTTTATTGTTTAAAGTATTATAAATGTCCTCCTTTCTCTACCCCTGCAAAGATCCACCTCTTCCCTGCTCCCGTCCCCTCCCCAGGCTAATTCTATTGATAATCACAAAAATCATAAAATCAATACGATTATATTTTTCTCCCATCATGTTACAAAATCATTATTTTTTTCATTTAAGTTACTTTTCAGAATAAATACATTCACATGATAAAAAATTCCAAAGTTAAGAAAGTATAGTGAAAAGTATTCCACCCTACCATGAAATAAATCTCCTTTGTGCACATAAAAGTAATGGCATAAAAGCAATGGCGTATGTAAATGTAGAAATAGATATCCCTTTTTACACAAGTATACACACTTCTGCATACTTTATTAATCATTTAGATAAGGTTTATATATCTTTTCAAAAATGATGATTTTATATAGTAAGCACCGGTAGTTCCTGAGGATTCCATCAATAAATATAACACTAAGTTTTATATTTTCATATCCTTATGGCTTTTCCCGGATACCCCACCCCCATTTCACACACACACACACTCTCAATTAACATGTCTTACTCTACTCTGTTTCCATCTCCTTTCCTTGTATTACCTCAGATTGCATTCATTTAAAAAATTATAGAAAATTTAATGAGCTGAATTCAAGTATTAATAGAACAAGCAAGAAAATAACTGATTTAGGTAATTCAAAGACCACTATGTGTTATTTCTTCATTAATCACCATGAATTTCTATTCCTGCTTTATAAAATTAATTTAGAAATATGACTGTTGTTTTCATTTATGTGATTCAGATTTAAATGAACACAACCTAGATTTATGAAATTTCATGCTCATTATCAAAGATGACTACTATTCTCAGTACATGTGAAATAAAAGTATTCATCTTTTGCATATCTTAATAATAATTATACATACCCTAATTTTTTAAAATTATCACCCAAGAATATGTTTTTTTTATTGATTTTTAAGAGAGAGAGGGGAAGGCGGGGGGAGACAGAGAGAAACATCAATGTGAGAGAAAAACATTGATTGCGAGGCACCCATCCATGGATGGAGCCTGCAACCTAGGTACATGTGCTGACCGGAAACCTAGGTATGTGCTCTGATCAGGATAACACTCCAATCAACCAAGCCAGCCCACCTGGGCTGTACCTTAATTTTGTAACCATGCCTTAGTCAATGAAGAACGGAGCGTATGATAAAAGTTAATATAAGAATCCAAGAAATGGTAAAAAACAAATAACTAAAGTCTAGGATCTGTCACTTAAAATCCTTGCAGGAAATAATTTATTTAAACTCCACAATGCTTATTTAGGAAACAGAATAATACCACCATCTACCTCACAGGATTACTGTGACAACAAATAATAAAAAAGTGTTAAGGCATTTTGTAAACTTTAAATAAGCCCTAACTAAGAGCTGTAAAATAATGCCATATAAACATGCAATTAATAGCAATGTTACATGCATGATAAATCTATAAGCTCTCTATAAGTACTTTTTAAATTACTTTGTAAGTTAAATATTCAGATTTATTAATATACTTAACAAATACTGTTTTGGGAAAAACCATCATGAGCCAGACAGTATATGGGATTGAGGAAACAATAAGATAGACAATCACAGCACTTATACAATCTATATAAATAAAAGCCTAACTGACCATTATGGCAGAACGACCAGAACGACTGGTCGCTATGATACACACTGACCACCAGAAGGCAGACACTCAATGCAGGAGCTGCCCCCTTGTGGTCAGTGTGCTCCCACAGGAGGAGCGCTGCTCAGCCAGAAGCAGGGCTCACAGCTGGTGAGCACAGCAGTGGTGGCAGAAGCCTCTCCCACCTCCATGGCAGCACTAAGCAGCGAGCTGAGCGGTAAGGAGCAGTGAGCAGGTGGGTGGTAAGGAGCGAGGGATCCTGGACTACGAGAGGGATGTCCGACTGCCGGCTTAGGCCCAATCCCCACAGGGAGCAGGCCTAAGCTGGCAGGCAGACATCCCCCAAGGGCTCTCAGACTGTGAGAGGGTGCAGGCCCGGATGCAGGACCTCCCCCCTAGTGAATAAATTTTGTGCATCAGGCCTCTAAGTTTATAATAAAGGGAAGGAGACATTTAGCAGATAATTGCACAAACATTAATTAATTATAAGTTTGATGAGTTGGTGGGGAGAAACACTTAAAGGTCAGGACTTGAGGTAAGCTCCAGCATATAAAGCCCCGCCCCTACTTCTCTTATTCATTCACCAGCCAAAATATTTTTTGGGTAGCATTCTAGAAGGCTACCCCAAAAATATTTTTTAATTCTTCTTTTCTTTTGACCTATTTTAAAGAGTAACAACACACTGTTTTTTTGGAACTCCTAGACAATAGATATATTATCTTTTCTATGCATTGTATATGTTGTTGGCTAATTTTTACTTTGTGTTGAATACTTTCATCCTTCTTTAGGAATGATGCTCTCCATACTTAGCTTGCTGATTTTGGTTTCAGTATCAAGGTTTTACTTGTACAAATGAATGAATTTGGGACTGATTTATTTCCTTCCTTACAACTTTCCTTTCTTTTAATTCTTTGTAGATTTTGTATACAATTAGAACGATTTAGCCTGTGAAGAGAGGCTGTGTAAACTTTATGTTAAGAGAAATGAATGTACATTGTTAAGTAAAAAGACTCATCAAAGAACTAAATCAACATACATAATTGTTTTTTAAAAGGGCAGAGAGAAATGGGATGGTATAAATCAATTCCTCACCTTTTATAACAAGAAGTCTATTAATATTCTCCAAATTTAACAGACTTAGAAACAAAAGAATAGGACTATCATCTTTAGTTATGAAAGTAATCATAACAACTACTAAAATCAGAAACAGTTAAAAATGACTGTCTTTAGGGAACCAAGAGATATAGGAAAAGATCTTCCTTTTAACTTTATGCTCTTAATTTCTATATTAATTATTTTACTACTTTGATAAGAAAAATAGATTTCTTAGTGGAAGAAATTTTATAAATCTGTCAGTAGGTGGCAGTCTCAGCAGAAATCTAGACTTACAGGGTAAAACCAGGGTATCAAGAACAGAACTTCTTATACTTTACATGTGAATTTTGAAGGGGTAGATCTGATGTGGAATCTGAAGTACTGCATAACTTATTAGTCCTAGGTGATGCTAACTAAGGCTGCTGGACCAAGGACCACACCATATATAGCAAACAGAAATCAATTCTACTTTCTGTAGGCTCATTCAGGATTACTGTAAGAAATTTTACAATTTGAGGTTCAACATGAAATTAAGACAAAACCACTTATTTCCCTTTAAAAGTACATTTCCACTGAAAATATGAGTTAAAAATATTAAAATCAGTTTTTAAAAAATTAAGTTGTGTTGTATCCAAGTGAACAGTAACTATTGTATAGGAATTCATCTACTAGATGTACCAGTTAATAATGGCAGATTTTGTAATCAAAGAAAACATGATAATTTCAAGAGAAACATCAAAAGTGCTTTATTCAAAGTAATGTCCATCGCTAGTTACACATTTCCCCCATCTTTCAGGTAACGTGTGGCTACCGCCCCCATAGAACTTTTCTTGTTTTGAGGCAAACCATTCAGAGACCCAATTTTCCACTTCTTTGTATGTTTTGAAGTGCTACTCTGAAAGTGCATGTGCCATCGATCAGAACAAGTGGTAATCTAAAGGAGCAAGGTCTGGTGAATATGGCGGGTGGGTTAATACTTCGCAGGCAAGATCTTTTAACGTGTCTTTAACTGGTTTTGAAGTGTGTGATGGTGTGTTATCATGAAGCAAAATTTCTTGTGTCTTCTGGTACATTCTGGTTGTTTCACAATCAAAGAGTGGTTCAAATTGATTATTTGTTGTCGGTAGCAATCAGTATTAATGTTTTCACCTGGTTTTAGAAGCTCATAATACATCACACCTTCCTGATCCCACCAAACACAGAGCACTGTCTTCTTTCTGAAGCGATTTGGCCTTGCAGTCGATGTTGATGGTTGACCTGGATCAACCCATGATTCTGTGTGTTTGGGATTCTCAAAATAAATCCACTTTTCATCACCAGTCACAATTCGACGCAAAAAAGACTTTCTTTCGTGCCACTGAAGCAACATTTTACTGACGACTTTTTGGTTTTCCATTTGTCTTTCGTTCAGTTGATGTGGCACCCATTTTCCTTCCTTTAAAATCTTTCCCATTGCTTGTCAACAATCGGAAATTGTTTGCTGAGCAATGTTTAATCTTTCTGCAATCTGTTTTTGAGTTTGACATGCATCTTTATCCAATAATGTTTGTAATTGTTGGTCTTCAAACTTTTTCAGTTGACCTGGATATTCTTGTCTTTCACATCGAAATTACCACTTTTAAAGCATTTAAACCAGCGTTCACAAGTATCTTGAGATGGAGCATGTTCACCATAAGTTTCCCAAAGTATACAATAACTTTTTTTTCAATGTAATGAATTAAAACTTCCCACGAATGCTCTTTTTTTGGCACAAAATTCAACATTTTTAAGCATAAAAATATCTTTATGATGTTAACACCTTCAGCAAATTTGACATATGAAGTTTTGAAGCTTGCTGTCAATACAACAAAATAGCACACATATCAAATTGCATACATATCAACATATGTATACTCCATCTATCGAAAAAAATCCTCATTATTAACTGGTACACCTAGTATATTTGTGACAAATCAGTAAACCCCATTGAACAGACACAGTAGTGGCACATGATATTAAACCCAGGCAAACAATTTTTTTAAAAACCCCACTTAACTGTTCAAACCATAATTTACAAACAAGCAATTATTTATGAATGCTACTGCAATCAGAATTACTCAAGTGTAAGTAATCCTCTGAAGACTTTCATTTAGCAATATCACAAGTGTTTGGTAAAAATCTCAGTTTAAGCTCAAATTGGTTTGCAATAATTTCACAGCTATGTCCATAGAAACATGATAAAAGATAGACACATTTAAGATTCAGTAGCACTTGAAAGTTTCTAAGCAGGCTCCTAAAATCAATGGTTCTCCCCATTAATTTCATTAATATATTAACCTCTCACAATGACACAAAAATTATCAGTTCAGACTTGAGCTATATTCTCATTATAAATAAGATGTGTCATCTTCATTATTCAGATGGATAAAAAAAAGAATAAGAAGAAATATGTGGGGAATTGAGAGCTTCTAATTCCCAGTCAGTGCTTTTAAACTCTAGGTTAGCACAGCCCAAAGGAAATTTATGCCAGATTGAAAAGTAAACAGAAATGAGTAAACCAAAATAATATACAGATACAATGGCATCCCCATCAAAATACCAATGGCATTTTTCACAGAACTAGAAGAATACTAAAATTTGTATAGAACCACAAAATACCCCGAGAATAACTAAACCATCTTGAAAAAGAAGAACTAAGCTGGAGGCATCATGCTTCCTGATTTCAAAATATACTATAAAGCTACAGTAATCAAAATAGTATAACCCTGGCACAAAAACATATATTTAGATCAATAGAATATAATAGAGAGCCCAGAAATAAACCCACACCTATATGGTCAACTATCTATGACAAAGCAAGCAAAAATATACAATGGGAATTAAATGACAGTTTCTTCAATAAATAGTATTGGGAAAACTGGCAGCTATATGCAAAAGAATGAAAATGGGTCGCTATCTTACACCATATAAAAAATAAATTCAAAATGGATTAAAGCCTTTAATATAAGACCTGAAACAATAAAACTGCTAGAGGAAAACATAGGGAGGGAGCTCTTTGACATCAGTTTTCACAATATTTTCTTGAATCAGTCTCCCCAGGCAAGAACACTAAAAGCAAAATAAACTAAATAAATAACATCAAAGTAAAAAGCCTTTCCACAGCATAAAAAACCATCAACAAGTCAAAGGGGCAACCTTCTGAATGGGAGAAGATATTTGCAAGTGATATATCCAATAAGGTATTAATATATAAAATGCAACATTTCAACATCAGAAAGACAAATAATCCAATTAAAAATGGGCAGAGGACCTGAATAGACATTTCTCCAAAGACATACAGAAGACCAATAAGTACATAAAAAGACAGTCAATTAAGAAAATACAAGTCAACCACAATGAAAATCACCTCACACCTGTCAGAATGGCTGTTATCAAAAAAGGCAACCAATTTCAAGTGTTGGAAATGATGCAGAGAAAAAGGAACCCATATGCACTGTTGGTGGGATTATAAACTAGTGCAACCATTATGGAAAACAGCATGGAGATATTTAAAAAATAAAAATAGAACTACTACTAGCATATGACCCAGCAATTCCACTTCTGAGTATTTATCCAAAGAAAATGGAGACGATAATTTGAAAAGATATATGCAACCCTATGTTCGATGCAGCATTGTTTACAATAGTCAAGATACGGGAAAAATCTAGGTGTCCACCGATAGATGAATTGATTAAGAAGATGTGGTATATACACAATGAAATATTACTCAGACCTAAAAAAGAATGAAATCTTGCCATGTGCAACAAATCACTTGGATAAACCTAGAGGGTATTTGCTTAGTGAAATTAAGTGCCATATGTCACCTATATGTAAAATCTAAAACAAAAAATAAATGGAAGAGAACAAACTCATAGATACTGGAACAAAGAGGTGGTTAGCAGAGTGAGGAGGAGGAAGAAGAGGAAAGGTGATAAAGGTGAAGGGAATTAAGAGGTACAAAATTCCTGTGCTGTCTCAGTTGTATGGACCATCTTCTAGTGCACCAAAGGGTGGAAGATTCAGTTCTGGGTCAGAACACAGACCCAGTTGCAGGTTTGATCCCTGGTCGGGCATATATGGGAGGCAATAGATCAATGTTTCTCTCTCACATCGATGCTTTGCTCACTCTCTCTCTCCCTCGCTCTAACAACAACAAAAAAATAAGTAAGACACACACGAAAAGATGTACAAAGTTCCTGTTATAAAATAATAAGTAACGGGGGATGTAATGTACAATATAAAGAGTATAGTCAATAATATTGTAATAACTTTATATAGAGACAGATGGTAACCAGACTAATGGTGGTAATCACTTCATAATGTATATAAATATTAAATTATATGACATATACCTGAAACTAATAGGATATTGTATGCTAACTATACTTCTGTAAAAAAGAAACACATTGCATAGAAAAAATATCTTCAGAAAGTCAAAAGGTAAATGATAGACTTTAAAATACTGTATCAACACACTACTAGGTTAAGGATTAATGTTGAAATAGCTCCTGTTAATCAATAAGGAAAAATAAACTAAATGGAAAAATGGGCGAAGGTCAGGAACAAACAGGAAATAAAAACGGCTTTTACATGTATGAAATGATTATCGATGTCACTCCAATTACGAGCAAAGCAAACCAACACAAAGGAAATCTCTCAGATTAACAAGAAAATACCTTTTCTAAGAATGTACTAACAAGGATGTGGGTAAACAGGCTCTGCAATACATTGCATTGATATATTATAAATTATATAGATAGAGGAAATTTGTTGATGGTTATTAAATATACATGAATCCTTACCCCAGTGATTCCACTTTTTTCCCCTACTTAATGTTTTTATTTTTTACTCTTTAAATCTTTATTGTTTAAAGTATTACACATGTCCCCCTTTTTTCCCTATTGACCCCTCTAACCTGCCCCTGCCTACCACCCCAGGCCTTCACCACACTATTGTCTGTGTCTATGGGTTATGCATATATGCTTACATGTTCTTTGATTGATCTCTTCCCATCCATCCATCTGTCCATCCATCCATCCATCCATCCATCCATCCATCACCCATCCACCCATCCACCCCCACCTTCCCTCGGAGATTCCACAGTCTGTTCCACGCTTCTATGTCTCTGGATCTATTTTGTTGCTCAGTTTATTTTGTTCATTAGATTCTACATGTGAGTGAAATCATGTGGTATTTGTCTTTCTCTAACTGGCTTATTTTGCTTAGTATAATAATCTCCAGATCCCTCAATGCTGTCTCAAAGGGTAAGAAATGCTTCTTTTTTACTGCTGCATAGTATTCCTTAGTGTAAATGCACCACAGTTTTTTAATTTATAATTTATCCTGTATTTGCATATGCATGCAAAAACACATAACATGGATATTCATGAGAATTTGTTTATAACAACGAAGAACTGAAAACAACTCAAATGTCTATTATTAGGAAACACATTAATTCAAATTTAGTATTTCATACATAGAATACCATGCAACTACTGTAAAAGAAAAAGGTGTAAAAATATAGAACACTATTTATGAACTATATGAAATTTTTTAAAGTACAGAAGTGTATGTACAGCATGCTAGTACCATTAATAAATAAATGAGTAAAATTAATTTTAAACTATTTTATTTAACTCAATATAACAAAAAGACTATGACTTCAGCAAGTAATAAATATTAACAATTATTGAAGAGATATTTTATATAAGTCCGGTGTGTATTTTATACTTACATCCCAATCTGGACTACCTTCCAACTGTTTACTAGCAACATGTGACTAATGGCTACCATACTGAATTGTGTAGATCTAGATCAATGTTTTCCAAATATTTTTGATTGGGCATTATATCTGTAAAAGATTTTAGCATGCACTCACAGTATATGTATGTGTACTTATGTATAAATTATATTAATATACTGTTGTCATTAGGTAATATTTCAATATATAAAATATACTTAAGGTGAAGTAGTTCATTGTTCAAAAAAGTGAATATAAATCCTTATTTATAACTAGTGACCCAGCAGACGGATTCGTGAACACTGAAAGGAAATTAATTATAAGGTGGCCAGGAGGGTTGGACTGGGCGAGACAGACTGGACATGCCCTGGAGCCAACCTCCTGTGGTCCTTTCTGGCATCTGCAAAGTGAGCGAGGTCCCTCCAGCAGGTGGGGTCCCTCCGCCTGGCTCTTGGGAATCGGGCCAAAACTGGCTCTCCAACATCCCCTGAGGGTTCCCGGAGTGTGAAAGGGCACTCTGCAAAGTTGCTGTCATACAGAGTGTGGAACGCCAATGCAAGTGTGCAATAAACCAGATTCAGGCCGACAGTGCCCCAGCAACAGTATAACCCATGGCAGAAGATGGAATCGCAAGGCCCCACGAGGAATCGGGCTCCCTCCTCTCTGGTTCCCCGGTGTGTCACCTGAGAACCACCGCAGCCAAGTCACTGCAGCTTGGCAGCTCCTGTGTTGAGCGTCTGCCCCCTGGTGGTCAGTGCGCGCCACACCTAATGACCGGTTGGACAGTCAGATGGTCACTTAGCCTTTATATAGATAGATGGTATTTATAATATCATTGGCTTACCTTTGATTAGATTTGATTTTGAAAGCTTTAAAATGTGATTACAAAAAAAAGTATCCTGCTAAAAGTATAAGACTCAGTTTTGTCATTTTCTTGTTGATTATATTATCAGTATTGTCTATCTACAACATGTGATATATTTGCAGGAATCTTTTAAAGCCACTTGCCTATTTTGTAAGAGTTAGTGCAATCAGAACTATATAATGGAATATATATATCCACTTTACCTGGGTACCCATAAACTGAAAGCAAATGAACAAATGAGGGCATCATTGTGAACCTCTTTATATCCTTTGCCCTTGGGATATCTTACCATACACTTGCATGCCAGTGACAATATCTATACTAAACACGGGCAAAGCTTATATTCTAAAATTTCAGATAAAAATGTTTTAACATTTTCTTACCAATCCAAAATATTTCCATATTAAATGGAGAAGGTTGGCTAAGATGCTCTAATATCTCCCCCAAAATTCAGTGACAAGGCTCTATTATTTTCAACATTTGGCTTCCAAGCTGTTATACCCATCTCAATCCTAGTTAGTCAGAGTACAAAAGAACATGGAATAATATGCATAGAAGTTTATACGGGCCAGGTCAGGAAGTAGCAAACATATAATGCAAGCTCATATTCCATTGGCTGCCAGTCAGCACATGGCCCCACCTAACTGCAAGGAAGATTAGAAAGGAAGAAGGGACAGTGGATTTTGGTGAATAAGTTGTAGTCTCTGCCACAAAGATATCAAAAAACTGTACTTCGACCGCATGAAACCCATTTCAGACACCACTACTAGATTAAGTGGATATGTGAGCCATATGAAAGCTAGTTAAAATCCAGATTCCTGAATTTCATCATTGTAGATTCTGATTCAATAGACTTTGAATGAAGGTAAGAAATAAACTTTATAAACAAGCATTCTAGGTGATTCTGATGTAGATAACCCAAAATCATAACCCTTGGAAAAACACTGCCTTAGACCTCAAGTTCTCAATTTATGATTTGTAAACACCCAGAAAGTTACAAATGGAGGGAGGTACCCTAATCTCTCCTTAACCGGAGTTTGTTTTTATTATGAAAGAAAACAACATAAAAGAAAATAAGACCAGTCTACTATAGAACAATGGTTTTTTAAGAACCTTAAGAAAATCATGAAAAAAATGTAAGTCACTAATTTTCAATATCAAAATTACTGTTCTCCTGCTATTTATGTTAATTATACTTCTAGAAAGAAAGAAAAGAGAATACTATAAATACATATCTGACAATGATATCACAGTAAGATATAATTAATTCTGCTCCAAGGTCAACAAAATTAGAAAACCAGCCAAATGATAGACCAGTGGTATAAAAACATTATTTTCCGGACAATTATTCCAGTTTGCCTGCCTTGCTGGAATCTAAGACAAAGCTACCTAGCACAATTAGGAGTAAAAGTAACATAGGGAAATAAGTCAGAGGATCAAAATGATGAAGTCTTAGAACATGTTCAGTCCAGTCTGAAACTCATTTATTTGTAGAATTAATCATCAGATTTTCTACATGGATAAAATATAAGGCAGCCAATGACATTTAGAATTTTACTGAGTCTTATTAAGCTTTCATTTATTTTGTTACTGCTACCAAAAAAGAAGTATATATTGACATTATTATAAATCAACTTTATCTTTTCTTTTTAAAGCCACTGAATCCTCCCCTCCCCGAAGTTAATGTATTTCCCTTATTTTAGGGTCCATAAGACTATGGTTACTACTTTTATGCTAGTCCTTTCTACATTTTTTGATTGGGAAATCAAAGTGTTATAAGTCTGATTTTGGTATCAGAGTAATGATACTTGCAGAGTCAAAAACCAGAACCCCAGCCTTCTGAAATAACTCATAATATATAAAAAGATAATTGGGTTTGTTTGGGTTATTTTGTTTAGGTTTTATAAAACAAAAATTTTTTTGAAGTGACTTAGTTTAACCCTCCATTTTAATACTTAAAAAAACATAAATAAATGCCTTGTCAAGGTCATCCCAGCTAAAACTGAACACAGTCCTAGAAATCATATCTCTTGGCTGATTCCAATATTACCTTCAACATAATGCTTTTGTCATCTCATTAGATGATATATAGGAGAGACTTCAAATCTGAGAGATAATACTGGGCACATTTTGACCTGCATTTATATACATAAATTTATAGACATATGGACACAGTTATAGACATAAATCGTATATAATAAAGAGGTAATATGCAAATTAACACTCACGCCCTCACAAGATGGCTGCCTACAACCAGGCCGGCAGGGGGGTTAGCAAGGGACCAAGCAACTGATCAAGCAGGCTGTGTGGGGTGACCAGGTAGGCAGAGGGGATAGTGAGGGACGACCAAACAACTGAATAAGCAGGCTGTGTGGGGTGACCAGGCCGGCAGGGGGGTTAGTGAGGGATGGCCAAACGACTGAACAGCAGGTTGTGTGGGGTGACCAGGTCGGGAGGGGGGTTAGTGAGGGACGACCAAACGACTGAACAGCAGGCTGTGTGGGGGTGACCAGGTCGGCAGGGGCGTTAATGAGGGATGAATAAATGACTGCACAGCAGGCTGCATGGGGCGAACAGGCCAGCAGCGGGGGAGGCTGTTTGGGGTGACCAGGCTGGCAGAAGAGGGCAGTTGGGGGTGACCAGGCCGGCAGCGGGGGGGGGGAAGTTAGGGGCAATCAGGCTGGCATGCAGAGGCAGTGAGGAGTGATCAGGCTGGCAGGGGGAGGGGGCAGTTAGGGGTGACCAGGCAGGCAGGCAGGTGAGCAATTAGAAGCCAGTGGTCCAGGATTGTGAGAGGGATGTCTGACTGCCAGTTTAGGCATCCCCCAAGGCGACCCGGATTGGAGAGGGTGCAAGCTGGGCTGAGGGGACTCCCCCACCCCCCATGCACAAATTTCATACACCGGGCCTCTAGTTATCAATAAAAGAATGAACAAAGTATTTGAGTTATATGTTAATTATTACTAGTATTGCAGAAGGAATTGCCAAACTTTGGCTTCAAAGAGTTGCTAGTATTCACTGAATAGAAAGGCATAAGGATTCAGAAGACAACAACTAAAGGGAAAATAAGGGGAAAAGTAGGACTGGTAATGTAAAGAAAATCCTCACAGTTGTTTAATATTCAAAACCTTTTTTGATGTTTCACACAGCAAATAAAGCAGGAATCATTAGAAAAAGAAATACTTGTTTCATCGACTATGAAAGCTGTCTATTTCAATATGTGTGTTGGTGGATTAATAATATTAGTTAAGTTGAGAGATCATGAAAACAATAAATACCTTATATATATATATATTACTTTACCTTAAACATAAATGAAAATCTCCTCACCAATCTTTCGATGTGAAGCTAAGGCTTTTCTCAAAGTAAGGGTCTTCTTCTTTTTTTAAAATATATTTTATTGATTTTTTACAGAGCGGAAGGGAGAGGGATAGAGAGCTAGAAACATCGATGAGAGAGAAATATCCATCAGCTGCCTCCTGCACATCCCCTACTGGGGATGTGCCCGCAACCAAGGTAAATGCCCTTGACCGGAATCAAACCTGGGACCTTTCAGTCCACAGGCTGACGCTCTATCCACTGAGCCAAACCAGTTTTGGCAGTAAGGGTCTTCTTATTAAAGTCAGCATCAGGTATCTTTCAGTTAGCCACACCAATAATTAATTATCTATAATTACTTACGTAACCATCATTAGAATATTTTTATGATTTTACCCCATAAGTAATCTAGTCATAGATAATTTTTAAAGTTTTTAGTAACTTAACTTTATAATCTTTCTAAAGCTCATTTTAATGCCAATGAATATTTCACTCTCTTATTTCAACAGTTTTTAATATTTTATTCAGTAATTATAATAAAAGCTCTATTGGAATAAAGTGGTTTGGGATAAATACAACTGATTCTTGGGAGCATAAATGTCAATTGTTGGGGACAGAAGTTTGCAGCTATGTTAGAGAAAAGGCTATCACTAAAGGTTTGGTATATTATGAACATCTGTCAGTGTGTTTTACAGAGCAATTGAGAAGATAAGTTGGAAGTCAATTAAATGTGCATGTATTATGCCTTTATATTACTTATATTTTGGCATTTATTTTTTTCACCTGTTTTATTATCATCACTTTCTCCCTTACCACCTAAGGCCTTTAAGATCAGGGACTATTTCTTCGTTTCTCCAAGGCCAAGAAATATGCCTGATTACAGAAGGAGTATAATTTATGTATCCTTACTGCAAGAATGAGAGAGATGAGATCTCTCAATAACATCAAATTGTGTAAGTTTCTCACAAATTTTATTTTACAAAATAATAAGAATATTCATATGCTGTTATAGGAAATAGAAGTAGCCTGGTATAAAAAATTCCTTAAGTCAGAAATATTAGAAATTGCATTCTAAATAGTAGATACAATAAAGTATAGTGAAGAAATGTTACTGGGGAAAGAAGGTAACTATGAAAGGACATGATGAATATTCTTAGCCAAAGTCACCAAGTTCCAAACTCATTATTTCACTTAATTTTTAATATTCTAGAATTTGAAAAGTCATCAGTTACATATCACATTTGCAGGTCTAAATCAATCTTTAAAATCTATAGCTAATGATATTTTAGTTCAAGTTCAATATCTGGTTTATTAATTCTACATCTAAACACTGATTTAGGAAAACTCCTGATGATTAATTTGATTTCTTAGGGATTAGATATAAAGCTATTTAGGGCATGACATCAGAGGAATTGTGTATGAGAAGTTCCCTTGTTCTCTCCCCTTGAAGTTACAACAATTTGAACAGCTATAGTTCAACAAAGGATTCCTTGTTCAACACAAAAGCAGGTCTGAGAAATCCGCACATTGAAACATGAAAAGGTGGGCAAGTGGAATCAAGTAGGGGAGGAGAGAAGGGGGAAGAGTGGAGTCCAATGCCACATACAGATACTGACTGGAGCTCACTGTGGTCTCAGAAGAGGAGAGGAATCAGGTTGCCGTCTGCACTCCTGAGCCCAGAGGAGCAAGGAGACACTATGAACTCTGATGAAGCAGTGGGTGCTTCATTTTCACTGCTATGTCTGAGACATAACTACTAGAAAGCACTCAATAGTCAAGTCATCTTTCTCCATTTTAATAGTTATTAGGCTCTTTACCGATATAATTCAGAACTGACAAAGAGCCACATCATGTATTATGGGTCATACTGATAATCTTTCATATAATCAAATATTGGCTGTTTTATAAAATATTAAATGTAAGTAAATTATTTTCAAACATTAAGTATAGAGTTACCATATGACCCATCAACCCCTTTTTTGGGGTTGATGGGTCATATGGTAACTCTATACTTAAAAAAAATTTGAAAACATTTATTTGTAAATATATATGTACCCCTATGTTCATTGCAGCATTATTCACAGTGGCCAAGACATGGAAACCACCAAAGTGTCTTTCGATAGATAATTTGATAAAGAAGATGTGGTATATATGCACAATGGAACACTATTCAGCCATAAGAATAAAAGAAATGCTGCCATTTGTGACAACATGAATGAATCTTGAGAATATCATACTAAGTGAAGTAAGTCAGATGGATAGTTAAGAACCATATGATTTCACTCACATGTGAGAAAGGAAGGGGATAGGGGGGACATGGTAAAGGGTAAAGGAATGGTCAAATATATGGTGATGGAAGGAGATTTGACTGTCGGTAGTAAACACAATGCAATATATAGATGATATATTATAGAATTGCACACTTGAAGACTACATAATTTTATTAATCAATGTCACCCCAATAAATTTAATAAATAAAAACATAAATAAAACTACACAGAAAATTAAGTACAATGTGCACACTGATATAAGATATTTATCCTAGAAGAAGATAATTTTAAAAGACTATAGACTTCTGTTTTCCCAGTTTGGCAGCTAAGAAGTTTGAAAGTTGTTTATTTATTGTTAAAATTATCATTTACTACTTAAGTAAATAACATTGCATTTAAAGTCTTGAGAAAAAAATGTATGCCTTCATTTATAAAAATACCTGCTGGGCCAATTATTTACTTAATTTATATAATTGTTTTAAATATATTTTAATAAAATCTTCAGCTATTTCTATTTCTGTATAAACTAGAGGCCCGGTGCCCAAAATTCATGCACGAAGAGGGGGGGTGTCCCTCAAGCCGGCCTGCACCCTCTCCAATCTGGGACCCCTTGGGGGATGTCCAACTGCCAATCCCACTGACAATCTGGGACCACTGGCTCCTAACCACTTCTGCCTGCTGGCCTGATTGATGCCTAACTGCTCCCCTGCAGGCCTGATCGCCCCCAACTGGCTTCCCCTGCCGCAACGCCGGAACTGGCCTCCTCTGTACTGTGCAGAGGCATGGGACCTCCAGGCTTCACTATGCGGAGTGGCCACCGGGCCCTGCCTCCACTGTGCGCACAGCTATCTTGTGGCGGCCATCTTGTGATAACGTCACACGAGGGCATTGCACCACCTAGGCTTTTATTACATAGGATATATTAATGTACATTTAATGTTAATGGAGCCGCAAAAGATCTGTCTTAAAGAATACATGGTAAAATGTTTTTAAAAATCCAATTATGAGGTCCCTTTGTACTTCTGATCATAGTGTTTTTACAATGTACTATAAATGCCTGTCTTATATCGATTACCCTCTTATAGAGAATCTCTGCCTATATAGTCCTAGGCCAAGAGTTGGCTTTATTAAATTTTTATGGAATGAATTAATATTTCATTTTAGGTTAATTTCTTCTTATAATGTTCTAGTTATACCTTTCACAAACTTTATCTCATGTGAAAGCTACAAATAACAATGACAACAAAAAAAGCCTGATGTATGTTTTAAATTCACATTTTCCACAATTTAGAAGTTATTTGCTGAAATAGATAGTCTGACAATTACATCCTCAATTCTGCTAAAAAATTCAATTAGCAGTTCTGGTTCCTCTGAGATGAAATGAAAACCAGTCTCCCTTCACCTGCTACCAATCAATTATAAAACCTAGATAGATTATATAGAGAGTCATTTGAAAACTTTAAAAAAAGTTTTAGGGAAGAAAATCAGAATTCAAAATACTATTCAAATGGTATTTAGCATTTATTTTCTTCCACTATCTCTAGCTTGAACTCAATGAAGACAGAAACCCAAAGGAAGTACTGTGTGTTGTGAATGAGATCCTAGAAAAATTCTCTTAACTCCTAAAGTGCAGAGAGATAGTAGGAGAAATCCCTAGGTTCTTTCTTTTTCTCCTTTTTCTCATGCCACAATCCCTGGGGAGTCCCGCTACAGCTATGATAAGCAATGCCAGAAATGAGAGGCTGCAGAAGCCAAAACTGAGGGAGGTGAAACTACACCAGTGACACCAAAAGGGCAGGACCAAACTCTGTAGGTTGTTCCCTATGTCGCTATATTCCTACCCCTCAACTCTGGATGTAGTGCCACTGCTGAAAGGAGTAGTATTTTTTACTGTAGAATAAAAAGCAGACCCCAGGAGAGCAAAGAGTAGCTGGTACATAACTGAGAAGTGGAATCAGGAAAGCAATTAAACTGTTTTAAATTGCTGGATTCATTCTGGACAGCCCATGCATGGATCTGATCCTCGAATGCCAAAGACTGAAAGACTTTACATAATGAGTAGACCTACAGGTAGGTCCAGAGTGACCATTAGAAGATGCACATACAGGACAGACCCAAACAGCCTTGTAAAACAGACCTGACTTCAGAACCACAGCCCACAGAAGATCAAAACAAACACATCAACATTATTCATAGGATCTAAATAAGATTCTAGGTCTTATAAAATATACATATACAAACTCACATGGAAAAAGACAACTAACTGCAATGCCAAGATGACGCAAATGTTGAAAGACCTTTTAGCAGTTTTTTACAAAGTTAAACACACATTTACCATATGACCAAGCAATTTACTTCTTGGTATTTATCAATGTGAAATGGAAGTTTATGTCCACACCAAAATGTATACATAAATGTTAACAGCAGATTTATTTGTAATAGCCAAAAGCTGGAAACAATAAAATTGCCCTTCAGTGGATGAATAGATAAACAATTGTGGTATATCCATATAGAACACTATTTATCCATAAAATTGCAAAATATTAGATATATAATAGAATTGCAAAATATTAGATAATTCATTGTTTAGTCTAAGCTTTGCATGCATAACGTGACTTACTGGCTATTATGAATATCTCATACATACCTCCCCACACACATACCCTTCTCCACCAAAAACAATATGACTTTATTCCTTGTTTAAACTGCAGATAGTAACAGAAGATGAGCATGTTTCAGACTACCAGCCACTTAAATCTTAGTGAATTGGATCAAATTTTTTCCTGTGAAAAGGTTTAAGAAGAAGAGATTATGAAGGCAAGGAAGAAAGGAGTGGAAGGATATGGAAAGGAAAGTAGAATAAAATCAAAGTTTGTATAGTATAGTAACTCTGAGTAGGCCTTCATTAGTCTCTTACTTTACTCAAAGGTACTTTATAATCAAGTTATAGATAGAAAGCCAAAAATATATAAATTTGGATCAATATCATCAACCCATTATATACAGTTGTGATAATTAAAATTGTGTTACATTTTTATTAAATGACTAACACAAGAACAAGGAGAAAACTTGGAATCATTTAGGAGAAAGGATGAGAAGTAATGTAAATAGCAGGCAGAGTTTGAGGAAAAGGATAAAATGTAACTGATTTGTTTAAAATGATAATATGGCTAGTTTGAGTTGGCAAATATTATATTCTAAAAATATTCACTTCTGACAAAAAGAGGTAATACAAGAAAAATACGAAGAGAAAAAGGTGTCAAGCTTTGGTAGCTATTTTTAAGTGTTTTTATATGGAAAGGTGAGATAGCTTTTCTGGGTGCTCTAGTAAATGGAATTAGATCCAATAACAGGACAAACTGGCACTCAATATAAGAGAGGTTATGACTACATTGCAGTCATTTTTTTTTTTTAAGGAAAAGAAATGGAATGTTACTTTGAAAAACAATGAATTTTCTCTTTCTAAACATTTGGATAGAGAATAGAGCATTGTCAGTGTTTAAATTGATATTGGTATCCAGTGGGACTTTGAAGGGAAAACAGATAAAAAATCAACCAGAAGTATAAACTGAAGTAATGTTTTTTAAAAAAACCTCTCTACAGCCCTCAGCTTGGATGACCAGTGATTGAGCATCAACCCATGAACCAGGAGGTCACAGTTCAATTCCCAGTCAGGGTACATGCCTTGGTTGCAGGCTCTATCTCCATTGGGGGGCATGCAAGAGACAGCTAATCAATGATTCCCTGTCATCATTGTTGTTTCTATTTCTCTGTCCCTCCCTCCCTCTTCCTCTCTGAAATCAATAAAAAATATATATTTAAAAAAAAAAAACAACAAAAAACACAACACTCTCTACACAGGAGAACTTGTTCAGAGTCCACAGATCAGGAGAGGTAAGTTCCCCTGGGGTGTGTTCACAAGGTGCAAACAATTGAAGCAACGTGCAGGGTTCTTCTATGTGAAGGCAGTGGAGTATATCAGTCAGAGTAATTGGTCGGAAACAAACAAAAAACCCCTATCTCCAGCTTTATTAAGCAAAAATAGGAATAAAATAAAAAAATAGAAGCTTGGAAAACCAAATAAAAACCAGAAAACCAAGCTTTGAAGGGAAATGGGAACAAAATCAACCCGAAAAGCAGCATGAAAAATGATTATATTTTAATGGTGTAGCATGGCTTGAACTATCCTTCACAGTTTTCTCCAACCTCAGGCCACTATCATGGTTGCTGGATATCATCACTATTGCTTCCATAAATGCACCCTAATAGGGGTTGGGACACTCAACAGTTTTAAAAAAGTACAACAAATTTCTACTGTAAGAGTTATACAAATTGAGAGGCTTATTCACTTCTACCCAATTGGCATAACATGCACAATGCAATGGACTTCAAATCAAACTGTACACACTTGCCTAGTATTTCTGCTAAGTCTCATTCATGGCATCTCATTTCCTTGTAGCTTTTCATATTCATTGGAAAATAATTTGTGCTATATCTCTGAATTTTAAAATAAAGTATATTTACCAGAGAATTTGCATTAGTTTCTGTCAGGTGCTCAGAGGCACTATTAGTTATGGGTTATTTTAAACTAAATTCACACATTTAAGGTTTTTTTGTATAGTCCAGGTGATATGAATTTGAATTGCAAATTCATTCTAAGACCAATTTATGGTTACAACTTCTCTGCAACTTTTCTTAAACTCCTATTTTGTTCAGCTCTGGTGCATCTTTCCAGTTTCAAGGCCTCTGGGAGTGGGAGTGGGAGTGTGTGTGTGTGTGTGTGTGTGTGATGAGGGTGAGGGAAAGTACAAGAGTAACTAACCTCTCTCTCCGCATATTCTCATATTTAGTAGAATGTCATCCAAAAAAATAAAATATGAAATGAATACTTAATAAAACATGAATTCATAAAATAACTAGCTGAAGACATTAATTTCATGGAGTTATAAAAATACCATAATGATTTCATTAGGAGGGAGTAAGGAGAAAGTTTTCCTCTTAACATTTCTAACAGAAACTTTGTTAATTAAGGCAATGATTTTAAATATAAATTCACCTAACTGAATTTTAGACTTAAATATATTTATTGTGGGATTAAATATATTGAGTAAAGAGATTTTGTGTTTTAGTTGGGTTAGGAATTAGATATTTTTAATAAAACATTTTCAACTAGATATCTAGGGTCATTCTAAAATGGGATTTAAAACTGTTTCTTTCAAATGAAGGTAATGTAATGTTTTGCAAATAAGTTTAGTGTAATGTTTTCTAAACTAGCTTTCTGCATAATTTATTTCTACTCAAAGCAAGACACATGCTATGAAAAAATCAAGAGTCAATAATGCAAAGGTTTTCAAGTATTTCCATTTTTCAGATTTTAGTCTAAAATACTTATGGGTATTTAGCAGAGCAGATGGTTTTAAAGGATAAATATTTGTAACTTAACATTTTAAATAGAAACTATACCCTTTATAATAAAATAACTATAATAGAATGACTTCTGTGACAACAGACTGTTCTTCTATAACTATTTTGAGGTAAGAAGAAAATCTGTTTTAGTGTAATACATTAAAATAAAACAGAAAGGTAGTTTTGAAATAACAGTACTTCAGTTCTAACTTGAGTTTTGTTACTCTTTAGGAGTAATATTTTTAAATGGCTATAGAATAACTAATGACTGGTATCACCTCTTACACCCTAGTATACTTTTTCAAAATTTGCTATAGTCTTGGGAGAGTCAGATATATTTTTTAGGCAAATTTCAACATTTTAAATGTTCCTTGGAGAATTGGGAGTTACTTAGCTATGGCCAGAGCAGTCTGAGTTCTAATTCCACCTCTGGGTAAAGTAACAGCAAATCTACATAGAAGAGTTCTATATGGTTTGTAACTTGCTTCTGACTCCAGTGAGCACAGATACCTATAAGGGTCTCCCAGAAAATAAAATGGGTTGTCTTTTTTTACTATGGCAGACTAAGATATTTGGTTAACTCCCCTCCTAGGATACTACATCTAAAAATGTTGAAATATATATATTTAAACTGGGCTGGAAACGGATATTTTTTACAAGACCAAAAAAAAAAAAAAAAGAGAGAGAGATCCAGATTAGTAAAGAGTTCTGGAGCCAGTATTTGCTGATGCGTAGCCTAGATTCTGGGTATTAAAGAACTCCATTTTTAAACATTAGGAATTCAGAGTTCAATCAGGACATGAAGTCCTATCATATAAAATCCAAATATGGTTAGGAACATCCAAATCATAAACTATGAAAAATAAATAAATAATAAAAACCCAAATAGAAAGTTGACAGCACTACAAGTCCATCTGCCTTGGATCTGAGAAAAGTACTAATAAAAAGAAAAAGAAAAAGGCTATCCTGAGAACTAATAATCACAAACCCACACTTATGAAGTTTTACGGCTTCAATTCACAATCCAAATTTAAAGTGGTTCCAGATTCGTACTCTCCCTATGTTCATGGGAGAATCACATTTCTCATAAAGGAATGAACTCCACACATTCCAAACTCAACAAATGAATTTAAAACGAACAAAAAGCTACTACAAGAAGTTTACATAGAAACAACAAACTAAAGAATCTGACTTGAAAATGTTGTATTAGAACTATTAAGTAAAGAACATTAATCTACTTAATATGCTTAGACAAAGTACTAAATGCAAGAAAACTAACTAAGCAGATCTGAAAATAACCAATCAGACATTCATGTATGAAACATATAATAAACTAGAGGCCTGGTGAATAAAATTTGTGCACGGGGGATGTGTGTCCCTCAGCCAAGCCTGTACCCTCTCCAATCTGGGACCCCTCGAGGGTGTCCAACTGCCCGGTGAGATCGGGCCTAAACAGGCAGCCGGACATCCCTCTCACAATCCAGGACTGCTGGCTCCCAACCCATTGCCTGCCTGCCTGCCCCTAACCACTTCTGCCTGCCAGCCTGATCACCCCTGAACCACTGCCCTGCCAGCCTGATCGACGCCTAACTGCTCTCCTGCTGGCCCGATTGTCCCTAACTGCCCCCCCTGCCGGCCTAGTCACCCCTAACTGCCCTCCCCTGCCGGCCTGGTCACCCCCAACTGCCCTCCTCTGCTGGCCTGGTCACCCCTAACTACCCTCCCCACGCAGGCCTGATCGCCCCCAATTGCCCTCCCTTGCTGGCCTGATTGCCCACAACTGTCATCCCCTGCTGGCCATCTTGTGGCAGCCATCTTGTGTCCACATGGGGGCAGCCATCTTGTGTGTTGGAGTTATGGTCAATTTGCATATTACCTCTTTATTATATAGGAGGATACTTTAGGAATAGGGAAGAAACTAAGGAGACTGAAGGAGATCAGAGTTGAAAAGAGAATTAATTCATACTAATGACAGATCTCAAGAAATGACAGAGAACGCAGCAAAAGAGTCAAAATATAGAAAATAAAAAACAAAGATTAAAAGATATGAAGAATGATCATTCAAAATCCTATAGAAGTTAAGAAGGAGATCATAAAGAACAAATAATGAAAGGCCTTTTACGAGCTTCAGTGATGTCCTTGTACTCTAGAAGCAAAAAGGCAAGAATACATTCAAAATGAAAAATTCACAGTGAAAAGTTAATTCTGTAGTACTTGACTTCCATGGACCATTAAATTGTAAATAATCAAACTTAACTATGTGTACACTAAAACAATATTCACTGATTGACTATAATAAAAATAAGTCTACAAAATACACTAATATCTAATAATCCAGCAAATAATATTAAAAACACAAACACTACAGCATATACAATAGGGACTAAGAATTAACATAAAAATCTAACCTTTATTGTTTATTTCCAGCCCTAAAATCTACAACATAGATTTTCATTCCCTTGCTCCTCCACCCAATTAACTGCATTAAATTGAAAAATATATCTTAAGTATCACCTCAAGAAGCCTTCATTGCAGTGTTCCCATACACAGGAAAAGCACTTATAAGTTTTGGAACTACATTTAAGTACTAGCTTCACCCATTTATCTGTGTAGCTTTGAGCAAAATATTTAATCTTTGACCTTTGGTTTCTTGCCTATAAAATGGAAATAATATCACTCATGTCTCAGGATTGCTTAAGTCTTAAGCAAGATTAAAAAATAATGTCCATTCAAGGGAAATAAAAGCAAAAATAAATGAATGGGACTATATCAAACTAAAAAGCTTTTGCACAACAAAAAGAAACTGACAACAAACAAAGAGGCAACAGACTGAATGGGACATGATATTTACAAACCATAGGTTTGACAAATGTTTAATATCCAAAAACATAAATAGATACCAAACAAACAATTGAATTAAAAGATAGGCAGAGGACCTGAACAGACACCTCTCCCAAGAAGGCATACAAACAGCCTACAGCTATATGAAGAGATGTTCAACCTCACTAGCAATTAGGGAAATGTAAATAAAAACTACAATGAGATACCACCTCACACCTGCTGAATGGCTATTATCAACAAGACAAGTAATAATGAGTGTTGAAGAGGTTGTAGAGAAAAGGGAACCCTCATTAACTACTGGTGGGAATGTAGACTTGTACAACCACTGTTGAAGACAGTCTGGCAGTTCCTCAAAAAATTAAGACTAGAATTACCATATGACTCAGCAATCCCATTCGTGGGTATCCACCAGAAAAACTTGAAAACTTGTATTCGTAAGATATATGCACCTCTATGTTCATTGCAGTATTATTCAGTGGCCAAGACACAGAGACAACCAAAGTGTCCTTGGATAGAGGACTGGCCGGTATGCTCAGTGGATAGTGTCGGCCTGCACACCAAAGGGTCTCAGGTTCGATTCCTGGTCAAGGGTATGTACCTGGGTTGCAGGTTCAAACCCAGCCATGCTAGGGGCACGTGTGGGAGGCAATCAATCAATGTATCTCTCTTACACCGATGTTTCTCTCTTTTCCCCTCCCTCTCTTTCACTCTCTCTAAAAATCAATGGAAACTATAATCCTGGGTGATTTTAACAGCAAAACAAACAAACAAGAAAACCACAGTAAAAAAGATGTGGTACATATACACAATGGAAATACTACTCAGCCATAAGAAAAAACAAAATACTGCCATTTGTGACAACATGGATGGACCTTGAAAATAATATGCCAAGTGAAATAAGCAGTCAGAAAAAGTAAAGAACCATAGGATTTCACTCATATGTGAGATATAAAACTGAATCTCTTGGACACAGACAGCAGTGCGGTGGTTTGCCAGAGGGTGGAGGTGGAGGAAGCCCAATACATAGTGAGGGAAGATGGTTTGACTTTGGATGGTGGCCACAGCGTGCAATATAAGATCTTGTATTATAGAAATGTACACTTGAGGCCTATATGATCCTATTAATCAATGAACGTCACCCTAATAAATTTAATTTAAAAAAAGACTTAAGAGACATAGCAACCAATTGTAATATATGAACTTTTGGATCCCAATTCAAACACTGTATAAAACAAACTATGTGAAATGATTAAGGATAATTGAATACTGAATATCTGATATTAATAAATTGTTCATTTTTTATGTCTGATAATAATTTTGTGATTGTTTTTATAAAAGTCCATATCTTTTAGAAACACATATTGAAATATTTATAGATTAGACCATATGAAGTGTGAGATTTGCTCCTAAGAAATGATAAGGACAATAGGGGCTATTAATTAAGCTAGATTATCTATAAGTTGACCATTGTTGAATCTAAGTGATGGAAATTCTTCTATTTTTCTCTACTTTTGTATATGTTTGAAATTTTTCATAATAAAGGTTAAAAATGTAAAAAAATAATACATATAATATAGTAACCACCTAGTAAGCTTCCATAGTACTCTATATATCAGTTGTAAACAGAAATGTATTCTAGAGTGGTCCTCAAAATTTCTCAGTTCAAGGTGCTCTTAGGGTCTCAGTAATTTTTCGTCAAAACAACTACAATTCTGTTTATTAAATAGTTAGGTCCAAATAACTCAACACATTTTTATGTCCTACTAACTTAGCTATTTATAAACAAACAAAATTAAAAGAAAATAATATTTTAATTTCTTCATTAAATAATGAAAATTACTTATTAATGGAATGGGTGCACCTATTGAGCTCAGAACACATTTTAAAACCTTAAAATCATGTTGGACACTGCTGCCCTCATTTCCCTGTTCCACAGTGATTTTCCTGCAGTATCTGCTTTTTATTACAATAACCACTGGCATCATCACAAACACTTCACAGTCAAAGGTGCATTTCAGTGTTGAAACTGTGAACAACCTTGATTGAGTCAGTACGTTGTGTGGTGTCCAAATGATGTTTTTGGATTTCCCTCAACATTCTTAACTATCCTGTATAATGCCCCTAAGAGTTTGCTATGGCAGCTCCCTGGGGGAACCTGATGCAGGGTTTGTTAACTGTGGGTGACTTCTTTTAAAAAAATAACTACTAAAAGTAGCTGATATTCATGAATTCTTATAATAATGAGTTTCACACAAATTCTACACCAGACTCCCATTTACCTGCCACATTGAGAGTGCATGTTGACAACATTTATTGTCCTTTAAAGAGGCTAGACAGCTTGCATAACACAATGCTGAAAATAGTAAATACTGAATTCAAATATTTGCTGAATTAAATTAGCAATAACTTTAAACTTGTGAATGTATATTAATTCTTACCTATTAACTTTATCCCTCTGAAAATTGAAATTTACATTATTCCTATTCAGCTATAATCCAAAATGTTCACTAAACTGTCAACATGGATTATAATTTTCAGAAATCATCGATTATCAATATTAATGTACGTGGAAGCTATTATACTATTTTCTGTGGTTTTGAACCTACATTATAGTTCAAACTTTACTCAGAAGATTGGAGAAATACTTGAGTGAAAAATATATTTATTGAGTACCTAAGTGCCAAATGTTCTTCTGACTAAAACAAATATAAACATAATGAAACTACAGTTCTCATGGAACTCAGGGAACTAAAAATTAAATAGCAAAGCACATAAATTAAGAAGATAACTTCAGGTCAACAATGTAAAGTTACAGTGAAAGACCACTTTAGGCAATTTTATTTGAGAAAGTCTATCTAAGAAGGTGACATGAGTTAAATATCCATGAGGCAGCCATATAAAAAGGTAGAGGACAAGTTTACCTGTGATGTTTCTTTAAGTGCAAATTTCTGCATTATACCCCTATTTTAATAATTCAGCATCTTTCAGATATGACCTATCAATATATAATTTAATAAATTGTTAACATTTGTACAAAATGTTCCCAATAAAGTTTGAGACTATTCTATTAAAGTATGTATAATGCTTTCTCAAATTATCTTTAAAAGCTACTAGTAATTATAAAATAATTTTTAGAATCTATTGAGTGCTTTCCACTTAGCAGAATCTGTTCTAAGAGTTTTTACTTGTATTACCTCACTTAAACTTTACAATAGCCCTTAAGATTATTATCCCAATTTTATAGATGTGGAAACTGAGGAAGAGTGGTTAAAAAACTCTGCTAAATGGAAAACATAGTATTTTAATCCAGGTTATTAAGCTAGGATCTGAGCTCTTAACTTCTGTACTATACTGCTTCTCATATGTAAATTATTCTCCCAGATTTACTCCTCTACCATAAATCATTCATTCCCTTAATAGATGTTCTACCTGAGGGCAAGGGACAAGATCTGATTAAGTAGGCTAGGAAAAAATAAAGCAGCATGAAATAAAGTAACATAATAAAAGAAAATATCTGGAATATAAAATAAAATAAAGGGAGTATAAAATATAGGGAAAATAATGTATAAAAAGGAATTTTATACATATCGTGCTATTTTTACATATATATACACATATATAAGCAAATGACATATGAAAATGACATATTACAACCTGGCTAAAAAGCAGATTCTGAAATGTGATTATGCACAGACTAAGATTAGATCCATTTTAACAAGCTAACATAATATGCAAAGTGTTTTGGAAAAGAGACTTCTCAGATTCCAAACCTTGAACTCATTCTAGGATTTATAAACAAAGAGGAACAACTTATTAAATGACTGACTACTGGAATCTATGGGTGTATATATTTGTATTTGTGTAGTAATTTTAGTATTTCAACAACTTAAAATAAAGTTATCAATTAATTTTTGAAATATGGGAATAGTATGTAAAGTAATAGTATATACAATTGCATTAATAATCTTCATGTTCTCCTGGTCCAGTCCATTTCATGCACGGTTCTGTCAGTTAATCATCCTTACAATGAATGACAACTCTAACCATGCTTTTCCTGCTCAAACATTTTCCTCCCTTTTCATTCAAGTCCTTTCCTCCAAAACAATTTCCCATTACTTTCTTTTATATGGGAAATCATGTCTCTGCCTAGAATAAGAACTTCTAAAGAGTCTCCAAAAAAACTCTATTCTCATAAATCCCCTTGTAGGGGACTAACTATAATCTTCTCAGAGAAGTAGGCAGCACACCAAAAACAGACATTGTCACAAAACAATCCTATCTCCCACCTAGTCTCCTAAGGGTCAGTTTATCTTTCCAAGAAAGTCAAGTGCTATCCCATAAATGACCTTTTTCTCCTTCCCTTCTAAAAGTCATTTGCTTCCCTAATCTCTTCTTTCTCTCCCTTTTCCCTTTTAAGATGATAAACAAGCCCATAAATATTAACACCAGGTTGAGTCACATTTTTTGTGAACACAGTACATACATATATAATTAAAGCTGTTTTTCCTCTCACTAATCTCTTTGTCAGTTTAATTCACAGGTCCTCAAGTATTAAATTAAGAGTGTGGAGGAAAAGTTTTCCTCTCCAACACAGTAAATTACAGATATAGATTAAATCTGTTTATATTTTCTTATCATGTTTTGTTACATATTAAAATTATTAAACATGTAAAATATTTGTTTCTTTTAAAGGGAGTTGTTTTCTCTTATAAATTAGTGCCCAAGGAAAGGCTGATGACTGCCTGAGAATGTGGTTCAATTCATGTGAACTACAAGCAGGAGTTATTACACTAACAGAATTTTTAGATATATAATGAGGTAACATTACACCTACTGCATTATGTCCTCTCAAAATATTTCCAAAACTTTAGATATTAAACACTATTACAGGCTATCTCATTTTCAAATGAAATTAATATATTTTCATTTTGCACACAACAGAATAAAATTGAGAAGGCCTACAATTTTGCAACATCTTACTATGGGTGAAAAATTCCAAAGAATTACAGACACAAATTAATTTAAAGAGTTTAATCAACCAAAATTATTTGTCAAAGAAAGGCATTCCGAATGGAGGAAAAAGAAGACACCACCTGTAAAAGTACTTAGGCTAAAGTATTTAAACATTTCAATACTGTTTGAAGATTATAGGCAATTAAATTTAAAAATTTAAAGAAGTAAAGCTATTTCAAAATTACATTGTTAATAAAATATCAGTGACCTAATATTATAGGTCAATTTGGCTAAAAAACTGCTGAAAGCATGTAAATATGTAAAAAAAAATTACTGTTTTTATGACCTTTTATTAAGATAATATAAATAAACATTTTAGTTGTCATTTTAAAGCACATAGTTATTTGTTATATTTAAACACATGGTTTTATTTTTAAAAATAGTTTTTTCTTTAAACTGGTTTTATGGGTCCACCAATATAAGTCTAATTTCTTAGTCAATAATATTTCAAAACATATGTAATTTTGTTTTAAATGTCCCCTTTCTCTCTCAAACATGAAGTTGTTAGGAATGATAAATTAATTATGTTTAGCTTAATTAATAAACTGCCTGATACTTTACTGCAGTTCACTAACCAATTGGACAGAGACAGAGTCCAAAATTACACTACTAGAGATTATGGTAAACAGATCAAAACTGGCTTAAGATGGTATAAAATGTTGCATTCCAAGAATCAACATCATGAACTTTCTGAGATGAACTACAGGAAAAACAAAATTTGGGTAAAAGTTTCAATTATGACCTTATTAACACTTCAAAATACATTTTGATTACATATTCTTTATGCGACAAACTATTTTCAAGAATACCTCATATAGTCCAATACTTGCACATGTGAAAAATATGTCATGAGCACTAGTATTTTTATTGTATCAACTAGAAGCCCGATGTACGAAGATTCGTGCTAGAATGGGCTTTCCTTTCCCTGGATGCTAGCACCGCCTTTCCACTCCAGCCCAGCCCCTTTCCGCTCAGGCCCTGGAGCTGCCTCTTTCTGCTTCGGGAGCCGCCTCTTTCCACGCTGGCCCCGCCTTCCCAGGCTGCCCAGAGGCCCTGAGAGACGGGGGTGGGACAGAACGACTGCATCCTGCCCCCATCACTGGTGCCTGTGTATGCAAAATAACTGCCATCTTTGTTGGGTTAATTTGCATATTACTCCTGATTGGCTGGTGGCATAGCAGAGGTACGGTCAATTCACATGTTTGTCTATCATTAGCTAAGATATTTGAATAGCAAAGGTGAACCAAATCCCAATGACCATCAACAGAGGACTGATTAATTGAATTACGGCATATCCCTAGAGCAACATGCAATACAGCTATTAAAGGAAGATAGTTCTGTGAATTCAATGTTAATGAAACAACATACGTTAAGTAAGGTGTCTTTAAACAGAAACACAAGTAAAAAAAAAAGCTTATTTATTGCTTTGTTGATGAAAATGTTCTGATCAGAAGCTCAGTCTGTATTTCCTAGCCCTATATTTCCCCTAGGAGCAATGATTCAGTATTTGTTTATTCAGTGTTCATGGTTACTTTATAGAATATAACCACTCTGAATAATGACGGGATTAAAAAAAGAGAGGTCTGATTACACTGCTATTGAAAGATCTTTGAAATATAATGTAGATTAAAAAACAAGCAGAAGAATGTACATTTATTAAGAAGTGTGAACTTTTACTCAAATGAAAATTAAGTACATATACATGTAGATACATACATAATTATAAAAATGTATACATGGACGCCCCACCCTGGGGACTGAGCCCGCAACCTGGGCTGTGCACTGACCAGGAATCAAACCCTGGTTCGTCCATGCACAACCACTGAGCCACATCAGCTGGGCTATAAGCAGATTTTTAAGCAGAAACTTTGCAAGTTAGAAGGGAATGGAACAATATACTCAAAGTGTAGAAAGAAAAAAAACTTGCCAACCAAGAATACTCCACCCAGCAAAACTGATATTCAGAATAGAAGGAGAAATGAAGGGTTTTCCAGACAAGCAAAATGAAGGAGCTCATCACCACTAGACTGACTTACAAGAAATGCTAAAGGGATTTCTTCAAACTGAGAGCCACTGTGTTAAAATGATATGGCAGTTTCTCAAAATTTTAAATGTTAGAATTACTAAAGGATCAGTATTTTAACTTCTAAGTACATATCCATATGAATTGAAAGCAGGGTCTCAAAGAGATATTTGTATACTCATGTTCATAGCAACATTATTCACAATAGGTAAATGTGGAAGTAACCCAAGTGTACATCAACGATGATTGATAAATGAAATGTGCTATACACATACAATGGGATATTATTTAGTCCTAAAAAGAGAGAAATATTTGACATATGCTACAACTTGGATGAACTTTAAAGACAATACACTAAGTGACATAAGCTATTCACAAAGGAACAAACAGTATATGATTCTTCTTATATGAGATTTCTGGAATAGTCAAATTCATACAGAAATAAAGTAGAATGCTGTTTGCCAGGAGTAATTCCTGGGAATTGGAGGGGAGCACAGAATGGGAGTTTGTGTAGAATGGGAGTTTAATACTTAATGGGTACAGTTTCATCTGGGGAAGATGAAAATATTCTGGAAGTAATGGTGGTGAGAATTTCACAACAATATGAATGTACTTAATAAAATACTATGCTGAATGAAAGAAGTCAGTTACAAAAGAACATATTTTTAATGATTTTATTTATGCAAAATATCCAAAATAGGCAACTATATAGACACACTGAATAGATTCATAGTTAACTAGGATAAGGAAAATGGGAGAAAATCAGGAATGGCTGTCAATGGTTCAGGGTGTTTTTCTGTGGCAATGAAAATAGTCCACAATTGATAGTGGTAATGATTGTATGACTTTGTGAATACACTAAAAGCTACTGAAGTGCATATTTAAATGGGTGAATTGTATGTATGTGATTTATATTTCAATAAAAAATAAAACTAAAAATTTTTGAAAGATGTGAAAGGAGGGTAGTAGATCTGATCAGGTTCCCTACTCACCCCCTGCTTCCCCAAAAGAAGTTAAAATAAATTCACAAAGAATTAAAAGAAGTATTCCAAACACAAATGGAGCAAGTCTCAATCTCCTCAGTGACAGTCAGGTCAACTCTAAAACACTGTGTTCCGTTTTTGCTATTACACTTTAAGGGAAACACTAAAAAACTACAGTTTCTTCTGGGTGGCTTTCTCAAATTGAATTATCTTGACTAAGTCATTGATCTGAATAAACCAATGAAATAACTAACTTTAAAAGTTATAAATAATGTATATAATAATTGACAAAATTTGGAATGTAATATACTTCAGCAGGATAGACAACTGAGCTTCAGATTACATATTTTTAGCAATATCTGACACTTTCCCAAGCTATAGTCCTTTACAAAGGTTTCTGGTAGCAAAAAAGAGTAAACTGAATTCCATTCATTACACAGTCACAAGTATTATTACAAGGACCATGCCTACTAGTACTTTATTCACCATTATTTTCTAGGTCCTACCATATTAAATGACACACAGAAGGTACTAAAGATATATACCCCTAGCTGGTTTGGCTCAGTGGATAGAGTCGGCCTGAGGACTGAAGGGTCCCAGATTCAATTCTGGTCAAGGGCACATTCCTGGGTTGTGGGGATGTGCAGGTGCAGGAGGCAGTTGATTAATGATTCTCTCTCATCATTGATGTTTCTATCTCTCACTCCCTCTCCCTTCCTATAAAATCAATATATATACACACACACACACACACATATATATTTAAAGAAATATACGCTAGCAGTTTTTTTCCCCTAAATTCATGGCTTAATGATAGAATAAAAGATAATGTTTTAAATTAAGTATTTTAAAGTATCCTAATTTCACTTCATCTATTTATGGTTTAAAAAAGTCAAGACTTAATATTAACACTGCTTCCAATCTAAGTAAACTAAGAATTTACACTCAATGCCAGGTGGCTAAATGAAATTCTGACCAGAATATAAATGTCACTTCATCCCATAACCTGCAACTCATGTATTTTTCCAGTCTGACCATGTTCTTAGTGATTCATAAAAAAGGGAGAGATAAAATAGAACTTTAAAAATGAAAAAAATAAAAATACCTTCTTAACTTTTTAAATTACTGCCTTGCACAGAAATAAGTTAATTTAGGCCTGATTTACTCAAAATATGTTTTTCCTCTACCAAAATTATGCTATAAAAGTTTTTCTCAAAGTGAACTTGTAAGAAAACACATTTTGAAAATGCTTTCAGGGATCTTCCTTAATCTCATTAGGAAAAAATGGAATTCATTCTTGGTTATACTTTTTTTTTAATAAATATATTTTTATTGATTTCAGTGAGAAAGGGAGAGGAAGAGAGAAAGAGAATTATCAATGATGAGAGGGAATCATTGATCGGCTGCCTCCGGCACACCCCCTACTGGCGACTGAGCTCGCAACTGGGGCATGAGCCCTTGACTAGAATCGAACTCGGGAACCTTGAGTCCAGAGGCCAACGCTCTATATACTGAGCCAAACTGGCTATGGCTATACTTATTCTCAGTATTCTGAGCAGTAAATACCAGTAAATAAAAGCATTGGGGATTAGTGAGATCATCATTTCCTTTTGCTTCTGGAGTTAGGTCTCTCATCTCATACACACAAAGATGCTGAAGTGTCAGAAGGAATCTGTATTGAACAAAAGCCATCAGGTCACCTGAGAGTGAATCATAAATAAGGCCATCACGTCACCTGAGAGTAAATTTTTGTATGGAACACCAACAAAGGCTGAATGTTAGAATCAGAATGGTGTGAAGAGTAAGGAAAAGGCAGGTTTTGCCAATGTATGTTCATTATACTAGTACATTGGTTCTGTTACTCTTAGTCTATTCATTACCCATATATTCCTTTAGTCACTAAATCAAATATTCATTCCTTCATTCATCTATTTTAGGAATATTTCTGGAGGGCCTACTAAGTATTAAAATACTATGTTGGGTAGTGGTGATAAAACATTACAAATGAACATAGTTTCTACCGTTACGAACATTATATTCCATTGACAAATACAGTCTGTGCTCATCCTATATAAGAAAGAGGGAATATGCAAATTGACCATCACTCCGACACAAATATGGCGGCGCCCACAGCGGAGGTGGGGTTTCTTGTAACACAAGACGACTGCACCCACAGCAGAGGCTGCATTTCCATAATGAGCCTTAACAAGCAATCAGCAGGAACCTGAGGCTGTGTGTCTCTCCCCACTACCCATGGGGCTTGACAGGGGACCTCAGGGTGCACCCCCCCACCGGTCCCTCAGGGCTTGACGAGGGACCTGAGGCCAATCCCCCTGACTTGGGACCAGACTGGAGGACTTTAGGCCACGCCCCCCACCCAGCAGGACTGGACAGGGAACCTCAGGCTGTGCCCCCTGCCCGGCGCCAGCCCAGGGGACATCAGGCCATGCCCCCCACCCAGCAGGACAGGGGGACCTCAGGCCATGCCCCCCACCCAGCAGGACTTGACAGCGGATCTCAGGCTGCATCCCCCACCTGGGAAGGCTTGATGGGGGACCTCAAGGTGCGCCCCCCACCCTGGCCTGGAGGACCTCAGGCCATGACCCCCGCCCCAGCACTGGGCTAGGGAACCTGTCCCCTGCCCCTGGCGGGGCTTGACAAGGTGGGACCGGCTTTGTCTGTGTCTAGCCCAATTGCGGGGGTGGAGGGGTACGGCTGGGTCTGGATCTCGTGTGATTTTGAGGTGCACATGGGTGGGTGGGGACGTGATTTTGGATCCCATGGTGTGCCTCAGACTGTGACAGGAGGAAGGTTTTCATATAAATTTTACTAATCTTTCATCTCTGACACTTCTATTATAGAGAAAGGGCAAATAGCAATATTAAAATATTTCCTCTAATTAATCCCCTTTTAATGTGCATGAATTTTGTGCACCAGGCCACTAGTATAATCCTATCTAATAAAGACAGAATATATAAATTGACTGTAACTCTGTGACAAAGATGGCGGCGCCTACAGCCAATAAGGAGGGAATATGCAAATTGATGCAACAAGGCGAGAGGCGGAAGGTGGCTCTGGCCGGAGTGAAGGTGGAAAGGTGGCTCCGGCCGGAGCTAAGGCGGTGCCAGCAGCCAGGGGAAGGAAGGCCTATTCTTGCACGAATCTTCATGCATTGGGCCTCTAATAATAATATAATATAGGTAAAAGACATGATAGGTGCTAAGCTAACACATACAAGAGTACATGTTAGACCATAGAAGGCTCCAGGAGGAAAATATCCAAGTTCAAACAGCCTTCCTTCTTAAATGGATTATCCTAAATTTTAAATAGGCATCCTTCCAAACTGAATTTGCATTTATCTCAGAGCACAAAACAATTAGGGTAATTATCATTTACTACACTGTTTAGGTAGGAGTGGAAAGAAGAAGTAGGAAGGATGGGCTTCCTTGAAACTGTTGCCCAATACTCTAATACTATGGAGATTTTTCCATCTGGGTAGAGGTAATTAAATTCTCCATAAGCTCTCAAAAAATAATATTTGAGAATTTTAAACTCTCAAAACTTCTAGAAAGAAACAAATGGTGGTGTTCCCCTAGCTTTTCAGTTGTTATTTTCTTCTTAATTTGGGATGAGTCATACACAGGTGTTCCTTAAAAAGCTCATTAGGGAAGTATACTTAGCAAACTTCTTTACCTGTTTGATTGTTTTCCTAACTCACAGCCAACAATCCTTTACTAAAAATCCCATAGAGGAGTTCATATAGAGGACTCAATTGAGGCTTTTCTTCTTGCAGGTGTTAAGTCTCACTTTCAGTGTCACTCAGATACCAAAATAAAACAAAACCAAAAGGAACAAGAATTCTACTTCACCTATACCTAACATGAATTGAGAAGGGAAATATATATATATATGCCTAAACGACCATTGCAACTGAACAGACAACCCAATAGGCTGCATGGGGCGACCAGGCTGGCAGGGGGGTTAGTGAGGGGCAATAGACCAGTCCAGCATGGGGATTAGTGAGGAGTGACCAAATGACCGAGCAGCAGGCTGTGTGGGGCAACCAGACCCGTGGGGGGGTGGGGACATCTGGGGGTGACCAGGCCAGCAGGGAGGGCAGTTAGGGACAATCAGGCAGACAGGCAGTTGAGCAGTTAGGAACCAGTGGTACTGGGGATGGGCCTAAACCGGTAGTCAGACATCCCCCGAGGGGTCCTTGATTGGAGAGGGTGCAGGTTGGGCTGAGGGGAAACCCCCCCACCCCATTCATAAATTTCATGCACTGGACCTCTAGTATATATATAGTGAGATAACAATTAAATAATAAAAAATCAAGCACCTGTAGGCCACACACACAAAAAATATTTTCAAACATTTTGTCAGTGCCTAGATGGCCAAAACTAATAAGATATAATAAAAGGCTAATCATCATCCTATATAATAAAAGGCTAATATGCAAATTGTCCCCTCGGGAAGAGTTTGACTGGCCGGGAGTTCGACTGCCCTCTATGATGTGCGCTGACCACCAGGGGGCGGCACAGAATGAAGGAAGGCCCCGGGCCAGACCTAGGGACCCTACCCTTGCACAAATTTTGTGCACCAGGCTGTTTCTCACGGGAGGAATTCGAGATATCGCTCCCAATGAAAAAAATGCCATGGCAAAGATGATGGAAGCTTTGAATGGAAACTAGCCAACACCAAAATGTAGTTAAAGGAAGGCGGGGAGATTCAGTCATACAACCACAAGAATTCTGCAAACAATTTGAATTCTTTTGGAGCAATATTTCCCCAGTCAAGCCTCCAGATAAAAATGCAGCCCAGCCAATACCTACATTGTAATATTGGGCGACTCTGAGCAGAAGATCCAGTTAAACTGTGCCAAAAATCATGACTCATGGAAATTTTAAGATAATAAACATGTGTTGCTTTAAGCCAGTAAGTCTGTGGTGATTTATTGCACAGCATTCTAAAACTAATGTAAGTAGAGAACCAAGATGATGGTGTAGGTAAACGCCTGTATTCACCCCCTCTCAAAATCACATCAAAATTACAACTAAAATACAGATAAACCATCATTAAGAACCCCCTGAAATCTGGCTGAATGAAAGTCCTACAACTAGAGAAATAAAGATGAAAGCATACTGAGACTGACAGGAGGGGTGGAAGCGCAAAATGGGGTGGTCTGGCATCCACGTGTGGCATTTTTTTCATTGGGAGCGATATCTCGAATGCCTCCAGTGAGAAACAGCCCACACCAGACCACCAACCCAGTATTCTAGAGTTGGGAAGAGAAGTCTCCATAACTTTTGGCTGTAAAAAACAAGCAGGGATTGTGGATGACTCACACAGAGGATGCTGGAGTCCCAGGTGTTTCTCTTAAAGGGCCTGCACATGAACTTACACGGTCTTGCTTCCGCTGAGGTCCAGTGTCAGGCTGTGGCTTTGGGAGAATCCAGGGTCATTTGGGGAGGAACTGGACTGTTTGGCATCAGGGCAGGAACTTGGAGGTGATTTTCTCTCAGATAGGAGTGTTTGCAAGAGTCACTGTTCCTGTACTGGGACCTCCCCCATTACATAGCTGACTGGCAGCTCTATCTGAGCCTCTAGCACACTGTTCCTTTCACCCTGATGATTCCCTGAGACCCCGCCCCATCCATTTGAAACCCCGCCCCATCCATTTGAAACCCCACCCAAGCTGTTTGCAGCTATTTTTCCATATGAATTGTGGGTCCTGGCTCAGGCCTCAGGCTTTGCTAAAATCTCTTAAAGAAGCAGAAGCTGGAGTCAGTTGTCCCAAATAAAAGGCCCAATATCCTACAACAGCTGGGCCTCACCTGGGCACTTCCTAGCCCAGTGGTCGGCAAACTGCGGCTCCATTGACTAATGAGTTAGACTGTCGATTCCAGTAATTACAGGCTGTTGTTGTTCCTTGTGATTAAGCCCCTATCTCAGTGGCCACCAAACTCATTAGTCAACAGAGCGGCAAACTGCAGCTCGCGAGCCGCAGTTTGCCGAACACTGTCCTAGCCCAAAATAAGTAGCAGCCATTTTTAGCTCCTGCCAGGTGGACTCAGACAGTGGCTGACTTTGCACCTCCCAGGAGGACCTCATGCCAGTGCACCCAGTGGACAGCTTCACACCATACCACATTACAACACTACACATCCACAAGCGACAAACTCAAGGGGCAGACTCAGTGAGCACCAAAGCCCCTCTGAAGCAAGTCCTACTCAATAGGGATTTCTCCTGCACAGAAGATCTTCCATTGTAGACACAGCTGGTTCTCACAACCAATTGGCCTAGAGGTCAATTCTTCCCAGTGATGTCAACAGTAATCAAAGCTCAACTACAGCCCTAGCTGGTCTATGTGGATAGAACTTCGACCTGCAGACTGAAGGGTCCCGGGTTCGATTCCGGTCAGGGGCACATGCCCAGGTTGTGGGCTCGGTCCCCGACAGGGGGCGGGCAGAAGGCAGCTGGTCAAGGATTCTCTCTCATCATTGATGTTTCTATCTGTCTCTCCCTCTCCCTTCCTCTCTGAAATCAATAAAAATATATTACCAAATAAATAAATAATTAGAAGAAAAAAAAAAGCTCAAATACAAGACTATGCACACAGTCCACATTGGGACATATCTAGAGTACCCTGCTAAGGTGACTGGGGAGACTGACTACTGGGACCTATAAGATACCTAATATACAAGGCCACTCTACCAATTCCAAGAGACATAATAGTTCTACCTAATACATAGAAACAAACACAGGGAAGTAGCCAACATGCAGAAACAAAGAAACATGTTACAAATTAAAGAAATGGAAGCAAGCAAAAACTGGATACAGAGTTCAAAACAATTGTTATAAGGTTAGCAAGAATCTTAATGAGAGTTTCAAGGGACTTAATGAGAGCTTCAAAGGAATTAATGAGAGTGGCCAGGGACTTAGTGAGACTTTCGAGGATCTTAGTGAGAAAAAGGACCAGACAGAAATTAAGCATACACTAACTGAAATAAAAAATAATTTACAGGGATTCAACAGTAGAGGAGTCTGAGAATTAAATCAATGATTTGGAATATAAGAAAGCAAAAAACACCCAATTAGAAGAGCAAAAAGAATCCAAAAAATGAAGATAGTGGAAGGAGCCTCTGGGACAACTTCAAGGGTACCAACATTCACATTATTGGGGTGCTACAAGGAAAATATGCTGAAAACCTATTTGAAGAAATAATGACAGAAAACTTCCCCTACCTGGTGAAAGAAATAGACTTACCAGTCCAGGAAGCACAGAGAGTCCCAAACAAGGGGAACCCAAAGAGACCCACATCAAGACACATCATACCGTATTTTTCCATGTATAAGATGCTCCCAGGTATAAGGCATCCCCCACTCTTCCAACCCAAAATTAAGAAATCAATATTTTAAACATTTTGCTGGTTTTCCTCTTAAGGCCTTCTTCTTTTTTGGCATCTGAAGGAGATGTTCTTCCTATTTTTTTTCCCTGTCTGATCATACACTCAGTGGGAGGAGGTCCAAATTGTCTCTCTGCAGCTCTATTTCAATACTCTTTTGTATAGCTGATTACATTCACTTAGAATTTTGCAGAGTAAGACAATCACTTACCAGTATTTATATTTTTATTTTTTGGCATCTTTATGGACTCAGAACTCTCTGGTCCCTGTTGCATCTCCACCTCCACCTCCACCTCCAATTATAGCATCAGCTGATGTCAATAACAATAGGGCTCATGACTGGAGAAAGCCTTTTGACAAGGTATGGGCAGTTACACACCCACACAGCTCCCTCCTCCATGGACTTCGGTGTGTAAGATGCCCCTCGATTTTCAGTCAACCATTTTAGAAAAAAATAGCATCTTATACACAGAAAAATATGGTAATTAAAATGTCATGGGTTAAAGACAAAGAGAGAATCAGAAAAACACCAAGAGAAAAGCAGTTAGTTAGCTACAGGGAAGCACCCATATGACTGTTAGCTGATTTCTCAACAGAAACTTTGCAGGCCAGAAGGGAGTGGCAAGAAATACTCAAAGTGATGAATAACAAGGACATACAACCAAAATTACTCTACCCAGCAAAGCTATCATTTAGAATTGAAAGTCAGATAAAGAGCTTCACAGACAAAAAGCTAAAGGAGCTCATCACCACCAAACCAGTATTACATGAAATGTTGAAGGGTATTCTTTAAGAAGAGGAAGAAGAGGAAGAGGAGGAGGAGGAAGGGGAAGAAGAAATAGATAAAAAATATGAACAATAAAATGGCAATAAATACATATCTATCAACAACTGAATCTAAAAAAAAAAAAAAAAACACCAAGAAATCTAATGAACAAAATAAACTGATGAATAAAATAGAATCAGAGGCATGGAAACATGGAACACACTGACAAATCTCAGAGGGAAGTGGGGTGGGGTGGGGAGGTGGGAAGAGATTAACCAAAGATCTTATATGCATTACTTTTGGACACAGACAATAGGGTGGTGAAGGCCTGGGGAGGGGTGGGAACTGGGTGGAGAGGAATAATGGAGAGGTAAAAGGGGAACATCTGTAATACTCTCAACAATAAAGATTTCAAGGAAAAAAAAGTCAAAAATATACATACACAATGCAATCAATCATCCATTTGTTTACTCTGAGGATCAATGACAGATGTGTCAATGTGTTTTAGATTAATGAAATACAGGGCTATCAAAATTTTGTTTTAATCATTAGTTTTAACCTTTAGATCTTTATTCGTTTTCAGCTAAACTGGGTTTATAAACTATATAATATACTCATGGAGTTTCCATTTTCTTCTTAATCTCCTTCTCTCTCCCTCTCTCCATTTCTCTCTCTCTCTTCCTCTCTCTCTCTCCCCTCCCTCAAATTTTTTTCTAACAAAGGGATCATTTTATTTCAAGGATCACCTCTTCTTAACATAATTCATCTGTTCCCATTAAACTTTTATATGATCTATAATAATATTCCTCAGTTAAAGTATTATAATGGAATAGTAAATGAAAATCTTTGACTCCTTTTCCCTTTTTGATTTATAGTGGTGAAGTTTCTCTTTTTAAGAAAGAAATATGGAGAAACAGTAATAACCTGTTTTTATTCCACCTTCTGTTTGCCACTTGAAATCAATGAATTCAAGTGATTCATTTCACATTTATGTATATGTAATACATCAGCAAGTAGAGAATAACTACTATCAATTACTTAAATACATGGTTATCAAAATTTAATAATTAAATACACGGCTATTAAAACTCGTGCACTGGGGAGGGCTGTGTCCCTCAGCCCAGCCTGCACCCTCTCCAATCTGGGACTCCTCGAGAGATGTCCGACTGCCCGTTTAGGCCCGATCCTGGGATCGGGCCTAAACGGGCAGTCGGACATCACTCTCACAATCCAGTACTGCTGGCTCCCAACTGCTCACCTGCCCGCCTACCTGATCGCCCCCAACCGCTTCTGCCTGCCAGCCTGATCACCCCCTAACCACTCCTCTGTCAGCCTCATTGCCCCTAACTGCCCTACCCTGCCATCCTCATTGCTCCTAACTACCCTCGCTGCAGGCCTGATCACCCCTAACTGCCCTCCCCTGCAGGCCTGGTCCCTCCCAACTGCTCTCCCCTGCTGGCCTGATCGCCCACAACAGCACTCCCTTGCTGACCTGGTCCCTCTCAATAGCCCTCCCCTACTGTGCTGGCTATCTTGTGGCAGCTGTCTTGTGTCCACATGGGGGCAGCCATCTTGTGTGTTGGAGTGATGGTCAATTTGCATATTACTCTTTTATTAGATAAGATAGAGCCCTGGTACACAGGTGGGAGCCAGCTGGTTTGCCCTGAAGGGTGTCCTGGATCAGCTTGGGGTTCCCTTGGGGCGTGGGGCGGCCTGGGCGAGGGGCCCGTGGTGGTTTGCAGGCCAGCCACGCCCCCCCAGTGACCCAAGTGGAGGCCCTGGGATCTGAGATTTATTTATCGTCTGTAATTGAAACTTTGTAGCCTTGAGCGGAGGCCAGGGCCAGCCAGGACGGGTGGGAAGCTTGGTTTCCTCCATCACTGGGGGCAATCCAAGCCTCCTGCTTGCTCCAGCTCTGTGGCCGCTGCCATATTTGTTGGGTTAATTTGCATACTTGCTCCTGATTGGCTGGTGGGCATAGCTTGTGGGCGTAGTGGAGGTATGGTCAATTTGCATGTTTCTCTTTTATTAGATAGGATACTAACAATACCTATCTAAATGAGATACTATACCCAGACAGCAAAATGTTTTGTGTGAAAATAATAACACTTCTTGAGAATGTTTTAGTTCTTCCTTAAATTAACAACTGAGAATTAACACAGCAAAACATCTCTTGGTTTTACCACTATTTTTTTTCTTGGACTACCTCCTCCCTCACTTATTTAAGGTATCCCACTATTCTGGCCTCAGGAATTCCTCCTATTACTAGTCAATTAATATAGCCTATACTCCTGCCCACTGTAATTGAGTACATGACCAGATTAACAAAATTAGAACTCTTCCAAGGGATTTTACATTTTATAGCTGGAATTGAAGAGAGACTATGGAGCTAGAAGGAAGAAAATTCGAGTAAGTTGACAGCCATTATCCTGGTTTCATGGAGAAAGCCTGAATGCAATAAGAGAAACTAAAGCCAAAAAAGACCAGAGAAGATAATGGCAGTTGCACAAACTCCCTAATTCTACTCTTGAATTATATATACTAAGTGTACCAGTTAATAATAGTGGATTTTGTAATTAAAGAAAACACAATAATTTCAAGAGAAACATCAAAAGTGCTTTATTCAAAGTAATGTCCATCACTAGCTACACATTTTCCCCATCTTTCAGGTAATTTGTGGATACCATTCCAACAGAACTTTTGTTTCATAGGTTTTGAAGTGCTGCTCAGAAAGTGTGTGTGCCATCGATCAGAACAAATGGTAAACTGAAGGAGCAAGGTCTGGTGAATATAGTGGGTTGGTTAATACTTTCCAGGCAAGATATTTTAACGTGTCTTTAACTGGTCTTAAAGTGTGTGATGGTGCATTATCATGAAGCAAAATTACTTTGTTGTGTCTCCTGGCACATTCTGGTTGTTTCACAAAGTGTGGTTCAAATTGATTATTTGTTGTTGGTGCCGATCAGTATTAAAGGTTCCACCTGGTTTTAGAAGTTCATAATACACCACACCTTCCTGATCCCACCAAACACAGAGCATTTTCTTCTTTCCGAAGTGATTTGGCCTTGCAGTCAATATTGATGGTTGACCTGGGTCAACCCATGATTTTGTGCATTTGGGATTCTCAAAATTCGATGCAAAAAAAGACTTTCTTTCATGCCATTGAAGCAACATTTTACTGATGACTTTTTGGTTTTCCATTTGTCTTTTGTTCAGTTGATGTGGCACCCATTTTACTTCCTTTAAAATCTTCCCCATTGCTTGTAAACAATCGGAAATTGTTTGCTGAGCAACATTTAATCTTTCTGCAAGTTGTTTTTGAGTTTGACACGCATCTTCAATAATGCTTGTAATTGTTGGTCTTCAAACTTTTTTGGTTGACCTGGACATTCTTTGTCTTTCACATAGAAATCATCACTTTTAAAGCGTTTAAACCAGCGTTCACAAGTATCTTGAGATGGAGCATGTTCACCATAGCTTCCCAAAGTATACGATAACTTTTTCTTTAATGTAAAGTAATGAGTTGAAACTTCCTGCAAATGCTCTTTTTTTGGTATGAAATTCAACATTTTTAAGCATAAAAATATCTATATGATGTTAACACTTTCAGCAAATTTGACATATGAAGGTGTGAAGCTTGCAGTCAATCCAACAAAATAGCATACATGTCAAATCGCATATATATCAACATATGTGTAATTCCATCTATTAAAAAGAATCTGCATTATTAAGTAGTACATTCTCAGGAATGTATGGAATGATGGAAATGAGGAAAGTCTTTCAAAACCAAAGTGAAATTTAAAGTCTTTCCAACATAGAACATACAGTACAACAACACTATTGCACCAGTCCAGATTAAGCTGTGTTATCCCAATATACACTTTATAGACCAAAAATATATAAGCTAAAAAGCAGTCTGACTAAAAATGATAAAAACTTAGATATACTAGTATTATTATAAACAAGGCAGCTTTGGTAGCTGTCTTAGATTTAGCAAACACTAGGTGGCAAGGTAAAGTGAAGGATCAGTAATGTTTAAAATGCTGTCATTGGAAAAACATATTTTTCCACATCAAATAAAATTTATTTATAGAGTAACAAAAGATAACAATATAAAAACTCTTCTATTTTGTTCAATAAATATTAAAGTTCTCAAAGATAGTCTAAATTGAAATTTAATAAATAGACAATTAAAAATTTAAATTCATCTGCCTGGAAAGGCAGTATGAGAATGTATAGCTATATAACCACTTCAAAATAACCACTGTTTATCCTTTGCTGACTGGCATTTTAAAGAAATTCAATTCACCATAGCAACCTGTCTTAATACCAGTAGATAAGTATAGGCTATATTTAGATATGATTGCTTTTTGGCTTTAATGACTTGATCCAAGTACCAAAATATCATTCAATCAGATTGTAAGGTGAAGACAAGTATACTTAAGCAGATAAGGCTGTGTTTGAAAACCATGCAAAGAATAGTTTCCACCAAAGATAAAAATTTATAAAGTACATAAAGTAAATAACATTTTGATGTCTAAGAAATTTACAAACACTTGTAACTATTTTGTCCAATTTTATCTTTCTTCTTAAAGATGAAACACCATTATCAAGCACTAATGATCTATAATATCAAAGTACATTTAAACTAGCAGATTGTTGTTTTTTAATTAGTATACTGCATTTCCAATCTGGCATCTCCTAATTAAAACAGATTTTTTTTTAATCAAAAGAAATCCTTTAGATGAGGTACAAGAAGAGCAGTAGCAATATAAAACAAGTAATACAATACAAAATAAGGAAGATGAATTGATTAAAATGCTATTGTTACAAAATTACTATGGACCTATTTGTACTTTATAATCTTCATAATGATAGTGAAAATAATTTATATTTTACAAAATAAGTACCATAGTTTTATACAGTTTATATCACAATCTACCAAAATACCATAACAATAAAATATAAACAATAACTTTTATTTTTCTTTACTCTATAGATGAGTTGCATCAAAATCATTACTAAAGACAATATGTGAAGTCCAATTACAAAATACCAAGACCATATCATCTCACACTCTTTAGGATGTCTACTATCAAAAGCCTCCAGAAAACCCAAACAAACAAATAAAAATAAAAGGGTTGATAAAGTGGATAAATTAGAATCCTTGTGCATTTTTGGTGGGAATATAAAATGGTACAACCGTTAAGGAAAACAGTATGGCAGTTCTTTAAAACATAAAAATAGAATACTATATGACACAGCAATTCTGCTTCTGGGTATATAACCAATGAAGTGAAAGCAGGGTCTCAAACAGATATTAGCACACCCATGTCCATAACAGCATTATTCACAATAGTCACAAAGAAGAAGCAACCTAGTGTTCACTGATGAATGAAAGAATAAACAGAAGATGGCATCTTCTTTTTTCTTCTTCTTAAAGACCCTTTAACATTTCTTATAATATTGGTTTGGTGGTAATAAACTCTTTTACCTTTTTCTTGTCTGGGAAGTTCTTTATTTGCCTTCAATTCTAAATGATAGCTTTGCCGAGTAATCTTGATTGTAGTTCCTTGCTTTGAATCATATTGAATATTACATGCCAATACCTTCTGGCCTGCAAAGTTTTGTTGAGAATCAGCTGACAGCCTTATGGGAACTCCCTTGTAGGTAACTAACTGGTTTACCTTGCTGCCTTTAAGATTCTCACTTTGGCGTTAAGCTTTTGCATTTTAATTATGATGTGTCTTAGTGTGGGCTTCTTTAGAGTCATCTTGTTTGGGACTCTCTGCGCTTCCTGAACTTGTATGTATATTTCCTTCACCAGGTTAGATCCTTTTCATATAAGTTTTCTTTAAAGAACTTCTTAATGTTTTGATTTATTTTAGAGGGAGAGAAAGGAAGAGGGGAGAGGGAGAGAAAGAGATTAATTTGTTGTTCTGCTTATTTATGCACTCAGTGGTTGCTCCTTGTATGTGCCCTGACCAGAGATCAAACCCACAACCTTAGTATATTGGGAAGACACTTTAACCAACTGAGCTACCTGGCCAGAACCCTCACCTAGGTTTTCAATTATTTCCCTCTTTCTCTCTCTCTCTCTCCTCCTTCTGGAACCCCCATCATGCAAATGTTGGTGCTCTTGAAGTCATCCCAGAGGCTCCTTATAACTATCCACATTTTTTAAATTCTTTTTTCTTTGTTGTTCTTATTGGGTGTTTGCTGCTTATGTATCTTCCAATTGCTGATTTGATACTCTGCTTCACCTACTCTACTGTTGATACGCTGTAATGTATTCTTCATTTCTAACGCTCTTTGTTAGAGTTTTCATGTCCTTTTTAATGCTATACTGAGTTCCTTTAGTATCCTTACAACCATTGTTTTAAATTCTGTATCTGGGTAGTTTGCATACCTCCATTTCATTAAGTTATTTTTCTGGAGATTTCTCATTGTTTTTTTTGGTGTTTTTTTTTTTTTTTCTCCATTTGGGACCTGTTTCTTTGTTGTATTTTGACTGCTTCCTGGTGTTTGGTTCCATGTATTAGGTAGAGTTGCTATGACTCCCAGGTTGGTAGCATTCCTTCATACAGTAGATGTCCTATAGGGCCCAGTGGTACAGCCTCCCAAGCCATCTGAGCCAGGTGTGCCCCCATGTGGGCTTTGTGCACCCTCCTGTTTTAGTTCAGTTTTGAATGCTGATGGCACATCACTAGAATTGACCCCTAGGCCGACTGACTGAGAGGGCTTGCCATGACCACTATGGAGGATCTGCTGTGCAGAAGCCAATCCTACAGACCAGACTTGCTTCAATGAGGCTTTTGTGCCCTCTGAGTCCAACCCTTGAGTATGTCACTCGTGGAAGCGGTTGTGTTGTAATATGGCATGGTCTAAAGCTATCCATTCAGTACACTGGTTCTGAGACCTGGTAAATGCAAACTATCACCTGTGTCCTGCCAGGGAACACCAGGCAGGAGCTATGGCCCCTACCTGTGCTGGGCGTGGATATGCCTAAGAGGCACCAATCTGTGAACCAAGGCTGGCTGCGCTAATGCCAGACCTAGGTCCACTTAGCAAAGAGTATGGGATATGCAGAGGTCAAATACTGCTTGTTTAAGAAATTTTAGTTAATTTGGAAGCATGAGTAAGAGAGGCCATTTGTATGAAAAAGCCACTGGAAAAAGCTTGGGTGAGCCTGAAAATTGAATGGAGTGTGTCTCAGGGCATCACCAGGGTGGCAAACAGTGTTAGTCAGGTTGATGGAAAGCCAGATATAGCACTTGCCACCTCTGTGGAGGGAGGTCTTGGCAAAAGAACAATGGCCTCTGCCAGCACTTTTGCCTGGCAGAAAACTGCCCCTCCAGCCCTGGGCCTGAAGCCAGATAATTCTGTTCCTCCCCATGTGTTCCAATGCCTTTCAAAAGCTACTGCGCCAGTAGTGCTACAGCTCAGATAGAGTGAGTCCAAGTAAGTCTGTGCTCAGGCCCTTTAAGAGGAGTGCCAGGGGCTCCAGAAGCTCTCCATCTCATGTATTCACCATCCTGGCTAGTTTTTACAGTCCTATGTTAAAGGGATTTCTCTTTCCAGCACTGAAATACTGGACTGGGGTTTCTGGTGTGGAGCTGGGACCCCTGGAGAACCTTAATAGCCTAGATAACCCTACCAATTTTTTACTGCCAGACATGAGTGTGGGCCCAGCCCTTTCCATGTCTACCAGTTCTGATGTGGCTTATTCCTCATGTCCTTAGTTGTAGAACTTCTGTTTACTAGATTTCAGGTGGTACTGAATGATTCTTGTTCTGTAGGTTAGCTATAATTTTGATGTGATTGTGGGAGGTTCCAAGTACCTCATTCATTCATGCCACCAACTTGACCAGAACTCCCTAAGACTAGAAAGTCTTGCTTAGGAATTCACAACTTTCTCTTCTTCCAAAGCATTGCTCCTTCGTATGTTCCACAATATAGCTCACTCAATTCATTCAAGCCCAATAATTAATTTACTACAAAAAAAAAAAACAACAACCTTGGGGTGTATATTATATAGAGTTTAGATAAATTACAGAGGGTCTATCACATTATTCCAGTAGCTTCATCAAACTAATGATATGAATTTGTCATTTTTGATTTGCATCTCTCAGATGATTAGTGACTTTGAGCATGTTTTCATATGTCTCTTGGCCTTTTGTATGTCCTCTTTCCCAAAGAGTTTATTTAGGTCCTTTGCCCATTTTTTTTATTGCATTATCTTCCTTTTGTTAAATTGTATGAGTCCCGGTAAATGTTGGAGATTAAACCCTTATCAGAGATAACATTGGAAAATATGTTTTCCCATGCAGTGGGCTTTCTTATTGTTTTGTTTATGGCTTCTTTTGCTGTGCAGAAGCTTTTTATTTTGATGTAGTCCCATTTGTTTATTTTCTCCTTAGTTTCCATTGTCCTAGGAGCTGTATTGGTAAAGATATTGCTACAACAAATGTCTATTTTGCTGTCTATGGCTCCTTCCAGGATTTTTATGGTTCCCCATCTTTCATTTAAGTCCGTTATCCATTTTGAGTTTGTTTTTGTGTATGGTGTAAATTGGTGGTCTAGTTTCATTGTTTTGTGTGTATCTGTCCAATTTTCCCAATACCATTTATTGAAGAGACTATCTTGACTCTATTGTATGCTCTTGCCCCCTTTGTCAAACATAATTGAGCATAATGGCTTGGGGTAATTTTAGGGTTTTCTGTTCGTTCCATTGGTCTATATGTCTGTTCTTGTGCCAGTACCAGGTAGTTTTGAGAACAGTGGCTTTGTACTAGTAATATAGCTTGATATATGATTTTGTGATCCTCTCTACTTTATTCTTCTTTCTCAGGATTGCTGCGGCTATTCAGGGTTTTTATTTTTTTAATTTTTGGAGAGTTTTTCCTAAGTCTGTGAAATATGCCATTGGTATTTTTATGGGGATTGCTTTAAATCTATAGATTGCTTTGGGTAGTATGGACATTTTAATGATGTTGATTCTACCAATCCATGAACACGGTATATTCTGCCATTTATTTATGTCTTCCTCTACCTCTTTCTTCAACGTCCTAAGTACAGGTCTTTTACCTCCTTAGTTAAGTTTATTCCTAGGTATCTTAATTGTTTTGTTGCAATGGTAAATGAGATGGTTTTTGTTGTTTCTCTTCCTGTGAGTTTATTATTGGTGTATAAAAAGGCAATAGATTCTGGGTGTTAATTTTGTATCCTACTCATTACCGAATTCATTTATTAAGTCTAGTAGCTTTTTTGATGGAGTCTTTAGGGTTTTCTATGTATAATATCATGTCATCTGCGAATAATGATGGTTTTATTTTTTCTTTTCCAATGTGAATGCCTTTTATTTCTTCTTCTTGTCTGATGGCTAAGGCTAGCACTTCCAGTACTAAGTCGAACAGGAGTGGTGAAAGTGGGCATCCCTGTCTTGTTCCTATTCTTAGGGGAAATGGTTTTACTTTTTGCCCATTCAGTATGATGTTGGCTGTAGGTTTGTCATATAAGGACTTTATTATGTATGATCCCTGTATTTCCACTTTGTGGAGAGTGAAAAAGGGTGATGTATTTTGTCAAATGCTTTTTCTGCATCAACTGATATGATTATGTGATTTTGCCTCTCAATTTATGTGATGGATCACATTTATTGATTTGCAGATATTTTATCAGCCTTGCAGCCCCGGAATAAATCACACTTTGTCATGGTGTATGATCATAATGCTGGATCTGATTTGCTAGAATTTGGTTGAGGATTTCATCATCTATGTTCATCAGGGATTTTGGCCTGTAATTCTCTTTCTTTGTAGTGTCTTTATCTGGTTTTGTGATTAAGATAATACTGGCTTCATAGAAAGAGCTTGGAGTGTGCCTTCCTCTTGAATTTTTTGGAATAATCTGAGGAGGATAGGTTTTAGTTCTTTGAATGTTTGGTCAAATTCCCCTGTGAAGCCATGCAGACCAGGGCTTGCTTTTGTTTGCTGGAAGTATTTTTATTACTGCTTCAATTTCATTCGTAGTTACTGGCCTATTCAGGTTTTTTTTTTTTTTTTTTTTATTCTTCCTGACTAAGTTTTGGAAGATTCACATAATTCTTAATAAATAAAAAGTTCTTTCCAAATCCAAGTGGCAAAGGCAAAATAGAAAAGTATTTTACACTAAATTCTCTTTTTTTAAATGTTTTTATTGATTTCAGAGAGGAAGGGAGAGGGAGAGAGAGATAGAAACACCAATGATGAGAATTGCTGGTTGGCTGCCTCCTGCATGCCCCATGGGGATTAAGTCTGCAACCTGGGTATGTGCCCTGACAGGGAATTGAACCATGACCTCCTGGTTCACAGGCTGATGATCAACTATTGAGCCACACCAACTGAGCTTCACTAAATTCTTACATTCTAGGCTAATGCCAAGTTAAGAAAATGATTCTGAATTAAGATAGTATCTGGGTACTTTAAAACAGAAAACTCAAAATTATTTTGTCCATCCAATACAGTAGTGATCTGAGATAAATTTTTCTTAAAACACTAAGGTTAGATTTAGAATTTATTTACATGTTACATGATAAATATTATTCTACCTTCTGGAAAGAATTATGACATTCTCTCAAAACACGATAATTAATTATTTTAATCTACTATCTATAATAATAAAAGCATAATATGCTAATCATACTGGATGACCTTCCTTCCAGACAATGCCTCAGCTGGCAAGGGCTGCGGCAGAGGCAGCAGAGGCCCCTGGCCATGACGGTAGCGGGTGGGGGCAAGGGCCAAGGCCCTTGCACGAATTTCGTGCATTGGGCCTCTAGTTGAAGTATAATTCTCCACAGCTTTTATATTATTAAAGTCCAATGAGCATATTATTTTCCACAAATATTGCATTAAACAGATATATAATCCTATTACATTAAAAATACACCTTACAAATAATAATGCAATTATTTAATTTATTCATTCAAATAAATATTACTCAACATTCACTGACTAGGGATATTTACATTCACATACACTAATTATATTCTTAATTAAATATTTATAGGACTGAAAGGACAACTGTCAGTCTTCATTGGAATAAAAATCCTGAAGAAAGAATATGGGAAATCCTTTGTATTAAAAAAAAAGATAGATTAAGAAAAATAGTTGAGAGTTGATTTTGGGAAGTCATTTCTGAATTAATTACATTAAAAATTTCAATTTTCAATCATTATCAAAATTCTGTATCTGTGACTATGGTATATATTTTTAAATGAATAAAAATAATTAAGGAATCAATAATCTTCAGGTTCAACAAATTTTTGTTTTTTATTCCTCACAAAATTCTCAATGAATTACTTACAAAACTTGTGGGAGTATAGATTACATGTGATGTGGAAGACTGATATGTCCTGTTAAAATATATTTTACTGAATACATTATACATCATTAAAGAAAGCACCACTACCATAGCTGGTATGGATAGGTGGATAGAATGTCGACCTATGGATTGGAGGGTCCTGGGTTCTATTCCAGTCAAGGGCACATGCCCGGGATATAGGATTAATCCCTAGTAGTAGGTGTGCAGGAGACAATCAGTGATTCTCTCTCATCATTGAAGTTTCTATCTCTCTCTCCCTCTCCTTTCCTCTCTGAAATCAATCCATATATATATAAAAAGAAAGAAAGAAAATACCGCTAAGCATTCAGTTTTCTCTTTGCTCCCCAGGGCTTAACTAGTCTTGATTTTGTTTTTCCAATAAAAGATGATCTTTCTGGGAGGGTATGTTCATGTAGAAAATAGTATACATAATTCCCAGTAAATATACAACTGCAAAAATAAATTAATTCAAGGAATAGAAAGTGACATTATATTAAAGTATGGGATTGACTCATGAGCAAAAACATTAAAAATTGAAACCTTTAAAATTCTTCAAAAATCTTGGGCCACACACAGCTTTCTTATGTAAAACATGGAAAGTATATTGTTACGATAAATTATTATATATTTTTATTATAAATTATTTTATGCATATTTGTAATTATGCTTATAAATAATTATTATAAATTATAAATCAGTCAAAAAAAGCTTTAAATTGATGTAAATAAATTCACCTTTCCAAGCAAAGACACTACTAATCATCTTCCATGCCTAGTATCAACTGCCATATTGGCAAGATAGCATCAGCCATTAGTCCTACACCTTGAAAGTCAATCACTAATCAACATTATCCCTTCTTCTAAAATCTATTATATTTCTAAAAAGTAATTTTTCAAAAAAAATAAAAATAAAAAGTAATTTTTCTGTAACTTCACCTGTTTAAACTGTTCCATGTGTTTCGCTATATGTAACACAAATTATTAGAAAATAAAATTTTGCTCAACCTTAAAGCAGTTCTGTTAAAACTCTTTTGAAAAAAGTCACACCAACCATAAACTTTTAAATTATAATACTAAATGCCAATACTCACAAAGAAGGATCTTGTACGAGATCTTTGAGATTTATCCCACTGCGATCTTCTGCAAGATTCCTGAAGCAACTATCACTCACTAAACAGGAAAGGGGGAAAGAAAAATAAAATTAATTTTTGTTTACATTTCATTTAAATTACTGCTGATAAAATGAATTTTGAAATTAAAATTGTCTCTCAGGATACAGTTTTTCCAAACAACAATATTGGTCAATCTCTGGGCCTGGTCCACTTAGCAAGAAATATTAATATTCAATCACAATCCAATAATCTAAACACAAAAACTCTATATAAAGTGCAGTGTCTAAAAGAGTTAAACCTGTGAGTCAAAATTTTGTTATTTTTACAAAGCTAATTTACCAGCACAGAGTGGAAAGTCACTGCTTCCACAAAACTTGAAAAAAAGATAAATTATCTCCCCAAATCATACTTTTAAGTATACGGAAAAGCAATGGAAGTAAAATCTATACTAATAAAAGGGTAATATGCTAATTAGACCGGGAGACCTTCCAGACATCCTTCTGGACAAAGCCATGGTGGCGGGGCCGAGGCAGAGGCAGTTAGGGGCGAGCAGGCCAGGAGGGGAGGGAAGTTGGGGGTGATCAGATCAGCAGGGGGGGGGGCGAGGGGGGGGAGGGGGCAGTTGGGAGTGAGCAGGCCAGCAGGGGGAGCAGTTGGGGATGAGCAGGCTGGCAGGTGGGGGCAGTTTGGCATCAGGCCGGCAGGGGGGGCAGTTGGGAGCAAGCAGGCTGGGGGGGGGGGGGATGGGGCAGTTGGGAACAAGAAGGCTGGCAGGGGGGGGCGAGCAGGCAGGCAGGTGAGTGGTTAGGAGCCAGTGGTCCCGGTTTGCAAGAGGGATGTCCAGGTGCCGGTTTAGGCCTGATCCCTATGGGACATCCCCTGAGGGGTCCAAGATTGAAGTGGGTGCAGGCCGGGCTGAGGGACAACCCCCCCCCCCCCCCAACGCACATGAATTTCGTGCACTGGGCCACTAGTAAATAAAGAGAAAAGTAGTATCTATTCTTAGGTAAGCTCAGACTGTTGAATGCTTTCATTTCTGGGAGATTTGCCATTTAGACACAAGCTAAGATTCAGAAAGAGTGACACCACCAAGGAAAAGAGAAACCAGCATAGCTCTTTATGGTTCATGCACTGATACGATAGTTTGGAATTTTATGAAATTCTCCAAATACAGACAGTTTTCTATTGGGAGATCTGTTGAGGACTTGGACTGCACGAATGGATTGAGAAAGAAGGACAGACAGATTGAGCTAGAAAGGAAAAAACATGTTTTCTGTAGTGTTATAGTGCTTAGGAGTCAAAGTCACACTGTAACTGATAGCGCCTACCACTTATAGTATAGAATCTCAACAGGTTCCCCCTCACGACATTTGTTTTCAACCAAAAGCACCCCACCTTGAGAGGGGGGAATGAAAAAGAGGAGGCAAAACCCAAGAGGTAGAGCAAAATCTCCCACAATGTCACAGTTCATTAAGTATAGTCACACCAAAGAGAAATAACTACAACAAAACAGGTCTTGCTTTTAAGACATTTAAAACCAGAGGTACGAGGTATATGTAAAGGTGTCACTCAAATCACTCAGCTCAATTTATGGTTGAGTTAAGGTAATTAGCACTTCATCATTTCTTTGTAATATAGCAGGAAAATAACATTTACATCAATCTTATTATCCTATATAAACAGTATTTGGGGTACAATAATAATTATGAAACATGGGCCACAAAATATGACCAATAACTAATAGAAAAAATATCTATAAGCTGACCTACAGATGATACAGTTTTAGAAGATAAAGACTTTAAGAAAATTGTATAACAAAATTGTTAAATAAGGCACAGAAAAGTGCTCACAGAAGAAAAGAAGAAAAATTCAACAGATAAATCTATGAAAAGAATTAAATAGTGATTTTAGAACTGAAAAATACCCTATGTGAAATTGAGAAATGAGTGGGTAAGTTTTATAGCTGACCCAACACAGCAAAAGACAGGCTAGTGAGCTTGAAGAGATCAGCAGAAAATATCTAACTAAAGCACAGAAAGAAATAATGAGAAAAACAAAACAAAAAAGACATGTGGGAATTAAACAACCCAACTTAACTGCAGTGGAGAAGAGGAGAGAGAATGAGGATGAAGTAATAGTTTCAAAAAAAAATAAAAAAGCTAAGAATATACCTAAACTGATACTATACATTATCTCACTGACTCAGGAAGTAGAGCCAACCCAAGAATGGAAAAAATGAAAGAAAATCAGATGCAGCAGTAAAATGGCTGAAAATTAAAGAAAACCTTAAATACAGCTAGGAAGGAAAAGGACACATCACTATCAAAGGAAAAGCAAAACTTATAGCTGAATATTCAACATAAACTATGGAATCCAGAAGACAATGAAATGACATGTTTAAAATGCTGGGTGAGGGAGGAGAATCTGAGAATATAAAAATCTATATCTTGATAAAATATTTATTTTAAAATTAAAGGCAAAGTAAAGCTTTATATAATACTAGAGGACCGGTGCACGAAACTTGTGAAAGGGAGTGGGGGGTCCCCCAGCCTGGCCTGCACCCTCTCCAATCCAGGACTCGTCAGGGGATGTCAGGCTGCCGATTTAAACTGGCAGTCGGACATTCCTCTTGCAATACAGGACCGCTGGCTCCTAACTGCTCACCTGCCTGCCTGATCGCCCCTAACCACTCTGCCTGTCTGCCTGATTGCCCCTAACCACATCTGCCTGCCTGCCTAATCACCCCTAACTGCCTCTGCCTGCAGGCCTGATTGCCCTAACCACTCTCCTATTCCAACCTGATTGCCTTAAACTGCTCTCCCCTGCGGGCCTGATCACCCCTAACCACCTCTGGCCTCGCCACCATGGCTTTGTCCTGAAGGATGTCTGGAAGATGTCCAGTCTATCTGGTCTAATTAGCATAGTACCCTTTTATTAGTATAGATTTTATATTAGGTAAGCATAAATACTAAGTGATTATTTTCTATTTCTAGTTAACAATACACACACACACACACACACACACACACACACACACTGAGTGGCCAGATTATTATGGTCTCTGAACGCATAATAACCTGGCCACTCAGTGTAGACTGACCACAGAGTTGGAATTTTAAAATAAGGTTTTTCCATGTATAAGAACTGCATTGTGGGTAGTTAGAAAGAAGCAGAGGATTTACTAGCCAGAGGCTGGGGGCCACTATCTCCTGGTCCCTTGACATATCAAGATTTGCAAGCTTTCCCTTACACATAAGTGCATTGAGTGGCCAGATTATTATGTGTTCAGAGATCATAATAATCTGGCCACTCAGTGTGTGTGTGTGTGTGTGTGTGTATGCCATTTGTAATCTACATAAAAAGCAAGAACAATATAACATTAAAAATATTTCAAGTTGAAAAAGGTTTGAATTCTTATTAATTACCCCCAAAATCCCCATGTTTTTTGCAATGAGTGAAGTAATTTTGATTAATATATAATTTTTATCCCATATTTAATAGACACTAATCTCAATCTGTTGATTTGAGACAAAATTTCTGCTTTTTATAACTTTAAAAAAAAATGCTCTTATTATACCATTAAATGAGTAGGACCAAAAAAGAAAATGTTGGCATATTTTAAGAAAAGTTGCTTTTCAGCTGAGCTGAACTAAAATTGAAAGTATGATAATACATTATAAAATCTGTTCTCATAAAGTTTCTTGCCCAATTTGGCAAATGCAAGCGCTTAGTTATAAACATCAAGAGCCTGTAGGTTTGGTAGGCTTAATTAAAATGGAATAAACCTTTGATCCTTTAAAGGCTTGCTAGTCAGCTCTCTGTGAAATGAGTTTTGCTAAAAAAGGCCCTTTTCTAAAATTCATGTCCCATCCAAATATTAAGTTAAAAACAGAAGAAATCTAAAGAAATCGTTTATTAATAAAAAAATTCTGAAACTTTGGCTGCCTAATAAATTTTTTTAGTTAAAACTTTTTTCACTAATGCAACAAATATTATTTCTGAATTATAAATAAGACTAGAGGCCCAGTGCACACTGGGGGGGGGGGGGGTGTCCCTCAGCCCAGCCTGCACCCTCTCCAATTTGGGACCCCTTGGGAGATGGCCCACAGCGATAGGCCCTAAACTGGCAGTAGGACATCCCTCTCACAATCTGGGACTGCTGGCTCCCAACCGCTCACCTGCTTGCCTGCCTGATTTCCCCTAATTGATTCTGCCTGCAAGCCTGGTCAACCCCTAACCCCTCCCCTGCCAGCCTGATCGAAGCCTAACTGCTCCCCTGTTGGCCTGATTGCCCCCAACTGCCCTCCCTTACAGGCCTGGTCACCCCTAACTGCCTCTGCCTGCCTGCCTGGTCACCCTTAACTGCCTTCTCCGACCAACCTGATCTCGCCCCCAACTGCTCTCCCCTGCCAGCCTGATCTCGCCCCCAACTGCCTCTGCCTGCCTGATCACCCCTAACTGCCCTTACCTTGCCGGCCTGATCTCACCCCCAACTGCCCTCCCCTGCTGGCCTGATCTTGTCCCCAATGGCCCTCCCCTGCCAGCATGGTTGCCCCCAACTACCTTCCCTGCTGGCTTGATCTCACCCCCAACTGCCCTCCCCTGCTGGCCTGGTTGCCCCCAAGTGCCCACCCCTCCGGGCCTGATCTCGCCCCCAATGGCCCTCCCCTGCAGGCCTTATCTCGCCCCCCACTGCCCTCCCCTGCCAGGCAATTTGGTTCTGATTGGTCGGTTTCTATGCGAGAAAGCATCTAAAGCTCCACCTCCTAGGCAGCCACTGGCTCCTCACAGTTCACCCAGATGTCGTTCTGACTGGTTGGTTTCTATGCCAGTCAGCATCAAAAGCTCCGCCTCCTAGGCAGCCATTGGGGCCTCACAGTTCACCCAGATTTGGTTCTGACTGGTCGGTTTCTATGCCAGTCAGTGTCTCTGGGCCTATCTCCGGGCCTGATCAGAGAGGTGGGGCTGATCAGCAGCCCCTGTGGAGGCCCAGAGAGAAACAGAGGTGTGGCTGCTGGCCAAGCTCGGAGAGAAAGAGCGAGGCAACAGCTGATCAACAGCAGCCACGAAGGCTGGGGATCAGACCCTGCCTCTCTCTTTGGGCTTCTTTCTGGGCCTGATCCACAGTCCCCTCAGTAGTCAGTGCTAGATTGCCATGCCGGCACCAGCGGCTGCAGGACTGACTTCTGGTCAGTCAAGCCTTCAGTCGTTTTGGATGTTACGGACCCTGAATTTTTATATATTAGAATAAGGTGTCTTTAAACAGAAACACATAAAATATGTATTGATCAGCTGACCAAAATGTTGTGAACAAAGGCTCTCAGTAACCTACCCCTGTAATTCCTCTAGGAGTAATGGTTTGGTATCTACTAATTCAGTGTGTGCGCATCTTTATAGTACAACTAGTAGCCCTGTGCACGAATCCATGCACGAGTAGCTTGCTGCTGCTTGCCTCAGCTGGCTACCCGCCCACTAATGCTGGTAGCTCTCTGCTGCTCGTAACTCACTGCCCTCTCCTGGAGCTCTCCGCCTGCTGGCCTGCCCTCCTGTAGCTCTCCACCTGCTGTCCCGCCCTCCTGTAGCTCCCCCCAAACTCCTCTGTCTCCCTCCCCGCCACAGCTTGCTGACCTGCCCCCTCCTGTAGCACTCTGCCACCCACTTGTAGCTTGTAGTTTGCTGCCCCAAACTCCTGCAGATGCGTGATCTGGTCATTACACAGTGGGTCGTTACGCCTCAGGGCATAACGGATAATTAGCATATTCCTCTCTTATTATATAGGACTAAAGGCCCTATACACAAAAATTCATGCAAGAGTAGGCCTTCCTTCCCCCTGCTGCTGGCACCGGTTTCCCTCCACCACCCTCCTCCGGCTGCCAGCAGGCACCTGGGACTTGGGCTGGCTTCCCTTGAGCTGTCCTCAGGCACCTGGGACCCGGCTGGCTTCCCTCCTGACCTTGCTTCATCAGGAAGGATGTCCGGAATAACATCAGGTCTAATTAGCATATTACCCTTTTATTATTATAGATACTATAAGTAATGAAAATGAACTGTGTTTAGAATATGGCCAAATACATAGTAAAAGCTCAGTAACTAATAATTAGCATTACTGGTTTATTATTATTTAGCACAAGCACATACTCAAACCTTGGCTGAATTACTGCCTGAATAAAAATAAGAACCAGATAGAAAAAGGGAGAAAATTTCCTAATTATTCTTATAAATTAGGCATGACACTAATCCCAAAATTTGACAAAAACTACATAAAGAAAGAAAACTACAGATCAAATACACTTATGAATAACACTGTAAAAATCTTACGATATTTTTCAAAAGAATTCAAACAGTCCACGCAAGAGAAGAAAATCATAATTAATTTTGGCAGTTCTTAAAATAGTATACCAGCTTGACAATGTTAGCCAGATTTAATCAACTCATTTTTAAATGAAAACTTCCAAATAAAATCTTTTATCATTACCACAAATAAGTATGGCTTGCCATAAATAAAAGTAACAGTAAATATATATTTCATTAAATTCTAGTAGAGACTGTTACTTACAGAATATTCTGCATCTAAGCCCCTCTTTGTAAAAAAGGGAGAATGATAAATGTTCAAGGTGTGTTAAGATTATGTTTATGCATATAATGTAAAGGAGTGAAAAATCATTAAAAAGGGGAAAACTTTTTAAGTGATTTGATACTATTTAATGCTCTGCCCCTAACATTCCTAAAATCATCCCACTTTGAGAAACACTATATCATGCTGTTTCTTAATTGATATTATCTCTGGAAATATTTCTCCCCACAATAGTTTAAATTCTATTGACAGAAAATGAATCTTATATTTAATTCCTTATAGTATCTAGTCCAATAACTGATCCTATTAAGTGAACCAAAAAGATAACTCATTATACCAGGCAACTTATTCAGAATTTTTGAATTCTTAGAGCTGAAAAACCTCGTGAGATCACCTATTATTCTAACTTTACTCATTTAAAGATATGAATGCTAAGGGCCAAAGACATTAAGTGACTAGCCTGATATTCAAATTTGTTTTTAGTGACACTGAGATTTCTTAATTATCAGATGTCAAGTGAATGGCTAAAGGCAAATCAACCCTGTTGACATTTTATTTAAGGCCAGAAAGACAATAGATTTGGGAAGGGAGAAGGGAAGAGTCACAGACATTGTGAGAGGTAACTTACCCAAAAATGCTCCACAAGAAGAATTCTTAGACTGGAAAAAAAACCTAGCCAGAATTCCACCCACATTTCCAAGATTCTCCCAGGTGAAAGGGTAGAGAGGCAGAGGATCGTTTCAGGGAGATGGTTGTGTCCATGCCTTAGTGAGAATTTTCTAAACTTCTTTTATCACTATAAGAGTTGTCCCATGCCTGGAATCTCAAGCATTTGTTGATTCCACTGGTTTCCTCCCATCTCCCAACCCCCAATCCTGAAATGACTGTAAATATATGTTCAACACTGCAAGAAGAGTTGCAATAAAAATACAAAATTCAAGTAACCCTTGAAGTAAAAAATTTGTCTCTAAAACTCTGACTTAATGATAACATTTTTCTAGCCCGTAGAAAAAAATTTTGAGGATTAAAAATAGAGACAGCTTCCTCAGAAGATAAACTTTAAAAATGAACTGGAAACATTACTATGTATGAAAAATAGTTATTTTGTTTGTAAATGATACAATTTAACTTTTAAAATGGGGAGTGGCATAGGGTTATTATAAGTATCTAGAGCATATTAAAAAAACTGGCCAGATTCAGGGTCACTTCAGAAACATGGGGGTCTAAAACCTGGGAATCAAACACCCCATCAGGATTCTCTTTGCCTCTTCAGCTTTTTCATTTCCGCTTCTCTGTAAGTATATCTCATTCTCTCCAAATAAACATTGGTTACCTATCTATATGGTGTGGGAAATGGAAAGGAGGGCATGATCTTTGGCAGGTTGGAACTCCTATCCACCCTGGATATAATACTACTTGTTACCCGGTACAGCCTGCACCCTCTCCAATCAGGAACCCCTTGGGGGATGTCCGACTGCCGGGTTAGGCCTGATCCCTGCAGTCAGATAGCCCTCTCATAATCCGGGACTGCTGGCTCCTAACCACTTGCCTGCCTGCCTGCCTGATTGCCCCCTAACTGCTCCCCTGCAGGCCTGATTGATACTTAACTGCTCCCCTGCCAGCCCAATCGCCCCCAACTGTCCTCCCCTGCCAGCTCATTGCCCGCAACTGCCCTCCCCTACCAGCCTGATCGCCCACAATTGCCCTATTACCCCAGCTGGCCTGATTGCCCATAACTGCTCTCCCCTGCTGCGACCCACCTCCTTTTCTGGGACCCGCCTCCACTGCATGAGGCGGTGGAGATGCTGAGACTGGCCTCCTCCATGCCACACAGAGCCGCGGGACACCCAGGCTTCACTGTGTGGAGCGGCCGCCAGGCCCTGCCTCCACTGTGTGCACAGCCATCTTGTGGTGGCCATCTTGTGACGTTGCACGCGAGGGCCACCAAGGCTTTTCTACTTTGGCTACATCTGGGTTAACTCCCCAGCCTAATAATCAAGGGTAGAATATTATGTTTGGTATAGTCCCATCAAAAGCATAATGGTATGTGTTGGGGAAGAAGTATGGCCTGTTAACAGAAATTAGAAAAGTATGCTGGACAGAGAAAAATGCTAACTACCATATTCTAATTCAATTTCAGTTGTGTATAATCAATTCCTCAAGATAACAGTAGACTTATTGGTACATGGGGAAACACGATTGGTTAGTTCTTGGGGAAGAACACCTTCATCAGTCAAGGTTTACAACTATCAACAGGAGTGTTTAAACACAAGCCACCCCTCAGTATTAATAAGTTAAGACGATATATACATACATACATATGCATATATCCTATTTAAGAGTAATATGCAAATTAACCGGACCTCTGCTACACCCACAAGCCACGCCCACCAGCCAATCAGGAGGGAATATGCAAATAAACCCAACCAAGATGGCTGCAGCCACAGAGAGCAGGAGGGAGGCTTGGGATTCCCCAACAATGGAGGAAGCCAAGCTTTCCGCCTGCCCTTGCCAGCCCAGGCCTCCACTCAATGCTATAAAGTTTCAATTATAGAAGATAAATAAATCCCAACAGAAATGGCAGCAGCCACGAAGGTGGAGAGAGCAGGCGGCTAGGGTTGCCCACGGCGATAGAGGAAGCCAAGCTTCTGCAGCCCTGGCCTGCTTTGGCCTCCACTTAAGGCTACAAAGTTTCAATTATAGAAGATACATAAATCCCAACAGAAATAGCTGCTGCCACGGAGAGAGCAGAAGGCTTGGCTCCACTTCAGGCTACAAAGTTTCAATTGTAGAAGATAAATAAATCCCAGATCCTAGGGCCTCTGCTTGGGTCCTCCGGGGCTTAGCGGGACTGCAAACCACCACAGGCCCCTCGACCAGGCCGCCCCAAGGGAACCCCCATCCTGATCCGGGACACCCTTCAGGGCAAACCAGCTGGCCCCCACCCATGAACCAGGCCTCTATCCTATCTAATAAAAGAGTAATATGCAGATTGACCATCACTCCAACACACAAGATGGCTGCCCCCTTGTGGTCAAAGATCCTGCCCCCATGTGGACACAAGATGGCCACCACAAGATGGCCAGCAGGGGAGGGCAGTTGGGAGGAACCAGGCCTGCAAGGGAGGGCAGTTGGGGGCGATCAAGCCTACTGGGGAGGGCAGTTAGGGGTCACCTGGCCGGCAGAGGAGGGAAGTTGGGGGTGACCGGGTCTGCAAGGAAGGGCAGTTGGGGGGAACCCAGGCCTGCAGGGGAGAGCAGTTGGGGGGGTGTACCAGGCCTGCAGGGGAGGGCAGTTAAGGGTGACCAGGCCTGCAGGGGAGGGCAGTTAGGGGTGGCCAGGCCTGCAGGGGAAGGCAGTTAGGGACAAACAGGCTGGCAGGGGAGCAGTTAGGCATCAATCAGGCTGGCAGGGGAGTGGTTAGGGGGTTATCAGGCTGGCAGGCAGAAGCAGTTAGGGGCAATCAGGAAGGCAAGCAGGTGAGCAGTTGGGAGCCAGCAGTCCTGGGTTATGAGAGGGATGTCCGACTACCCGTTTAGGCCCAATCCCATTGGAGAGGGTGCAGGTTGGACTGAGGGAAACCCCCTTTACCCCCGTGCACGATTTCGTGTACCGGGCCTCTAGTATACATATAAGCATATACACACATATATAATGTACTATCGCATATGCTTAAAATGAATTGAATTTAGCTACAATATAGAGCTAAATTCATTTCATCAACATGCCTTTTTTATTCTTGGAAATAGTTTTCCTATAATATCTTTTCAAGGCCAAATATATCACATGTTTATAAATATGCTATAAATGTATATAAAGATGGCATGTCAAGAAAATTGTCACAATTCACTGAACTACCCCACTGAACTGAAAAGACAAGAGTTTATGTAGCAAAAAAGAAATGCTCAGGAAATGGGAAATATACAGGTAGAAAAGGATAGAACAATGATGTATGAAGTGATATATTCTATAAATAGTTCAAGTATTGATAGTATTCAATCTGTTTAATGTACTAGAAAGAAAGAGAATGTATTTAAAGTTCAAATTCAATTACTATTTTCAACCAAAGACTTTTTAGACTCAAAGCACCTATTTACTCATATCCTTTCATCAAAAATTTCTTTTGAGAGTGAACAACAAAATAAATTTTAAAATAAAATTAGAAATAAAAATAACTGAATAAACATATGTATTCCCCTCTTTCCCCCTCTGAGAAATAATATAGATGTTATTTATATCATGTTGGCGACTCAGTAGATGGCACTGTTCTCATTAAATCAAAATAGATCTAATAATCTGGTTTGAAATGTCATAATAAGAAACAAGGCATATAAACTTAACCAAGAATACTAATGTGCTTTTACCAAAAATATAAAACAATATCCTAAAAATTTGTATAAATGAATTGATCCAACCACATTTTAAAGATGGTGAATGATTATTTATAAAAAAAATTACTTATTTCCTACTGCAGCTTAACTAGAATTATATGTGTTTTCTTTGTAAATATTAACAAATAATCTAATAACACCTCTACTAAAAAAATAAATTGGTTCTCTTTCCCCTAATTAAAGTGTGAAATAACAGTACTCTCTATTTCTTTTAAAAGCTCCTTGTCAAAAATAAGAGAATGTAATTATTGACAAGGAGTACATCTTACACATTTTTATAGATCCCACAGTGAGTAGTATATAAATATACTCAGGGTGACCCCTAAAAAACAATTACTTAACAAAGGCACCGAATAAAGTTATTTTCTAAGAATAGTATTCATCAACAAAATGCATAAAATTATTTACTGAGTGGGATATACATGAGTAAATAAAAGCAACAAAAGTAAAATCAATAAAATCCATTATCCAGACTGGTAATTTACCCTGGAGGTTTTATATTTAAACTAGAGGCCAGGTGCACGAAATTTGTGCATTAGGGTGTGTGTGTGTGTGTGTGTGTCCCTCAGCCCAGCCTGTACCCTCTCCAATCTGGGACCCATCAAGGGATGTCCGACTGCCCATTTAGGCCCGATCCCAGTAGGGCAGTCGGACATGCCTCTCACAATTCAGGACTGCTGGCTCCCAAGTGCTCGCCTGCTTGCCTTCCTGATTGCTCCTAACTGCTTTTGCCTGCCTGCCTGATCACCCCCTAACCACTCCCCTGCCAGCCTGATTGATGCCTAACTGCTGCCCTGTCAGCCTGTTTGCCCCTAACTGCCCTCCTGTGCAGGCCTCGACACCTCTAACTGCCCTCCCCGGCAGGCTTGGTCACTCCTAACTGCCCTCCCCTGCAGGCCTGGTTCCCCACAGCTGCCCTTCCCTGTAGGCCCAGTTGCCCTCAACTTCCCTCCTCTTCCGGCCTGGTCATCCCTAACTGCCCTCCCCTGCAGGCTTGATCACCCCCAAATTCCCTTCCTTGCAGGCCTGGTCACTCCCAACTTCTCTCCCCTGCTGGCTGATTGCCCACAACTGCCCTCCCTTGCAGGCCTGGTCCCTCCCAACTGCCCTCCCCTGTTGGCCATCTTGTGGTGGCCATCTTGTGTCCACAGGGGGGCAGCCATCTTGTGTGTTGGAGTTATGGTCAATTTGCATATTATTCTTTTATTAGATAGGATTCTAAAGTGATGACTTTTTTATTTCCACATAAAAAAAGGAAATAATCAAGTAAAGGAAAGGATCCACATAAACTAGGTTATATTAATGGCCCTAAGACATCTGAGTGACTATCTTTATTTAGTCAGTCATTCAACAAGTATTTTCTGAGAACCCTAAAGTGTACTATATTATACTAGAAGCCTGGTGCACGTCACTCAGCCTGCGCCCTCTTGCAATCCAGGACCCCTGGGGGAAGTGAAGTGGCAGTGCACAGTTTACCCCTACTTCCTAATTATGCAAAATTCCATTGTTAGAAATGTTGCTATGTGTGCTTTAAAGGTTATATTTGTTTTTAATGTTAAGAATAAAGATATCGCTGAAACTGGTTTGGCTCAGTGGATAGAGCGTCAGCCTGCGGACTGAAAGGTCCCAGGTTCGATTCCGGTCAAGGGCATGTACCCGGGTTGCGGGCACATCCCCGGGGGGGGGCATGCAAGAGGTAGCTGATCGATGTTTCTCTCTCATCGATGTTTCTAACTATCTCTCTCCCTTCCTCTCTGTAAAAAAATCAATAAAAAAAAGAATAAAGATATCATCTTTTCATTTAAACCTCTTGAAATATTATAAAACAATGCATGTTCACTAATACAAAGGTTCAGGGTTCAGGCCAGAACTCTTAGCTACTTGAATTTTATTTTACTTCCCCAACAATTTGCTAGATGCTTGCACTGTTCTCTGCTCTCTATGGCATGGCATTTCTAGGCCGGGCGCTGCACTGCTCCAACTCATTGAGTCCCACTGCACCTGCCGCCACCACTGGTGGGTAGCGCTGCCATGGAGGCAGGAGAGGCTAGCGCCGCCACAGCTGCGCTTCCAGCCATGAGCCCAGTGTCTGTCATCTGTTGGTGAGCTGACAGCACTCCTGCTGTGGGAGCACATTGACTACCAGGGAGCAGCTCCTGTGTGGTATGCCCCCTGGTGGACAATGTGCATCATAGCAACTGGTCATTCTGTCGTTAGGTCTATTTGCATATTAGGCTTTTATTATATAGGACTAGAGGCCCAGTGCACCAAATTCGTGCATGGGTAGGGTCCCTAGCGGCTCCTGGCCGGAGCCTCCCTTCCGCTCCTGGCCGGAGCCTCCCTTCCCCTGGCTGCCTGCCGCAGCCACCACTGACTGGGGCCTCCCTTCACACTTGCCTTGGCCTGGTGCCACCCACTCACCTGCTCCACCATCCTGCTGCATTCCCACTCTCGTCGGAAACCATCTGGATGGGCAGCACCGCCATTGCTGCCCACTGCAAGCACCGCATCACCAACATCCACCATGTTCCACACCGCCCCCTGGTGGTCAGCACATGTCTAACTCCCAGTCGGTCAAACTCCCACCCATGGGGACTATTTGCATATTAGCCTTTTATTATATAGGACTGGAGGCCCAGTACACAAAATTCATTCAGGGAAGGGTCCCTCAGCCTGGCCTGCACCCTCTCGCAATCCAGGACCCCTCGGGTCTAAACCAGTAGTTGGACATCTCTCGCAATCTGGGAGCAGTTGCCCCTAACCACCCGCTTGCCCCTAACTGCTCTCCTGCATGTCTGCTCGCTCCTTACCACTTGCCTGCCTGCCTTCTTCAATGCACGTCATAGTGACTAGTCGTTCTGGTCATTCCACCATAATGGTAACTTAGGGTTTTATATATATATATATATATATACACATATATATATATATATATATATATATATATATATATACACACACATACATATACACACACACACACACACACACACACACACACACACACACACTAGTGGTCCAGTGCACAAATTCATGCACATTGAAAGGAAATTAATTAGAAGAAATATTTTAATATTACTATTCACCCTTTCTCTATAATAGAAGTGTCAACCAAATTCACGATCAACAGTAACAGATGGAAACACATGCATGTGATTGGCACCAGCGAGAGCTTTATCTGTATCGGGCATGTATGTGTGAGTCAACTTAGCCTTTTATAGATATAGAGCAAGCTTGCTTAATTAGACCTGCTTTCTGATTTAGCTCAACTTTTTCCAGCCCAGTGAAGCACCCCAACTTCTCTTTCAGGTAATTGTTAGCAACACAGCAGTAAATATCAAAATGAAGCACATTATGATTGTAGATCATACAGGGAGAACAAAGAGTAAAATATATTCTGCGCAATGAGAAAATCTGAAGTCATTTTCAAGGTCCACCATTTCTTTTCAGTCAGGTAAAGTTTCTAAGCTTTCTAAATCTCCATTTTCCGGCTAATGAAAAGAAAACAGGATTCCACCAAGTCTCCTTTCTACCTACTCCAGGACTTCTGGGAGGATCAAATGAGATGAGGCATGGGAAAACACTTCATAGACATTTGGTTACAGTGTAAAGTGTTTCCTGGGTATAAAGCAAGTCATGTTCCTGCTGAAGAAACTGCAAGGAGGCTAGTTGTTGCTAGGGAGAAGCCAGTTGTTGCTACTTGACGTCATTCCCGGAGGAGGTAAGGAACTTAGCATATTAGTCTTTTATATAGATAGATGACTTCACAGTCCAAGATCCTAGGGATTTTTAACAGGAATCAAGGCAATCCTCCTAGATTTATTAGCTCTACATCCCACCCATCTTTCTCATTTTCTTGCTCTATATCTGAACAGAATAGCCAGGCCCTTGGAATATTCCATACGAAAGCGATTCAGCATTAAATAGCCTTATCTGTTTCTCTTTTAGGGCTTAACATTAGTCACTCTTCCAGACCAAGTACTGATATAGAGCCACTACTGCCAAAGGGTACACCACCATCCCAAGTCCCCTAGGCTGATAAAATAAATGTAAAGAATCAGATACCATTTCTAGACTCTAATGTTACCCTGTACTCTTAGTTTAGCTTTTCCTAACCTAGTAGGCTCAAGATTCTAGGATTTTGCTTTAGTACCTGCTACTCTGTTTTCTTACCAGTTTTTTATCTGGGGTTTTGTAGCCAAGTCTCAGAACTCTGCTAAATGTCAAAATTCATTCTCAAGATAATAATTATATCCCTTCATGATGATTACCTTTATTGAATTTCCTCATATACCCTGACTACCTGATTGGCAACAACTCCATTTGAAAACTTAGTGCCAAGAACACTGTTTTAAAGACAACCTAGCCTACCACGCTTTTTGTTTACTCTTATCTATTCAATTCCATTTCCAAAATCAGCATCTACAGCCAAATCTGTGCTACAAAGTTCCAAAGAGGCTAAGCTTCTGTTAAGTCCCAGGCTCCTTAATAACTGTCAACAGCCCTGTGTTGCCTGGAGAAAACTTGCCCCAAGATGTGATGTCATTAGCTGTATTCTGTAAAATATTTAGGAGTCTATAAACACTCCTAAGCCTCTTAAACTCAAAATATCTCTAGTTCAGAACACAAATCAACAAACAAAAAATTAACTGATCTGCCAGTGCTAGGCCTAATTAAAGATCTTACAGATAAAAAAGAAAAATTCCTTCCTTTAAGGAGCTCAGTCTTGTGGGGCTAAAAGTCTTCCATTAAGTTAAAGGATAGTTTGGGAATGCATACAACCTAGACTGGAAAAAAAGGCAATAAAAAAATACCAGCTGCCTACTATGTGTTAGAGACAGTTAATACAATCCCTTAAAGTATGCATTCCTTCATAAAACAGTCTTCCAAAATCAGCTACAGAATAAAGAAAATAACCGAGATAAGGATTTACGTCTACCTATTTGATTAAATGGAAATATATCTTCAATGAGAACTATTAATACCTGAATGGATTACAGTGAAATCTCTTTCTACAGAGATTTTTAAAAATTTTTTATCCTCATCCAAGATTAAGTTTTTATTGATTTGAGAGAGAGGAAGGGATAGAGAGAAGAAGAGAGAGATATCAAAGTGAGAAAGAAACATCCATTGGTTGCCTCCTGTACTCACCCTGACCAGGGATCTAACCTGCAACCTGGGTATGTGCCCCAGCTGGGAATCAAACCTGAGACCTTTCTGTGTACAAGCTGATGCTCCAACCAATTGAGCCACACCCACCAGGGCTATAGAGTTTCTTTCTTTAAATATATTTTATTGATTGTTTACAGAGAGGAAGGGAGAGGGAAAGAGAGTTAGAAACATCGATGAGAGAGAAACATCGATCAGCTGCCTCCTGCACACCCCCTACTGAGTATGTGCCCACAACCAAGGGACATGCCCTTGACCAGAATCGAAACTGGGACCCTTCAGTCCACAGGCTGACACTCTATCCATTGAGCCACACCGGTTAGGGCGAGATTTTTTTTTTTTTTAAGTATGCCATAAGATACTAAAATGCCAAAGAAAGTTTAAGGATCTTTAAGGCTAGATGAGGAATTCATTCCCAGCAAGTAAAAGTAGAGAAATAAAGATGCTACCTTCATTGTTAATAATAGGAAAGGAGCAAAAGGGAGGGCACACATTTTAAGCATGGTTATCTGGGCTGCTTCACCAGGAAGCTTCAACCTTACACTCTCCAGGGAACCACAGGTCCATTCCCTGCAGATTACTGGAGGGAAGTGACTGAACAAAGAGGAAAATGGACACATGTGCAGTAAAGTCGGGGTCATATAAAGGAAGTACTTGTGTATCAATTTAGCCTGGAACGAAGATAAATGGTTGGAGGGGGTAGAGCCACTGCAAGCACAGGGTATCTTAGGTTAAAATCTGCCGACAAAGGAATTCTCTCTCTTGTTCCTCATGCTTCTCTCCTGCTTCCTTATACTCACCCATGTTCCCTCCATAGCCATGTGGCCCCAAAAGCTGCAAGGCTACCCCACACCCAATGGACTAGAGCTGGGAACACAAGCTAAGCTAGCCTGATGCTAGACTGGACTGCAAATATTAAGTGGAAACTATGGACACTGGTTTTAATCCTAGCTCTGCTGAAGACACAGCTGGATCTTAGAAACTTGGGGTTTTACATAAATACAACTCATTCTCCAATGAAAATCTCAAAAAATTTCTTTTCTCATGACATCACAAGAAGCCTACTTTTACCAGCAACATGTGGGAACATGAAGAACACCCCATGAATAACAGAGGAAGACTTTTTAATTTCACTTCATGTTTTAACTTTAATTTTATTGATGACACCATTACAGATGTCTCTATGTCCACCCTCCCTTTGCCCACCTCCACCCATTCTTGTCACCCCTTCCCTCTGGACATCAACATACTGTTGTCTGTGTCTAAGTGTCATATATATATATGTGTTCTTTGGCTAGTCTCTTCACCTTATTTCATCCAGTCTCCCTCTTCACCTCACCTCTGTCAGTCTGTTCCATATATCCATGCCTCTGTTCTATTTTGTCAGTTTATTTTGTTCATTAGATTCCACATATAAGTGAGATCATATGATATTTATCTTCCTCTGACTGGCTTATTTCACTTAGCATAATAATCTCCAGGTCCAACTATGCTGTCAAAAAAAGTAAAATTTACTTCTTTTTATGGCCACAATAGAGGCGTGGTGCATAAATTCGTGCGTGGGTAGGGACCCTAGGCCTAGCTAGCGATCAGGGCAATCAGGGCCTTCAGTCTGCTGGCTGGGGCCTTCCTTCGTTCCACGTCACCCCCTGGTGGTCAGCGCACATCATAGCAAGGGATCAAATTCCCGGTCTCCCAGTCGAACTCCCAAGGGCACACTTTGCATATTAGCCTCTTATATATCTAGACTAGAGGCCCGCTGCACGAAATTCATGCACAGGGAGGGGGGTTGTCCATCAGGCCAGCCTGCAACCTCTCCAATCTGGGACCCCTCGAGGGATGTCCGACTGACTGCCCATTTAGGCCTGATCGAACTGGGCAGTTGGACATCCCTCTCACAATCCAGAACTGCTGGTTCCCAACTGCTCGCCTGCCTGCCTTCCTGATTGTCCCTAACTGCTTCTGCCTGCCAGCCTGATCACCCCCTAACCACTCCCCTGCCAGCCTGACTGATGTCTAACTGCTCCCCTGCCAGGCTCTTTAGCTCCAACTTCCCTCCTCTGCTGGCCTGGTCACCCCTAACTGACCTCCCCTGCAGGCTTGATCGCCCACAACTGCCCTCCCTTGCAGGCCTGGTTCCTCCCAACTGCCCTCTCCTGCTGGCCATCTTGTGGTGGCCATCTTGTGTCCACATGGGGGCAGGATCTTTAACCACATGGGGGCAGCCATCTTGTGTGTTGGAGTGATGGTCAATCTGCATATTACTCCTTTATTAGATAGGATAGAGGCCTGGTTCATGGGTGGGGGCCAGCTGGTTTGCCCTGAAGGGTATCCCAGATTAGGGTGGGGGTTCCCTTGGGGCGTGGGCAGCCTGGGCGAGGGGGCCCATGGTTGTTTGCAGGCCGGCCACGCCCCCCCCCCACACACAACCCAAGCGGAGGCCCTGGGACCTTGGATTTATTTATCTTCTACAATTGAAACTTTGTAGCCTTAAGCATAGGCCTGGGCCGGCCAGAGTGTGTGGAAAGCTTGGCTTCCTCCATCACCAGGGAAACCCAAGCCTCCCTCCTGCTCTCTCCATGGCCGCAGTCATCTTGGTTGGGTTAATTTGCATACTCGCTCCTGATTGGCTTTGTGGGTGTGGCTTGTGGGCGTAGCAGAGTGATGGTTAATTTGCATATTGCTCTTTTATTAGATAGGATAGTATTCCGTGGCTTTTTTATCCATTTATCTACTGATGTGCAGTTTAGTTATTTCTAGATCTTGGCTATTATAAATAACACCGAGGAAGACGACTTTTTATAAAACAATTTGAGTTGATGGAATGGATTTAGTAGGTGTTAAAATCATTACCACTCCTAATGAAGACAAGAAGAAGAATCTTTGAGATTGATACACTGATGATATAAGAAAAAAATAAAAGGTCTTAAAATAAATAGAAAATCAAAAGAATAATTTTCTTTTTGCTTTTGTTTTGGGTTTTCTCTTTTATTGCTTCTACTTTTTCTGAAAATCTTAAATTTTTCAAATCTGACACTTATTTTCTTTCTTTCTTTCTTCTTTTTTTTTTTTTTAGTATTTCCTTACCTACTTTGAATCTCAAATTATTTATGTAGCAGTGTGGTAAAATAACAAAGATAAAATTAAAACCCAGTTCAAGGGTTACTTGTGTTTTGTATTTTTATATGTGGTATTATTTGCTATTCCTTTTCTTAATTTTTAAAAATTTAGGATAGTAATAACTTTGAATATGACATTAGTAAACATTAACATTTTACAGTATCATTTTTTACATGAGCTAGTTTAGTCCTTACAATCATAAAGGTTCAACAAGTCTGCCATCAAATTATATAAAAGTAAACCAAGACTCAAAATGGTTAACCATCTATATAAAGATCAAAATTTGAAAAGATGAATTGGAATGAATAATCTCTAAAGCCCTATGAGTCCCAACATTTTATGACTATTCTGTTTCAAGCTTTGCTTCTCAGAACCAGAAATGGCATATCAGAGAAGAATTTTTCTTACACTGAAAATACTCACTTTGTGATATTTCACTTACATAAATTTGCATCTGGACCAAGAGACACAATTTTTGGCAACTAATAGAACAGATCAGACACTAGTATAAAATCATTGCCTTCCTTATCTTCTATTAAAAACAAAAAAAATATTTGATTCTTATTTCTAATGGTCATATAATTAAAAAAAAAACTAAGCCTAATTCTCAGCAATTAATCACTAATAAATTATAGGCAGTGTTGCAACAGTAAAGCACACTTTGCCTTATGCTTTGAAACATAAGACACATTCTTTTTTCTTTTAATATAGTTTATTGTTTTTTTACAGAGAGGAAGGGAGAGGGATAGAGAGTTAGAAACATCGATGAGAGAGAAACTGGGGATGTGCCCTCAACCAAGGTACATGCCCTTGACCAGAGTCAAACCTGGGACCTTTCAGTCCACAGGTCGACGCTCTATCCACTGAGCCAAACTGGTGAGGGCCATAAGACACATTCTTTACTGTAAAATTATTAACATATTAGTCTCCAGATTATTTAACAACTCATCTCAGTTTAAGACAAAGTCTTAATTTAATCAGAACTATATAGTTTTAACTATAAAAATCTGAAACATGTCATCCTAATCATTTTTGTTTTTACCAAATGAATGGAAGAAAATAAATTATTAAGTCCTCTTACTCACATCTTGAGAATGTAGACAAAAGTATTCTCTATTTTTTTAAAAAAATATTTAGCCCTATAGTTTTATATTAAGAAATAACACTTTGCCCTGGCTGGGTAGGTCAGTTGGTTAAAATGCAGTCCCCGATTCACTAAGGTTGCAGGTCTGATCTCCAGTCAGGGCACATACAATAAGCAACCAATGAATGCATAAATAAGTGGAATAACAGATCAATGCTTCCCTCCTCTCTCTCTCTCTCTCTCTCTCTCTCTCTCTCTCTCTCTCTCTCTCCCTTTTTCTCTCTCCTCCCTTTCCTCTCTCTCTCTCAAATCAATTTAAAAAATGTTAAAGAAATAACATTTCTACTTTATTCTTGGTCAGATAATATCTATTCATTTTCTACGACCTATAAATTCTCATCAAAATTAAACTTTACATTAATTTGGAAGCATCAATAATTTTAACTATAATTTTTTTCAAAGAACATAAATTTACATCTGTATAGCACTATATAATTTAGCGTATTTTTCACATAGGCTATTAAATTAATCTTCAAAATAACCTTTTTGGTAGGTTTATCATCTTAACTAGAGGCCCAGTGCATAAAAATTCATGCACTAGAGGGGGGTGGGTCCCTCAGCCCGGCTTGCCCCCTTTCACAGGATGGGAGCCCTCAGGGGCAGGAGGCGACCCAGTGATCAGGGGAAGGCGATGCCCGCATCACACCTCTGCTGCTGTCACTGCCAGTAGCGCAAGCCTCACCTTGGCCCTGGTTACCTGAGTCTTGGGCAGCCCTGGGCAGCTGGGCAACCGACATCCGAGGCTTGCCTGCACCTCGGGCCAGCTCTAGGCAGCTGGGCAGCTGCCATCTGAGGCTTGCTTGCACCTCGGGTGTCGGCTGGGCAGCCGCCAACTGTGGCTTGCCTGCGCCTTGGGTGTCAGCTGGGCAGCTGACATCCAAGGGTTTCCTGCACCTCGGGCCGGCCCTGGGTGGCTGGGAGGCTGAGGTGACTGGGGGACTCCAGAGGCAGGTGTGTGGAGCAGCCAGACCCGCCTGGGGGCAGGCCCAGCCGTGCCACGCACCTTCTGCCCCAGTGGGGCTGAGCGCCGCCATCTTGTGGCTGTGGGCACTGCCATATTTGAGGGTGTGGCAGCAATTAGCATGCTCCCTCCTTATTGGCTGTGGGTGCCACCCTCTTTGTGAGGGCATGATGGTCAATTAGCATATTCCCTCTTTATTAAATATTCTTGATAGGAAACTGAGGCTATAACCAGGAAATTTATATGCATATTTGCTTAATCCATGGACAATAGTGTGGTGAAGGCCTGAGAGGGGTGTGCATGGTGTGAAGGGGGTCAATGGGAAAAAAAACAAAGGGGACATCTATAATACTTTCAACAATAAAGATAATTTTTTTTTTTTTAAAAAAAGAAAGGAAATAGACTGAAAGAAGATAAATAATTTGTCTGAAAGTATTTGAATCCTAAAGTTAAATTTAAGTTCCTAGTACCAATCCCAATGCTTTTCCCACCATAGTATATAGCAATCAGATAAGTATATGACACTATTATAAAAAATAATCAACCCCCAACGGGGTCTAAGACTCCTTGTACTATCATATAATCATTTGTCCTTGTAAAAACAAATGAGATTAACCAATCATAAAACTTACTTGCAGGAAACGTAAAAAGGTCATTGTACCCTGTCCTACAACATGCATTATATTTTTTTTCCTTGAGAGAAAAGAAAGGTCTTCTCCAAATTCCCTGTTTAAAGTTTTCTTATTGTTCTTTTTCATGCTTGATATGTTTCAGTTTAATCCACAGAATAAAAGGAGTTAAGGGGTCAAAAAATCTAATAATCCAAACACAACTTAGAAAAACATTGCTAATTAACAAATGGTTTACACAAAGCATTGAAAACAACTGCTTTAGAAGTTTTACAAGTTGAAATTCTGATGGATTATGAATAAAGAAAATGAGAAATTTCACTTTAAATTAAATATAAATTGGAGTAAAGAAAGTATAAGCTTCTGGCCTTATATCCTAATTCATCATTTTTTGTAGTTATTTTATTGAAACTATGAAATATTTATTTATCCATTCTCCAAAGTCACCCATATAACTCAGCCCATCTTCATCTCTCTTTTCATCTCTGTCAAACATTCTAGAATTTACCTATTCCATCTTCACATTTTAAACCAATCAATTTCAATCACTTTTGTGTAAACTTAATTATGAAAGATTTCACAGGTTTCATAGAATTGGGTTTCTAGTGCTCTGAAAACACACGGCTAGAATTTATATTTCAAGTACACTTTTTATACCATTTGATTGTTTGCTGTTTTGTTTTCTGCTCTATACAATAAGTACTTGTCTTTCCCAATAAACCCTGACCCCAGTAAAGTCCCTATCTTATTTTCTTCCACCAAATCTGACCATTTGTTTCACATTTATTTATTTATTTATTTATTTATTTATTTATTTATTTATTGGCTTTCTCTCTTAAGTAAGTTCTCTCATGTGGACATACTCTAAATAGCCCTTCTAAGTAATTGCTTTTCTCTCTACAAACCCCTCATGACAGGGTTCTATTTGCTAACATGCATAACTTCCTAAACACATCAGGAATTATTAAATAGTATAATTCTACTTTTATAAAGTAAAAAAATATAAGCAAATATGTAAAACAAAGATAGTTTAACAATTTGAAGAATTTGTAATTATCTTGTACATTTAATGCTTAATTTAAATGCTATATAAAGTGCTAAATTATCCTAAGTATACAACATTTTCCTCATTGATGTTTTTAATAAAATATAATTTATCTTTTCAATAGCTTCTGATCCAAAATGGCAGTGTAGGAAGACCCTTAACTCATCTCTACCCATGAACACATCGAATTTATATCTACAGACAGCACAATTTCTTCTGAGGAAGAACTGAGGGCTGACTGGAGACCTTCTGCACAACAAATGAGAGAGTTAGAAACAGGTAGAAGAGACTAAGACATTGTGGTATCATGGGAACCCAACCCCCAATATGCTTCCCTATAGTAGGAAGGGATCACTGAAAGACCTGTGAGGAAACTAACCTGCCCTGGTCACAGCCAAGAAATAGTGGTTTAAAGGGCTCCTAAACTATAAAGGGAAAAAATCCATTTATTAACCCTAGATCACCTGTCAAAAGGGAGGGGAGCAATGGGAACTCTCTCTGGTGTTCAAGGCACCAGAAAGCACCATTTGTTGCACTCCCCTTCCACCTTGATCACATGGGCAGGAGTACAAAAACCTATCCTCCTCAGGTTATTCCAAAAAATTCAAGAGGAAGGAACACTTCCAAGGTCCTTCCATGAAGCCAGCATCACCGTAATACCAAGACCAGATAAAGACAACAAATGAAAGAGAATTACAGGCCAATAACCTTCATGAACATAGATGCCAAAATCCTCAACAAAATTCTAGCAAATCGGATCCAGCACTACATCAGAAAGATCATACACCATGACCAAGTGGGATTTATCCCAGGAATGCAAGGATGGTACAATATCCGCAAATCAATTAACGTGATACATCACATAAACAAATTGAGAGATAAAAATCACATAGTCATATTAATTGATGCAGAAAAAGCATTTGACAAAATCGAACACCCTTTCTTAATAAAAACTCTCAACAAGGTGGGACTAGAAGGATCATACCTCAACATAATAAAAGCTATATATGATAAACCCACAGCTAACATCATACTCAATGGGCAAAAATTAAAACCATTTCCCCTAAGCACAGGAACAAAACAGGGATGCCCACTCTCACCACTCCTGTTTGACATAGTACTGGAAATATTAGCCATTGCAATTAGACAAGAAGAAGAAATAAAAGGCATCCAAATTGGAAAAAAAGAAGTAAAGCTGTCCTTATTTGCAGATGACATGATATTGTACATAAAAAACCCGAAAGACTCCATCAAAAAACTAATAGACTTAATAAATGAATTCAGCAATGTAGCAGGATACAAAATTAACGCCAAGTAATCTATGGCATCTCTATACACCAATAGTGAACTAACAGAAAGAGAGACTAGAAAAGCAATCCCATTTACCATCGCAACAAAAAAATTAAGATACCTAGGAATAAACTTAACTAAGGAGGTAAAAGACCTATACGTGGAAAACTACAGGACACTGAAAAAAGAGATAGAGGAAGACAAACAGATGGAAGAACATATCATGTTCATGGATTGGTGGAATCAACAGCATTAAAATGTCCATACTACCCAAAGCAATCTATAGATTCAATGTACTCCCCGTTAAAATACCAACGGCATATTTCACAGACCTAGAACAAACTTTCCAAAAATTCACCTGGAATAAAAAAAGACCCTGAATAGCCACAGCAATCCTGAGAAATAAGAACGAAGTAGGTGGGATCTTAATACCAGATTTCAAGCTGTATTACAAAGCCACTGTTCTCAAAACAGCCTGGTACTGGCACAAGAACAGACATATAGACCAATGGAACATAATAGAGAATCCAGATATCGACCCAAACCACTATGCTCAATTAATATTTGACAAAGGAGGCATGAACATAAAATGGAGTCGAGACAGTCTATTCAACAAATGGTGCTGGGAAAATTGGACAGATACATGCAAAAAAAATGAAACTAGACCACCAACTTACACCATACACAAAAATAAACTTAAAAGGGATACAGGACTTAAACATAAGATGGGAAACCATAAAAATACTAGAGGAATCCACACGCAGCAAAATCTCAGACATATGCCAAAGCAATTTCTTCACTGATACCACTCCTAGGGCAATGGAAGCTAAAGAGAAAATAAACAAATGGGACTACATCAAAATAAAAAGCTTTTCAACAGCAAAAGAAACCATCAACAAAACAACAAGAAAGCCCACTGTATGGGAGAACATATTTGCAAAGGTTATCACTGATAAAGGTTTAATCTCCAATATCTACAGGGAACTTATACAACTTAATAAAAGGAAGATAAATGATCCAATAAAAAAATGGGCAACAGACCTAAATAGAATCTTTTTGAAAGAAGACAGAAGGAAGGCCAAGAGACATATGAAAACATGCTCAAAGTCACTAATTATCCGAGAGATGCAAATCAAAATGACAATGTGGTACCATCTCAGGCCTGTCAGAATGGCAAATCATCAACAAATCAACAAACGACAAATGCTGGCGAGGATGCGGAGAAAAAGGAACCCTCGTGCACTGCTGGTGGGAATGCAGACTGGTACAGCCACTGTGCAGAACAATATGGAGTTTCCTCAAAAAACTAAAAATGGAGCTCCCATTTGACCCAGTAATCCCACTTCTAGGAATATATCCCAGGAAACTAGAAACACCAATCAGAAAGGATATATGCACCCATATGTTCATAGCTTTATGTTAAGTGAAATAAGTCAGGCAATGAAAGAAAAATACCACATGATCTCACTCATTTATGGAAAATAAAGAACATTATAACCTGATGAATAAAAAGATAGATACAGAAGCAGTAAAGCATCAAACAGACTGTCAAATTACAGCGGGAAGGCTGTTGAGTGTTGGGGAGGAAGGGAAATAGATCAACCAAAGGACTTGTATGCATGCATATAAGCACACCAATGGACACAAGACACTGGGGGAAGTGGGGGAGATGAGGGCATGCCACAGGGGTAGGGCAGGCTGGGGGAAGGTCAATGGGGAAAAAAAGGAGATATATGTACTAATATATGTAATACTTTAAACAATACAAAAATATTTTAAAAAGATAGCATTTAGATGGTACTCCTTACACTGGAAAAATGTAATGCTCACCCTATGAGCACTCAGGTTTTACTAGGCACTTTACTTATACACTATTATATAGGCCTCAACGTTTTATAATATTTAATAGATGCTAAGATTGAAGGAAGTTTAGAAACTATTGGAAATTTTGTTTTAAAATGTTAAAAATATTCTTACCCAGTTTTCAAATCAAGTTTACTAGCTTACGCAAATGAATTTTTAAAATGACCAGATTATGTAGTTTTTTCTTTGTATTGATAATGAATGGAATTGCATTGATTAATTTTTTGAATATTAAACCAATCTTAAACCCCTCCCCCCAAAAAAATACTTAAGACATAAAGGAAAGACAATTAGTTAACAGATGGATAATAACAGCATACAAATGAAAGTATTTTTTAAAAGCAAAAGGATTTTCAGTTTAAGATCAAAGATACAAAGAGCTGGAGTGTCACTCCCACCAATACAAGAAAAAAAACAACCTTGAAAATGCCAACTTAATGACTTTTCCTGAGCTCATCAGAGAACTGAGGCCACAGGTCAAACAACTAAGTTGAAATTGAAGAAAGACACCTACGGGATGAAATAGGACCTGACCTTTACCTAACCTCGGACAGATACCACTGAACATTATATAAGCTGCCAAAAGATTAAACTAGAAATTATAAATGCACTGCTATAGGCTGACTGTTAACTACCAAGACAGTGTGAAATTCTAAGAGCTGCAAAACATAGGGGGGCTACACACTGTGATATGTGATTTATAATAATAAGTATATATTTGTTTATCCTCCCATTCTTGGCAGAGCTTCTAAAATCCTTGGAATTTTCCAAGTAATAAGAGAAATATAGGTGTCTTTTGTTCAAAATAAGCCCCTTTCTTTTTTCTCTCTTTTCTTTCTTTTTTTCATAACAAGCCCCTTTCAACCATACCTGAATTTATGAGGTGACATTTGAAAAGCCTCTAGATAACTTAAGGATGAGGACTACTTGCCAGGGGAACCAACCAAGTAAAATTTTCATCACTACCTATCCTACCCTCTGGGGAAAGAAGCTGGAAATTGAATTCAATCAACAATGACCGATGATTTAATGAAGCTTCCATTAAAAAAAAACTAAAAGGACACGGTTCAGAGAATTTCCAGGTTGAAGAACACTTTGGAGATGTCAAGAGAATGTTGTGCCTGGAGAGAGCATGGAAGCCCTGCAGCTCTACCCATATAACTTGCCCTATGCATTTTTTCCATCGGGCTGATCCTGAGTTAAATCCTTTCACAATAAACTGTCAAATTTATTTTGTTTTCTAAAATTCTGGATTATCTCCATTACAAAATCAGTGTGATTATGACGATAATGAGCACTAATATGTTTAAAATTACATGTAACTTGAGTTTACAGTGTTTAAAGTTAGGCTGGGAATTTCTGCTTTATAGAGTATGGAAGTTAATATTAATTTATTGTCAGGGAGTAAAATTTAGATTATACTCAGTTTCTGATTCCCAGTATGTAGAAAACAGTAAATGTAATAAATATAACTCAAACCTATTTTGGCTTATGGGAGGAAAAAAACAGGATCATAAAATGTCACCAAATTTTGTAAGTAGATTGGAGTTCAGAGATAAATTAAGAATTCAAATCCACTATTATAAAAGTGAGGAAACTAAAGCCACACAACTTGGATTTAACCAAGGCCACACAACTATATAATGACAGTCAGGACTGAATCCCAAGATAACTTCTTAGCTGGTGAATATAATACAGGGGTGGCAAAGTAGGTTTATAGGTGTGAGTATGTAAAACACAGTTTAATTTTTTATTACTATTTATTATTGTATTATCTATTATTATTTGTCTTATTATTTCATATCCTTACTTGTGATTTATTGACATTCTTTTGAGTTCATAAAGCTATTGTAATAATCATAATTTGCATGTCTTTTTCCATACCAACACTGTAAACCTGCTTTTGCTCACCCTGTATTCAAACTTGTTACCCACTGGATACAGTTCTTAGCTAGCCAATGAATACAGTTCTTCGCTGATGAATACAATCATCAAAATTGCTAGCCAGTTTAAAAATTTGTTCAAAATGTTTAGGATTAAAAGCAAAAACTCATATAATCTAAATTTTACTCCCTGACAATAAATTAATATTAACTTCCATACTCTACAAAGCAGAAATTCCCAGCCTAACTTTAAACACTGTAAACTCAAGTTACATGTCATTTTAAACATATTAGTGCTCATTATCATCATAATCACACTGATTTTGTAATGGAGATAATCCAGAATTTTAGAAAACAAAATAAATTTGACAAGCAGTATTCAAGCATGATAACCTTAACAAACATATTTATATGTGCATATTTACATTTCTATACAAAGTACATCAAGAAAACCTTAAAAGTGAGAAATAGTTTTTCAAATTTGTGAACCACATCATGCAACCAACTCATTCAGGATTACTTGGGCTGTGTAACCATACAAAATTATATAGATTGTGTGAACATTAGGTTTATCCATTTTGTGTAATCATTTAGCATTACCCAGTTTTTGAATAGGGAAATTAATTTTTCATCTCCTAAAGTGATTTAATTTCAAAGGGTCAAACACTCAGCATTAAATCTCATAACCACTGCTTCTGTCTGAGAAGTGACTTTTATTATAAACTAGAGGCCCGGTGCACACCATCTGTGCACTGGGCGGGGCGGAGGGGAGGTGTCCCTCAGCCTGGCCTGTGCCCTCTGGCAGTCCAGGAGCCCTAGGGGGATGTCTTGACTGATGGCTTAGGCCTGCTCCTTGCAGGGAGCTGGCCGGACATCCTTAGTGTTTCCACGGAGGTGGGAGAGGCTCCCACCACTGCCACTGTGCTCACCAGCCCTGAGCCTGGCTTCTGGCTAAGCGGTGCTCCCCTGTGGGAGTGCACTGACCACCAGAGGGCAGTTCCTGTGTTGAGTGTCTGCCCTTGGTAGTCAGTGCGTGTCATAGCGACCGGTTGATTTGCCCTTCAGTCAATTTGCATATTAGCCTTTTATTATATAGGATGGCCCATCTAAGTTAAACTAAACACAGTAAGAAACAACATGGCAAAAACACATGCATCCTACATGAGTTTAGCAGACTGGTTTTGTCAAGACACTAAATTTAGCCCTGACATACACACTTACCCTTCTCTTCTTCCTCCCCATTTCATAGATGACTCAACCAACACAAAACCTAAGAGCAAATTTTACTTTTTAGACATCACCATGTTAGAAAATTGGGAGACAAGATTTAATGATATATATGCCAAGGAACAGTGTTCTGTAATACTGTTAATTGGCAAAAATAATATTAACACTTGTATGTAGAGAGCACCTGGGAAGGCACATGGGCATTTCTTTAATTATTGTCAGCTGAATCCAGTGGCATCGGCAAAGCCACACCCTGGAAACAAGCTTTGCCAAAAGGCAGGAGTGTTCTCAGCTTGACCTTCAGCCCAGGTGCCAGGGGGTGGGTTTTGTTATTTAAATCCAGCCATGCACCAGGAAGGAACAGGACTGGGGCCCACCCAAGAATGTGCATAATCTCCTTTGTCTTAACTTTTAGTAAAACTTCATGTTTCTCTTGCTGTATAAAATAAACACATGGTATGGGCTCAGAGTCACTGTCTCTCCATCAGAAGAGGGCAGCGGTCCCACTGTATCCCAACTTTTTCCTTCCATCTCTGTCTTTTTATTTCATTTTCTCAATCCCCAGCCGCCTCTACTCAAAGAACCAGACCACTCTCTAGACATGCTGGACCAGAAAAGAGAGAACCCTCCATACTTGTAAAGATGTAATCAATAATTAACAATCTAGATTTAATTGTAGCATACTAAAAATATAACAAAGTACCATTTATTTGTTTGTATCTTATTTGTACCAGGAAGAATTACAAATACAAATGTATTTTTTTAATGTGATGAGAGAACCTAAATATAAAAAATGAAAGGCCAAAGAAGAGTCAGGAATAAGGCTAAAAATGTACCCTTTGTATAAACCCATTTGTGTATGTTTTAATATATATAAATTAGAAGACATTTAAATATAGCCAGCTATTGGTATATGCATTAAAAATTTTAAAGGGTTATACTAGAAATTTACAGTGATTACCTTTAAAGAGAAGGACAAGGGGCTGATGCTGAGAAATAATTTTCCATTTTAAGCATTCAATGCTATGCTGAATAAGGCTTAAGGGTATGGAAAGCACAGAGAATAAGACAGTACTGAATACCCATTAAGGTCCATTTTATTAAAAAATGGAATATAGGGGAGGTAGAAAGGGTAAATTCCTACTTACTATATCAAAATATTGAATTTGTGCCCTGGCTGGTATGGCTCAGTTGGTTGGAGCACCATCCCATACAGCCAAAGTTTGAGGGTTTGATTCCCATTGGGGCATATATAGAAGGCAACCAATAAAATATTCTCACACTGATGTTTCTCTCTACCCCCCACCCCCTTTCCTTCTCTCTAATATCAATAAACATGTACTCAGAGGAGGATTACAAAAAACAAAAAACAAAACAACACTTGAATTTGTACTCAAAGAGTTACTCCCAGAAAGATTACTACTTCTAAATTCTTCCTAGTCCTTACTTTCAACCATTGGCATAGCTTTAAGATTTAAGAAAGCCACATACACTTGGTCTCAGTCCCCAATTTAAATAAAAGTGGTACCTAAGACCAATTTTTTAAAAGTTTTAGTCATTCGTAGTAAAAAGTAAATGACAACGTATTACGGTTTTCAATAAACTTAAAGTTGTTGAATTTAGGGGGATTTTAGTCCATGACTTTGTCCTTCCTACTTTTGTGATGTTCAAATATTTCTTTATGATATGATAACTGTTGGATTTCTTATGCTCTTAGAAAAGTAAAAAGCTAGCACTTTTAATATATCTTACTAGTCAATGAATCTAAAAATTCAGGAACCACTATGGTAAATATAAGGATAGTTATTTTTGAGTCTAATGGAAAGTTTAACACTCCCTGCAATTTAATAAGGAACCACATTTACATAGAGATGGCTATCTATTTCCCCAGAGGTACAAAGATAAATAGGAACTTCAGAAATCATTAGAGATCATCAGGAATATGTGTCCATGCCATTTGAATGCTTCAAATAGAATGTGCAATTAATTTATTCATCAAGTACTTACTGTGTACCTACCATGACACTAACATAAAACATTAAGGTAGAGATTTTCTACCTTTTTCATCTCATAAGCACACACAAACGAATTACTAAAATTCTGTGGCACTCCAAAAAATATGCATATTTTCTTGCCTATCTGACAAAAAGAAAGGTGTAATTTTTTAAAATATATTTTTTATTTTTTTCAGAGAGGAAGGGAGAGGGGGAGAGAGAGAAACATCACGGATGAGAGAGAATCATTGATTGGCTGCCTCCTGCATGACACCTACTGGGGATCAAGCCCTAAACCTGGGCATTTGCCCTAACCAGGAATCAAATAACCTCCTGGTTCATAGGTTGACACTCAACCACTGAACCACACCGGCCAGGCAAAAAAGGTATAATTTTAACTCATCCAATGGCTATTGTTGTGTTGGCTGTTGTCATTTCTTTCCCTTTTCATCAACTTATTGGGGTGATGCTGATTAACGAAATTATACAGGTTTCAAGTAGACAATTCATTTTATTATTTGACAATCTAATGGAAAAAAGGTCAGTGCTAACTAGTCAGGAATTGCATGTTTTAAGAATTCTTGCAGCACACTAGTTGAAAATCACTACATTCAGGTAATAAAAACTTGCTATGGCCTCACTTAAACTCTCAACAGAAGAACCAAGTTTTTCGTTAGTGTACAAAACAACTAGACTAGAAATTACCAGCGCTTGAGATTAGAAAGAGACAAACAAGCATTCAGTGAATGGAAGATGCAAGTAGTCAAGTAGAATTACCAAAATGTGTTGGCCAAAAAATCAAAACCTTAAGGATCACATTTCAGACTGAAAAACATTAAACATTTCTTGAAAGAAAGCCCATGATATAAAAAAAATATGGGTCTGATGAGTATCATTATAGCAGGCACAGATATAAAATCAGATTATTTTTCACATTTTCCCTCATTGTTTAAATTAGAGAATTTCACAGAAAAATTGTTTTTGATTTTCAGAGATTGAATGTTGTCTTGTATATTTTACTGACTGTATTTTAGTACTTTTTGTACAAAAGATCAATTAAGAAATTTGTGTCATTTCTTAAAATAAATTGAGTGGATGTACATATTATCATGCTACTGTAGTTCTTCAGGAAAATATAAATCAGGGGTGAGGAATGTCCAGGCTACAGGCCATATAAGGCCTACGAAATCATTTAGTCTGGCCCTACGAAGACATTAAATCTTTGACCAAATATAGCAGGATGATTTTTAAGTTGATAATTTTGTATGGCCCACAAATAATGTTATAAATATCCAACCCTAGGCAGAAAAAAGGTTCCCCATCCCTGATATAAACCATCACTCCTATATATTAGTAGTAGTGCTTGCTAACACAACATGTAGATTCCCAAAACTCTCCAACTGGAATCCTATCCCACTTTGGTTTGAGAGATTTCATTTAAGGGGGGAAAATATTTAAAGAGAAAATATTTTTATTGTGAAGGCTCTTAGTAATTTTCCAAATGAATTACTAAACTATTCCTAAAATAATGATTATCTACTTAAGAGTGTCAAAAGTCTCTGGTGGGTAATAAGTACCATCCTATCTAATAAAGAGGGAATATGCTAAATGACTATCACACCCTCACAAATATGGTGACCACAGCCAATAAGGAGGGAATATGCTAATTTATTGCCATGCCCTCAAAGATGGCGGTGCCCACAGCCACAAAATGGCAGCGCCCAGTCCCCTCAGCCCCACCAGGGCGGCAGGCATGCGGCACAGTCGGGCCCGCCCCCAGGCGGGTCCGGCCACTCCACACGCCTGCCTCTGGAGTTCCCCAGTCCCCTCAGCCCCCCAGCTGCCCAGGGCCGGCCCGAGGCGCAGGCAAGCCTTGGATGTCTGCTGTCCAGCCAACACCCCAGGTGCAGGCAAGCCTTGATGGCAGCTGCCCAGCCGCCCAGGGCCGCCCGAGGCTCAGGTAACCAGGTCCGGACAAGGCTTGCACTGCCAGCAGTGGCAGCAGCAGAGGTGTGATGGGAGCGTCGCCTCCCACCCCTGAGGTCTCCCGGACTGTGAGAGGGTTCAGGCCTGGCTGAGGGACACCCCCCCTCCAGTGCATGAATTTTCATGCACTAGGCCTCTAGTATTATATATTCAAGCCAGGCCAAAGAAACATTCTCAAACCAAAATGAGAATCAAGGGCAAAAAGAGTATGATAATTTTGCATTCCACAACTACTACATATATTAATAACTCACGTAACAGGAAAATAATTCAGCTTTAAGGGGTTTATTCCACATATAATTCTGAAATTATGATTTTTGCCCTGGCCTCTGTGGCTCAGTTGGTTGGTGTGTTACCCAGTACACCATGGGTTCAATTCTGGTCAGGGTACATACCTAGGTTTGGGTTCAGTCTCTGGTTGGGATGTACACAAGAAACAGCCAATCAATGTTTCTCTCTCAGATCAATATTTCTCTCTCTCTCTCTTTCCCTTCCTCTCTCTAAAAATCAGTAAACATATACTTAGGTGAGGATTAAAAAATAAAATAAAAATTTTTAAAAATAACAAAAGTCAAGATGATTTTTGATGACTGCCTTGTTTAAACATAGTTAAATCTAAGTCCACTGAATTCAGAAGGGAACATACAGATAATCTGACCACAAGATCTCAATTATCTTCCTTGAAACTTAATACTTTGGTCTTATTTATGAGAAAAAAAATACATACTGCTTTCAAAAACTTGTAGTATGTTCCACCTTATGATTTAATGTAAAAATATATATTGTCTTTCCCTTATATTATTTTCCTTAAAAATCATCGTAATTCCTCTGATTCAACTGAAAATTCCTAAGGAATCAGTCATCTATAATAATAAAAGGGTAATATGCTAATTAGACTGGATGTCTTCTGGAAGTCATTCTGGACATCCTTCCTGACCAAGCTGAGGCCAGAGGGAAGCCAGCCCAGGTCCAGGGTGTCTGCAGGCGGGTGGAGGAGGGAAGCAGCCTGGGTCCCAGGTGCCTGCTGACGGCTGGAGGAGGAAAGCCCAGGTCCCATGTGCTGGAGGAAAGCCAGTGCCTACTCCTGCATGAATTTTCGTGCATAGGGCCTCTAGTTCTATTTTTAAATGCCAAGTATCTCATTGTTCTCTTAAGTCAGTGACGACTTGTCTTTTATTTTAAAGTGGTAATTAGCAGTTGCTTTGCGTTAAACATCATTTTATAATTACATTCTCAACAAATGTAATTACAAAATTCATTAAATATTATCAACTTGTTTTTTATTAGGACATGTAGTAGAAACCTTTGTATAGTCTAGCACCCCACTATTACAATTGCCATAAAGGACCACCAATTTAAAATGGTAATAAAATAAAACATTTACACTAATAAAAGAGAAACATGCAAATTAACCATCACTCCACTACACCCACCAGCCAATCAAGAGCAAATATGCAAATTAACCCAACAAAGATGGTGGTGGCCACAGAGCTAGAGCAAGCAGGAGGCTTGAGTTGCTCCCGGAGATGGAGGAAGCCAAGCTTCCTGCCCGCCCTGGCCAGCCCTGGCCTCCACTCAAGGCTACTAAGTTTCAATTATAGAAGATAAATAAATCCCAGATACCTCCTTCCAGCCAGCCCTTGCCTCCACTCAAGGAGGTTCTGGAAAGAAAAAAAAAGAAAAGAAAAAAAGCCCCTTACCCAGGCTGGCCACACCCCCATGGGGTGAGGGTCCCTGCTGGGGGGCTTGGCCAGCCTGCAAACAGCCCTCAGCCCCTCACCCAGGCTGGCCAGGAACCCCAGCGGGGACCCCCACCTTGAAGGGGGTGTGGCCAGCTTGCAAACAGCCCTCAGCCCCTCACCCAGGTTGGCCACACCCCCCCAGAGGGGACCCTAACCCCATGTGGGCATGGCCGGCCTACAAACCACCACAGGTCCCTCTCCCAAGCCACACCACACCCCAAGGGAACTCCCACCCTGATCCAGGGCACCCTTCAGGGCAAACCAGCCAGCCCCCACCCATGCACCAGGCCTCTATTTATACTAATAAAAGGGTAATGTACTAATTAGACTGGGAGACCTTCCAGATGTTCTTCTGGACAAAGCTATTGTGGCGGGGCTGAGGTTGAGGTGGTTAGAGGACAAGACAGTAAGTAGGGCAGTTGTGGGTGATCAGGCCAGGATGAGACGGCAGTTTGGGTGATCAGGCTGGTGGGGGGGGGGACACTAGAACATGAATCCTGGCTGGTTTGCTCAGTGGTTAGAGCACTAGCCCACTGATCAAAGGGTCACGGGTTCGATTCCCAGTCAGAGGCACATACCTCAGTTGCAGCTTCCCCAGCTCTGGTAGGGGCAATGAGGGAGGCAGTCTCTCACACTGATATTTCCCTCTCTCTGTCCCCCTCCTCCATCCCTTCCACTCGCTCTGGAACTCAATGGAAAAAAATCCTGGGGTGAGGATCCTATATAATAAAAGCCTAATATGCAAATCGACCAAACAGCAGAACGACCAGCAGAACGATCAGTTGCTATGAGGCACACTAACCACCAGGGGGCAGATGCTCAATGCAGGACCTGCCCCCTGGTGGTCAGTGTGCTCCCACAGGGGAAGCGCCACTCAGCCAGAAGCCCTGAAGCTGGGCTCATGGCTGCAAATGCAGCAGCAGTGGTGGGAACCTCTCCCACCTCTGTAGCAGCGTTAAGGAACAGCGAGCTGAGTGGTAAGGAGCAGCGAGCAGGCAATGGTAAGAAGTGAGGGATCCCCAGGGGGACTGGACCTAAGGTGGCAGGTGGACATCCCTCTAGGGGTCCTAAATTGCAAGAGGGCACAGGCTAGGCTGAGGACCCCTCCCCCCCAGTGAATGAATTTCATGGACCAGGCCTCTAGTTAAAAATAGATAGATGATAGATAGATAGATGATAGATAGATCGGAACATGTACCTGAAAAGGAATAGCTAGTGGAATTATTTAGATAGTCCAAATTATGTCCTTTCATTTCTATTCCCATAGGGTTTTGCAATCTCTTCATATAAAAAATTCTGACTTCAAAAATATTCTCCCTGAACTTCCCATCAAGATGGAATAGTGGTTTTATACTTAGTCTCATCTCAACAGCTCTAAATAGATAATAATGACAGAAAAAAGAGAAAAGAAAATTGGGGGAGTGGGAGTAAATATTTAGCTAGGCTTAAAAAAATACAATGCAATTGGAAAATGGACAGAAGATTTGAAAAGACATTTCACCAAATAGGATATATAGTTGGCAAATAGGCACATGTAAAGATGTTCAAAGGCATTACCCAATAGAGAAATGCAAGTCACCATAAGATATCAGTACATACCTATCAGAATAACTAAAATAAAAAACATTGACAATAACAAGTTCTGAGGAAGTACTGCAACTCTCATACACTATTAAGGGGATACAAAATGGCACAGCCACTCAGGAAAGCAATTTGGTAGTTTCTTAAAAATTTAAACATATACTTATCATAGGACCCAGCAATCCCACTTCTAGGTATTTACCCTAGAGAAATGAAAACGTATGTTCACACAAAAACCTATAATCCAAGTGTATAGAAGCTCTGTTTAAAATCTCAAAATTAAAAAAAAAGCACCCAAATATCCTTCAACTGATGAATGGATAAACTGTGGTACATCTGTACAATGGCAAACTACTCAACAAGAATAATTTTTTAAAAGAAATATTAACACATGCAATAACTTGGATGAATTTCAAAGACATTTTGCAAAATAAAAGGAGTCTCACAAAGGTTAAACACTGCATGATTCCATTGATAAGGCAGTCTTAGAAAAATAAAACAACAGTGACAAAGAACAGATCAGTGGTTGACAAAAGTTATGGGCTGGGAGAGGTTGTGAATAAAATGAAATAGTATAAGGGAGGTTCTTGTGATGGAATTGTTTTGTATCCTGACTGTGGTCATGGTTATATATGAATCCAAATATGTGTTAAATTCATAGAACAATACTTCAAAAAAGTCAATTTTACTCAACATTAATTTATTTTTAACAGTAATTTAAAAAATAAAATGAAAATATATACACACATACATATTCATATCCTATATAATCCTATATAATAAAAGCATAATATGCTAAGTGTCCAGCTGTTCAACCAATCAAAGTGTAATATGCTAATAATATGCTAAAGCTGCTCAACTGCTTGCTATGACGTGCACTGACCACCAGGTGGCAGATGCTCCAACTGGTAGGTTAACTTACTGCTGGGTTCCGGCCATGGAGCCCTTCCACACTCCCTCCCCAGCTGGCCAATCTCCTGCATCCCTCCCTGGCCCCAATTGTGTACTGGTGGGGTCTCTCAGTCTGGCCTATGCCCTCTCACAATCCGGGACCCCTAGGGGGATATTGGAGAGCCAGTTTCAGCCAGATCCCGCAGGTGAGACAGAGGGACCCCACTAGTGCACTAATTCATGCACCGGGCCTCTAGTGTATAAATACATATGTATTACTAACCTATAGTCCAGAAATAAAATAAAAATGTAAAGTGTTGATCAGAGCTAAAGCTACAGACCTATTGAGATCTTTTGTACAAAAGAAAGCAGTAGCAGATAATCAGTCAGTTTCTGTAGGGTATTAGGAAAGACCATAGCTAGACTCAGTGTTTGAACTTATACCTCAAACCACTATCATACTATCACAACACAGCTAGCCTCTGGAAAGAATGCTGACGGCAAAATATAAAACTATTTTCAAACGACTATTAGGATTAAAGATTTAAAGGAACTGCAGAGAACGAGCCCAAAAACCAGCAAAAAAAGAAACAAAACAAAAAAAAAAACCATCCAGTTCTGACTTACTCCTCAACTGCACGTGGCAAAAATTCAAGAATGCCAGAAGATGGCAACTGGGAAGCTAAAGATCTGAGCAGAGATTTCAGTAGCCAGTGTTGGGAAGATTGCAATTTAAGGCCTGTCAAGGTACCCTGGGCTTTATATTGAGACTTCAGAATGGACTGGATTTAGGAATACAGGTTAGCCTGGAATAAGAGCAAAACTGAAATTGATCAGCCCTAGCAAAACCTAAAATTAATCCTCCACTAGATGACAGAAGATGATTCACAAAACAGGCGTTTAAATATCTGACATCAAAATGTCATTCCTGTTTTCTTCATTATAAAACTTCAAATACTTATGTTCCTATTGTATATTTAAAATAGCTGTTTCAGGTAAAGCTGGTTTATGTCTCAAAGTACCTAAGCATTCATAAAGCTCTTGCTGTGATCTCTACCAACAAGCTACTTCACTTTCTATCCTTTCTCTTTCCTGTTCCCTCTGACTTCAGTTGGTATAAGATTCAACTTAACATAACCTAACTCAACCTCATGAAATCTCATTAGTTCAGCTATAATGATAAATCATTCATTTTCCCAATTCCAATCAGATTAAATAAAAATCCTTTATATACACAAGAAGATACGTAGATTGCAGACCAGTCTATGTATTGGGCTTCTCTTGAATCAGGTGTTCCCTCCTAAAATGGCAATGGTTGGAAAGAATGATATAGAGATACAAAATGCACATCTGCCTGGGCATACCTTTTCTGCAGGGCCCAATAGTACAGAAGCTGTTTTCCTTAGAAAGATATGTGGATGGAAAGGCAATTAACAATGTCTCTTTAAAGTCTAGGCTTAATGGCCAACAGAGTCACAAACATAATACCTGTGCTCTGCAACCTCCTTTAAATCATTTAATATGTATTGACTACCAACTATGTGAATAATATTAAGCTATATGGCAAATAATTATATTAAAAGGCATCCTCATACTTAAATGTGCAATAATATTTATATACATGAAAAAATAATACAAGGTAGAAGGTGATTAAATACCAAAATGAACAGAAAATATTGCAAGTGGGAATTAAAAAAGGATCTCAGTAAATTTTAGACACTCATCATATAAAAATGCTTTAGTTATTACTTACCTGTTCATTAACAGAAAAATTAATGTTTATTGAAAGAGACTCAGGAGAAATATCCAATACCAAGATAAACCCCAAATTTTGAGGATAAAAGCTCTATTTCAGAGGATTTTGTGTGGGTTTATCCCTAAATTGTATAATGATAATGTATTTGTTAATACACTCAGTATAAAAATAAAATTCTTATATCTGCACATTCGTAAAAAAAGAATGGCTAATTTTAAAAATAGGATATATTCATTTACTAATTCAATAAATATCTATTAAGCATTTATACTGTAATAGATGCTAGGGAGGTAGAGTGAAAAACAATATAGACATCTACAAAATAGTCACTCCATTCCCCTACTGATAAATATTATGAGTCCTGTATCAATATAGCTAAGAAGATGAAAATTATTACTTGGTAATATTACAGAACTCAATATAATTTGGACAAATGTATACATGTAAATAAATGTGTATATACATATATATTTATTTATTTATTTGTATTTGAAATAATACCATATATGTACTATATTATTCTATGTAATCAACCATATGTTCAGGATCTGCTACAGAGATTTTTATTTGTGACAATAAAGAAACATTAAGTGGAATAGCCCCTGGAATGCCTCAAGACCTTCCTACAACGGAGCCTAGGGACCAATTTCTTTTTTCTTTTTCTTTTTTTAATCCTTACCTGAGGATATTTTTCCATTGATATTTAGAGAGAGGCAAAGACAGAGAGAAATATTGGATATGTGAGAATCACATCGATTGGTTGCCTCCTACATGTGCCCTGACCAGGGCCTGAGCCGGGAAGGAGCCTGAAAGCAAGGTTAAAAGACCTCCTAGCTCAAAACCCTCCTCTTGAGTTTCTGGTTCATCACCATCCACCAGGAAACTACATTCGTTCTAATCAAGACTTGGAAGGGAAACAAGTTGGAACCCTCCTGGGAAAGACCATACCTTGCCTTGCATACCCGGAGACTGCTGTTCGGACTGCAAAGTGAGGTTGGACCCATCACACATGGGTTAAGGGTGGACAGGCCTCAACTTGGACGGCCATACCAGGACATATTCCCTTAAAAATAACACTAAAAACTGTGAGCTGTCTTAATAACCATCGTATACTGGTTTCTATTTGCTTTAGGGATCTTGAAAATTACAAGGACTTACAATGTGGGCTGGGGAAAGGTGTACAATCCAGATCATGCTTACCCAGTTAAGTTATTGGTAATAGATAACTTGAATGACTGGGATATTTCAGCCTTTAGGCCAAAAAATTGGCTAGGACTAGATTTAGGAGTAGAGGTCAGAGGAAAAGATCCCTTAGGCCACTGCCACCACAATGCAAATAGAAGTAGGGAGTGAATGAGGGAGTGAATGCCTGGATGGAATGGATTAACTATTCTGTATGTGCCCTAAATAAAAGCGACTGTTATGCTTGCAAGGCAGGAAGGCTAGAGGCCCAAGTGGTCCTATTTCTATTCAGATGGACCTTAGACAGTAACAGGATGGAATGTGTGCTTGCCCTATATGAGGAGGAAACAGCCTGGGGAAACACTTCCTGACCTGGGAGAACCAGCTAGCTTTAGACATGGTTCTAGAAGAAAAAGGTGGGGTATGTATAATTATAGGAGGCCAATGCTGTACATTTATCCCTAACATCACAGCTCTGAATGGGACCATCACTAAGGCCTTACAGGGATTAGCAACTTTGGTGAATGAGTTAGCTGGGAATTCTGGAATTGAGAATCCTTTCTCCAATCTACTAGTGCAGTGGTTGGCAAACTGCGGCTCGCAAGCCACATGCGGCTCTTTGGCCCCTTGAGTGTGGCTCTTCCACAAAATACCACGGCCTGGGCTAGTCTATTTTGGAGAAGTGGCATTAGAAGAAGTTTAAGTTTAAAAAAATTTGGCTCTCAAAAGAAATTTCAATCACTGTACTGTTGATATTTGGCTCTGTTGACTAATGAGTTTGCCGACCACTGTACTAGAGCAAAGGTTTGGGAAGTGGAAGGGAATGATGACATCTATATTCACATGCTTAATAATTGTGTTAGGTGTTATGACAGTAATAGGACGGTGCATTATTCCATATATGAGAGGCATTATCCAAAGGTTAATTGAAACTGCATTAACCAAACAAACCCCAGGAACATACCAGCAGAATAATCTCCTTCTCCTAGATACCGCAGAACATGAAAGTCAAAGACTGCTAGCTGAATTCGAAGAAAAGAGTCAAATGAAAAAAAAGGAGGAATTGTGAGAGTGAACCAGCGACCTTTTCTGTAAAAGAAAGGAGCTCGCTGCCATCTTTGGTTCCACCATTTTTTATATGACCTTCAGACTCTCAGGGGACTGCCATCTTAGGCTCCTTCTTACCCCTGCCCTTCCTCTGAATTAGCTAATCGTGCAATAATGGGAATCTGAGCTCTGAGCCTTGACCAATCAAGTCAGAGTACAGAGTGAGGGGCAGAGCAGACCCCCATCAGAAAATAAAACCCCAAGGGGCTTTCTGTTCTGTGTGCTTTGCCCATGGTTTCCAACTGGCATGCACCCTTCTGCGCAGGAGTAAATTTGCCTTGCCAATCCAAAAAAAAGAAACATTAAGTGCTTATGCTACCATGACCTTATTTTGTTTTGTCTTTAAACTAGTGACTTATTTATCCTTCAACTTCTGAATCCGTTTTTATTCCAATATTTTAAATCTATATTAATATTATCTACCACATATTGGCTAAGAACTATTGAAACCTTTATAATGTACCATGTATATATTGTACTTTGTATTCTTGCATACCATTTTGCATTGCAAGTATTTATCATTTATCTGTTAAACTCAGTGTGAATAAAATCCTTGAATATCCATGTTAACAGAATGAAATGAGGTTATTAGGATCATTTTAAAAGTCTGTTCAGCCATTAAAAGTCTATGATTCCCTAACCATATAATTGACAGTATAAGAGCAAAACACAGGTAAAATCCAATAATCTACTGGGGCCTGTATCTAATTTAAGACATCATTAAAGTCATGGCCCCACTTGTTGCACTAGCCATTCTACAGAACCTAACCTTAATTTCATTTATGTACCCATCTCTGCCCTTGATTACACACTATCCTAGTATGAATCATAATTCCATATGATTTTCAAACATTAAAAACCCAGAAAGTTCAGGAAAGTAAATTATCCTAAAAAGCAAGCTTTTAGATAGTCAAATATTTTTAACTTGTACTAAGTTATATCTAGCACCTTCATAATCAAGATCAAATGAAATAATAGAGCTTTTTGAAGAATTTAAACAAAAGGAAAATAAAAAAGCTAAGGAAATACTCATATTAAAAACCAAATAACATAGATTAATTAAAAAATTAACTAAATGGAAACCATAAAGAGCCAAATAGTGCAAGGATAGAAAAACAGACCACTGTACAGAATATATACTCTAGAAACAAATCCATCTGATTTAGATACCCTAAAATCCAGAAGGAAAAGGATAGTTTTCTCAAAAAAGGGTGCAGGATCAACTGGATATCATATGTTTGAAAAATAATTCTTAATCTCTCTCTACCTTACATTATTCATAGAAATTAATTTAAAATGTACCCTAGAACGGCAAGTAAAAGGGAAAGCAATAAAGCTTGTAGAAGAGATTTTTGAAGAATAGTTTCATGATCCTGCAGAAGGCAAAGGTTTCTTAAATAAGACACACAAAAATACTAAATATAAAAAGAAAATTTAATAAATTGCGCATTAATATTAAGAATTTTTATTAAGACACCATTAAGAGAGTGAAAAGACCAGCCACAAACTGAGGGATGATATTCACCATATATGTCTCCAAATTTCTCCTATTCAGAATTATAAAAAAGTCCTACAAATTCCAAAGATAGCATATTTAAAAATTAAAATATTAAAAGGTACTCAACATCATTACTCATCTGGAAAATGTAAATTAGAAACCACTACACATGGACCATAATGGTTAAAATTTAAAAGACTGACAATAACACCCGGCCAGCATGGCTCAGTGGTTGAGCGTCAACCTATGAACCAGATCACAGTTCGATTCCTGGTCAGGGCACATGCCTGGATTGTGGGCTCGATTCCCAGTGTGGGGCGTGCAGGAGGCAGCCAATCAATGATTCTCTCTTTCCTTCTCCCTTCCTCTCTGAAATCAATAAAAATACATTAAAAAAAAAAAAAGACTGACAATACCAAATTTTGACAAGAATGTAGAGCAACTGAAATTCTCCTCTACTGCTGGTGGGGACAGAAGTACAACTTTTTGGGGAAGCAACAACCTGGCAATTCTACACCTAGAAACGAGACAAAATATTCATTAAAAAATACATGGGAATATTCACAATAAAAAAAAGCAATTCAAAAAACTAGAAGCATTAACAAAAGAATAAATAATGATCCATTCATTCAATGGAATACCACACAGCAATAGAGAAAATGAATAACTGCTATACACAACATGGATGAATGTCATAAACATAATGATGAATGACAAAAGTCATTCTATTTATATAAAGTTCAAGAACACACTAACTTAATCCTTGATGATAAAAGCAGAACAGTGATTAGTTGGGGGTGGCAGAGAAAGTCCATACTGACTAGTACACGGTATGTAGGAAGATTCCAGAGTGCTGGAAATATCCTACATCTTGATCTGGGTGGTACTTACAAGGGTCTATACACATGAAAAGTTCATCATGTTGTACAATTAACATCTGTGCACTTTACTGCATGCATATCTCAAATTTTAAAAATGTTACAGCACGTAATTCAAACAGATGTAAATTTTAATAAATATTCTTACTACAGAGGATACACTGTAAATTTTTTTAAAATATCCAAAGACTAGAAATAAGGCAGCCCAGGTGTTAGATCTAAGTCTATCATTTAGATGTGTAACCTTAAATAAATTACTTAGCTGGGTCTTAGTTTCTTTACCTACTAGAAGGGGTTAGTATAGATAATCTTTAAAGTTCTTTCTACATCCAAATATCTGAGTCTTTGAGATAAACTGTTTCATTAAAAAATCAAATTCTAAAATTTCAAACTACCATAAGGATACCTAATGCCTGAATGTGGCAAAACCAAGTTAGATCTTCTAATTCTAATGGGAAAAAAAGATAAGAGCATGCTGCTATTTACCCTGAATTCCCAATATCTATATTTAAGCTCATCTACTTTAGGCTAGACATTCTGGTGCCACCCCTTCAGCAGCCAAGAAACCTGACATCCAGATTACCTTTCCTTGCATTTCTAAGGATGGGTTATTCATTCTTCCAGGCCTTGCTCAAACACTACCTTATTTAAAATACCATTCCTCCTACAGCCATTCAGTCAAAATTAATTGTTCCTTTCTCTGTACACCCACAGTATGCTGCCTGTACTTCCTTTATAGCTCTTACTTCATTCTGTATTATAGTTGTAGGCCTTTTCCAAAGGAAGGATATACCCACTCAGCCAGCCAGATCAGCCAAATCAACTCTGGAAAATCAGTAACCACAGAGTAAGATCACTTTCATGTTAATGGTGGCAAAGTGAAATAGTAGATACTAAATGCTGCTGTCCTCTACTTAAATCAAGAAAAGATTACAATGAATATTCAAGATACTAAACTAATCCCAGCCCTTACTTTAGCCTACTCTCCAGCAGAACAGCCAAAGGCAGATAGCTGAAGAAAGAAGTAAATTAGGTCTACAATGGGGAAACAAATTATTTTATGTTCATATATAGATGGTTAAGGAGGAGGCAACTGAATTACTTGGGGGTTATATATTCAGCATCACTTTTCTGTTCATTGACCCTGCTCCTAAGGATTGGTACAACACAACTTATATACTCTGATCACAAATGATTGGTTCAGCACACAATTCTTCCTCAAAAGATTTTAGAAACACAACTGCAAAAATATAGTCAGTCCTTCTCTGAATGGCTAAAATGGGAAGATAAAAACAGCGTAGGAGCTGTCAATGGCAGTTTTTTCCATTGTGGAAAGGCAGATCTATGGTATGAGAAAATGAGGCTTACAGAGTGAAGCAAATATAAGAAAATCCAGAAGACCTTCAAACCCTAAGTCCAATATTCATAGAGCCTAATCCCATATTTAGGTTTTGTGAGATAGATATACCATTACTCTTATAATAAATTTCCCCTTTACTAAAGCTAATTCAATTTGAGCTGTCACAATAAAAAACAATCCTGTGATAAATTGTTACTTTGATGATCCCCAATTAACCATGCATCCTAGTATTCCTACTCTCTTCCCACAATAGCTCTGGGCTGACCCTGTGACTATTTTGACCAACAGAATAATGGCAGAAGTGAAGCTGTGCCAAATTCAGGTCTAAACCTTAATTGGCCTGGCAGCTTCTGCTTCCTCACTATCACAACGTTTGCTCTTGGAATACTTCTTGGAACCCTGGCATCATACTCTGATGCTAATGAATCAGCCACAAGGAGAAACCCACATAGAGGAGGCCCTGGACAATAGTTCTAGTCAAAACTCCATGTGACTGCAGCTATCCTAGAACCCCAAACAATGCCACCTAAAGCAAAACCACTGAGTTAACTCACAAGATATGTGAAAAAAGATTAAGTTGTAGTTTTAAGCCACTAAATTTTGTGGTGGTTTATAATGTAAATTTTAACTGACATAAAAGTTCAATTCATATGCAGGTAACTTGGGATTACACTTTCCTAACATAAGACTGTGATCTGGAGCACAGATTAGACAAATCTGGCCGACCATCTGTTTTTGCAAATAAAATTTTATTGGGACACATTTCATTTACATGTTGTCTATGACTGCTTTCATGCTATAAGGACAGAGCTGAGTACCTGTGACAGCAATCATATTACCCAAAAAGCCTAAAATACTTACTATCTGACCCTTTATAGAAACAGTTTGGTAAACCCCATCATACAGTACTTGGCAAGTATTTTAATATATAAATGACTTAACATATATACCTATTTTTACAGCCAATTCTTCACACTTAAAGGTCAACTCTATAAATATTTACAGGCATATCTCATTTTATTGCACTTTGCCTTATTGTGCTTCCAGATATTGTGGGGTATTTTTAAAATTGAAGGTAAGACTGCACCAGAAAAAAAGATTACAATTCAAATGATGGCTAGCATTTTTTAGCAATAGGTATTTACTTAAATTAAGGTATGCACTTTGTTTTTTTCCCAATAGATATAATGCTAGTGCACACTTAATAAACTACAATATAGTGTAAACATAACTTTTATATGCACTGGGGAACCAAAAAATTCATGTGACTCACTTTACTGTGGTCTTCACTTTATTGCAGTGGTCTGGAACCAAACCTGCAACATCTCCAAGATATGCCTATCATAGCTGTAGCCCAACATAATGCAAAGCACGTCTAATGGTACATACTTGTAACAGACTGGATGTCTGTACACTAATCTCCAAAATTCCTATGTTGAAACCGGTCTTCCCAGTGTCATGGTGTTTGGAAGTGGGGGCTTTGAGAGGTGATAGTCATGAGAGCAAAGCCCCACAGAGTTCCCTCCCTTCTTCCACCACGTGAGGAGACAGATGAAAGACAGCTTCTACAGGAAGTGGGCACTCACTGGACAGTGAATCTGCTGGTACCTTGATCCTGGACTTCCCAACCTCCAAAACTGTGAAAAATAAATTTCTATTTTTATTAGCTACCCAGTATAGCACTTTGTAATAGCAATCCAAATGGACTAAGTAAATACTAAACTGGGCTATAATGTTTGTTAACAAGTCAGGCTGTGGTCAGACTGACATATTAATCACTGACAGGAAAACAACCGAATAATAAAAACAGATCCATAACTATTTAGCTACTTAAAAATTACTACTATGGGAGTAGGGGAATTTCCATTTCAAGTTTCTCACATATTAGATATGAATCACTTCTGAATTGCATTAAGAATCAGAAAGGAATAAGTGTTTCATTATGATGCATAATTGACAATTTTAAAAATTAATACTATTTCACAGATCCATCTATAGAAGAAAATTGGAAAATCCAAGTCCAGTATTAACTTAAGTCAATGATTCTAAAGCTTTCCTGCCAAAAATTATCTAAGGTAGGCATTGGTGTTCCCCATTTCATGGATAGAAAAACTAAAGCTTAGAGAAGTTAAGTAACTCTTAAAAACTTCACTTAGGTATAAATTCAGGTAGTCTAATCTATTCTGAGTACAGTGAGTCCTCACTTAACATCATGGATAGATTCTTGGAAACTATGATTTTAATGAAATGACATATAACAAAATCAATTTTACCACAGACATAAACAAAAATTAAGTTCCTACAGCATATTTCTGGTAATAAAAACATCATCAAACTTCTAAATAAAGACTAAAACCCTTCAAATGTTAAACAATGAAACAAATGTGAGTTATACACACATACATTTAAGAAAGATTAATAAAAACAAGTAAATAATTATTTTCCAACCTGCTTCTTCCATTTCAGAATCTCAGGTGGCCAAAAGCTGTCCCAGGAACTCAGGATGCAAGAAGGGAACCAACCCTGGACAGGATGCCATTGCATCACAGGGAGCATCACACACATTCAGACGCACACAGACCGGGGCAGCTTAGACACGCCAATCCACCTAATGTGCACTTCTCTGTGATGTGGGAGGAAACTGGAGTACCCAGAGGAAACCCACGTGGACATGGGGAGGTCTATAAACTTCACACATAGTGGCCCCAGCCCAGAAATGATTTTATTTTTATCATCAACGTTATAATAAAACAATGTTAAACAAAATGATGTTACTGGAGGACCTGCTGTATCTGTGTGAACCTAAAACATAATATTGTTCAATGAAGATATATGTCTTATTTTTGCAATAGTTTTATTTTAAACATGTAATAGCAAAATAATCATAACTTTTTTGGAAGGAATACTAACTTTGCTTTCCAGATGTCTGGTATAATGCCATAATTAAAATTTTAAAAGGTAATACCTCAAATACCTCTAAATCACTATTAGTCTTACAAGCTTGATTGTGTGAAACAGTTATTACCCTTACATGCATGTAATTTTTATTCTAAATCTTAAGCATTTTGCAATTTGAACTCCCTGTAGCATGGGATATTGAATGAAATAAAATTGCACATATTATGCAGTGGAAGTAATAGCCATTTATTCCATTTATACTTGGCATAAATATCTGTCTTTTTCTAGCAATTTTTCCTGTTTGAAGGAAAGCATTTCAGATCAATAATTTTGCTGTCATTAATAGATTATAGATAACATGAATATAAGCAATAAGAGAATGGTAAACATGAGGTATATTCCTGAGACTGGGTGTAATAAAATTTGAGAGCTGAATGAGATTTTAGAGAGCATCTATTGTACTTTACTTTTTACGGATAATGATATCAAACTCCCACTGGAAAAATCCAAAATAGAAATTGATCTAGTGTTCTTTCCCCATAATAGTAGTAACAGAATCAAGATTGGTCTTTCTAGTCTTTGCTATAATAGATTTTCTGAGTATGATAATAATAGTCAGCCAATATTTTAATATAAAAAAGAAAAAGAGAGAAGTCAGGGTGGAGGTGGGTGGGGGTGAGAGATTAACCAAGGAATTTATAGGCATATATGCATAGTCCATGGACACAGACAATAGTGTGGTGAAGGCTTAGGTGGAGCAGGTGTGGGTAGAGAGGGTCAATGAATTGAGTTGGGGAGGAGGTGAAAAACAAAGAAAAAAATAACAGATGGTGAGTGATTAGGAAAAAAAAATATTTTTTGATTGATTGATTTGAGGAGGAAAGGAAGATATAATGTCTGATTCCATATGTGCATATTCAAATATATACTTATATACAGAAGAATAAACAAAAACAAAAATCTTAAAAGTGGTTAACACCAGAGAGACTGGGGAAGTAAGGTGGTAGGGATTAATTTCACACTTTATCTTTCTGTAGTGTTACATTTTTTTACAATGCACAAATGCACTCTAGTAAGTCTTTAAAAATATGACTTAAGAATTCAGAAGTTTTTCCACTTGCAACTGAATTCAAAAGTAACTCCAACTGTATGGATATTAATTTTATCAAAGCATAATTTTTAAAATTTGCATTAGAATCAAAATGTTTAGTATTGACTCTTAGGTGGAAGGGGAAAGGTAATCACTTAAATGAGCATCTATTTTTATGTCTGAAAATATTTATTCTATTTCTTGTTTCCAAGATATCCAAAAATTCTTAACCTGAATTAGACTTTAAAGATTTTCTTCAAGTATACTTTTTTTTCTTTTTCTTTTTTTATTGATTTTAGAGAGGAAGAGAGAGAGAGAGAAACATCAATGATGAGAAAGAATCATTGATTGGCTGCCTCCTGAATGCCCCACACTGGGGATCGAATCCGCAACCCGGGCATAAAACCTGGACTGGAATTGAACCAGGGACTCTTCAGTCCGCAGGCCAACACTCTATCCACTGAGCCAAACCAGCTAGAACAAGTATACTTTTTTCTTAATGTTATTTTAAAAAAAGAACTTATCAGTACTTAGAGAATTAAAGGAAACATTCCATTTATACTTGGTACTCATACTGTACTTGCTCTCTTACTTTTCATAAGTTTCTGCATTTTTATTAACATTTTCAGCATCAGGAAGATCCAATTAACTCTGATCCTGAAATCTCAAAGTACAAAAAAATAATTAAATTAATAAATAATAACCCATTTATCCTCTGATGCCCCCAACCCAAAAGTGAAAATACTTATTCTTTAGGCCTCACTTTAAGTCTAATTGAAGATGATATCTATCATATATAATTCTTAGCAAGGTAGTTTATGTGCTTCCTCCCATGGCTATTGCAGATTATAAACTAGAAGGGGAAGAACAAGTATATAAAGTCACAACTGAAAAGCAAGTACAGTACAGAACCATACTACCCCACTTCATAATAAGAGATATTCAAAATAAAGTATAGAAATATAATTATTGAGAGTACAGTCAGACCTGTGCTTGAATTCTGGCACTGCCACTGGTATAAACTTGAACAAGTTACTTAGCTTCTCCACTTCTCAGGCAGTGTAAGAGGAAGGATTGAATAACATATGCAAAATGATTAGGATTGAATAACATATGCAAAATGATTAGAACAAATAGAATATATTTATACCATATATATGGGCCCAATACATGTTACCTATAATTAGTTATACCTGATTGAACAGAAATAATTATATTATGTTCATTAAATATTTTCTATCTTAGAAAGGAAATGTGTAATGGTTTAAAAATTTGTTGTCAAAAGTGGCTTGAAAACTACTTTGGTGTTTATGCTTACCTACATCAAAAATAAAAGAGCCTGGCCCAGCGTGGCTCAGTGGTTGAGCATCGACCTAAGAACCAGGAGGTCATGGTTCGATTCCCGGTCAGAGCACATGTCCGGATTGTGGGCTCAACCCCCAGGAGGCAGCCGATCAATGCTCTCATCATCGATGTTTCTCTCTCCTTTCCTCTCTGGAATCAATACAAATATATTTTTAAAAAATAAAAATAATAAAAGATAGAGGCACTTTATTCCTTGAAATGCAACATAAATTAAGCATGTATTTGTCAATATCCAACTTGATTAAATACTGTGTTCCTGTTAGCTCCATGAACATAAGGTCTTGTGTCTCTTATTCACTACTAGATGCCCAGTGCACGAAAATCATGCACTGGAGGGGGGGGCGTCCCTCAGCCCAACCTGCACCCTCTCGCAGTCTGGGAGCCCTAAGGGGATGTCCGACTGACGGCTTAGGACATCCTTAGCGCTGCTGCAGAGGCAAGAAGATGCTCTCGCCACAATCACTGCGCTTGCCAGCCATGAGCCCGGCTTCTGGCTGAGCAGCACTCCTGCTGTGGGAGTGCATTGACCACCAGGGAGGCAGCTCCTGCATTGAACGTCTGCCCCCTGGTGGTCAGTGCATGTCATAGCAACCAGTCGTTCTGCTGTTCGGTCGATTTGCATATTAATTAGCCTTTTATTATATAGGATTGCATCCCTCACTTAAGTACAGAACCTGGCACACAGTAGGTGCTGAATATTAAAGAAAGTATTTCCTTCCTCTCAATAACCATATAAGGTAAGCACAATTCCCCCATTCAAAGCTAAGGAAAAATAGGTAAACTGTAATTAAGTGTCTTTAAAGTGATGGAAGAGGTACAAATTTTGCCTATTTTATGGTGTTCTGCTATTTTGACCATCACTGTTAACCTTCCAAATAAATAATAGCATTTTTAGAATTTCTTTTACCTATAATTTAAAATTTTCATTTTTTAAGATAACATTTTTTGGGGTGGGGTGGGCTAGTAGGGGTCAATGAAGAAAAAAGGGGACATCTAATACTTTCAACAATAAATTTAAATTTTTAAAAAAATGATCAAATAAAACACAGATAAATAACTAAATATTACCCTAAAATAATCGTCATACAGACTATGACCATCAAATAAGAGGTACTATATTAGATTTGATAGCATAAAATGTCTCAAATACACATTATTAATCACCCTGTTACCAGTTATATTAAACATCTTCTATGCAACTACTTCATTAATAGGGGCTACGGTGAAAGGGCACAAAAGGAGTAAAGAACAGATCACCTATTTGAAGAATTTTAAAATCTATTTTAAACAAGATGTTTGTACATGAAGCTGTTAGCAAATTGCCCCAAAGGAACATTCAAAAAGGAAAGGAAGATTACTGAATATATACTCCAACTTAGACATACATGCTAGGCATTTTCACATACATTATCTCAGTTACTTCTTAAAACTCTGTGAAGTACTACCAGCTTCATTTTGGAGAAAGAAACTGGAATTCAGAGAAGTTAAATGACTTCCCACTATCAAGGGCAAACCAGAGTCTGAAATCCAAGTCTGTTTGACTCCAAAGTCCTTTTTTCAAAAAAACTGCATCTTGCAGCCTCCCACATGATTGCAGGGTACAGACAACAATTTATAAACACAAAGAAAGAAAACAAAGAAAGACATCATTGTAGAGAAAAGGTTTTGTTGAGGAAATGAGGTTTGAGCTGAATTTCAAATAAAGTGTAAGACTGAAACTACTGGTAACAGAAAAAGGGTTAATACAAAAATTTCTAAATTTAAAAAAATCTAAATACTTTTCCTTAGTTTATACTGACAGCACCTGATCTCTGAAACATTTATCTTTTCTTCCATTTCTTATTTTCTTGCATCTTTATGTATAATTTACCTGTCCCCCATAACAATTTCCATTGTAAAGACAAAAAAAATTTTAACTAAGCATGATATTTTATGTATCTCCTTCTAGCTGGTCAAGCTGCTAAAGGATAGAAACATATATTGTCTCAGAGAATAAAGTGATCTCAGAGAATGATTCCTTCGTGTTAATGGTGAGAAAAGTTGAGAGACAGAGTTAAGTAATATTGTTCAAGGTTATAAAAAGTTTACTGGCCAGATTATCATTAGCATGAGTCTTCTAGTGTTGTGTGACCCAGTGTTCCTTAAATGTTCTGTGTGTGTGTGTGTGGGGGGGGGGGGGGGGCAAATTCTACATTCAGTACCTAATTTACTCATGCTTATCTAATATTAAAGTATTTTAAATTACAGTCTCAAGTAAAATATACTTCAAGAATTAAGTTTGGTTTTATTAATCAATGTCACCACAATAAGTTTCATTTTCAAAAAATTAAAAATAACATTTAAAAAGAATTATTATGTTTGTTCCCACAGTTTAGAAGCTAAGGATTAGAAAGAATCCTTAGAGTATCCTTTAACACAGTGTCATGTACCTCAATTGGAGAAGCAGGACACAAATTGTGTAATGCTCCTTTCACCGGATCTCATTTTCTTGCTCCTTTATTTTTCAAATTAGTAAATTTTTAAAGCACAGTAAATTTCATTCTTTCAAAATGTATAGTTACTGGCAAAACAACTGTAAAAATTGTTGGGACTGTTCATTTAATTAACAAAAGTTTCAAGAAGTCTTACTTGTTTAGTTAAAATTAATTAAATACAAATTCACTTATGAACTCACTAAACAACCTGAACAGAACTTGTATGTGACAATACATAGATATTCGCTTTTTGGGAGGTCACTCAAAAATTAAGTAAGAATTGCATGCTATTCATATTAACTACAGTCTCAATTACTTTTAAGCAGTTTAAATAATCTTTTCTTCGTCCTAATTTATCTTCTCTTCCCAGATGTGAAGAAAGAAATCCCTGTGGTAAGTTACTTTCTTTTTAGCATTGTTTTAACACCTCAAATCCCAAATATGCTATGTATTTCCAGGAGCAAAGCATAGATCTTACCTGTTTTACTCAGTTTCCAAAAAAAAAGCATCCAATTCAACTTATCAATGAATCTATCATCTATAAAAGTAAAAATGGACTCATCCGTCATTTCCTCCTCAATAAACATATTGCTGATTCTCCACCATATATCTCACTTAAAGTGAAAGTCAAATATGTTTTTAATATAGTTAAAACTCTTAATGTGTAACAATCTATGTACCCATAGTTTATAAAGTCTTTGGCCAGAGATGACAGTGTTCATTTAATGATTTTCTATTTTCACTAAAATTTTAATTCTCTAATATATTGCTTCCAATCCAAAATTCATGAAAGAACAACCTAGTCTAAGAAATAGACTTCCTTTTAACAAAAGTCATATAGATCAATGTTGATATGTCTGCCAGAATACACAATTCCATTTGGTAGGATTTAGATTTTGTTTGCAATAGTAATTTGGTTACTTAAAAACAAAGATATATTTAGATATCCTCATCAATAAATGGGCTTTTCAGAATACAATATAGATAGTTATAATGCACAGGTATAAGCTTAAAGAATGCAGTAAAATACGTGCTTGAACAATTCCAGAGTTACATGATTATCCTTGGCTTAGAATTTGTTTTTTTAATATTTTGAATGGCTGAAATACTCCCTACATGTAACTAATATTTTAGGTGTTCCAGTTTACAATTAGTCTTTAATCTCTATTATCTAGTCATGTCTTGTTCTAATAACTCTTACTGATTATAAATCTACAGCTTAGCCCAATAAAAATGTGTGTTACTAGAGAAAAAGTATTAGTTTTTAAAATGCCCTTCGCTAAATATTTGCATCACTTCTCATCCATGCCACTGTTAGTGAAAATTCAGGTAATGAATTATCATCTTTAGCTAAGTGCTCTGGTAGCAAACATTAGCAGTGGCTAACTAATACGATATTAAATACCCAATGGAATATAATCTGTCTCATTCTATATTATCCACACACATATTCATTATTTTCCTGATATTGTAGAGAAACTTTTATAGCAGAACTAGTGTGCTCCCTTGATAAACAGCTTCATTAGAAATAGAAAAAATTAAGTGAAAAGTGACACATTTAAAATATAGTTACCCTTATATGTAATTATTAAGACTCACTGTAAGTATAATTACTACTACAGCTATAAAAAAAAGAAATCCTACATCTGCCCCACATCTTCTTTCAGTTTCAGAAAAGCAGATACTTGTTTGTTTGCCTCATGCTATTCATCCATCATATAATCTTTTATCTGTTATAAACAACAATAGAAGTAGAGAACATTAGAAACAGATATATTGAAAATTAGATCTTATGTCACCAAAGACCTATAACACTTCATTTATAGCAAATCATCAAGAGACAGTTATTGACAACGATATTGTTCCTGGAGATAGACAATAATGTTCAACATAAAATGTTTCCATGATAACCTATTTTATATACAGAAATGTTCCCAATTTTTCTGATAAAAATTAATATAGCTAAAATATCCATTTATATTATTAAAATCTGATTTCCAAGCCCTAAATAATTCAAGATATCAAGTAAAAAAGAAATGGCTTTACTAAATATTTTCCTTCCCACCACTATATTTTTAAAATTCTAATAGTTAATTCATTTGATGAGACATTTCAATAGACAGTATACTACAGTTGCCAAATTCATAGCTGAGCTGAAGATTATAAAAACATCTAGAAGATGAAGAGTTTCATGGTATAAATATTATCTTGCAATAGAAAATTTAAAGTGTCACAAAAAAATTTAGAAATTACAATATAGTTTCACAAAAATACTACCACATGTGTGCTTGGGTAGACAATACTTTCTACTACCTCTATAAAACAGATTTAGACCATGGGAGCCATGGGGACCATGCTCTACTAACTGAGCTACCCGACCAGGGCAGCATTTTCATTTATAAGGTTGCCATTGAGAATACATAAAATCCCTATTATGAAGCATGCAGAGGATATTTTATAAAATAAGTCCTTCACCTTTAAAGAGAGCTGCAAATTAAAACTTATAAAATCAGTTTTAAGTGTGGTATCTTAACTCAATGTTCTTAAGTATAAAATCATAGTGCTTAAGTTCAGTGAGGAATAATTTCACATAGTAAAACTACAACATTTGAAGTTCTAGGAGACACAAAAATTGCACAACATAGCTTTATTATTATAGTTTTCTTGCACAATATAACGTGGAATATCAAGAACATAAATATTAAGCTGTTTTAATAAAATCCACTACTTGCAGACTGAAGGCTGGTGCCCTTTCATCTGATTCTTCTCTATGTTTCCAGGCTCCCTCATAGTAGACAATATTCATATTAATAACTTTTCAAGTAAAAACCTCAGAGTTATTTCTGACTTCAAATATCCATTATTACCCTCTGTTACCACTTCTCCCAAATCTGCAACTTCTACTTCTTTCCTTCAGCTACATCCTTATTCCTGACCCTAGACTTTTCCCCTAAACTACTGGACCTCATTCTCAGGAAACAGCGTCCCCAGATTCTCTTTAATCCCACTGCAAAGTTCTCTTCTCTCTTTGACATTCTGCCTATGCCCCATACCTATTCCACCTAGGCTTCTCATGTTCTGCTCAAGAGCCTCATCCTCACCAACCAACATTTTCTTATTTATTTGAGAGAGAAAGAGGTAGAAGGAAAGAGGGAGGGAGGGAGGGAGGGAGGGAGGGAGGGAGGGAGGGAGGGAGGGAAGACCTGTTGTTCCACTTATTTATGCATTCATTGGTTGAGTCCTGCATGTGCCCTGATGGGAGATCAAATCCCCAACCTTGGCATATGGGGACCAACTGAGATACCTGGTCAGGGCAACATTTTCATTTATAAGGTTGCCACTGAGTTTCAACTACCCTTAAAAATATCAGTTTCTACTTAACCTCTAGTAAATGTACTAAATTCTGCCTACAGGTAATCACATTTGCCCCTAATCCATCTGAATATGGGATTCCTTTTACATTTAGCCTTCAAATGCACACGTAATTTATTTAGATAATTTTAGCAAAATAATTACATACATTGTTAGAGGGTTGCATATCAATTTTATCACTATTGTACTGTAGGGATATGGATAAGGGCCAAATCTTTCAAAGCATTCTGTACAACTATGTCATTTGACCCAAGTAAGATGATTTGATAAATAAAACTATCATGGAAAGCTTAAATAAACAATTTTTTTAAAATCTCTATGATTTAACTTTTAAAATATCTATGACCTTTCATTTCCATGGTCAGTTGACATACTTTGGATTTTATTAAGCTTCACTCTTATACTCTACTAATTTTCAAAACATGGCTAGAATTTAAAGTGCAAGTTGAGGGTTGATATAAAGATTAGATTCTTTGAAAATCTGCAATGTGAACTCTAACAATTCTGAGATATAACTGTATCTTTGCATATGGCAACAGTTTCAGCACCAAAAAAAGAAGGACAGCTCATCTTCTGATTTGGGGGGATTCCCTTCCCAGCAATAGGTTTCTCCACCCAAGTGGCTATTAGGAAAATTCAATAAATCACCATTAACATCTAGAAAGAAAACCAGGAAAAGGCAACCCATTTGCGTAAAAGAGTGTCATGGATATCTCCTTTTCATAAAACTGAGCAGTTAAATTAAGCTTTGCACTCAGTATCTACGGAGATTTTTTTTTTTTTTTTACCTAATAATAAAAGCAAGTCACATTCAATTTAGTCCCTCCTCGAGCACCGTCTCAACATGTCAAATTCTGACAAGGGAAAAAAATTAAAAAGAATTGGGGAGGGGGGACACACGAGGATTCCTGTCTACATCACTCCTTTTTCCGAAATCACAACCGTAAATCTTGGATTTCCTTCACTCCCAACTAAGCCCTCAGATTCTAAATATAGTTCTTTAACCCCCCGCCTTGCCACTCAATTACACATAAGCCTTGCCAACTACGGAACCACAGCAGAAACCCCTGCAAATTGGATTGCTATTCATCTCGGAAGTCATGCCCTGCATCAACTGAGGGATATTACCCAAATACAACGCAACGGAATCAGACATGCAGGGCATACACGGTTTCCGCGAGGGAGGGAAACGCGACCCGGGAAAAGTGTGCTCCTCACCAGCTTCGGGACCATGGGGGCGGGGAGGGGCGGACGGAGGGGGGGTGTCCCAGAAGGGAGGAGGACCGAGGAGCCCAAGTGGAGGAATCCTCTCTCAAGTGAAAGGGGCTGGATCCCCAGCTGCAGGCTCAGCCGGTCCCACTAAACCTTACTCGAAGAGGCGGGCAGAGGGCCCTCAGCTCAGGAAGGCGGAATACAGACACTTTCCCAGGTCCGGGAGCAAGCCGATCCCCCACCTCTCGGGGAAGACTAGGGGTGTCCCATGGTGGTTGAGGGGATGCCCTGCTCTCGGGGGGCAGAGTTCGGCCTCTTGAACACCCAAGTTGTGTCCGGCAAGTGCCTCCGGCGAGCACGGCAGGAGGCTCGGGGCCACTCGAGTGGGGGAGGGGGCAGCGAGGGGGTGGGTATGGGATTCCCCCTCTCCTGGACCAGCGCAAGCAGAGGAAGTGCGCGGGCCGGCGAGAGCGGCGTGCTCCAGACTGCGGAGCCGGGATTCCGCGCCCGCACCGGCAACCAGGAGCCCCGCAGCGCCCGCCGCACCGGCCCCTCGGTCCCTGAGGGCCAGGGACTTGGGCTGCGAAGGTACTGGGGCCTGACATCCCACGGGACCCGCACTCGCTCCCGGGAGGGGTGGGGGCACGGGAACACCCCAACCTCCAGCAGCTCAGTGGTTGTAAAACGCCCCCCTTTCCTGTCCCCCTCCTCAGCCTTCCCTCCTCCCGAGGCCGCAGAGCAGGGTCACCACAGGCAAGAAGCCTGAGGCACGTCGGGGACGGCGGCGGCGGCGGCCCCGTTCCCCTCCCGGTTACCTGTGAGGACTCCGACACGGATTTGATGGTCGTGGTTAGTGAGGATCATCCCCTCGGTCGCCATGTTTCCCAGCGCAGTCACCGCACTGACAGGAGCCGGGAGAAGCGGGAGCTCGGAGCGCGCGGCCGGGAGCGCGCCCGCCTGGGACCGCGCGAGCGCGAGCGCGAGCGCGAGGTGAGTGGGAGGGAGGAGGAGTCGGCCGCGAGCCGGTCCGCCTGCGCCCGGGAGAGGCCGCGGCGGGAGCGCGCGAGGCCGCGGGACGGGGCGGAGTCCGGGCGTGCGACCCCGAGGCCGGTGCGAGGCGGCGACCGCGGGGGGCACGCGCTGTAGCTGCCGGAGGGGAACGCGCGGAGGAGTCCGTCCAGGCGGAAAGTCCGAGGCCACTATGCCACTATGCCGAGCGCGAGAGCCAGGCGGCTAGATAGCAAGAGACTGAAGGGAAAGGAGAGCACACGCTCGGGCGGTTACGGGGGCGGACTCCGGGCCTGGGCGGAGCTACACCGCGAGGCGTGGAACTCGTGGAGAGTGAGGGGAGGAGGGAGAGCCGGTCGCGGAACGCCGGGAGCGGGTCGGACCGGCCCAGCCCCAGGCGAACGGGGGACGCTCGGGACACGCGAGTAGCGCCGGATTGGCTGGGAGGACGCGGCGCGGTGCGCGCGACACCCGAACGCCGCCTCCGCGAGCGCCAGACAGAAGCAATCCCCTGCCGAGTGGCGCTGGCGGGGCCTCTGGCCGGCTTGGCTGGGGTGCGGAGCGCTCTCCTGCGCGGGTTTAGGAAGGAGTTAGCATTTGGGGCCACTCCTCGAAACCCCCAGAAGCTGCGGACCGACCCCGTGAAGGCGCCAGGGAACCTGGAGGTAGCTTAGAAAAGTGCATGGGTGGCAGAACGGCGGCCACTATGACGGAGAAAGTGCCTTGGGCCTTGAAGGAGGAGGTCACCTGTCCTGCCTCGTCTTCCCCCTGGCTTCCTCCTGCTTCTCCTGTGCTCCAGGATCCCATCTCCAAGTGTGTGTCTACAGGGCGACCTTCCTGTACTCAGGAATCTGCAGCGGAGCAACACGAGTGTAGATACCTGGCTGCTCTTCCTCCTGCTGCCATCCCTTGGTTTTGGGGCTTCTTCGCCAGATGCTTTCAAATGAAAAGCACCAATCTCTGTGCGAAGGTGTTCCTCCCACCCGAACTCTGTCAGAAAAGTGGAAATAGAACCCAGACCATGCCAACTGAGTTTCATTTTAGTATTTGTGGGCTATGACCATGAAAAGAGCTTTTACTTTTTTCCCAGGTGTTTTTCCATAAAATGTGTTATTAATCAACTGCGTTTATTTCATATCAGTTCTTACTATCCTTTTAGCCCTTTCAACTGCTGAATTTAAAAGTTATTTACACACACATGTATATATTTTTCCTTTGTTTTCAGCTATGGTAAAACCTGAGAAACTTAGAAATGAAAAGCAAAGTGTCCAAAAGGTATAATCCACGTTTGTACACAATTAAAACCTCAGTCAGTTTGATGGCTATGAGTTTATTGTTCTAATTGGAACATGGACTTATCCTCTAATTGATTCACATTGTTATGTATTTCACTTTAAATAATGCGAGTACAAAGGAGACGATGGATGGAATTGAGGTGGGATAAAATAAATTAGTAAAATTTCTTTTGAGTGTGTGTATTTCTAGTATTTTTGACAGTGGGTTAAATATCGAAGCCAGAAAGTGAACCCATCTATAATAATAAAATCATAATATGCTAATTAGACCAGATGTCCTTCTGGACGACCTTATTGATGAAACCGGGACTGCGAGGGTCCCGGTGCCAGGCTCCAGTGCCCGGTGCCAGGCTCCAGTGCCCGTGCGGGGGGAGGGAGGGGTGGTGGCCAACGGATTAAGTAGTTTCAAATGAAATATATACAACTTTATGGGAAAATATGTCCAAGAGAAGTTTTCTTTATCTCTAAAGATGAAGACCAATAGTTGTTTACATTGTGGCCTCCCTAACCTACCTTTATTCTCTACAGTTTCCTCAAGTTTGAAATGATTAAATGTCTTGAATTTTTTGATGAATTCTAAACCTGCCCTCTAATAGGTTCTGTAATGTTAAACAAGCTTGGGCCTTTTTCTTCATCTTTTAGATAAGGTGGTAGACTAAATAAGCACCCTTTAAGTAAAGTGATAGACAAAAGCACCCTTTCAACATAGAAATGCTATAATTATTCATGGAAGAAACTGACACTTGTTTCACAAATAACAGAAAACAAGGGACTATCTGTATAAAAGTAGTTAATGGTAAACTTCATTAAGATTTAATTGGGGAGGTTGAATATGAACTCAGCCTTATAAAGTATGTGGAGGATTGTTTGCTAAAACTACTAAAATTGCTGGGGGGAAAAGTGATATTAGAACTAAAATGGGCAATTATAATAGATGCTTGTCTCCCAACAATTTTCCTCAAGTGTATTTATCTCTGCCGAGTTTAGAAAACTTACAAAATTTACACAGGAAAAACCCAGTGACCTTACGGTCACATTTTTTTTCTTTGCTGGTTATTGAATGAACATGGCAGTATGCACATGCTTTTTTACTCCTATTACAATGCGACATTTCTTCAAAATCCATCCTGAATCAGGTTTTATAACAAGGAAAAATTTCTGGAATGTAGGAAGAGAGTAGCATTTCTAAATACTGACAAATGTCTCAGGAACATCATGGAAGGGAGAACCAGAGTAAAAGAGTTTATATATAAAGAATTGGAAGCACCCAGGAATTTATCCTCTCAGTTCTTAAGGTTTTAATAATGAAGACTATAGGAGTTTGCATTAACTGAGAGTTAACATAAAAGGTAAACATCTGTCATAATGATTTCATTATGAAGATGGAACTTTATCAGTAGTCATGAATTACTGAAGTTTGAGTTTTTCCCAGTAATAGTATATTTACACTTAGCCTTCTGGTACTTTAGTTTTCTGTGGTTAATCACAATTTCAATATAAATAAGGCAAAAGCTTACTTGTTTTTCTGTGGTCAGACTCTCCTCATTAACACTGGATATGAGCAAGAACAAATTTGGTAATGGATTATTCTTTCTCTAAGGCTCATTTCACTCTATCTCTTTCCTGTTTGGTTTATGGCCACAACTAAAACTGCTTCGATTAAAAATGGGTGCAAGCAACATTTTGAATGTAATACTTAATGCCATTGAATTGTATATCTTTAAATGGTAAATCTTGTTATGTGTATTTAGCGCCATGAATACCAGCTGAAGCTCTGGTTGATTTTAGCCTATTATTTCCCCCAAAAGTAGCTTGGCTATAGTCAAGATGAATTTTAAACTAGCTGAATTAGACAGTCTATTAGTTCCTAAGGCTGCTAAGTACCACAAACTGGGTGACATAAAAACAAGAAATTTATTCTCTCATGTTTCTGGAGGCCAGAAGCTAAAATCCAGGTATCTAAAAGCAATGCTCCCTCTGAAAGCTCTAGGGAAGAATTCTTCTTCCTCTTGTCCAGCCTCAGACGGTTTCCAGCAATCCTCAGCATTCCTTGGTTTGTAGCTGCATCACTCCAATCTTTGCTTCCATATTCATTCACATGACCTTCTTTGTGTGTATTTGCCCTTTTTTAAGGGTACCAGCCATTGGATTTAGGGACCACTATAATCTAGTATGATGTAATTTAACTAATTATATCTGTAAAGACCGTATTTCCAAGTAGATCTCATTCAGAGGTTCTGGGTGGGTATGAAATTTTGAGGGACTCTCTTCAGCCCAGTATAGGCAGTGATAGATTACTGTGTACAGGCATGAAAACCTAAATTAGAAGTTCAACTATCAGAAATGAAGGTTCAAAGGTTTCTTCAAAAGGTGGGATTTAGAAATTGGGTACACTTTTAGAAAAAATACAGCTCTATAGAGAATACTGGAGAAGTTTTTAACATTTGACATAAGTAGCCTAATGTTTTGCCTCTCGAAGTAGTTTTCTAAAGCAGAATTTTCCAAAGTCTGGTGAGGTAAATGTATTCATTCCTACTAAAGAAATTGACATTTTGCTTTCAGTTTTATGCCCTGGTTATCGTCTAGTGAAGCGAAGCTGAGCTACCTCAATTGCCCATGGAGTTTGATGGCACTGATTTGGAAATAACTAGGACAGTGTTTTCCCATATCTTCCCATGTTTAAAATAATTTTGAACTTTTCCTTGTGCTTTTGGTATTCTATTTGTTCTGTGCAGATTGCTGCTTAAAATAATTATTTTGGTCCTTTGTATTTTTCTCACGCATACTCTCTTCCTCTGAGGTCCCCATCTGGAAACCCAGATATATAAGGATGTTTTTGGTTGCAAGTAACTCATCCTAGGTTAAACCAAAAGGAATTCAGTGGCTCATGCAGCTAGGAAGTCCAGACATGTGTGTAACTTCAGGGTGGGCTACCTTCAGTTTCTGAAACCACGTCATCAAGAAGTCATCTTTCAGCTATGCTTTGTTCTTTGTTGATTTAATTGTCACATCAGCTCTTTGTACATGTGGCAAACTTGGATGGTATTGGCTTCTGTAGGCTATAATTTAGATCAGTAGGTTTTGAGTCTGTCTAGGTCACCTGGAGACCTCAAGATCCTTTCAGAGGGTCTGCAAGGTCAAAACTATTTTTATACTAATACTAAGGCATTATTTGTCTTCCCACTCTCATATTTTCATTAGATAACTGTGCAATTTTCCAGAAGCTGTGTGATGTGTAATATCATCACTCTGATAGTTAATGGAATGTGTTTGTATATTTATGTTTAATTTTTTAAATATGTAAATATGAATAGATATAAACTACATAAACAAAAGTTCTTTGGAGTCCTCAGTAATTTTTAAGTGTAAAGGGGTCCTGAGACAAAATCTTGAGGCTCATAGATTAAGGTCCTATGTCCATCCCCAAAGCACTTACTAGGGCAAGGGGAGTGGCATTTTCTGATTGGTTTGGCCTTGATCAGGTACTCACCCAAAGGATGGAGATCAGCTGTCTCCCTACCAGATGGATCAAGGAAGGATAGATCTGAGTACCATATGTAATGCTAGGGTCTTCATAGGTTAACAATTAGTCCAACTCTTTTTACAGAGTCTTACCTCTCTCCACCATTACTAAAGATTTTATTATTTTCTGAGAGCTATAATGTATACCTTTAATACTGCCTGCATCATCTCATGTTGATATTCACAAGATGGAGAAACTCTTCCATATGTGTCCTGACAATTTCCAAATGCACAAGGTCCCCACTTATTTATATGGGCGCTTATCTGGTAAAAGAAGAAAATCAGGAACAAACAAAGTGATTTCCAAAAAAAAGCCATGGTATTTCTCCTCCCTGAATTCAAAGAAAGGGTACTATAAGGAAGGAGGACAGAATTTGCTAGAAGAGGAAAGAATTATGAGATAAGGGAAAGGAAGATGAGATCTGTTCAATGGAAAGGTAACATTAAGTGCCCAGAAGCTATTTGATTGCTTAAAAGGGCTCTGTTTACAAGGCCTTCTATTCATAGTGTTCAGTATACATAAGTCAAGAAAAGGTAGCCCCAGTTTAGCAACTGACATGGGTTAAAGTTAAGTGAATTTTTTAAAGTCAAAAATATCATGTGTTTCTTAAATTATTAATTATTGGCTTCCAGGTCATCAGACTTAGCTTAGAGCCCAGCTACCTTAGAAGAATAATATTTTTGTCTCTATGAAAGTAATATATAAAAAGAATTATTTTGTTAACCTAAATAATCTTATTTCCTGTCAAGTTGATTTATAATTGGAGGAAATACAGTTTATAGGAATGTTTGTGCAGTGTTTCAGCTTAAAAATGAACCTTTAGTAAAAGTTTTAAATGTTAGGAAGCATAAATTAATTTGTGAAGGAAGCAGTTCTGAAAAATCTCATTTTATCATGTAATAGTTACATTTCATATTTGTCTGTGTATCTCCTGTGGGATTGATTTGTTGCAGTGTAAGTATCCCTTTCAAATATAGAACCTTGTTCTCTTCCCTTTTCCTAATATATGATGACTAAATACAGGACATATGAAGCAATGGGGACTTTGACTTGCTAGCAGAACAGGTTCCTCCCAAGGTGCCTGAGGGGCTGCTAGAAATTTGCCTTAGCATGTAATAGATTGCAGAAGCCTCTGCCTAAGATTGCCATAGTTCACTCAAACAATATTAAAGCTACGTTTTCTGCCTTGATCTAAACATGTAAGGCATAATATTGCATACTGTCACTTGTCCTCTTTGATGCCTGCAATTCTAGACTAACAATGAAAGCATCGGGCTATTGTTGGCCTTATTTCATTTAGGAAAGAAGTGTGACAAGCTTTCCTAATCACTTTGACGTCACTGCAAAAAGGTAACTTTGGGTGGTGAAATATAAACAAATATTTTGTAAATAGAAAGTCAAGGTAAAATAAATGAGATAAGCCACAAAAATAAAACTGCCCAACATTGTGGTTTGTAAATGGATTGCTGATGGGACAGTTTTTCCTCAGTTGAACTTAAAATTGATAAGTATCTCCCCAAGGAAGGTCATGGGTATCAGGAGTTTTATTCTTAGAAAGAAATATTATGAGTCTAAAAACTGTAATAATGATGTTCCAATTCAACCAATACTTTTGGACCACTAATTCAGTTTCCCTAATAATTTGATTCTGAGATGGGGGTGCCCTAAACATAGACATATTGTAATAATGCAGCCCTCTCTGTAGTTTAATATTTGATTTGTCAATGACTCCCTTGGGAGTTTGAGTAACTTGAATGAGTCTCTGATTTGTTGGGTAAGAAAAACCAAGCAAACTGGTACACAAAACGTGAGATCTATATACTGGATTTATCAAAATGCAGACACCCATGCATAGGCAGCCTACCTAACTAATAACTTTGCACTGTCATATGGGTGAAAGTCAGAGTTCAAAGTAAAGTCTTTAAAACAAAGTAGAATTAAAAGCTACAATATTTCAGTTTTTTGTTTTGAAGAAATTGGAAGATTTAGAGCACGTAAAGAAAGATGATAAGCCAGGCTGGTGATGTACATACAATTTCAGTACTTTGGAGATGGTAAATGATTTATTTTTCACCAGGTTGTAAGTCTTTGTTAGCTAGCAAATTACCTTATTTCATGCATTATTAATGAATAGTTAATAACAATTGTAATTAGTTCAAAAATAAGGAAAATGCTCAGTTACTTATCTAAACCCATTGAAGGGGTAAAACAATAACAATACATGATTTTAAAACATTCAAATGGTGCTCTTTTAATCCTGTTTTTAAATTGGGAATCTGAGGCCCTGAGAATAAATGCTATGTTCAAGGTAGTCAATGGTACAGTCAAATTTTATATTCCTGATTTTTGTTCTCATTGCTCTGTTCAATCCAATTGACTTGGAACATCTCTTAGGACTGCTGACTTTCTTAAAACAGAATGTGGATTATACAGTCAGCTAACTCAGTTGGTAGAATATAAAACTAATTGTCCCAGAGCTGCAGAGCCTGTTATTTTTGTGGTCAAGAAAGGCAAAATGTGAGTTAAATTGGAATGTTAACTGGTAGTAATAATACCTAGGCATTGGTATTCAGCTTAATTGTTAACAGCCCCAATTAACTGTGGAACTTTGGATACCCTTCAACATGTCCAAACTCCAGTTTCCTCTTCTGTGAAGAAACTTTATGCTTACTACAGTCCCTTCTAAAGTCCAAATTCTGTGATTTTTGTGTAAACTTTTTCTAGTTCAAAAGTGCTTTAAAAAATGCACCTTTATAAAAATTTAAATTAATTTTGGGAGAAGAAAGATTTTTAATTGGTTGGCTCGTTACTAGAATTTAAAAGGGATTCTTACAGGTTACGTAGTGTTTAATAAGAAATCAACTCCCCCATATTAATATTATAGGAATTTAATGACACCTAAGCAAAATAAAGAAAAATCTGAAGATCAGGGACTTCATTATGATCCAGTAGTATCATATTGGCACAAGACAGAGTGTCAACAGACCTAGGACTTTGCAATTAATTTTCTATGGCCTTTGGCAGTATCTGAGCCTCTATCAAATCTCAGGCACTGTGTTAGGTGTTCAGAATGAAAAGATGAACAAGACATGGTCCTGGACTTCAAAGAGCTTATCATTTGATGAGGGAGTTAACTGGGTAAACAAATAATTGCAATATAGTTCATTAAGTGCTATGATAGAGGTCAGAGAGCCTAGAACAGTAATTCTCAAACCTGGCTTAAGGTTTGAACTTAAGAATTCCCAAGGAGCTTTTAAAAAATACAGATATTCTTGCCCTATCCCTCAGAGATTATGACTTAAATTATCTGGAAAGGGGCCCAATGAATTGGTATTTTTTAAAGCTCTTGAGGAGATTCTAATACACAAGTTGGGTTGAGAATTACTGGGATAAAAGATGGGCACTAAACTCAGCCCTTAGGACAAAAAGGCAATGGTCAAGCAGACAAGGAAAGAATTTTTCAGGCAGAGAAACAGCTTTGTTTGAAGGCATGGAGATAATAGTACTCAGGGTGGGTGCATCAGGGGAACTGCAAATAGTTCTGCAGAGCTCAATGTAGGATATATGAGGGAAGGGGATGAGCCTGGAGATGTAGGCAGGAGGCAGATCATTATCATATGGTCTGTGACTGAGTGTGGGCTTTACACCAAAGTCAATGGGGAACCCATAGGGAAGTGACATGACCTCATTTCTTTCTTAGAAAAGGTAGTTTCAGTGGTGCCAATCATTAGAGGGACTGGAAGCAGGGAAACAAATTAAGAGGCGGTGGTAATCCAGGCAGGAAAGAGAGGCTGAACTAAAACAGTAGTACTAGGAAGGTAGAAGGTATTCAAGGAATAGATAAGGATGACCTGGGCAGATCGGTGTGGTTGGTGAGAGAGTAAGAGGAGTATGTGGAGTATAATTTTCCTTATTTTGTACCTACTTTTATTCATTTGCCAGTGGATCTGCCCATAATTAAACATTTCAGAGGTTGAGAGGAGCAGCTTTTTGTGGACTTAACAATATCCAATGTGGTTTGAATCTAGTCATTTCAAAATCAAAAGCTATCAAAAGAGGCTGTTTACAATCCATAAATGACTAAATTCCTAACATGCTTAAGGCCAAGCATCTAACTAGCATTTCCACCCAGTTTGGTGGGGAATGAGATGTGAACAGCACTAAAGCAAAGGTTTGAGAGATTTTAATGGACACAAATGGCTATGCTTAGTCTTTAAATCTGTCCAAGCAAATGGAGTGGAAGCCTTCGAAATCTTCAGAGATTCATCTGTCAGTGACCTCAGAAAAAAGAGCCTCCCTCCTAAATCATCAAACTGACTTCCTTTAGTTCCTTGTTGTGTGTAGGTCTTAGATCCCAGGGCTCTCTGAAAGAGGAAGGAGGGAAACACACACACACACACACACACACACACACACACACACACACACAGCTAAAACATCAAATATCCTGGTACTCAAAATTAGAATGTACATCAACAAATGCATTCCAAAATTCTATAACTTTTCTAGACTTTAAAGTGATTTTGAAAATGAAAGTAGTTCTTACTACATTAGATTCATTTTTGCCCTTAGTTGCTCTGCCCATAGTTGCAGTGCCCACAGTACCTGAAGGGAAACATTAGGGCAACAAGAGCTTTCCTGGAGGAAAAAAACTGGTTGTAGTTTGTGTTGCAAGGCTATTAACATTCATCACAGTATTCTCTCATTGTATGACTGTCAGATTGACTCTGATACGAGCATTAATGTGGATTTTCTAATTGTTGTTTTAGAAAAAAACTTTATTGCCCTGGCCTAGTGACTAAGTTGATTGGAGCATCATCCCATACAGCAAAAGGTTGTGGGTTCGATTCATGTAGGGAACATACTTAAGTTTCAGTTTGGTCCTGGGTCAGGGTGCCTAAGGGAGGCAGTCAATCAATGTTTCTCTCTCACATCTATGTTTTTCTGTCTCTCTCTTTCCCTCTCCTTCCTCCCTTCCCCTCTCTCTGGAAATCAATAAAAACGTATCCATAGAGAGGATTTAAAACAATTAAAAAGAAAACTTTATCAAGCAGTATTTTTAATGTTAGAGTGACAAATCTTTTCTTTGTTTTGTTTTGTTTTGTTTTTTATTGAGAGCTCATGTCCCACAGGAAAAAAATAATCATTGAATATTACATGCAAATAAGTGATTTAATTTGTAAGGCTACAAAATGTACTTCTAATACAACTTTTAAATGAAGAAATGTGATGGTAATTCGTACATATATTCACACCCTCAGATAACCCACAAAAATGGCCAACTGTGGATACTAAGAACAAATCAAAGATAAAGGTGAGGGTAAGGAGCAGAAAGAGGAGGCACAGTCTGAGATAGAGCAGGAGAAGAGAGGCAATAAAAAGGGAAGAAAAAAAGGGGAGAGAGGGAGAACTGTAGGGTGCTAAGTAGACTTTGTAGTGAATCTGTCCTAGGTTAGTATTGCCAGATTAAAATATAAGACACCCAGCCCTCACCAGTTTGGCTCAGTGGATAGAGCGTCGACCTGCGGACTGAATGGTCCCAGGTTTGATTCCAGTCAAGGGCATGTACCTTGGTTGCAGGCACATCCCCAGTAGGAGGTGTGCAGGAGGCAGCTGATCGATGTTTCTCTCTCATCGATGTTTCTAACTATCCCTCTCCCTTCCACTCTGTAAAAAATCAATAAAAAATATTTTTTAAAAATAATAAAATATAGGACACTCAGTTGAATAAAAATTACCACATAATTTTTATTATAAGTGTATCCATGCAATATTTGGGACATTTATATTAAAAAGTATTGTTTATCTGTAATTTAGTTTTAACTGTGCATCCTCTTTCTATTTGCTAAATATGACAACCCTATCCTAGACACCCTGCTGTTCTCCTGAGTGTGTGTGCAAAAAAGTTTGGAATCTCTTGTCACTCATTGAAATAATCATAATATTAATAAAAGTGCCATTTACTTTATTTAAACCTTTAAAATGTATTTTTTGGGAAAAAAGTCTTATTCTCCCCCTGGAATTCTTTGGGGTTTTCTATGAAGTGAAAGAATGACCTAGTTTAGAAATTAACTTCATAACCTACTAATACCATACCTCTGACATCGAGTTGCCTCAAAGCTTTAAAAGGCCTGTGTTCAGAGCAATACTGTTTATCAAGGACCCAGTTTTAAGCTAGCTGTTGGTTTCCATCCTGCCTTTTAGCTTATTTTCTTTTCAGCAGCACCTGCTGGAGTGTATTTCAGCCATCAGGAAGAGTAATACTAAAGCGAAGTAAAGGTTAAAGCTGAGAAGAATGACTTGCTTTCTTTTAGAACAGAGTGAGTTATAGAATAAATAAGGTCTCAGGAGTATTCATTTCCCACCTCACTATACTTTCCTCTGAATTTATAAATGTAGCAAAATATTCCCATCTAACCTTCAGCTTCTCAAAAGAGTTCAAGAAAATGGGGAGGGGGAGGGAGGTGGAGAGAAAACCAAGGCTGTCAGAATCAAATGTCTTATCACCACTTCTATTATTACTAAAGATAAACCTCTTCTTTAAACACTAGCAGGCATGATGGGAAATTCAGCTGAATTTACAGATTGCTTCGTGCCTGTGTTCTCTAAGATAGGTGACAAAGGCCAAGAACTGCTCACTCAACTCTATTGAAGCCAAGGAAGGGCTGCCATAAACCCTGGGTCAAATTGTAATTTTACTTTGGTGGGAAAGCAAATCCCTGCAAATGTGACCCATCTCTGGAAAGACTAAAAGGAAAGACGTTGCCTAGGTATAAAATGTGTTTCTCTTCTGTAAGACTAGGTGATGCAGTATGCTAAACAGATAAGACTGACAAGGTTAATACTACAACCTGGGCCTCAAGGGAATATGAAAGTAGTGACTGCTTGAAGTGTAACAAAGTCAGTAATATTAACATAGGTTAAATTTTGCCAACCAAATAGGTCATATCACTGGGACTCAGCCAACCAGTACCCAGGACAGTTGAGGAGGGATTCTTGGCAAGAACAGTGAGAGAAGTCCTCTCTCTAGTTGGAAATGCCTGGAACAGTAGGTCCTGTACCTTGATTTACTGGGAGATGGGTCCAAAATTACATTCTACCCCTTCCTTAAGATAAATTTGTGAAATTCAATTCTTTTGAAACTAGATGAAAAGAAAAATGACTCAGGAACACTATTAAGTACTTAACCTTCAAAAACTCACCATACCTTGTGCAATTGCCTAATTGATTTTTAAATCAGTACCCCAATTGCCTGATTTATCAATGGTAAAAAGAAACAGTGATAGATAGGGATTGTGGAGGAAGTGGGCAGAGACTATTTTTTGGAATGGAGGGAGTAGAAAAATAATAGTAGATAAGAATTGTGAAGCAGAATTCCAAGTTTAATACAGTCTAATCAAGGCTGCCAGTAATACACCTGAGTACCACAGAGCATGACAGAAAACATCATTAAGTTGTGGTGTTTGCGTATTTCATTTGATATGTTGTCCCAAGGGTAATAGAAGGCCAATCACTCCCACAGCATTTCCTGAATTACCATGACTTGTGCACTAGAAGCCTGGATGTGATGGGTGCCACCTACTGGGCTAAATTCAGAATTACAAATCTGTCAACCTGTTTTACTGAACAAAATCTTAGGAAGTCTGATTCTTCATTCGGAAGATTATACTTTAAACTAGTGATAAGTTTGAATTCGAGTCATAGCCTGTAAAATTGGTAGAGTAATATAAATCACATACTTTAATACTGCCATTGTATAGCATATTCTAGAATAGTGGTTGGCAAACTCATTAGTCAACAGAGCCAAATAACAACAGTACAACGGTTGAAATTTCTTTAGAGAGCCAAATTTTTTAAACTTAAACTTCTTCTAATGCCATTTCGTCAAAATAGACTCACCCAGGCCATGGTATTTTGTGGAAGAGCCACACTCAAGGGGCCAAAGAGCCGCATGTGGCTCGCGAGCCGCAGTTTGCTGACCACGGTTCTAGGAGATGAACTTTGGATATGGAGTCAGAAGACTGACTTCTCTGAACTAGTTTCTTGTTCTATAATCACTACCCCAGAGTCATTTTGAGGGTTGAACAAAACCATATATTTTCACCCTGGTGGCTCAGTTGGTTGGAGCATAGTCTCATACACCAAAAGGTCTTGAGTTTGATTCCTGGTCAAGGCACATATGGAAGGCAACCACTTAATGTTTCTCTCACATACATGCTTCTCTCTCTCTCTCTTTCTTCCTTCTCCCTCTCTCTCTAAAATCGATAAACATATCCTTGAGTCAGGATTAAAAAAAAACCCACATCCCACCATATGATTTCAACATGCTCTATAATATTTTATGGTTATTTTAGATAAAGAAAAAACTGAAATTAAATGACCTGCCCAAGTTATATAACTGATTAGCCTCAGAGTAAGGCCTTCAATTTATACATGATTCTAAACATGGTGCTTTTTACACTAAATTACTATTTCCTAAAAATTTGACAATGAGATGATTTTAGGTAGCAACTGAAATAAATCTAGGAGGTGCTAAACACATTAGTTACAGTGGGAAAACTTTCCTTTTTAAATTCTCTCAACCTTGATGGCATCAATGAGAAAGTTTCAATTTGTTGCTGTTTTTTGAACTCTCTACAATCTTGCCCTGCTGGTGTGGCTGAGGGAATGAGCGTTGACCTATGAACCAGGAGGTCATGTTTCCATTCATGGTCAGGGCACATCCTGGGGTTGCGGGCTCGATCCCCATTAAGGGGGTGTGCAGGAGGCAGCCGATCAGTGATTCTCTCTCATCATTGATGTTTCTATCTCTCCCCCTCCCTTCCTCTCTAAAATAGATAAAAATATGTTTTAAAAAATAAAACTCTCTACATCTTGCTAATTTCATTTCCTAATAAAAATAAAACATGCCTCAGCCTTCAACCTCTTGTTAGAATATTAAAATTTTGTTCTCTATATACTTATTATTGCATTTACTTTCTATTATGAATAACTACACTGGATTTCATTTAAAATAGTAATATAAATTTTATTTTCAAGTAATGTGTTTAAGAAACTAAATTCAATCCAAGTAGAAAATACTGAATAAACTATAATCCAAGGGACATAGAAGTTGGGAAACACTGAGCACTGCTAAACCACTTCCCTATTATATCACTGTTGGTAATAATCTTAAAATAATTACTTTAAAAATCCCCCTATAAAGGAAACTAATGTTTCTTTGGTTTACTTTGCAAAAATCAAACACAAGGTTATAAATAGGTCAACATAACCAAACTCTAAGACTTAGATTTCAGACCCATATGTGTGTATTAGAAAATCAAACTGGCCTATAATCCATGCTCAATGAATGCATAATCAATAAAACACAGTAGCAATGTGTCACTCGTGCCTGTGGCTACAGACATTTGCTATAACAAAATTATCCTTCAGATAATTTTAAATTAAGTATAACAAGTATCTGTCCTCCTTCCTCTATCATTTTCATTAGTATCTTAATGACTTTATACTAGTTCTGGTTGTATTCCAGGTTCTTATTGGAAAAGAAAGCCTCAAGTTTTCCATATCCAATTCTTGTCAAAATCAACAGTTAAAAGACAAATATGAATGGAACACTGGCTGAAGGATAGATAGTCCATCCAGACGTCTAGATTTTCTAAATTTTGCGTATGGATCAAGTCAGACTAACAGAGTGCTATGTATCTGGACCAAACCATCTTGAGCTGATTCATCATTTTTTTAAACTTCAAATTAATAATTTCTTATCAGATTGTGCCAAGGAACAGGTAAGAAACAGTCTAGGAAATTTAGATTGTGAATTCATTGTAGAGTAATTCTTGAGGACACTAGCTACTATAATACACATAGTATCCTGTCCCCATGATAAGGACTTGGAAAGAAATTTTTCTCCTGGTCTCAGTACCGATAAAAGCTATGGTTCTCCTGATCAATTGGTGATTTCTTATTTTGTGGACACCATAAATCCAAGTTTCTTTTTTGGGAAATTCAGAATCATGTTTGAAGCCTGCCTCTACCAACTATATAGTATTTCCATTATGCATTTTCATGTAATCACCTGGCTTCGAAATATTTCCCCTTTGTGTTGATTTACTAGTCCATTTATTTTGTCCTATCTATTTATTTTATCCTATGTGCTGTGTGTGATTTTGTAAACTGTTTAAGCCCTTTATGGAATACGACTGAGAAGAAATTAGAGATACATGTTACTGATACTGATAAAACATTATCATCCCTTAGCTATGATTTCTCATTCTATATGTCTTTTTTAAAATATAGAGTTCAGATTCATAGATCCCTGAAAATTTAAGAACTCTTTTCTCCTTCCCCTCCGAAAACATTCCTTTATTCTCTTTCTCTTGGTAAACTTTATTATTTGCTCTAATGATGCCATAAATTCTTTGGAGGGTGGGAGGATGTTGAAACTCCCAGAGGAATATCTGAATTGGTGACACTCACAGCCATTGTCAGATGTCTATCTCCTTGGCCCTCTGTTTTGAAGTAGCAGAGTCTATTCCAACAAGATTCATGAGATAAAACTACTTTAATTTCTAGGAGAGGGGAGGGGGGAGGGGAGGAAACAACTAGTTTATCAAATGCCAACTATGTATCAATTACATATGCTAAGTATATAATGTATTAGTTCTTACAAAAGAAAATTTCACTTCCTCCAGAGAAATCCTTACCTTGGTATGAGAGCTTATGAGTAATAATGATGATGATGATGATGATAGTGATAAAAATGTATTATAACACTACTAACATTTAACTATGTGCCAGACATTATGTTGATCACTCTACAAGTAATGGGATCTCTAATGTAAAACAAAACAAAACCTCAAATTGTGTACCTATGAAACTTTGCCTACCTTCTTGGGGCCCAGGAAGATTTAAAAAAATGCTTGCTTTGGCTCAAAATTCTGCTGTAAGTATAATGATAATTTCAGATCATTGGCCTTCTGGTAGTTCTTCAAGGCTTCAATTCTGAGCTCAATCACTTTTCCATTGAAGTCATTCTACAAAGAGAACATTTTTCAAAACTATTCGTATACTATTGGCTTCTCTAAAACCACTATTACCTGAATCCTTTTTTCCTCAGAAGTTTAAAAATGATCCTATCATGCTTAGTTTTTTTAAAGTTGGGAAGAAAGTACTTGTGATTTTTTTTTTCTGTTTCCAATAGAACAAAATCAAGACCATAGGGAAAAAATGCTATTTATCCCCAAGTTACTGAAGGTGAAGCTGGAGACAGTTCTCTCCAGAGGTCTCCCCATGAAACATTCATTTCTTTTAGCAGGACAATTGGTAATTGAGATAAAGGGATCAGGCTTAACATTATGAAACTAAAAGCCTTTATATTGTATGAATGAAATTGTACCCTGAGTCTAGCCTTGGAAGTCATTAATACCTGAAGGTTGTTGGCTTGTTCCTGGTACCTCACCCATTCTATTTTCCTCTGTTGCTTTTCCTGGTGGAAGAAAGAGCCTCTGGGTGACAAAGTAAATTGAGATCAGAAATCAGTTTTCTCAATATGCCACAAAGACTTTAGAGTAAAATTATGGTGTTATAGATTCACTAATACATTGGCTTCAACTGCACAGTCCTTTTAATTGGTCTCACCATACAATTCACTCTCCAAAAGTTAAAATCTAAGTGAACAGGATACATTTCTATGAATGAGTTGGCTGAGAGAAGATTAGATACAAGCATAATACCAAATAAATGTTCAAAAACAAATTAACAGGTGTTTTGATGTCACATAGCTATTGTGAAACTGTCATTGTTGGCACAGTTTCTCCCACTTTTCCCTCACTAATATGATTTCCCAGAAACTTGCAGCGTCACTCTGACTCAAATATAACATCAAAAGGGAATCAGATCTCCTATAAATTTTTGCATCAATTCAGAAGGACATTGTAGTTTAGGCATATTACTGCTACATTAATGATATCTACTCTGTCAGCTCTAAAAGCCAGTGCCATTCAGAAAATATGTACTACCTTCCTTATCTCCTTCACTTTCTCTGCATATGATATCTCCAAATCATTCATGGTCTTCTTAGGTGATAAGGGGGTTTCAGGAGCCTGGGGTGGAAAGAGAGAGCTAAAAAAATAGGAGGTCCCAGGAAAGAAGTACAATGTCTTAGCAGACAATAAATCCAATACATCCTAAAGGCCCAGATCTTACATATCTGCCTACCCAAAAAAAGCCCTGATTGTCAACTGCTATTTCCAGTTGTGTGGTATCAAATACCAAGAAGTCTACTTGCCTTCTTTCCATCCTGCAAGTTTGCTTTGTTTTTTATCTGTGATGCTTTTTGTTGATCACTGAATTCTTCTGTGCTGAATGTCTGCAGAGAGACATATTGGAAAAGCTTTAAATTAGCAGGAATGAGTAAGGGAAGTGGAAATCCAACATGGGTTAAGGCTTTTGGTTCCTGCCAATCAGCAATCTCTCAGGGCCCAACATGAAAAGTGAACTACCAAAGGGGGTTCAGAATGGAACAAGCCCTTCCATTTGGTCCCTTGAAGGTATCATCATCATCATCATCAACAACTATTAATTGAACCTTTATTATATACCAATCACTAGTATAAGCTACTTATACACTACTCTACTACATTAAAAACATTCTCATTCAATCCTTATAGGACTATTTTTATTTCCATTTTACAGATTAAAAAAAAAACTGAGACTTGGAGAGGTTAAGTCATATTTTGGGATCACACAGCTAGGAAAGTACAGAGTTGAAATCTGAACCAGATTTATCAGACTCTGAAGCCTGGATTGTTAACCACTAGCCAGGCTGCTCTTCTCTCTCCATTCTCACTGTCTAAAAGTATGGGTAAGGAAAGTCAATCACAATCTAAGTCATTTGGACATCCTTTATAAAAAGTCTCTTAGGAACTCTGGAGAAGCTGGATTTTGATAGAGGTTATTTCCTGTCACAAAGACTCAAGAACTCAGGGACTAAAACTTCTCACAATTCATAGAATTGATTTGTAGTTGCCACTGAGAAGTAGGGGATCTCAGTAAAAGATGCAAGGCTTGATAGTGTCCTGATTATTGGTGGAAAGGTGAGATTAAAAAATCAGTCAGAGCCCTAGTTGATTGGGCTCAATAGACAGAGTGTCGGCCCTCAAACCGAAGGGTCCTGGGTTCACTTCTGGTCAAGTACATTAATTGCAGGCTCGATCCCTGGCCCCGTTTGGGTGCGGGAGGCAACTAATCAATGTGTCTCTATCACATCAATGTTTCTCTCTCTCTATTTCTTCCCATCCCTTCCAATCTCTCTAAAAATCAATGGAAAAATATCCTCAGGTGAGGATTAATAAAAAATAAACAAGCAATCAGAAATCACATGACACACCTGTTTTTATCACAGGACACTATCTGCTCTTATAGTCACATAGTCTGTGGAAAAGCATTCAGATACCAAGGACTTAGTCCATAAAAGAATTTCTACCCCGTCTGGTTTCCCAGCAAAAGGCCCTACTATTGTTATCTTAAACAATGCAATGATTGCTGCAAAATTATAGGGGAATTAGAATTAGGTATTCATTCATTCATTCATTCTATTTAAATTTATTGATTGTCTACTGTTCCAAGCATTGTGATATGTGCTAGGCATTCAGAGATGACTAAAGCAATCCAGATACTGGAGGAGCTCTTATTCCAAGAGCAAGGAGACAAGAAACAAGTAAAATAATAATAACAATAAAATAATAATAATGATGATAAGCTTATGTCATAAAAAGTGTTATGAAAGACATAAACAGGGTTGCACAATAGATTGTGGAGGGGGGTGCCATATTTTAGATAAAGTAAATAAGGAGGGCCTCCCTGAGGAGGTGACATTTAAACAGAGACCTGAAGGATGAGAATGACCCAACCATCAGAAAATACCATTACCAGCTAGGGCCAAAGCAAGAACAAAAGCCTTGAGATAGGAAAAGTCTTAGCATGTTTGAGAAACCACAATGAGGGAGGGAAGGACTTCTATAAGAGGAGACTAGAGAGGCAGACCAGAGCCAAATATGCCACAATAAGAGGTATCTGTGAAGGGTTTTCATAAGAAGAGTGATATGATTTGATTGTTTTAAAAATATCACTTTGGCTGCTATGCAAAGAGTGAATTAGAATGAGGCATGAGTGGAAGCAGGGACATGAAAAAAAATGAGGATATGAACCAGAGGAAGGGAAGTGTATTTGCATTATGGTCTGTATGACAATATTTTCAAGAGATACTTAGAGGCACACCTTGTTCCATAGCATCTCCATTTCTTTCCGAAGCATCTTGTTTTTCCTTTCCTGTTTTGGGGGAAGGATGAGAAGGGGAACCAAACAAACAGAAACATGTGTCTGTTCCATCATTAAAGTGAAATTCAAAGACATTATTAAGTAATAGGGGGCAAGGAGTGCAGGGACATAGTCAACCACAGAGGAAAGCAACAAATGAGCCTAGCCCCAAATCCAGGAACATGAGAGATGAGTTTGATAATGATTATGATAAAAAATAATAAAATTTTTGAATAATTTAAATTATGGTAATTGTGGTATGATATTAATAGAAATGGGTTCCTCACACTGATACTTAAGACGTATGATCATATGGAAATGTCTTTGGGGCTTAATGCACTAATTTCCAATTTTTAAGATTCTTTACATTGTTGATTTTAAAAAATCTTATAAAACTTTCAGAACAAACTATTTATTTTATTTTATTTTGGTAGGAATTTTCTATCCCTTCTGAAATGTTAAGGGTTAATATGTTTGTATCTATTGACCACTAGATAAGAAGTTTTTAAAAAGTTAACATAATAGAATATTTGCTAGCTATTAGTTCTTGTTTTCCCCAACATTTTATCTGACTTCCTTTGGATCATCCTGGACTTTCTAGATCAAGGATGTATAAATATTAGAGCATCAGATACTAGAGATGAACCCGCTGTCTTTCCTTCCACAGCAATGGAATTGATCTCTGGTCAGGAGGCCATTTCCTGGAGTGCCCATCAACCTCTTACTAGATTCTGCTTCATGTCCTCTGCTTCCTTAATGATCTCCAGGGCTGAGGATTCTTCACTCCCCTTCCCTGCCATGATCTGTCTCATAATCTGCAGACTAGAAGGAGGAGAGAGACATCATAAAACATAATACTTCCTAAAGAGTAATATTAATATTTTGCAACCGGTCAGGAAGTACTCTACCATGGGAATGAGATGGGGGCTGAAATCATGGGAGTTATGAAAGTCCTTCTGGATATAGCAGGTTTTAGTAGGATGACTCCATTCCTAGTTGACATTTGCCTTAGCTGTGTGCTTTATAATAAATTCTGTGCTCTATAATGCTCAAAATGTAGGTCTTCAACAGCCAGTGAGGCTCTTCTCCACTCTATCAGAAGAATGTCTGATATATGACCTTCGGGGGAGAAGGGGCACTTTTGCTCCTGTGAAGGAAGTCAAAGAACCTGTTGTCTTCAGGATAAATCCAAGAATTATTCCCTACCCTGTCTCTGTCCCTCCTCCACCTTGCTTCTTTATATAAAGACATTTGAGTTAGTTGGGGAAACCACTTATATCCTTCTGGTAGTCCCCAGAGAATCAAGCCATGAAGAAGTTTCTAATAAAATCTGAATCAATAGCAAGTCTTTGTGAGAGAAGGTATCCTTTAATGGTGTTAATAATGTGTATATTGTTGTACTTTTTCCTTTCTAATTATAAGCAGAGAAGCAAGACTGTTTTTTCTTGCCCCAAGAGAAGTCTGAGTTTCTGGGTTTGCTTGACTACAACTTTCTGCCTGGCATTTGTTCTCCAAAATTCCAAGCTCCCTGAGATGCTTTTGATAAGGGTAGAGAATGAAGGTAAACCCATTAAGGTGAGATTGTCCAAGACTAGATAGGAAATAGAGAGTTGGTGGGTCCCAAGAACACTGAGTATGCTGGTGAAGCATTAAGACCTCAACTGCCTAGTATGTTTTAAAAGATTGCCATTCCACTGCTTGGAATGGGAAGAGCAGAGTCATCTATCCTAAAGTGATTCCACAAACACGAATAAGGAGCTATTAGTGTGACCATGATAAACTGAAGATATTAAAGGCCCTTATCTTTTCTTGGGTAGATACACTAGGGAAAAGAGTAATAACTGTAACTCCATGAGATGAGGGCTGAGTCATATTTAATTTTACTAAAAGAGACAAAAGGATTCCTTGCCATTCTGATTTTGTGGTTACAAATTCTTTATCTACTTTAGCTGAATGTCTAAACCTTTTTTTAACATGTAAATAATCATTGCTAATCTTGTGGATTAACCTTCTCCAGGCTTTCTACCTTTAGGAAATCCTGAGTAGGGAGCCATTACCTTCTTTGTTTTTCCTCCAAGTTAGACATTAACTTCTGGAATAAGGGGTTGTTCTTATCTTCAAGAGGTGTTAAAAGCTCTAGAAGTTCCAGTTTTCTTAATTTTAAGTCCTCATTCAATTCCTTCAAGAAGTTGCAATCTATTTTAGAACTTCTGTGGGAAGAGACACCATAGTATCTGCCTTTAGTCTGGGTTAGTAGAGACTCTATTTTCCCTCCTGGATAATTATCACTTAGCATCTTCGGTCAAAGACTCACCTTGTTTTTGGAGGCAAGTGAGGACCTGGAGAGTCTGAACTACTTGTCATCTTGAAAGGAAGCTTCTACATTAAGAATAAAGAGGTCTTCTTGAAAATATGTGCCTTCTTGTTCCATTCAGTTGTCATCATTTTTGTGCTGCTGTTCTTGAAACTCCTGTTGCATTGATGGATTTTAGCTGCAGCTTGAGGTCACAATGGTCCCAAGACCACAGAATCAACAGGTCTTTTAAGTAACTCCAACATCAATGACAGTTTGTTGACTAAAAATACTATTAACTACATCTGATAAGTTCTTGACTTAGCTTTAGCTAATGCCAAAAGTTTTATTCTGAAGTCTGTGATTAAATCATATAGAGTCATAAAACATCTATATTATGGAATTCCTAATGTGCTAGAAAATGGCAGCCTATCAAAATTAACTCATTAACACCATCTTCTATGGCAGTTAACCTCCATGGAATCCCTACTATCTGTAGGGCATGGTCCTGGATTCTGTGGGTGAAGAAAAGATAAAGACAAAGCATCTATCTACCTTCTGGGCGGTCCTAGGAGGAAGAGAGGCTACCTCTAAGAGAAATTTCCTAAAAATAGAGGCCAAACTGGTAAATATAAGGTACAGATATAATATTGAGTAGTATTATATATTTGGCAAATATAACTATTTTCCTATTTTTAAAACTTGAAATATCTCAATGAGAAGGTGGATTAATATTGGACATGTAGCAAGAAGATATAATTTGTGAAAAATCCATACTGTCAGTATGTCCTTCCTTAGCCAGCTTTTTCCTGAGAGGCTGTAATTCTAGACTTACCTCAGATTCTGATTCTGCCCCCATTTTCCTCTCCTTATCAGAAGCACATTTCTCGTAGACCCTAAGATTTTCTGTCTTCATTTATGTCACTCAGTGAGCAGAAGATTAACCCAAAGAGTTATATATTTGTTTCTTCATGCCCTTTAAACACAGTTTTAGGACAGTAATTTTAGTGATGTTCTCAAATGTGAATTAGGTTATATCATTTTCAAGTATTAGCTGAACAGTTCCAAGCATTTTCTAGGGGCAGTCTTCAAATTAACTTAAACCCTTTGTCTTTCGGGAAACATTAAAAGCAGAGTATTGCAGTAAAGTAACACAAGATTGGACCCATGAACCAGGAGGTTAATGTTTGATTCCCACTCAGGGCATAAGCCGAGGTTGTGGGCTCTATCCCCAGTAGGGTGCATGCAGGAGGCAGCTGATCAATGATTCTGTCTTATCATGGATATTTCTATACCTCTCTCCCTCTTCCTTCCTCTCTCTGAAATCAATAACAACATATATAGATAGATATATATTTACATATATCTATATATATCTATATTTATTTATTTAAAATATCACAAGTTTTAGTTTGCCAGGTCTTGGTTTGAATCTCACTTTCACTCTGAGCCCTGAGCTAATGTCTCTGAATCTCAGTTACTACTTTAATGAAAATGAGAATGGTAAATAAAAACGTTTATTATGAGAATAAAATGTATTATGTTAAGTTCCTGGTTCTTGTTGGATGTTTATATTTTAGTGCATTTTGAGTTTATTTGGGTCAAAAACAAAAAAAAACCACACTGATTTATATGAAACTAACAAAGCTTAAGCTTTAGAGCCCTTCATTTTAATAGACCTCTACCAAAGGCCCTTTATCTCATTTTGAATTCATAATTTTGTATTCTTTTTTGGAAAGAGAAAACTCTACAAATTTTATGCACTTCAGGGTCCCACAAAACCTGGATCTGCTCCTGGTTAGATATGATACATATATCTCTCTTAAGTATCTTTTACGTTTACACTTCTCATTAGGCAGTCTCTATAAATACTTTTTCTAAAGCATGTCTATGTCACTTGTAAGTTTTGTATGATAGCTAGAGTAATATGACATTAAATTAGAACAGCCATATCAGGTAAAGCATAATATGATTCACTTGGTTACCCTAGGAGTTCCCATGAAAAGTTTGGATCGAATAAGGATAAGCCAATTCCACACAGTAAAAGAAGGAACTACGTGGACTAATTATTATTATTATTAGCTTTATAGACTGTAGATGTGGCATGATAGCAAACAGTAGAGGACAAAAAATGACGTTGATCACTAAAGTGTGACCTCTTTAAATTTCATGCTGTGGCATTTGGTTGGCAGAAATATGTTAGAATTTTAAAACATTTAATAGGCAAGCAGCACACTAACTCACCTTCCTTTCTGCCCTTGCTTATGAATGATTGAAAGTGGAAGAACACTTGCTATTCTGATGTGCTCTTTGCTGTAGCCAATCAGCTCCTTTTGTTTTCTAACATTCTGATGGCCACTTCTTCAATGTAGAATATGACTTACAAAAAGAGTGACTTTTGATAATATATACAGACTTTAAGATATTTAAAAAAGTATTAAAAGAGGATCATTGATACACTACATTAACTCTGGGACACAAGTAGGGAGGGTGAAGCTATAGTTGTCCATTACAAGTAGAAAGAAGGGAAGTTGAACACCAGTTTTTCCTGAAGTAAAATGGTAGGTCATCTAATAATTGAGAAAGCATAGTAAGAAACTTTGAAAGAGTAATGACCTGAAGTTTAGAATAGCACCGGAGCTATTGGTGGCAAAGGAAGCCAACCAAAAAAGAGTGAAAGGATTGCCAAGTAGTGTGAAAGGTCAAGGTGAGTTTGGGAACTGCAGATTTGTCATGGCATGAATCAGCAGTTATACAATTTCTCCAGCAGTGCTTGGCAAACTAGAAGCAGTAGTAGAGAGAACAGATGGTTGTCTGACTCTGAGCTGCATCTTGGCAGAATGGATAGGCAGAAGTTTAAGAGAGTAAGAGAACTGAGAGTGTTGATCAGAGTATCCATCAAAAAGTTGAACATCACATTCAGACTATGCAGGAAAGAAAATGAAAAAGGAGGTAGCTAAGAGGGGAAGGCAGGAAGGGGTTGAGTTTGAAGAGTCTGGGATGGAAGAACAGGTGTTATGGTCAGGAATCATATTAGGAAATACTAGTAACTTGTGGAACCTTATGTGTTTAGATTAATTGTAGTAGCAATTCTTTTTTTTTTCCTGAAATAAACTTTTTGTCACTGCATAATCTAAAATTCATGTGGTACCTCAAAATAGACATATTCACAATGACCTCATCCAACATTATAGCATTTGAATTTAGTATCCGTTAAGAAAAAGCATGATTGCTCTATAATTAGAGATCTCAGAGCAATAGCATTTTAATGTTAGCTTTACCACCAGAAAATCAGATTAGTCTAATTAAGCCAGGTCTCCAAGAGGAGAAGCAATTATTTTCATATTAAAGAGAGAGGGTGGTGGGGAGAGGCTTCTCAGTCTTCGCCTCCCCCAGCTTTGGTTGTGGCAACAAATTTACAGAAAGAGGACCTTCTGGTCTTTCTGACCCAGAGTCAGTTCAAACCTTGAGGAGATTGTAAGAATTCCATTAACTAAAATAAGGTGAGATGTGCTGGCAAACTCATAATAGCAAAACTTGTAAGCTCTTAAAGATCACCCACATTTCCCTGTGCTGTTTATTATGACCATTTTGACATCTGTTTCATCTTAACCCTTGCTGTAGCTGTCCCAAGCAAGGGTGCATCTACATGTGGAGTGAATCCAGGTAGTTAAGAAGATGGATATACATTTTGGTACTCTTTAATTTTCTGTTATTGTTGAGGTCTTTTTGAAAGTAATGCTTTCTCTCAATGTGTCCAGATACTTAGTAAAATGGTTTCAAACTTAGGTATGTGATCTTTTACAAAGAGTTTTCAAGAAATGTGGAAACAAGGGTAGTTTTCAGGGAATCTTTTGCAGGATCCTCAATTTCCACAAGTACTTTTCGTACTTTTTGCTAAAATGGGTCTGCCTGAAAATGCCCTTTGGCCTCTTTTCCTATCTCCCCTTTCCTAGTCACTCTTTTCCCACTTGTTAAAATGCAATAGCTTTCAACCATCTGAAATTCTACTTCAGGAATTTATTTATCTTACTTCAGTAATTTGCTTTGGTGGTGTGTACAAACCTAGGGCATTAAGCTAACTGCAATTCAGAGTGTTGGTGTTAAACAGAATGATTGTTAATGACTAGACTACAAATTCTTTTGCAGGTTAGACAGTTTCCAATTCTTTGCTTTAAACAAAATTGAAAGATGACCTAATCATAGTCAGCTTAAATTTATTAAAAATAAATTTTGATGATAACTTACTATATGTGTTTTGGCTTATAATTCAGAAGAAATTAAAAGATTTGAGTGACACTGCTATAACAAAACACTTTCCATTTCTATTTTTCTATTTACTTACTAGAGGCCTGGTGCATGAAATTCGTGTGGTGGCGGGGGGGGCGGATTCCCTCAGCCAGCCTGCACCCTATCCAATCCAGGACCTCTTGGGGGATGTCCGACTGCCGGTTTAGGCCTGATCCTAGGGATCAGCAACCTGGTCACCCCTTACTGTCCCCCTGCTGGCCTGGTTGTCCCCAACTGCCCCTACCGCTGGCCTAGTCGCCCCTCACTGCCCCCCCTGCCAGCCTAATTGCCCCCATCTGTCCCCCTGTCAGCCTGATCACCACCAACTGCACCCCCCCCCGCCAGCCTAGTCACCCCTAACTGTCCCCCCCCCACCAGCCTGGTTGCCTCTTACTGCCCCCCCCCCCCCCCCCGCTGACCTGGTTGCCCCACACAGCCTGCTGTTCAGTCATTTCGTTGTCCCTCACTAACCCCCCTGCCAGCCTGGTCATAGGCAGCCATCTTTGTGAGGGTGTGAGGGTCAATTTGCATATTACCTCTTTATTATATAGGATTTGTGTTAAAAGTTTTCAGTGAGTGTTATATGTAAAGCAAATATGATGAATGAAATTAAATGCTGAAGCCTATCTTATTCTAGAGATAAGTAGTATTCAGTATTCATCTATGAGTACATAAACTAAATGGGGGCGGGGGGGTGCCCACCCATAAAATTAATAGAAGCATTTCTAAAATAATTAGTTATACATAAAAATTATTTATGAAAATATGTGTTTTGTCATTTGTGTACTACTAATAATTATGTTAATGCAATTCTGAAGAAATTTTAACACTTAGAACCTTAAGGTCACTGAAAAAAATTTTTCAATCTTCATACACATTTTGTAGAGAAGAATGATAAACTGATTTTAAAAATGACTTCCAAGCATACATACATTGCATTTGAATAAAATTCTGTGGAGGAAATGGGATGGAAACACCAATTCAAGGAAAAAAAGAGAAAATGTAAAAAATTTGACTGCTCATGTAGTTAGATTTATTGAATATGGGTTTTTAAAATTCATTGTATACATTTTAAAGTGATATAAAAGATATATTTTAAAATGTAAATATTACAATAAACCAGAAATTGTTGTTTCATAACTACTTACACTTACAATAAGAAATGTTAGATGTCAACCTAAAACCATGTGAAATGATACCCAGTTTTTCAAAATTCTTTTAGAAACATACAAGCAAAAATAAAAAGTCTAAAGGCCATTGCTCCAGGGCAGTGGTTCTTGCTCTGGTATATTTAAGAATCCTCTTGGGAAACTTGTAAAAGCTACAGATTTCCAGGCTCATCCCCCAGAGAGAGCCCTACTCTGTACATCTGGAGAATGTGCAGTTTTAACGAGCGCTCCCTGGTTATTTTGAGGTGTGATCTGAACTGGCCTTTGAGAAATACCACTTCAAGTTTTCTTCTCAGATCACAATGCATCAGCAAAAAGCTACTTACTTGAATTGTTTTTTTCTGGGCCATCTGTGGAACTGCTTCCTCTGAGTCATATTTTGTGTCACACCTTTACCTTTCACTTGGGATGCCCTGGAAAATATTGTGAAAGCTTCCTGCATTTGTAAAGAAAATTATCCAAGACATCATTCTATCACAAGCTCCCCCTTCCCCCCCCCCCCCCCCCCATTGCCACCGTTGCTCACAGGTGACCATGCATCATATTTTTCTTTTAGAATTTGGTATTAAAGAAAATGTTGCTTCTCTGGAGAAATACTGGCATTTTTTAAAGGACTAAATCAGTAAACTAGTTTTGTTTTTCTTTTCTTCTGGTTTACTAGGAATCTGAGAGGTAATTTTGTAACTTTAGATATTTGGGTTTTAACTCCCACTTATGACCTTCTTAACATAGTTAATATTTTTCTTCATCCTGATTTTTTAAATAATTTTTTCTTTTTTATTATTTTAATAAATCAACTCAGATCCTTTTCAGAGAAGTATAAGACTCTCTGGATAGTGTCTGTCTGTCTCAATATTGGCTGCCTCTCACAATAGTGCCTGGCTGGGTGGCTGGCTCATCATAATGATAATAGCTGCCTCTCAAGATAGTACCTGACTGGGAAGCTGCTTCTCATGATAGTGGCTGCATTGGCGATATCGTCCAAACTCTTGACTTTTATTTTTTAAATATGTTTTTATTGACTTTTGGAGAGAGAGGGAGAGGGAGAAAGATATAAAAACATCAAGCTCCTCTTGCCCGCCCCCTACTGGGGTATCAAGTCTGCAACTCAGGCATATGCCCTGGCCAGTAATCAACACAGTGGCCCCTTGGTGCATGGGTTGGCACTCAATCACTGAGCAACACCAGCACTCAATCTTGACCATATATATATATATACACACACGCACACACACACACACGCGCGCGCACACACACACACACACACACACACATATACATACACACACACAAATTTAATTGATTTAATTATATGTATATAATTATATATACACATATATAATTTAATTGATTTCAGAGAGGAAGGGAGAGGGAGAGAGAGATAGAAACGTCAATGATGAGAGAGAATCATTGATTGGCTGCCTCCTGTATGCCTCACACTGGGAATCAAGTCGGCAATCGAGGCATATGCCCTGAACAGGAATCGAACTATGACCTCCTGGTTCATAGGTTGATGCTCAACCACTGAGCCTTCATGGTCAAACTCTTGACTTTAAATGCTGCATGGACCCAACAACATATCTGTGGGTTTCATTTGGCCGGCAGACTGACATTTTGGAACCATACATCAAACCTTTTTTTTTTTTTTCTGTGCTAAGTTTTTCTTGTTTCTTGTATTGAAATAATTATTTTTAAAGAAGGCATTTAAATCTATATAATTCAAGCAGTGTTTTACTAAAATTATATAAAATGTCAATTTCATCTTGTTTTCTAAATTGATAGATTTAGATTCAGTATGTCAAAAAATTGATGACAGGAGTAACACTTTTCAAAATAAAATGAAAACCAAAATCCCAAAACAAGAGATATTTTTGACATCTATTGTTAGCCATTATGGGACATAAAAATATTACATAGAAAATTCTAAAATTTATAAAGAATTAGGGGATATATAATGCATCTTAAATTAGACAATCTGGTCATATTGCATAGCCAGAATTAGAAGTAGGCTCAGTAGTCTAAACTGAGTAGAGAATTCTCTAATTCTGGCTTAGCTGTTCATATAGGCTCATCTGCTACTTCAATTGAAAAAAATGAGACAACCTAAAACATTCCTCTATTGTAATGTTTTTTTACATTTAATAATAACAATGTATAATCTTAGGCACTCTAAAATAAAAATAATTGCCAATTTATGTAACCTTGTCACCTCTAGGGCTTCAATGATCAAATACTAAAAATAAGAAATGATATTTGTTATATTACTAAGCATTTCTTCTGCACCGCAGCATTTTTTTCATTTGCATTTGCAAATAAATAATTAAAGGAGTATAAATGTTAATTAGGAAAATATAAAGAAGCAAAGTCTGAGCAGGGATTGTATTCTTAAAAGATGTGTAGTTCTGGGTGATGAAGTTGAGAATCTTCTGGCTTTATAAGCTGCTCTTTTCCATGCACAAAAAATTTTTATTCAGAGACTTGGTTAATATACCAAATCAGATTCCCTTTCCAATTTTGGTTTGGATGCACTGTGGTGCATATCTGAATGTTATAAAATGAGGCATCAAGTAAAACATTATTTCTGAACTACAGAATAATTTTAAATAGATGAAGTGTTATTACTTGGGTACATGTATTATAAACTAATCTATAAACCAAGCAGCATGTACTAATAAACAAAATGAAGCATATTAATAGCAACTTACCATAACAATAAAAGTCCTGAATTAAGCTGTGACTACATTTTTTAATTCGCTAAGGACTAATTGGTCACGAAGCTTGATTTACATTAATTAAGTAAAATTTCTTTGGAAGTTATGTTATAATATGGATTGACATTTTAAAATAATACTTCCTCAAGAACATAAAAAATTTAAAAAGGTTAAGTGTTTTAATAGCTGTTCTGAGAAGTGCTCTATAAAACCACTCTTGGGTGTGTAATCATGATGAAAGATAAACAGATAAATTATTTTGTCTTGCCCATTGAACAGATTCAATCATTAATAAACTGAACTGAAATTAATAGTTGAAAGCATCAGCATTTTTCAGCTGAAACTTTTTTGGGATAGCAGATACCATCATTTGCCTATATCAATGCTATTTCCTCTTTCTTTCTTGTGTCCAGTTCCAGGGTCTGAACCAATTGTGACAATTGAGATCCTCTTTGCCAGTGATAAGTCTAAGCATGGACATGTGATTCAGTCCTGACTTTTGAAACCTAAAGGGAAGACTGCTGGGGTTTCTGGGCAAAATTTTTTCTCTCTAACAAAAGGAGAAAGAAAAAGAAAAAACACAAGGAAAAAGTCTATTTACCCTCTACCTTTTATTTTCTACTTTGCATATTGTCCTAAAAGAATAGAAAGCTTGGAGGTATTTATTGTAGCCATTTTGCAACCATGAGGTGGGTGGTCAAGATTATGATAAAGAAACTAACCCAGCACCTTAATGTGGTGGATCTGCTGAAACAACCTTTGAACCACCTGCCTCCAGACTTTTTGATACCTGAAGAAAATAAATGCCTTTATTGTTTAAGCCACTGATAGCAGGGTTTTCTATTATTTGCAGCTTAACACAGTCTACCTGGAACACCATACCAATGGTGTGCCAGAGCCAGCTCACACTGGCCGTGAGACGACTGTGCCTCTCCTCAATTCTGCTTTCAGTGACTTCAAGATGGTAGCTGTAGCCGAAACCGGTTTGGCTCAGTGGATAGAGCGTCAGCCTGTGGACTGAAAGGTCCCAGGTTCGATTCCGGTCAAGGGCATGTACCTGGGTTGCAGGCACATCCCCAGTAGGGGGCGTGCAGGGGGCAGCTGATCGATGTTTCTAACTCTCTCCCTTCCTCTCTGTAAAAAATCAATAAAAATATACTTAAAAAAAAAAAGATGGTAGCTTTAGATCACCTGTGGTGGGTGTATTTACACTATGGAACTAGGGCAATGATACATATCATGGCTCTTTCCCCAGTGAGCTGGTTGTTAACCATTTATCACCAGCACACAACTGGGTGACTTACTTTTCTCCTACAGGTACTGTAATGACAATTACTATGCTAACTATCATCTTTTAAAGTGTATTTATAGTAGAAAATGGATAATAAAGTATATCCAGACATTTTTAAGTTGTGGAATTTTAGCGCCTAAAGGGATTTTAGTAAATATAAGAAGAACGAAATAAAATCTAGAGTGATTTTAAAACTACCCTAACATTACATAACTGGTTAATAGCAGAGTCAAGTCTATACTTTGACCCTTTATTCCTATCTTAGTGATATTTCCAATACACCACAGAACCATTACAGTATTATACAACAACAACAACAATAATTATTTGCTTGTGAACATCTAGCCTGAAATAAAAATATTAAGCCAGTAGGATATTCAATTTCTCTATAAAAAGACCAACCTAGTTTTGATCATGCATATAATAAGCCATATCTAATTACATATTCTAAATTTCAGTCTATTCAGCAAAACTTGATGCAGAACTTGAAGAAGAATGACATATGGAAACTCTTAGCATGAGATTAAAAGCTGCCAACAATCTTCAGTCATCATTACTCACAGTAAGTTGAGATGAGTAATGGGATGATCAGTTGGGCTTGGGCCCCCTGAGTACATCAAGGGCACTCTCATAGAGAGGGAGCTGCTGCCCACATCATCCTCCCGAGGCTGAGGACTGTCACTTAAAGTCTGATCTCTGCTTAATTAAAGATAGGTAGACAATCTTGAAAAGTAGACACTGGATTGTAGGATGAAAATAAAATCTCAAAGGATCGGGACTGGCCTCATGGGACAATGCAACAGGTTTGAAACAGCTTCAAAGTGCTGGTGAAAGTGAAAATTGGTACATTTCTGGGAAGCAATTAGAAGATATATTCTGTATCAATGACTTTAAAAATAAAGATGTTGAAAATTTTTGATAAATGTTGATTTTAGGTGATATTCATGGGGGAGTTCATTCTGCTCTCTCTTATTTGGGTACAGTTGAAATTTTTCATGAAATTTCAGGAAATGTTTATAGTATTTGGCTCAGGAATTCTATTTTTAATGGTCCATTTTCTAAGGAAATATGAATACTAAAACTAATGAACATTCATTATGGAAACAATCTAAATTTCTAACAACTGGGGAATGTATAAATAAATTATGATATATCCATCCAATGGAATGCAATGGAGCCATTAAAATAATATTTTTAAAGTTATTTAATACAAAGAGAAAATTCTCAAAATACAATCTACATATATAAAAGGCTAATATGAAAAGTGTCCTCTAGGGCAGTGGTTGGCAAACTACAGCTCGCGAGCCACATGTGGCTCTTTGGCCCTTTGAGTGTGGCTCTTCCACAAAATACCATGTGCGGGTACACACGTACAATGTGATTGAAACTTTGTGGCCCATGAGCAGAAGTTGGTTTTCAGCTCTCAAAAGAAATTTCAATTGTACTGTTGATATTTGGCTCTGTTGACTAATGAGTTTGCCGACCACTGCCCTAGGGAGTTTGAACGGGAAACCGGGAGTTTGATCGCTTGCTATGACATGTGTTGGCCACCAGGGGGCAGTGCGGAATGAAGGAAGGCCCAGGCGGGCAGCCAGAAGGCCTTAATCGGCCCTGATTGCTGGCCAGGCCTAGGGACCCTACCCATGCACAAATTTCTTACATCAGGTCTCTAGTATCAGATAAAAAAAGAATACAGAACAGTATAACTTCTGTGTGTGTGTATGTGTATATTTAGAAAAGTGGAAGAAAATGAACTAAAAGTGAAGTATTTCTAGTAATTATATTTTTCCTCTCTTCAAAACTTCTCTAATGAGCATATAGAAAAAATTCAAAACTTTTTTCTTATAAAATCAACAAATGCTTATTTAAAAACTAGACAGTACAGAGGAAAAGAACAAAAATATTAAAACATCTATATTTAGAAAAGATAATATAACATTAAAAACAGAACAAATAGAAGTCCTTCAAGTTACTTGGGTATAGTTCTGACTGTAAAGGTTATCTGTCTCAATCAGCAGTGAAGTCTAGACAAGAAAACAATGCCCCCAAAGCATTCACCCACTGAGTAAGGGACAAAGCAGATGAGTGATAATGCCTTCAGGATCTGGGGAAGGAGAAAGCTAGACCCATTGCCTAGGTGGTGGGTAGAATTTGGGAGAAGTTGAAAGTTGAGAGTGAATGTTTTGGGGAACAGCTGCCACTTGTGTGAGGCTACTGAGAGGTACCACAATCATAAGGGGACTTCAAAGATTCTTGCTCTGCATTCAGAATGCACTCTCCACTTTGAAATGCATATTTCTCCACTCAAGGAATAAAGAGCAAGGAGAGTATTATACTAATTACTATTGGCCCAGTGCACGAAATTCATGAACGGGGATGTGGGGGGAGGGGGGGTGTTCCTCAGCCCGGCCTGCACCCTCTCCAATCTGGGACCCCTCGAAGGATGTCCTACTGCCGGTTTACAGGGATCAGGCCTAAACCGGCAGTCGGACATCCCTCTCACAATCTGGGACTGCTGGCTCCAGCCGCTTACCTGCCTGCCTGCCTGCCTGATTGCCCCTAACCACTCTGCATGCTGGCCTGCTTGCCCCCAACTGCCCCCCGTGCCAGCCTGCTCACCCCCAACTGCCCCCCCTGCTGTCCTGCTCACCCCCACCTTCCCTCCCCACTGGCCTGCTCACTCCCAGCTGCCCCCCTGCTGGCCTGCTCACTCCAAACTGCCCCCCCCTACTGTCCTGATCACCTCCAACTGACCCCCACTGACGGTAATTGGGGCATGTGGCTCCCCTGCTGATCTGCTTACCCCCAATAGCCTTGCCGTCCCATCCTGGCCTGATCACCTTCCAGCGACCCAAGGTCTCAGCCCCTCTTTTTTCCTTTTTATTTTTTTTCAGCCTTGAGCAGAGTCCCAGGCTGGCTGGAAGCAAGTATCTAGGATTTATTTATCTTCTATAATTGAAACTTTGTAGCCTTGAGCAGAGGCCAGGACCGGCCAGGGTGGGAAGCTTGGCTTCCTCCATTGCCAGGGCAACCCAAGCCTCCTGCTTGCTCCAGCTCTGTGGCCGGCTGCCATATTGGTTGGGTTAATTTGCATACTTGCTCCTGATTGGCTGGTGAGCATGGCTTGTGGGTGTGGCAGAGTGATGGTTAATTTGCATGTTTCTCTTTTATTAGTGTAGATTGGTTTGTCACTTTCCAACTGTGCATCTTTGAGTATGAGAACAAGTTGAGAGTAAGGCAAGTGATGCCCAACACAATCTATTTAAGTTATACCATCATCCCCAAACTTGGTTGTCACAGACATGCAGTTATATGCTCTAGAAATCTGACCAACTTTCTTGTGTAACCTGAAAAGCCCTAATGTGGCTCAGTGGTTGTCAACTATTTTTCTTTGGTTACACACAGGATAGATGACATTTCCATGTGGAATATATTCCCATGTGTACCCAGGGTTAAGAGATATATCTCTAATTCCAATTCTTTCCAAATTAAAAAAAAAAAGTAATGCTAGAGAGTATAATGTAATTATTAAAAAAATCCTTAACTGTACTTTTTTAAAAATAGATTTTATTGATTTTTTATAGAGAGGAAGGGAGAGAGATAGAGAGTTAGAAACATCAATGAGAAATGTCAATCAGCTGCCTCCTGCACGCCCCCTATTGGGGATGTGCCCGCAACCCAGGTACATGCCCTTGACCGGAATCGAACCTGGGACCTTTCAGTCCACAGGCTGACGCTGTTCCCACTGAGCCAAACCAGTTTCCACCTTAACTGTACTTTTGAGAGAAGTTAGAAACAGGGTTAGGCAGACAGGGTAAGGGTTGGGAGAAGAAGAAAGTACAGACATAACTGCAGGGCTGAGCAGGGCCGAGCTCCAAACACAATGATGTTTATCTTGCAGGTGCAGAATATTATAGGATTCCAGGGCAAGAGGAATACGGAAACTGAGACAGGAAAGTTAAAACAAAGCCAAAGAGTGTGGGCAATTTGCAGCCAACTTGTAACTAATAACCCATTATCTTCCCCAGCTAAGGAAACAAAGCAAATGGTAAAAAACAAAACAAAAACAAAAACAAAACAAAACAACCTCCCTAAATCGAGAATACAGAAAGGGAGGAGGAGAAGGAAAGGAAAAAAGGGTCGTTTTACTTCCTAAATAGAGAATCCAGCAGACTCAAGGTTTGGCAAGATAAAGTTGCCAGGTGCTTTTCATGAATTCTGGAAAAGCCACAACAAAGTAAAAAAGGGACCTTGAGAATTAATCTGCACCAAAATAGTCAGCGGAGGAATTTTGAAGCCTATAGACAGGAGGGTATATAACGCCTCAGACCCCCACCCACCTTGCTCTTTAGATTAGCTGAGAGCCCATCTGTGCTTCATAAGCCAGATTGTATAGGTTTGCTTGCTTTGCCTTTTCAATAAAGGTGCATGCTTTGATTGCTTTAATAACTTGGCTTTTCACAACACAGTTACGTTCTCTCATATAAATTCATTTATATGAGAAGACAAGGATCGAGGTTGGGGACAGCCTTCTCCCACTGACTCTGAGCTGTCCTGCCTGGTAATATCTCTCTAGTGTTGGTGAGAGGTGCCTATAACACTTTGACCTATATTTGAAAATAGTGATTAATTCATAAACTTTGGCTCTTTTTAACAGGATCATCCCTTAGGTAGGCAAGCCACCCAGGGCCTCATACTTGGAGGCAGGGTCATATAGGCATTGCACCTTATTCTTCTTTTCTGAATGTAATTAAGATCACTTTTAAAAATCCTGCCTATAATGTGATCCCAAGAGGCTTATGAAAGTTGCTGACTGTGCAGCCTCCTTTCAAGAGGGATTATTTGGGGCAGGCAGGACAGGTTGAGTTGCCAGGGTCCAAAATCCATCTGGGAGTGGCCTTGCTTTTTAGCTTTTCTCAGAATCAAATAATCTCACTTGAAAGAAGGTTGTGTGGTCTTTCATCTTAAACAGGCCCTTTTACCTTGAAATTAAAACTGTTGGTCAGAGAAAAGTAAGGCTGATGACTAATGATATTTATTCATTTATTAACCAATTAATTATTTAAACATTTATTATAAGCAGGTACCGTTTGTTTTATGCTCTAGCAGCTCTAGCACCACATGGGGCTCTCGAGCCGAGGCTTGCCGCTTTCTTGACTAATGAGTTTGCTGACCACTGCTCTGGGGAATCAGCTGTGAAAGAAGACAGATAAGATTGATCTCTACTTTCATGAGGCTCTTATTCTACTGGATGGAGACTGACATTGGACAGGAAAGAAAATCAGAAGGGGTGTTGGTTCCTTTGCTCACTCATTCAATTCATTCATTTAGTTAACACGTACTAAAAATACCTAACATGTGCTAGGCATTTTAAATATCGTCATGTAGATTGTCTTAGTTTTTGCATTAACTCTGCATAAAAGTGTATTATTACTTCCTTTTTATAGATGCATAAATGACATAGTGTGTTGTAATAATATAAGAGAGGAAGCAATACATTTGTGCAATATAGGAGATTTGCTAAGTAAATTATAGTAATTTGTTCAATAAAATACTACATTATGTAGCTATTTTTATGCAGCTATTATAAAGATCTCCATGCGCTGATATGGAGAGCTGCCCAAGATAATAGCATTAACTTAAAAAAAACGGCAAAATACAGAACAGGTTTTAAAATCAGTTCTTGTTGATTTAAAAAAAAATATTCATGCACCTATGTTTGTATAGGAAAAGTATATGAAAGATTATGTAAATCAATAGTGATCACTTCTGGAAAAGGGGACTGATGATTTAGGATAGAGGAATACTTACTTTTAATAGTGTATCCATTCTTCTGAAAATCAGAAATGTTAACTATATACATTAATTACTTTTTCAGTTAAAACTTAATTTTTTTAGGAGAATGTTGATTGACTTTTCTGGGAACTGCAGTGATATGATTGGCTTGTTCAATGTCATAGGAATTTAGTTTCTAGGTCCTCAATTTAGAAATAAGTATGTATAGATAAATGTCATATAAAGGAAAAAATGTGATAACTTGTATACTTGTAGGTAAATGTTCTGTGTATGTATCTGCCTGTATACGTATGTGTGCCTGTGTACCTATGTGTACATGTTGAAAGGCAGGTGGGGTTCTGAACCAAAACTGAGGGGCCTAAGGTAACCTCTATGACTTAGGAAAGCTGTTAATAATTCAGTCTTTGTATTCACGGGACCTAGTATAGTTAAAAGCACGTGAGCCCAGCTTGCTGTGCTCAGTGGTTGAGCATTGATCTATGAACCAGGAGGTCACGGTTCAATTCCTGGTCAGGGCACATGCCCAGATTGTGAGCTTGGCCCCCAGTGTGGGGCCTGCAGAAGGCAGCCAGATAATGATTCACTCTCTAATTGATGTTTGTGTCTCCCTCTCCCTCTCCCTTCCTCTTTGAAATAAATAAAAATATATTTAAAAAAGCATGTGAGATTATCTGAGGATTTTAAGAGTGAGAATGCAATGCAAGTGATTTGCATGAAGTCAAAGTAGCTCCTAGAGTTCATAATATGGTTTCAAATATGGTTTGATCATTCTGGCTGGATGAAAGTACAAGAGAAAATGTGGTTCAGAATATAAATTACTCAGTTCCTTCTTATCCCCAGTAGAAGGCAGATCAACCAAGTTTGCTGATTTGGAAATCCTTTTTTTTTTTGCAAGAACTGAATTCCCTTGCTTGCTACTTATCAGCATTCTGCTGACCAGTCTTGTTTGTTCTCTATTCTTAGCCCCTTTTTTTGTTTTTCTTGTTAAAATATCTATTTGAACCAAAAAAAAAGAAAAAAGCAGGTCAGTAGCCCAACTATTTCAAAATCTCATTTCATCTCATTCATCATTTATTAATGGACCTATTTTCTTTCCAGTGTTTTTTATCCCCTGGATATATTTGAGGGAACTCTTTTGAAATCCCTGGGGTTATTATTACATCACTAGTATTTTTTACAGCTTTAAAAAAAAAATCAGACTCAGATTTTAAAATCACTCTTTATATTACTCCCCCACCTCCTTTTCTATTTCAAGAACCTTTTTTCCCTCTCTTCTAAATCTAGTACTCTGAAAAATCCCTAGTGAGCCCAAGTTGGATATATATTTTTTTTTTGAGAAATTTATCAGATGAATTATAATTTATTCTGCTTACCTCCAGGTTATTTAAGGATAGTCTGGTCTTTTGCTAGCTAACAATTGCCTGTATCTTCTATCATTAGGGAACACAAAGATGCAGCTCATTTTGTGGGTATTTAATATTTCCCCTAATTTTGACTTGCTATTGGTTCTTAATTTTAAAAATAGGCTTATTTGGAACCCATTTTTAATAAACTCTGCCTTCTAAACCTTTCTCTCATCTGTGTCCAATTCTAAGGGCCATTTTAATGTTCTTTTTCATTCCAGTGTTCACTTGGTGTTATTGAATAGCAGACTCAAGAGAAGAAAAAACCGTTTGCTATCAGAAGGATCATGTAGAAAACAGTAGGTTCAGAATTAGGAATTCACTGTCAAGCTTTCTGTTTCACACTTCACTTATTTTTCTTTCCTTTTTTCTTTTTGATTCAAGCTTTGCCTATCCCTCTTTTGCCATCTAGAATCAATCACCTCCCCCCTCTTCTTATCTAATATTGAGAAAATGCATACCGAAATTTTGCAAAGCACTATGAATGCCGGTGAAAAAGAGCATTATGTAAATGTCAGTATTATTATGCTGGAATTTTGCCATTATTCTGTTTGCAAAGGAATAAGATTTAGAATAATATTATCTCCTTTCGACCTACAGTCCAAGGAGGTTCAGTTACCAAAATACCAGGAGAATGGTTCTTATATGGTAGGCCTGTAAGCAAAGCTCCAGGACACTAGGTTTATGCCTTTTCTTAAAACAGTGATTACTGTTATTATTATGTTCACCCTCTTGGGAGAGTCATGGCAGTGGAGGGGACTGAGGGCAGGATGTGCTTTTGTTTATTTTGCTCAGATGAGAGAAAAGGCAACAAAGGAGTGGGTCCTGGCTCTAGTCCAAATGATCCAAATAGTCTCATTTTACACGTGAGAGGGGGGAAATGATGTTGCCTAATGCAAATGAAATTTTGTTAAATATTTGTTGGCCGGGGTAGGAATGGCACCAGGTGTTAGACGGGTGGGGTTAGATCTGACCTGGCTTCACCAACCTTGGTATTTGAGTTCTGGCTAGGAAAGAATTCAGAGCCAAGACTCAAACTATAAGAGAACATTTATTTAGAAAATCACAGAAGTATTTCGTAGAAGAAATGGGCTTAGGAAACAAGTTATAGTCAAAGGAAGGGCCCTTGGAGCTTAGAAGTGAGGAAGGTCAAGGAGAAGAGTCTGGGGGAGGGAGAAAAAGAGGGGTAAGACTTTGGTATTCAGGGAAGCGAGAGTGCACTGGGCCCTCCTCCTAAGGATTTTTAGGGTGGAAATCTTAGGGGAGGTCCTAGGAGAGATCTCGATAGAATATTCAGCTTTCCAGATGTGTCCTTTCAAGGCCTAGGTCTCCACTGATTGATTGGTGGGTGCCAGGGCAGGGGGTCATTATCCAATGCAGTGGTTGTGAGGTCAGCCATGACATCACTTGTCTGTTTTGTTGCTTTTCTGGGCCTGGAGCTGAAATACAACTGTGGCCCAGATGTTATCTTTAGGACGAAAAGGTCAGGCAGTCCATATGTGTCCCTAATATATGCTAGGGAGGAAAGGCCACCCTGGGAATAAAGTCCCACCCTACAATTGTTCATTGCTAGGCATGGCAGGTTTCCACCCTGGTGACTTGTACCTGGCACATTGTCCTTGCTCTGCTCATGTCTGTCTAAAGGCCTATCATATACTGACACTGTGTATATAGGATATAAGGGTATGTACTACCTCCAGAGCCACTATAAGGTACAAGGTTGTGCTAGTCCTAGACTCTTGATTCCAATAATTACAGGCTGTTGTTGTTCCTTGTGATTAAACCCCTATCCAGTGGTCGACAAACTCATTAGTCAAGAGAGCGGCAAACCATAGCTCGCGAGCCTCAGTTAGCCGACCACTGTGCTAGACAGTTGCAGACATAAAGGAGTTAGCATCCTATATTGGACCATTTAAGAGCACAGAAAAGCCCAGTCAGCTTCCAAATACCTTCTTCCTGGATCCCACAGTCTGGAATCACCATAGAACCTTGTCTATTGGGCTGCGTTTGCAGTGAACTATTCTATTTGGAACCCCTATGTAAGGACTAGGTGCGTATGTTTAACGCATCTAGCAACTAACCTGCTGTAAGTCTGAAAAGGATTGGGTATTCAAGTCTTCATAAAAAAGATGACTTTTGAATGAAGGGAGGCTCTTGAAGGATGAATAGTGTTTTACAAACTCATGTATCTTGTACAATTAACTTAAATATGTGAAGAAGACTGATATAACAGTGGGTACTAAGCTGCTTGTGTTGCTGGGTAAGAATAATATGTGCTTCATTACCTATTACAGATCCAGTGAAATGGGAAAACAAAACATATCCAGGGCCCTGTAGATATTCTAGGTTACCAGTTTTGTATATATGAAGGACAGTGAGGCAGATTGAAGGAGTAATATGAAAAAAAAAAAAATCCCAAAACTTGCATGTTATCTAAGAACTCTACTGGCATTGATTAATTTATCACAAGGATTGCCAATATTTTAGAAGCAATGGCATAATAAATTATCTGTATTCTTTTTAAAAAATTTATCTTTATTGTGGAAAGTATTACAGATGTCCCCTTTGTTTTAGCATTGACCCCCTCCACCCACCCCCGACCCTTCCAGGCCTTTACCACACTATTGTCTCTGTCCATTTAATGGGTTAATCTCTCCCCACCCCCTCCTTTCCTCTGAAATTCGTCAGCCTGTTTCATGCTTCTATGTCTCTGGATCTATTTTGTTCCTCAGTTTATTTTGTTCATTAGATTCCACATATGAGTGAGATCATGTGATACTTGTCTTTCTCTTACTGGCTTATTTCACTTAGCATGATACTCTCCAGGTTCATCCATGCTGTTGAGAATGCTTAAAGTTCCTTCTTTTGATCTCTATTCTTTTGAAGAAATAAAACGTATCACATGATCTGGTAGCCCAGAGTGAGCAAAGGGAATCTTAATGGGTTCATCTTAAAAGGTTTGGAAATATTTCCCATAAATATTATACTATTAATCCTTACACACTGTTTTTTAAAATGTAGGTGTCAGTCAGAAAATTTTAAATCAGATTACCTTGTATAACCTAACTGAAATTAACCTCAAAGAGAGAATAAAAAATTATATAGGGGGAAACAAGGGGAAAGTTTAGAGTTTGTGGCTTGGGTTGAAGACAAAATCATAGGTGGGTGTGAGAGCTCTGACAGGCTGAAAACAGTTGAGGAACCCTGCAGGCATGGGGGTGGGTACTGCAGGAGAGGGAGGAGGAAAGCTTTGCCTACTGTGCAATTTTGCCTAGGGCAGCTAATTGCAATGCCCAGAAAATTGCCTTTGGAAGCCTTGGGCAATATGCAGTAGGTTTTCCCTAAAGCCTAGTTTATCAGGTTAAGTTGAAATTTGGTAGGGAGGAGAGGAGGGGAATGATGAGCTAAAAGAATTCCTGAGATGAAGAAACCTTCAAAGGTCACCAACTTTTTCAGCAAGTATTTTTAATGACAAAAGAGGGAACTCAAACCTGAGGAAATTGTATCTTACCCTAAAGTAACCCACCACAAGTGGAAATGTCTTTGAGTACTATGGAAAGTGAAATGGGGCCTCACTTTATAATTTTCCCTAGGATTAACTCTGATATGAGGAATATATAAAACAAGAGAAGAGACCTAACAGTTATTGGATCTCTGTTATGTGCCTATACTTTGTACTGGACACATTATATTTATTATCTCATTTAATTTTCATAGCAATTGTGGAACACATTATCACTATCATATGATACAGGATTAACAAAGGACGACATTAACAAATTTGCCCATGGCTGCTCAGCTGTAAGATATAGTTAGATTTGAATGCAGGGGTGTCCAACTAGGTCACATTATCCCTTTCCCACAGATAGTTATTAAATGTCTGCTAAGTGCAAAGTACTATGCTAGGCGCTTTAGGAATATAAACAAGGAACCAATTCTCTCTTTATTCTCAGAGTTTACAGTATAAAGAAGGAACCCCTTAATTAATTGGTATCTTAGCTTTCTATTTAATATCCCAATCTGATTTTTTAAAAGTGGAGGAGATCACGTATAGCACATAAATTGGAAGATATTCTCAATGTTCATAAAACCTTTAAAAAATTAGGCGAGGTGTCACATATGGCCCAAACTGTTTTTATTAATCCCTTATAGCTTTGCATGGCTTATAAAACAGTGTTTCCAAACTGCCTTAACATAATAGGTTCAGCAAAAACAAAACAAAACAAACACACAAAAAAAATCCCAAAACCTGGTGTTTGTAATATTTTCTTCAAAAGTATATTTCAAAACTATATGTAAGAAAAATATAAGCACATTTCTGCTGCTCTTATTATGCAAAAGTCTGTCTTTAAGAAATGGTGGGCAATTCTTAGAGAAAAGGAATTTGCATATGTCACCTGAAGGATAATTGACTAGTGCTCAGTTTGTTAGTAAATGCAGAGTCAGATCTGACCACCTTACCAACATAATCTAAACACTAATGCATATAAACTGTTCCATGATCTTCAGTCTATATTATGCATATTTGAGATATAGATAAAATTTTTATTACATTTAACAGCAATTGCATATTCTTTGAAACCAGATGCCTATATTTTATGAGCTCAGTTGACTTTTCATCACCACATTATAATGAGGTTGAACATGTTTGGGAAATACTGATCTAGATAGAATTTGTTGCCAAATTGGTACCATGCTCTGATTGCCAGTTTCCCAAAGGGTAGACTGGACTTGATTTGATTTCCTACTTTTTTCCACATTTGGTTACTTCATTAGACAGATATACATGTCCAACGCACCTATATCTACAGCATTAAATGCACATAGACTTAACACTTTCCTTACACACTTAGTGATAAAAACATATAACCAGAATGGTTAAAACAGTAAATTTTATGTTATATGCATTTTACCACAATTGTAAAAAATGCAACAGGAGTGCAATAGTTAATAAGTAAGAATATAAACTTACCTATTGCAAAAAATAATAAAAACATAAACCGGAGCTAAATGTCTTCTAGAATTTAAACAAGAAATATACTCATGAAAAAAAAAGAAATATACTCATGAGAATTTATGTAGAATTAAGTAAAAAGTTGGATCATAAGGAGAAATTGTTCATTGGTGTGTTCTCAGCACTTTGCATAATTCTTGGCACATAGTATGTTTTCAGCTAATATTTAGAGGATGGGTAACACGATTATTTCAGCTCTGGGGCTCTTTCCTTAGTTGCCCATTTAACCTGTTTACTTCCCAGAGCAAGTTACATAACTTTTACTAAATGCTTCCATGTCCCTGGTTCCCTTAGAACATAGCAAGCCTGAACCAGTGTGATTACATCATCAGTAAATTTCAGATTAAAAAAACAAACTAACAGAAATAAAACCTGTTTTATGTAACAAATATATCTAGGTAAAATAAGTGTTTAAAATATTTTAAGAGGCTTTATTTTAAAACATTTATGTACCTTTATTATAATACTAGGGGTCCAGTGCACGAATTTATGCACCTTGAAAGTAACTGTGGGCCGCAAGGCTGTGGTAGACACAGGGGCAGGTCTCAGCCCATCCTCCATGCCCCAACCCAACCCCTTCTGCCGCGGCCCCCAGTCCTCTGTCTGCCAGCAGCCCCGCTCCAGCTGCCTGCTGCTGCTCCCACGCACTGATGGTGCCGGCCCCACTTGTACCTGCTGACAGCGTGGAGCAATTCGGGCCGGCACTGTCAGTGTTGCAAGAATCGGCTGCTGCCCCTGATCGCCCTTCAGGAGCAGGGGGAGGTGGAGAAGCCCTCTGGGGTGATCAGGGCTGGTAGCTGCCACTCGCACCCACTGATGGTGCTCAGTGATTGAGATCAGCACCAAGCACTGGCAGCAGGTGGGAGTGGCGGCTCCAGCACCACTGCAAGCCGGGCTGGTGCCAGCAGGAGGTGCAAGCACTGGGTGGGATTGTGGCACGTGGGAGCAAAGAATTTTCAGTAACCACCAGAGGCTTGCCCCAATGACAGCAACTGGCACCCCGCCTTGGTCTGGCACCCCCGCTCACCTGCTCCACTATCCCGTCGGGGCCAATGCCCACCATGTTCTGCATATGCCCCCTGGTGGTCACTGCACGTCATAGTGACCAGTTGTTCAGTTGTTCAATTGTTCTGCCATTCGGTCTATTTGCATATTAGCCTTTTATTATATAGGATTAGGATATACCATAAATTACCATTTTTTTTTTGTTGGTCAAATATTGACAAATTAATGTGGTTTGATCATAGTTTATCCATTGCTAGTTGGTTTATGCTTACAGTTTCAAGTGATGCAAAAATTGAAACTTGGAAAAAATATACTTTAATGTTCATTAAAAGGGCTCTTTTTTTCTTCCAAATGCCAGGGACTGAAAAGTGACCTAAAAAATCAGAACAATATCCTAGCACCTTCATTAAATATGTGAAGCTGACACTTTTACTACTAGCTTTTATGGTTAATCACAAATCTGCTACTTGAAACTGTGGCATGACCATCTGAATGTATTGTAAAAAGATTTAGTGATCTTACATATTGATTACCTTAACACATAGTAGTCTTTTCCATTTCTGAAGTTAAAACAAGCCATCTGGATTATTACAGTTAATAAGGGTGGAAAAGACATGTATAATTAAGAATACAATAATAAAGTGGGTCTATAATTTGTTCTTTAAAAATACTCCCAATAATGACAAAAGAAAGAAAAAATAAGTTTGATCATTCACTATTTGAACAATTTTAAATCCCTAAATGATCATAGTCATTTGAACAGTCTAGGTCAGTGCTAGGACAATGGCCCTGAGCCATGACAGTGACCATGGGCAAAGTCCGACACAGGAAAAACAACTCTTTGCTTCTGTGTCATCCATGAGTCCTTTAGCTACATGTCGACACTGTCACAGGAGAGACCCCACGGGAGGGGGGAAAAACATCAAAACTGAAAGGTATAAGGGGGACAATTAAAAAAGTGCAAACTGTTACCCTTCCTTCTAGTTGTAACCAGTGTGTCCCCTTTCTCTTCCCAGTCTTTGCTTAGCAAGAGAAAGGTTAGGCTGAGATTATACTGGAATGGCCAGTTATCTGGACTCGCTGGTAGACCAGTAGCCGTTCCAATGTTAATGGGAGGAGTAAGTGGGTAATACACTAATTTGGTGACTAAAATCCTCCAGATGGTTTCTATGCTTATATTTACATTTGAAAAAATAGAAACATGTAGCACATGCTACATTGTAGCTTGTTTTTTAAAAATTGAAAAAAATATATATTTTGAACTTTTGTTTTCTGTCATTCATTATTTTTATATAACATTCTTATTAGAGTTGCTTTAAAATTCTTTTGTGTGTGTGGTACTCCACAATTTATCCAACCAATCCTCTATTGTTGTTCACTAAGTTTTCCTGAATTTATTTCTTCACTGTTATTAACAAGATCACAGCTAAATAGGAGCATAAATTCTTTGTTTTATCCTCACCCGAGGATATGTTTTTTATTGATTTTTATAGAGAGAAGAAGGGAGAGAGAGAGGTGAGAGAGAAACATCTATAGGTTGCCTCCTGTATGCACCTTGACGAGGGATCAAACCTACAACCCAAGTATGTGCCCTGACCCAGAATGGAACCTGCCATCCTTTGGTGTACAGCATGATACTTCCAACCAACTCAGCCTCCTGGCCAGGGCTGAGCATAGATTCTTAATTTTTTTTTTTTTTTAGAATAAATTTAGCAAATTTTAGACGTGGAATTTTCTGGTTGACAATGGGGATTTTGAATGATTTCCTGGAGAAAGCATTTAACTCCCAAGAGCAGAGATAACGAGGGGATAAGAAGCAGTAGGGTGGACCCTTTCATATTGGGGATCTTCTGAAGAGAATCTAGTCCTAGCCAGTTTAGAAATATGGAACATATATTTGCCACTTCATACTTAGACAATTATTTCAGATTGAGGCCAGAACCACAGGCAGGTTGAGGAAATCTGAAAATGGTTAACATTTTTTGAGAGCTTACTGTGTGCTAGGCAGTACTCCAAGCATTTTCTGTGTATTCTCACTTTATTCCTACCATAACTCTTAGAGGTGGTAGATAAGGAATGGAGGCAAGAGAAGTTAAATAACTTTCTTACTGTCCTACATCTAGTACATGGCAGAGCACAACGTCATCTGTGCTTTCAGCAACTGTGCATTGTTGCTTTCTGTCCAACACACCAGGCTACTTAAACTGACCAGCTAGGAAAGCCCCCAAATAAAAGCGTCCACAGTGCATACTATATCTTTTTTAAATCTCCTACTTCCCTCTTCTCAAAAGTTTGAATTTTTCTACCAATGCAACATTCTCTCTTGGTAGTACTAGTAAATACAACAATAGTAACCTTAAGTATTTTACTATTTGTCACTAATTGTGGATGTCATTTAAAAAATTTGATCTATATTACCCGGCTGGAGTGGATCAGTGGTTGAGTATCGATCTATGAACCAGGGCACATGCCTGAGTTGCGGGCTCAATTCCCAGTGGTGGGTGTGTGTGTGTGTGCAGGAGGCAGCTGATCAATGATTCTCTCTCATCACTGATGTTTCTACTTCTCTTCCTCTCTCTTCCTCTTTGAAATCAGTAAAAATATTTTAAAAGTTGATCTATGTTAATAATAAGATACTGCATCAACTGTTGCTACAGTTTAATTACTAAATTCTGAACATTGATGTAAATAAGTAATTATTTTTGTATAATTGTACTGGTTCAGGGCATTGATGAATTCTCACTGGGTATACTCTTTATTTTCTAATTAGCTGGAAAGTCAACCAGGGATACACAGACACAATAGGAAAGATTGTAGCAACTCCCCTTACCACGAAATAAAGCTGCATAGGTTTTGATTCTCACAAAGTACATAAAAATTTTTATTCTAAATAAATACCTGACAGTGTACAAATCAACATGTTTTGCATAAAACATGGACTCCATAATGTTGTCTCCTCCTTTAACGTGGCTGAAGATATGGACATATGGATGTTGAAGAGTAGCTTAAAGCACACTTAAGTAAATAAATGAGGATTATGTTTATATTCAGGTACAATGATTAACTGCTACAGATGTTTTCCTTGCCCCCATTGCTGCTTCCTCTGTTTCAAAATCCAGAGTTCCTTTCAAGTGCTAATGAGTAGTATAGCAAAGTGATTAAATGCATGGATTCTGAAGCCAGACTACTCAAATTCAGTCCCAGCTCTGCCACTTACTAGCTGTGTGACCTGAGGAAAGTTCCTTTGCTTCTCTGTGCCTTAGTTTCTTCATCTGAATATCCAAACCTCCATTGACTACTCCTCAGAACTGTAGATTTGTATATGCAGTTGCCTAGCCAGTATCTCAACTTGACTGCCTGAAGACACCTCAATATTAACATCACCAAACAGAACCTGCCTCATTCCCATTCTGCCCTGGCATATAAATGGCAACCCACTCTTTAGTCACACCCAAATCTAGGAATTTTCCTTGATTCTTCTTTTACCCTCATTCCCATACCTCCAAAACATATCTCAAAGTTGTTCACTTCCTCCTTTTCCATCAGCATGGTCTTATCCAAGCCCCTGTCATCTCATGTTTGGGATCTCACCGTGGTTTCTTTACTGGTCTCCAATCTTCTACGCTTCTCTAAAATCCAAGCTCCCTATAGCTTCAGAATTTTTAGAAGCATAAATCATATTAGTCACTCCCTGTCTCCAAATTCCCCAATGGCTTCTCATCACATTTACAGTAAAAGCCAAATTCCTTAATCTGGCTTCCAAAGTCTTACAAAATGAATGCTGTAGGGGGTCATAAATAGTGCCTCCCTCCCAATTTAGAGAACTTATTTGGAAATAGGGTTTTGCAGATATAATTAAAATGAGATCCTACTAAACAAAGAAGAAGGCCATGTGAAGACAAAGGCAGGAATTGGAGTGATAGGGCTACAAAGTAAGGAATACCAATTATAGCTGAGAAAAACAGAAGCTGGGAAGAGGCGAGGAAAAACTCTCTTAAAACCTCTGAAGGAAGTAGGACCTGATGACACCTGATTTCAGACTTCTAGCCTCCAGAACTGTGAAAAAATATGATTTATGTTCTTTCAAGCCCTCAAGTTTGTGGTATTTTGTTATGGTAACCCTAGTAAACGAATACAGGTTCCAGCTTCAATTCTGTTGCCCTCCCCTTGCTCTCTACCCTCCATCTGCACTGCCCTCCCTCTGCCTTGGTGTTAGAACACCTTGCTGGTTCCCACCCCAGGGCTTTTCACTAGCTGTTCACTCTACTTGGGATGTTCATCCCTGATCTTTGCATGGATCCTTATTATTATTTCAATCTCAGCTTAAATATTACTCTGTCAGATTCCTTCCAGAACCTCTCATTCCAATGCAGCCTCCCCATCATGCTTTATCACATTACCCGGTTTTAATTATCTGTTTTGCATTTAATACAGTTTGACATTTCTTATTCATTTATGTATGGTTAAATCTGTCACTGCTCCCCTCAATACACACACACCACACTCATACATTCATTATAAAGTGGACTACTGTCCAATTTAATAGCCACATGACGCTATTTAAATATAAATGTAAGCGAATTAAAGTTAAGATTATAAAATAGTTTCAAAACAGTGTTAACTACATTTCAAGTCTCAATAGCCACATATAGCTAGTGGCTACCATATTGGACAGCATAGCTGTGGAACATTTCCATCATTACAGAAAGTTCTATTATACAAAGCTATTCCAGGAAAAGAGGAATCTTGTATTCCCAGTGCTTTGAATTTGTGTGGCCCATCACAGATGCCAAAGAAATATTTTTTGAATGAAGAATGAATGCACTTTCAGGAAAAACATTGCTGAGCCTTGATGTGAATGAGCTTTGTAAAAATAAATGGCAACATTACTGCTAATGGAAAGCGATATGGCTTTCAGGGAAAGATGACTTCTGTTCTCCTTGCCTTTTTACCTGGGCAGAGTTTCTGTAACCATGTCTGCCATTGGTTATTCTTTTTCTTTGTTTGTTTTGTTTGTTTCCTCAATGAACACTCAAAAATAGATCTGGTTGTAAAGAAGATTTCAACAATTTCTCTCATCTTGAGTGGTGGTTTCTCTGCTTATCAATAAAAAATTTCAGTTAAGGGTCGTTGAGAAGTAGAAGGAGGGCAGATGGGAGTTTGGGTGGAATATTATCTTCTGTGCAGTATAGTATTTGCTTTAGCTGTCTAAAAAGACAGTGCTATCAATCTCACATCTTTAGTAATGATTTCTCCGTGCTTTGATTAATGTGGGTGTGAAATGTGTCTGATGTAGCGGCATGTGTCTGAAACATTCTGAGACAAGAAGAGTCAAAAAGTATTTTAATTTTAAAAATTAATTCTAAATAGACTAAGATGGAATGAGATTATTTAATATAACAGGTAGATACTATATTATTGCATTAGAAAAAAAGTCATGGAAATAAATATTTGCCAGGCTTATAGGACAAATAGAGCCAGTATGTTTTAAAACATTAAAACTTTAGTCACAATTTGGGTGTGACTAAAGTCTCCTATTCTGTTTCCAAATCATCACAATAAGATTAAGAATAAAACTTGTGAGTGTCTGGTACTATATCTAGCATATAAAAAAATAAATGGTGGTTTCTATACTGTATCCCATTCCTCTATTTTAATACTCAGTTGTATGTCAAAGTTCTTATAAAGAAGCTCATTGATTGGCAATGAAGAATTATTACTTTAGGAGTACCTGTGATTGAAAAGCTGAGGACTGACAAGTAAACTGATGACTAGTTCAGAGTGGGTGAACTTGAGTAATATTTATTAAAAGTTACCCATTTCCTATTACAAAATTGACCACAGAGCGGGGTTAGGGTGTTGTGGAAATGCAGAAATCATAACTTGGTCTAAACAGTGTGCAGATGTTCCACATGCTATCACCTAATTAGACTATAGTGTTTCCAAACCATAAGCTTTATGGCTTTTACATGCAATTGAAATGGAGGAAAACACAGGGAACTAGATAGAAATTCTTTGTTGTAAAAAAAAGAGTAAATCAGGGTGTGTGTGTGTGTGTGTGTGTGTGTGTATGTGTGTGTGTGTGTGTGTAAGAGAGAGGATAGGGAGAGGGAGGGAGGAGAACAAAAAATTAGAAATGTTGGGAGTATGTCTGATTTTAGAAATAAAACAGAATCTTGAAAAGGCTCATAAAGTTCCATCTAAACCCTTCTCTAACTCTCCAACACGGAGGTCATTGCAGCATTTCTATGTTGTGTTCAGTGGCCAGAAGCCCATGCCTGCGTGATAAAGGTTCTGGTGAGGAGGTTAGTTCATCCCTGCTCGGGTTCTGGTGAGAGGCAAGAAGGGAGCATGATTCTTGGAACCTTGGTAAATAGTGCCTTGGTTAAAGTAAAACAATTTCAGAACAACCAATGTAGGGAAGAGGGAAACCCTTTGGTCATGGACCCCCCCCCGCCCCCCTCCCCAAAAAAGTCAAAGAAATAAGAGTGTACTGTGTGGAGGTTCCCCTACAAAGTCCACCTTTCTCAGAAAGTAAGTCTCCTCTATCAGAATCAGTATTTCTTCAGAAAGTCTCCATATTTTGTCTTGCTTTTCATGGTTTTCTGCCATGAATGGGAGAAGAGGAAAGGTCAGTGAGGAGAGCAGAGTGGGGGAGAAGGGAAGGGAAAAAGAAGAAAGGGACAAAATATGACAGTAAGGAACTTTTGTGAGGATTCTAGATACGCCTTGAAATCAAGATCCCCCAAGGCTCTGCTTATACAAGGGTAACTGGGTAATATATATTTAGATAGATGAGTTAGGCACGAAGTATAACTTATAAAAATGTACTCACTAAGCCCTAGCTGTTTGGCTGTTTGGCTAAGTGACTAGAGCATCAGCCTGCAGACTGAAAGGTCTGGGGTTCAATTCCACTCAAGGGCACATGCCCAGGTTGGGGGCTCGATCCCCAGTAGGGGGCACACAGGAGGCAGCCAATCAATAATTCTCTCTCATCATTGATGTTTCTATCTCTCTCTCCCTCTCCTTTCCTCCCTGAAATAAATAAATAAATAAATAAATAAATAAATAAATAAATAAATAAAAATAAAAAATCTACAAGAAAAATGTACTCACTATAAAAATCAAATATCACCCCAACCTGTGTGCAACCAAAAGAACTCTTCTCCTTTGAACAGTTGAAGTGGATCTGCATTAAGAAAGAAAGAAAGAAAGAAAGAAAGAAAGAAAGAAAGAAAGAAAGAAAGAAAGAAAGAAAGAAAGAAAGAAAGAAAGAAAAAGAGAAAAGACTGGTTTCTGGCAGAGGAGGAAGGTTGTAGGATGGAGATAGAGAGGGGGCGGGGGAGGGGGAGGAACCAGAGGAGGAGGGGCAGACGGTGAATGTTTCTGTGAGGGTTGCTGCCCAGGAGTTTCCTTAGATGCTCCAGGCAATTGCAGCTTTATCTCCACTTGGTTCTTCCTATTAACTGTTCCTCTATTTTTCTTCTTTCTGAAAGGAATGAGAGAGAGAGAGAGAGAGAGAGAGAGAGAGAGAGAGAGAGAGAGAGAGAGAGAGAGGAAAGAGGAACAGCGATTAGTTGCCTTCCATATGTGCCCTGACCAGGAATTGAACCACAACCTAGGTATGAACCCTGACTGGGGATAGAACTTGAAACCTTTCGGTGTACAGGACAATGCTCCAACCAACCAAAACACAGGGCTAGGGCTGATCTTGTTTTAACTCAACACTGAACCAAAAGGTAGATAGGAAGACAGTGAAGAAATAAAACTTGGGCAAATAAACAACTGTTCTCTTTTTGAGAAAATCTTTACATGACAAATTTCAAATTGGACCAAGTAGGATTAGTGCTTTATATTGCATAAGCCATCTGTCACTAACAGATCTAAAAACCTCTAAATGATACATTATCCTGCAAATGATCAGAGCAAAATCTGTGATTTAGGTGTTGCAGAAACTGGAAATTTGGGTTCAGAAGGAGACAATCTTCTGATGGTCTAGTTGCTACATTCTAAAATCTAGTCAACATGCCACTACCAGATCAATGTCCCTTGAATCTCTTTTATCACATGTGTTCCCTAATCTAGAAATTTTATCTGCTTTCTACTCCAGGTATTTTCTTTCTTTCTACACACTTTCTTCCAAATTGACATTCCTGCCAATTTAAAATTAGGCTTTCCAAGTCCACCATCACCGGTCTATAAGACCTCTGTTTCAGTAAAAGCATATGTCCATGAAACACACCCTGATTAGCATGTTCAGTTCCTTGCCTCTTTAGGGTTTGGTCCCTTTCCTCTGGAATGTGATGCTGTTTATTCAACTTCACCTGCTGCTGAACAGCTCAACATCTTGGCTCAGTTCAAATCCTCTCATTTCAGAGCAGCCTAACTGATATCTCTCTCCTACAACCTTCTATATCTCTCAACAGACTACACAGTCTACCTTTTTATTATATACCCTTCCTTAATCTTTTTTTATTCTTTTAAAATATATTTTTATTGATTTCAGAGAGGAAGGGAAAGGGAAAGATAAAAACGTTAAGGATGAGAGACAGTCATTGATCAGCTCCTTCTTTACTGGGGATTGAGTCTGCAACGCAAGCATGTGCCCTGACTGGGAATCTTGAACTGTGACTTCCTGGTTCACAGGTCAATGCTCAACCACTGAGCCACACTGGCTGGGCTACACTTGCTTACTCTTAAATAACATAACATGTGAAAGAGCCTTACAGTCTAAAAAGCATAATAGTACTTAGCATATCACTTATTAATTTTCTTTTTTGTTATCGCTGCATATTAATTGTCTTCTCTCCAACAAAACAGGCAGCTAATGAAGAAAGTGGTCATTTTATTTCTTCTATGTGTTCCCCACAGGGCCTGGCACCATGGAGAGCACTCTGTAGATAATCAATAGATACTTACTGACTGAATGATTGATTGGCTAATGCACTTTGTATTTGGATTCCAAGTACAGAAGCCCTTGAGGATGTTCTGGTTTTCCTCCAAATGATCTGAAATTGACCCCTACCACGCGGTGAAAATTCACTGATCTTTTGCAGATGAGAAAGTTGAAATGTAGAGAGAATTTAAATACTCCCCAAGGGCATTAGGAAGAGCTATCAGCTAGAAGTGAGGCTAGGCATCCTGACTGCCAGTTCATTAAATTAAGAATCATTGTCCTTTTTCCTCTGACATGGGTAGCTTTTGTCCACCTGTTAATTTCTGATGTATAAGCTATACGATGTTGCTGTATAAATCTGCTTTTTTTTTCTTTTTTGTTTTGCTTTGTTTATTGTTAAATGACTCACAAGTAAAAATGTGTCTAATTATTTATCATGTTGGGTGCTTTAAAATTTTTTAAATTGAGGTATAATTGACATGTAACAACATTACATTAGTTTCAGGTGTACAACATAATGATTAAATATTTGTATATATTGCCAAATGATCACCACAATAAGTCTAGTTAATATTCATCACCACAGAGTTACAAAAAAAATTTTTTTTCTTGTAATGAAAACTTTTAAGATCAACCATTGTGGTTACTTTGTGTCTTTTGGTTGGCCTTTTAAGGTCAGGAACTGTGATTTATATACCCTTACTTACATTTTTGGTGTCTAGCACCTGACATCTAATAAATATTTGTTGAATAGATAATTATTATTTAAAAAATGATCTTTTTAGAGTACTGAACAATTAACAAACGTAGATTCTCTTTACAGCATTGAGGGGAGTTAAACTTGTAAGTAGTCTTATTTCATTCATTACAATATATCCTTAATGTCAAAATATGGTTCCTTTGCCTAATTATTGCCCTTAGGGATTACATAATAGGTTGTCTATTATACCATTGTTCTTGGTTTGAAAACCTAGGTTTTAATTTCCAATCCATAAGTAAGGTGTAACACCTACTTACTTAAGGAAAAAAAATAACTTCTTACAATTGAAATAGGAGGTAATTTTAGGAGACAGAATTATGGGCCCCAAGTAAGCAAAAAACATTTGAACCCTGACTCATCTGAGCCATATAGATTTCATAATTGATGATTAGCTTCACTTAATCAGTTGAACATCCTTTAAGGGGAAACTTGACTAGCTCCTTACATAGTTAACAGAACATTAAGTACCATCACTTTGAGTTGAAAAAAATTTTTTTAATTAATAGCAAATATGCACAGTTTAACATTAAGACATTAAAGGGTGTTATCTCTAATCATTAGTAATCTGTATTTTTCTCTCAAAATGTTAAGGAGGTGTTTATATCTAGTTCAGTGACCAATGTTTGCAATTCCCAAATCATTTTCATTTTTTCCAGCTGGCATTGAATTAACTATATCTTTTCCACAGAGAATCAGAATATAATATCATATACAAATAATAATCACACTTGTATGTGATCAAACTCTCAACTTGTATTAACTGTATCCTTAGTGAAATGGCAAACGACACAGCTCCAAGACATAGAAGAAAGAAAATAATGAAATATTAAACATTTACAAATCATTTCAAAAAGAATTGGTGAAGGATTGGCAAGAATGCTAAAATGAAGAGACTGGTTATTAAAGGTGTCAGGATCCATACAAGACATGATTCATGAGCTAGTAGAAACTGCAGAGTTGAACAATGTGGAGATATGAAAAAGTAGAAGAGAATAAGACATTAAAAATTATATGTGTGAAAGGCTCTTCCTGCTGGAGCTAGGTTTAAGGAGCTATTTAAATGAGAAGAACAACTGGGAAATGGATCTTACAATGCACAGAGGATTAGCAACGTTGCTTAAAGATGTGATTTGTTAGTCTATAGAAAGTTGCATTAAATTACAGAAACATATAATTAAAGCTAAACATTCAGAATGTTAAGGCTTTACTATTCTGAGCCAGATGGTGGTTGATTGTGCCTATACCTTGGGCACTGAGCACCTAATTAGTCTTCTCAAGAAGGTGTGCAGGTGTCAGTCAATTCTGGAGTTAGTGCTGAGCAGGACAGGTTAATAGAAACACTGGAATATTTGAAATTGATGAGGCCTAAGGTAAGTTTTACACACTATTAGCAGAAGTTTAGGAACTTAGTAAACATGCAAGAAATTCAATTTAGATCTGTTTCTTAAAGTCTGCTAAATGTTTGTCTTTTTAGTTAATCTCAAATCACCAGTCCTAGTAAGAATTAGTTAACAATAGGATACCAAATAACTAATCTAAAATTGCCATGTTATTTTAATATTATTACATCCTATCAGTTCACTAAGGGATGTTTGTCTGTGACAATGTAAATTTTACCTGGATGGTAGCAGAGAACACACAGTTGCTGAGAAACAGTCAAATAACATGAGTTTCACTAGACCAGCTTCTCAAACAGCGATCGTGCCTAGCAAGTTAAAAATATGGATTCCCCATATAAGCACAACCAATGGACACAAGACACTGTGGGGGGTGGGATGAGGGCATGAGACAGGGGGTAGGGGAGGCTGGAGGAAGATCAATGGGGGATGGGGGAAGGAGATATATGTACTACTATGTGTAATACTTTAAACAATAAAATAAAAATTAAAATATGGATTCCCCACACCATCCTCAGAGATTCTGATTCAGAAAAGTTTGGGGTGGGGCCTGGGAATCTGCACTTTTAACAAATACTGATGGAAGAGCCATGGATCATCCTTTGAGAATCACACACAAGCCAGGAGTTCGTTGAGGGTAAAAAACATTTTTTGTAAATTCATCAGGACCGAATGTGATGATGGTTGACAATAGTTTATAATGATCTGTCAAGTGAATAAATGAATAGGTGGGTGATTATTTCTCACTCTGGCTTATTCTCACGTAATATCAAAATATTTTCAGATTCCACAGTGTTTGCCTAGATGTCCTAGTCTTAAATTCTTCATCCTAAACAGCAAAATCATGTCTCATTGTTGGGGTTCCTATGCATTTATTTGTTTAACATTCAAAAATATTCATTGATTTCACACTGTATATCAGGGACTGTTCTAAACACTTGGGATATCAATGAAATAGACAAAGATTGTTCCCTTATGAAGCTTACATTCTAGAAGTTTGCATGTATCCTACTTCTAACTCTGAGGTTTTATAATTATTTTCTGGGAATATAATTATATAAGTTCTTTACACCAAAGAGTTTCTTATAGAGTCTTGAATTAACTAAAACATTTATTTTGGCAACTTTCAAAGCTCACTGAGGAGAAGAGAGATTGGCTTAAAGCATCAGGGAGTTTTATTTTTGCACATAAATATTTATGTGTGTAAAGGGGTGTGTGGTTAATTATAAGTGAAGGGAGGAGAATGACAGATGCTTAGATCCTCTGTCCCCACAGAGAGACAGACCTTACTTGTTGGAGTGTAGTGGCACATCGTGTGGTTTGTGTACTGAATCACTGATTTAAATATTGCAGCAGCTGGAGTGCAAAGTATATCAGCAAATACTACAGGAGGAGGAGCACATGTGTCTTGAATACAAAGTAAGAATAAAACGGGTTTGCACAGTCACATTGAGCAAGGCTGTGGATGGCACTTTTCTTTTTATATTTTAGTTTCAATTGAGAGCTGGGAAAAGGTGACTGGACAGTCCACGGACACTGGCAGATAAATAGGCAGAGGGCCTGGTGTTGCTTCCTACATCCTAAATTTCTATTCCCTGCAGAGAAAGAAACAGAGAGAGAGAAATTCTCATCCTGCCAGGGAAAATCTATTCAGAGAATTCATCTCCATAATGAAAGCACTAAACCAAACAAATATAGTCCCTACTTCAGTGCTCATGGGGGAAATGAGAAGGAGAAACTAGGGTTCTTTAGCAACTTTCATTTTATTGCCTCTACTTTGGGTCTAATATGAAGTTCAAAATCCTTTTCTCAATTTTCCTTTAATAAATAATATTTATAAGGACTCGTTAGTTTGCACAGATCACATCTTATCTCATTTACTATTTCCCCCTCATTTACAGATTAGGAACCCGAGGTGCAGAGAGTTGGAACGGTGTTACACGGAGATCGATCATTTAGTAAGTAGCAGAGTGAAGACTAAAGCCAGGTCCCCTGATTACAAAACCTGTCTCCACCATCATGCTGCCGCTTCTTACTCTCATTCCTTCTTTTTTGTGGTTGTTGTTTTCTCTCTTTCCCCTTTATAATTTCCTCAAGTAAAAAATGACAGGAAAGCTGGAGGAGTGAGGTATTGCAGGTGGGAGGTGAAGAAAATGGTTAACGCTGATGGGTAGAAGTTTTCTACTTACAGACAAGTTGTTGAAAAGGAGTAGGAAAACATAAAGAGCAGCTTTATAAGAAGTCTGAACTCAAACAGAGATGAGCAAATACATTTCATACTTGAAAAAAGAAATAGCTAAAAATGGTAACTCCTTTTCTCAATATTCTAGATCTCTATGCTATCACAGGTACTGAAGAATTCACATTATCACGTGACGTCGGGGAGACTTACTGACTAAAAGTGTCCCCCACGCCCAAAGTTCCCATGATATCACAAGAACCACCTCATTCTCAACCTGAAAATGTCAGTGATGGCCATCAGAAATTATGGCCCAAGGTCATTTAATATGTTAATTCCTTGTGAATCTGAGTCACAGCTCGCCATCCATGGTGACGCCAGTGAGTTGTAGTTTCATATGGAAGCAGCAGGGACCAGTGAGCTGGATTCCATTCTGTCTCATGCTTCATCGACCAGATGGTTGGCTGTATCAAAGCCAGTGATGCTGATGTCAGAGGCGAGGGAACACAGCTGGATTTTCAGGTTCAAGGGAAAGAGGGACTCTATAATGCTAAAAGTTTGGGAGGAAATTGCCTTTGGACCAGTGGATAGAGCCAACTAGAACTGATGGAGAGCTTTAAATGTTAAGTCCTGCAGCAGCACTTCTGTGTAATTGCTTTTTGAGCCATGGTAGGATTTGAATCTTCTTTACCTCACACCTGCTAACAGGCCTACTGGTGCCAGTCAGCTAGATGTTGCGTACCAGATCCAGAGGACATTTTAGCACTGACATATTAGACACCCACTAACTCCTGGATGATGTTATCCCTGGGATTTCTGGTGACTAGCTTGAAACAAAAAAATGCAAGGATAGAAAATGGTTTAGAAGGCCAGCTCCCATGAACTTGATGAAGAGTTTATTTTTATGAGTACATCAGTATAATTTTGCACTCTGACTAGGATGTGAGAAAGGTAATACAAGCTTTCCTTCCTGGCCAAGGCTAGCGGGAAGTCTAATTGCAGGCACTGGGGCAAGGAGGAGGGGGCAGTGCTGTTCCCCTAACTGGGATGTACACAATGTAGGAAACTTGGAGAAAGGGCCTCTGTCTTCATCACTAGAAGCTTGGTGCACAAAATTTGTGCACTCGGGGGAAGGGGTCCCTCAGCCTGGACTGTGCCCTCTCACAGTCCAGGAGCCCTCAGGGGATGTCCAACATGCTGGGAGTGGGCCTAAGCTGACAGTCAGACATCCTTAGGGCTGCCACAGAGCCTCTCTTGCCACCGCTGCTGCACTCACCAGCCATGAGCCCAGCTCAGGGCTTCTGGCTGAGTGGCGCTCCTCCTGTGGGAGTGCACTGACCACCAGGGGGCAGCTCCTGCATTGAGCATCTGCCCACTGGTGGTCAGTGCATGTCATAGCAACCAGTCATTCTGCTGTTCAGTCAATTTGCATATTAGCCTTTTATTATATAGGGTAGTTGCTGCTAAGGCATTTATAGCCCAAGCCCATCTGGTCCAAGTGAATACGAAACCTCCATTACACCAAGCTTGGTTATGGTTCCAGAGGTCATGGTACCTGTTGCCATATCAGAGGTCTGACCACTCCTGGGCTGCAGCAAGAGAGTGAAGTCCAAATCTATGTATTCTTGAAACACGCAATACCTTTTTCCCCATGCAAACCTGCCCACTTTACAGGAATCCTTCCCTTTCTTCAGAGTTCAGATCATAATCCCTGTTTTCCAAGCACCGGCTTCTTCCCAAACAAAGAGCTGGGTGTGAGGTGGAGTAGGGTGGGAGAGGTATTGCTTTTAGGGTCTCTTCTGAAACACAAAGAAGCTACTAAAATAATTCCTACAAAGCAAGGGAGGCTGATCACAGTGGCATAATTGTTCTTGGAAGGGAGGTAGATGAGAAAAATTTTCCTTTCATTCTTTGTATTCTCCTAGTGCAGCAAGAACAAGGTAAAATTAATATCTCAATGAATCATCCCGCCACAGAGAAGTAAGTGACTTGTAGGTTACTGAGGTTTGGTGAAAACTTGTGGGATATGCACACTATCTATGATTGAATCAATTTTAGGAATGTAGGGCCAAAGAATGATTGAGCAAAGATTTGCAGTTGAGTGCTTACCCCAGGAAGATTCAGGCAATACTTCACCGGGAAAATAATTATAGCATTTGGTGTCAGGAGAGTAACATATCCAGAAAGGGAGAGCTATTCAGACCTAAATGTGCAGGAACAATAAATAGTATTTTGTTGCGGGGTGCCCACATATATGTGCATAAAATGCTTAAACCATAACTCCTCTGTGATACTGCAAAAAGAGTTTCTCCCACAGTTGCTACAGCAAAAGGGGTGCTGTAAATTTTAACCCGCAGGAATTAACCTATGTAAATGACTTCTGGGTAGCAAAGAAGATTTTTTTTTTCCCTTTCAAAAAGCACTCAGCCCAGAAGCTGCTCTTGCCAACATTCTGGGTGATTTATACAACTGTTCCCACTGAAGAGTGCAGAGAGAAGAAATTTGCAGCAGAACGTGACTACAGAACTGGAGGCAAGAGATGTCCCCTGAAGTTGTAATGATTGCACAGAAGCAAAATGAAAAGATTAGGTGAGCCAAGACAAACACATTTACTTTAGCTATAACAATATACTGATGCAATAGAGTTAACACCTTAGCTATCCGGTTCTTATTACTGTCTATTACTTTTAAATAGTAACTACAACATGCTTGTTGTATTTATTACATGTACTATAATAAAATAAAGAGAAAATTACTAATGTAATAAAGTTATAATTTTGCTAAGTATCTATGATAGACTGCAGAAATGTCAATCTATCACAAATTTGCCCCTTCTCTATATTCATATCTCTGATTGTGTCTTCCTTCATTGACTGGGCTATGCCATATGGCTTGTATTGGTAAATGAGATAATAGAAAATGTGATTGAGACGGAGACTTGAGAAGCGCTTGAACCATGGAGCTTGCACTATTGCTGCTCTTAGAACCTGAACAGTGATGTGAACAAGCCCAGGCTACCATGTGAGAGGATGAAGGACATGTGATTCATTGACCCCCATAATCAGAGCAAGCAATGAACTGAACTTCAGAAGAAGGGTCAACTAACTGATTGGCAACTGACTGAAGATGCGTGAGTAAATTACATGGAGACCAACAGAACTGCCCAGAGAAGCCCAGTCAAAATTGTGACCTACCAAACTGAACAAAATAAGTGGTTCTTGTTTTAAGCAACAAAGTCTTAGAGTATTTTGTTAGCCAAGCTTGTAATGCAGCAATAATGTATATAGTACCTTGCACATGTATGGCTCACTTAATGTTTATAAAAACCCCATAAAATAGTTTTATCACTTCCATTTTACAGATGGGGAAGCAAAGGCAAAGAGAAAATGAGACCATGGATCAATCTCATACACCCAGACTGACGTAACCTGATTCTAAAGTCTATGCACTGAACTTCTATGCATGATCAAATATTAACTTATGTCTTACCTAATTGTTTATTAACCAAGAAAACAAAACACTTGTGTTAAGAAGCAGTGCAATTGTTTTTAATTAATTCCTTCCATTTATCTCTAAACAGTCTCGCATAAAAAGAACCCACCAGGGAACTTCTGGCCATGATGGAGTAATAAGGACCATATTTACCCACCTTCTCTAAACAACTATAAAACTGGACAAAATAGATGAATCAGTGGGTTTCAGACACTGGACAACAGGCAGCACAGGACAGTGATCCCTGAGACCAGGTAAACAAAGGAGGTGAGTCCTATAATTATAAAAGCTTATTTACCTGGAGAGAATTTTGAGATTGCAGCCCAGAGAAGGGGAACCCAAAGAGAGACTAGCAATACTGCCAAGTTGAAGAGTTTGAAGTTTAGGCAGACTAAGTGGTTAGAGTTTTCAGGGAAAAGTATGGGGAGGTGAGAACTTCATAAAGAGATCTTTGTAAATCTGTTAGAAGGAATTCTTAAGTCTTTTTCTCTCTCTCTCTCTCTCTCTCTCTCTCTTTTTTTTTTTTAGTTTTGGCTGAGTAATTATCTGCTCATGTGTGTGAGAAAGTTATTTAAAGTCATGGAAAGAATCATGGAAAGGCGTAGGTAGATTTCATAGGGCTGGAAATAGTTGGTGTTCTCACTAGCCAGAGTGGTAAGTCTTCATAATACAAGGAGCCTAAATTCAATAAAAATTGCTAAACATCTAAAGAAGTAGAAAAAACAGATTCATAAGTACAGAGAACAGACTGACAGCCATCAGAGGGGAGGGGGGTTGGAGGGCTGGGTGAAAAAGGTGAAGGGATTAAACAAACAAACAAACAAACAAAAATTATGGACATAGACAACAGTATGGTGATTACCAGAGGGAAAGGGGGGAATAAATGGTGATGGAAGGAGATTTGACTTGGGATGGTGAACACACAATATAATATACAAGTGATGAATTATAGAATTGTACACCTGAAACCTAAATAATTTTATTAATCAATGTTATCCCAATAAATTTTCTTTTAAAAAAAGGGAAAAAAAGACATATCTGATAAAAAATTGTTATTCAAAGCTATAAAAAGTCCTCTTAAAACGCAAGAGTAAGTATATGAAAACCTGGATAAAGTAAACAAAACAACAATTTAAAATGGGCATAAGATCTGAACAGATAGATCCTTGCCAAAGAAGACATAAAGTTACATATTTAAATGTCACATATCATTAGTCATTAGAAAATTACAAATCAAAATAACAATAAGATACCACTGCACACCTATTAGGATGGCCAAAATTCAAAACACTGAGAACTCCAATAGCTGGCAAGAATGTGGAGCAACAGAAACTCTCATTTATTATTGATGAGAATGCGAAATGGTAGAGCCACTTTGGAAGACACTTGGGAAGTTTCTTATAAAAGTAAACATACTCTTCTTACCATATAATCCAGTAATTGTGTGCCAAGGTATTAACCCAAAGAACTTGAAAACTTATGCTTTCACAGAAAAAAATAATGGCATATGCATATTTATAGAAGCTTTATTTATACCTGTCAAAACTTGGAAGCAATCAAACTGACCTTCAGTGGGTGAATAGATAAGTAAACTGTGGTACATCCAGACAAAGAAATATTATTCAGCACTGAAAAGAAATCAGCTATTGAGCTATAAAAATACTAACTGAAAGGTGCCAACCTGAAAAGACCTCATACTGTATCATTCCAACTTTATAACATCCTGAAAAAGGCAAAAAGTCTGAAGACAGTGGTTGGCAGGGCAATGAAACTATTCTGTATGAAACTATGATGTGCATATATTAGTCAGTATCCATAGAATGTACAACATCAAGAGTGAACCCTAGCCCTAGCCAGTTTTTCTCAGTGGTTAGAGCATTAGCCTTCAGAATGAAGGGTTGCAGGTTCGATTCCAAAGAAGGGCATATACCTTGGTTGTAGGCTTGATCCCTGGTCCTGGTCGGGTGTGTGCAAGAGGCAAGCAATCGATGTATCTCTCACCTTGATCTGTCTCTCTTAATCTCTCTCTCTCTAGCTATGTCTCTCTCTCTCTCTCTTCCCCTTCCTTCCACTCTCTCCAAAAATCAATGGGAAAAATATCCCTGGGTAAGGATTAACAATAACAATAAAAACAACAACAACAAAAAAGAGTGAACCCTAATGTAAACTATGGATTTTCTGTGATAATGGCATGTGAATGTACGTTTAGCTGTTACAAAAAATGTACCACTTTGATGGGGAATGTTGATAGTCAAGATATGCATATTGTAGGGACAGGTGTTATATGGGAACTCTGAACTTTTCATTCAGTGTTTTTGTGAACCTAAAATTTCTCTTCAAACAAAATCTACTACACAAACAAAATAAATAAATAACATATGCAGAAATAAAATACAGAATCAGAATAGAACAATGGATGAAAGGGGAGAAATGGAAATATATTGTGGTAAGAGTTTTATAATATGCCTTATGTAGTATAATATTATTTGAAAGTAGACTGTAATAAGTTACAGATTTATATTTTAAAATTTGAGTCCTTTACACTGAAAACTTACATGTCATTTAATTATGAGAAATTAAAGAGCTAAATACACGGAAAGCTATACCATGTTCATGAATTGAATGATTCGATATTGTTAAGATGTCAAAATCCTCATCAGCTTTTTTCTTCATCTTCTTAAAGAATACCCTTCAGCATTTCATATAATCCTGGTTTGGTGGTGCTAAACTCCTTTAGCTTTTTCTTGTCAATGAAGCTCTTTATCTGACTTTCAATTCTAAATGATAGCTTTGCTGGGTAAAGTAATCTTGGTTGTAGGTTCTTGCTGTTCATCACTTTGAATATTTCTTGCCACTCCCTTCTGACCTGCATAGTTTCTGCGGAGAAGTCAGCTGACAGTCATATGGGTACTCCCTTGTAGGTAACTAACTGTTTTTCTCTTGCTGCTTTCAAGATTCTCTCTTTGTCTTTTGCCCTTGTCATGTTAATTATGATGTGTCTTGGTGTGGTCCTCTTTGGAATCCTCTTGTTTGGGGTTCTCTGTGCTTCCTGGACTTGTAAGTCTATTTCTTTCACCAGGTAGGGGAAGTTTTCTGTCATTATTCTTTCAAATAGGTTTTCAATATTTTGCTCTCTCTTCAGTGGTTAGAGCATTCTGGCACTCCCATAATTCTGATGTGGGTATACTTGAAGTTGTCCCAGAGGCTCCTTACACGATCTTCATACTTTTGGATTCTTTTTTCTTTTTGTTTTGCTGGTTGGGTGTTTTTTGTTTCCTCATGTTTCAAATCTTTGTTTTGATTCTTGGGGTCCTTTGATCTACTGTTGAATTTCTGTATATTCTTTATTTCAGACAGTGTATGCTTAATTTCTGACTGGTCCTTTTCCATTTTTTTGGCATTCTCATTAAGATCTTTAAAGGTCTCACAAGTTCCTCAGAGGTTTTTAGCAGATTCTTGAGTAACCTTATCAATGTGGTTTTGAACTCTATGTCCAGTAGTCTGCTTTCCTCCATTTCTTTCATTCGTGACACGTTTCTTTGTCTGAGCATTCTGGTTGCTTCTCTGTGTTGATGGGGTGGCTTTGTGTGGTAGGTGACCTATAAGGCCCAATGGTTCAGCCTCCCCAATCACCTGATGTGGATACTCTTGGTGCACCCCTTTGTAGGCTGAGTGCACAGTCTGTTTGTAGTTAAGCCTTGGTTGCTGTTGGTATACTGTGAGGAATTTACCTCCAGGCCAATTGGAGGACTTGTTTCAGTGGGGCTTTGGTGTTTACTGAATCTGCCTCTTGAATGTGTCACTTATGGATGTGAGAAGTTGAAATCTGGTGTCGTCTCACACTGACCACTAGGTATACTGGCTTCTGGATATCCAATGACGTGCAGATCAGCTACTGTCTGAGACCATCCAGCAGGAGCTACAGCGAGGTCTGCAGATTTCTCCTGGTCTGACCAGAGCTGCATTTTGTTAGGTTAAACTGTGATAGGGCAGGCCATTTATATGCAAAAGCCTCTGTGCACAGTTTGGGTTGGTTTGTAAATTGGACAGGGCGGGGTCTCAGGGAGTCACTAGGGTGTGGCAAACAGCAATGGCTGCCAGTCAGCTGTCTCTTCTTCTCCATGTTTCCAAGTCCCTGCGTCTCACGCCCCAGCACAGTAAACAATGATTCCTGCATGCAGCTCTACAAGAAAGCCACCCTCACTTTCTGACTCGATGGCAGACAGTCCACCTTCTCCCCGTAGGGGTCTGGGTCCCCAGAGTCTTGCTGGAAACTGGAGTTCAGAGTAATGGGGAGCTGTGTCTCCCTTCGGGTTGAAAGAAACAGAGCACCCAGTCGCCAACCACCAGCCCGATTTGTGCACCTGCGTACCTCAGCTTTTCCGCATTTGTGCACGTCTCAATGCTCTTTTCTCTTTCCTTCTAGTTGTAGAACTTCTACTCAGCCAGTTTCCCCATGGTTCTGGGTGTGGCAAACAGCGATAGATGTTTTGTCTTTTAGTTGTAGTTTTGGTGTGGTTATGAGATGCAGCACATACAGGTGTATAACTTATGCCGCCATCTTGGTTTCTCTGGGGAAGTTCTTTATAAGGGTGTGTGTGTGAAATCTCCATATAATGCCTAAATCTTGCAGGGATATATATATATAAATATATAAATATATATATATTTATATATACATATACATAAATATATATATTTATGTATATGTATATATGTGTATATATATTTATGTATATGTATGTATGTATATATGTGTGTGTGTGTGTGTATATATATATTTTAAAACCAATAATAGCAATAGTTTTTGTTCATCAATTTTTTTCCCAAGCAGCTGATAATTAAGGCAAATTTACTGATATAATTTTGTTTCCTTTCTTTGCCTTTATCAAGTCAAATGGCTAAAGCCTGGGTTGCAGGAAGAATTGCAGGACAAGAACATACTTCCCAGAATCTAATCAGTTCAATGGGGAAGATTGCCTAAGGCAAGGTAGAGTGCCAAGCTTTCTGTAGGAAAAGAGCTGGTGACAGTGACTCTCAGGATTTCCAGAAATGACCCTGGATTATAGTATCTACTATAAGGGAATTAAACAATACGTGTATATTATATAACAGCCAGCAGGGTCTGTAGCAAGTACCCTGTAATCATATGCATGAATATTTCTGCAGTGAAGTACGTAGGGACTATAAATAGGTTCTCAGCCATTCAGGTCAGGTTTTTGGACAAATGAGTTACAAAAAAAAAAAAAAAAGAAAAGAAAAGAAAAAAGAGAAAACACCAAAACATTCAGTTTTAGGAGCACTTCATGTTTTATAATTGTAAATTAAAGACTTGGCATAGTTTTAATAAATCATGCTAGTTAGTAACTTTTGTGTTTAAATCATGAAATATTACAAAATAGAAGAGAATTCAGAGGTCATCTTGTCTAATCATTTTTATCAGCTAGGAAATAACAATATTAAATGGGCACTTATGATGACAGCCCTGCACTATCTGATTTAACCCTGCTTGACCATCGCATTAACAAACATCAGCACTCATCTCCAAGAGAGGACCACGTCCAGATAATTCTTGTATAAATCAAACCAGGTTGGTTAGTAAATGGCAGCAGGAAATCAACTTGGTGGCAAGTTCTCCAATGAGACAGTCTAAACTACCAGGATTTCCCCAAAGAGCCACACCAGTGGATAGACAGTGGTTGGCTGCTTAGTCTGACTGATTTAGCACACAGAGCTGATCGATTCACAAAAGCAGTTCTTCCTGAGTACTCCATTTAAAAATATTTTCCAGCTGGACTTACTCTTCAGCTTCATCAGTCTCTTATTTTCTACTAGAGGCCTGGTGCATGGATTCATGCATCCGTGGGGTCCCTCGGCCTGGCCTGCGGGGATCAGTGGACCTCCACACTGCCACAGTCTGGCCTTACCTGCCAGCTCGTCAGGCTCCAGCTCACTGTCCACATCGATCCCGCACAGCACCAAGTAGTGCGTGAAGCGGCAGGCAACCGGGGAGGAGCCCGAACCCGGGTGCCGCTGCTCCCACTCATCCTGGCCCCGCTGCACCTGCCGCTGCCCCTCGGGCACTCAGAGGGAGTATCTGTGGGAGAGGCTTGTGCTGCCGCTGTCAGCCTGGTGTCTGGCACCCATCTGTCAGCTGAGTGGCACTCCCGCTGTGGGGGCACACTGACCACCAGGAAGCAGCTCCTGCGTTGAGCATCTGCCCCTGGTGGTCAGTGTGCATCATAGCAACTGATCTGGTCGTTCTGCTGTAACTGTTGCTCAGGCTTTTATTATACAGATTAGCAACTCTGTTTGTAAAAATAGCTAGCCTTTATCAAGTGCCTGCTATTAAGTGCCAAGAACATTATCACTTTTAATCTTCACAACACCCAAGGTGGATATTATCACTTTCATTAACAGATGAGGAAACTGAGGTTCTGATAAGCTAAATATCCTGCCCAGACTGCATAGGAGAGAAATCACTAAAAATTTAATATAAGCTTATTTGTCCTTTATGGTGCAGCTTTGAGGTTTCACATTAAGAAAAGTGCTCTACAAGGAGCTAAATATAAAAACCGAAATAAGTTAGAAACTTGTTTATGTTATAAGTAATACTTTACAAATAAATTTTCTTAAATAGAAGAATTTCTTTAAGTTACAATTTCCTTGGTACATATTATTTATTGATCATTATTTACTTGGTGGGGAGACTGTGGGAACCACTGCCAAATGCTGAACAATCAGAAATGAGGATAAAGAATAAAATAAACCATGGGAAAATACAACTAAATATATTTTATTTTCCATAAATACTTGTATCCTAGAATTGCACTGACTTGGATTAGAAAGGTACCCTTGCCTAGGTAGATAGAAAACATATTTTAGAAATATTGCATTTAAAAGACCCCTGAAAGATCATTTCAAGAGTTACTAAATGGAACTGAAAACTGAAGACAAGATTCTTTTTTATGAATTTATGCTAAAACCCACCCCAAAATATTATCATAGTAATTTTTATCTATTAGGGTTTTCAAACTTGAAGGTCCCCTTCCCCCTTTTAATTAATTTTATTTCAGATATTATGCATGGAATAACCAAGTACTACTTAAAAGATAGATTGATCAAAGAAACACAAAAGGTGACTTAATATCACAAAACAATAATAAAATATTAGTGGAGAAGATATGATAGAGTCCATAACAAGCATATTTTGAGTAAACAAAAATTAGTTTTCTTGTGGAGGAAGATTCTTTAGAATGAGGAAGTAACAATAAGAGATGAAAATGATGCGAAGGGAAATTGAAAAATGAGTTTCTGCTTCTATGATTAGGTAAGATTAAATAAGGATATGTGCATGATTAAGTAAGGACCTACCACTGAGACATTAAACTGACTCAGGAAAGCAGTTCTTCCTAAATACTCCACTTAAAATAATTTTCCGGCTCTAATTCTTCACCTTCATCCATCTCTTATTTTGTTTTGTGTCATTGGTTTTCAAATAAGCATTTGCTTTTATCACCATATTAATCTTACACGTGTCACCTTCTTTCTTTTTATTTACAGATTTCTCTACATTTTGACTGTTCTATCTATACCTATAAGGTACTTGAGTAAAGTTTCTTCCTTTCATAACAATAACAAAGACAATAAGAGTAGCACCTGCCATTTGTGTGCTTCATTTTTGCTATTGCATATCATGTGCTCTATATAATTTATTTCCATTTAGTCTCCCAACAAGGAGAAAACTGAGGTTTAGAGAGATTATGTGATTTAGAGCCAGAATTTGAACATAAGGGTCTGCTTGACTTCAGAGTCTTTGCTCTTAACCTTGCATAGCACCACCTCCCCTATGCATGTGGCTTCCTTGGTGGTGGTGGGGTCGTAGTCCTGAGGCTACAGTCCTGAGACCACCCATCCGATGGAGAAAGGGATCTTCAAGGGAGGGCTCTGCCATCTGATAACTGGGCAGTAACTAGTCGGTCCCTCTATCTACTTACATATGGCTCTTTAATTCCTGATTATAATTAGCAAATCTTTGGAGAAGTAGCTAGACAGCCATTATTTTAAATCTGAAAGGTAGATCAAGAGAGAGAACTTATCAAAGATTAACTTGCCTGGGGACTGGAATGGAAGGGTATTGAGCTCTTCTCTGTTAAGCTCTGTGGGGGAGAGAAAACTAAGTCTTGTGGGATAATTGCCCCCCACCCTGGGCTTCTGATCTAATAGGGTTCAGAGCTAGAGCTCTTGGTCTACTGCAACTCCCCCAGTGGGTTGTTTTTCCATCACTAACTAATCTCTGCCCTAGAAGAAGTGTGTCATCCAGATTTATTGTAGTGTACCTTAGGACTGTCCCTGGAAGGCTACTGCATAAACTTTTAGGCCATAAATTGAGGGCCATGTTTCTATAATGGAAGAAAAAGCAACAAAACAAACAACTCATTCTGTAAAATCTAATTTTAAATCTCCTTAAAAGATAAAGCAACTGGCATGATGTTTTGGCAGCTTTTTGACACTTCCCACATTTGATTTGATGAGATGCATGCTCCTATTTGAGTTTTGTCCAAAAGAGGGCAGACAGATGGAAGGCTTTTACAAAAGCTGGGGGGGGGGGGGGCGGGGGGGGATCCTGGTTAGTGTAAACCTGGAATTCCTAATTTGCTTTTAATTATTTTTCTTTTAAAAAGCATTAAGTGGGTCTTAACAGATGGGCTAACACTTGAGTTAGAAGCGTCCTTTGAAAAATAACAAGCAATGACTGCCTTTTACAGATGTAGAGTTCAAACGCATGCAAATCATAACAAACCACACAGGGTGAGACTAGAGTAAGGAAACTTGGTATAAAACAATCTGTTGTGGCCCTCCAACATAACTTTTCAAACTGTGAGTCATGACCCACTGAGAGGTCATGAAATCAATTTAGTGGGTTGTGACCAGAATTTGAAACAAAAGGTGGTGGTAGAAACAGGACAGGAAATATTCAGAGTGTACCATCTTACCTAATAATAGACAAACATGTAAATTAACCGTACCTCCTCCTACGCCCACAGCCAATCAGAGTGAGTATGCAAATTAGAAGGCCAAAGATGGTGGCCGCCCAGCTGCTCCAGGCACAGAGTGGCCAGGTGGGCCAGGCCTCCTGATATGAGATGGAGGGCGAGGGGTGGAGGGGGGGTGGGGAGGCCGGGGACGAAGAGATCTACAGGAGCGGAGTGCCGCAGTGAAGACAAGACTGCAGACTCCGGAGTCTGCAGTGAAGACGAAGAAGGCAGACTCTGACCAGAGCGAAGGCCTGGGTCCCAGGTGCCGGAGGAAAACTGGTACTGGAAGCCAAGGGAAGGAAGACCTATTGCACGAATTTCTTCATGCAATAGGCCTCTAGTGTTTAATAACAATAAATGCTGTTTTGCCATGGTTTGTTCCCATTACACGCTGTTTACTGGGTCATGATGTATTTTTTACTATAGGTCATAGTTAAAACAATTTTTTTAAAGATGCTGGTCTAGCCTGGCCAGCATGGCTCAGTGGTTGAACGTTGACCTATGAACCACGTCGATGCCTATCCATGCTGTCAGGGTTTGATTCCCTGTTAGAGCACATGCCTGGGTTGTGGGCTCGATCCCAGTGGGGGCCATGCAGGAGGCAGCCGATCAATGATTCTCTTTTATCATTGATGTTTCTATTTCTCTCTTCCTCTCTGTAATAAGTTTTTTTAAAAAATGATGCTGGTCTAGCAGGTAATTAATACAATTCTATCACAACACAACTCCATTCATGAATGACTAAGATTTATTATATACTATGTAGTGTTAACACTTGAGTTGTGCTTCTGAATATGGCAAGCATAGTCAAGGAAATCCTAGTTGGCTTGAGTATAGATGGTCAGGCTGCCCTATGAAAATCTCCTACCTGCCAGACATCCTGGAAAGGATGCCTGGGGCAGACTCAGAAGCCATGTGCCTATTGTCATGAGGTGAACACCAGAGAGTGGTTGATCAATTGCTTTCCTTTTGTGGACCCAACTCAAAGAGATGCTATGTTCAGATCAATGAGGAGGGTGTGATTAGATGTGTGATAGGAAATAAGAGACCCAGAGCTAAGCAAGGAGGAGAACAAAAAAGTCTCAGCTATTTCCCTGTAAATAATTCTTAATGAAAAAGAATACTAATGGTAATCTGAAATTTATTGAACATTTACTATATGCCACTTCTGTGTTAAGTATTTTCCATGAATTATCTAGTAAAAATTCTAAGAGACGGACACTGTTGCCATTCTACAGACGAGGAAATGCAGTTATTAGTGATGGAACCAGAACTTGAATTTAATTTAGTGACCAAAGCTTGAGTCTTTCCTATTTCTGTGGGCTGCCTTGTTTGCCTCGACTTACTATATGCATTGCTTAGATTTAGAAGTGCTTGCTTTCTTTCACCAGAATAGATAACAAAAACTTAGTAAATTGTTCTTACTTGAGTTCTTTTCTTTTTGGTTATTCTCCTCATCTAGTTCATTAATTCTCCTCAAAATATGGGATATGTAATACCCATCCACTTACCTCCATTTCCACTGCTTCACCCTAATTCAAACCATATAACCTCTTGTAAGACTATAGAGTACTCTCCTAACTAGTCTCCCATCTGTTATTCATGCTGTTCTACAGTCCATTCTCCATATGGCAGCTGGGGGGATCTTTTAAAAACATAAATCAAATAATGTCACTCTTTTGCCTGAAACCCTCTACTTGTTTTCTTTCAAACTTGGAATAAAATTTAAACTTCTGAGAATGCCAGGACCTACATAGATTGGCCCCTGCCTATCTCTCCAGGCTCATCGCCTACTGTCCTCCTTTAGCTCAGACTTGACTCAGCCTTGGGCCTTGTGTCTTCTCTTCTCTTTGCCTGGAAAGTGCTTTGCCCAGATCTCAGCAAGGCTGACTCTTTTCTTGCATAAGACTGTCCATGTAGATGAGGGTGTGTTTTCTGACCCACCCACCTCATGAACACCCTCTCAGATCCCCTGTACCAGTTGACTCACATTTACTTTCTTTGTAACACTTTGTGGATATTTTGTTTACTTATTACCTCACAGCCTAGGTGCCAAAGCCCTGAAACTTTTGTTGTCCTAGACCAGTGGTTGGCAAACTGCGGCTCGCGAGCCACATGCGGCTCGCAAGCGACGGTTTGCCACTCTGTTGACTAATGAGTTTGCCGACCACTGTCCTAGACTCTTTCTCTAGCATTTAGAATAGGCAAGCCTGCAATAAGCAGACTTTCAACAATATCTCTGAGTGTATGAATGAATGAATGAATGAGTGAGTGAATTTGTTGTAGGATTTTGCAAAGGCCCACATTCCAAGAGCACCAAACCTAAACAAATTACTAATCAAGTGAAGCTAGAATGTTCTCCTGCTTTTGCTAATTGAATGTGTCATTTTATAACTTCTTCAATTCCCCTTCCCCACGGAAGTCATTGCCATCACCCTGACAGACTTGAAAGTCTCCTAAAGTGATATCAGAATACCAGAGTTCTGTGACCTCTTTGAATCTTGATTCCTTTATCTGTAAAATAAAGATAAGAACAAATGTAGCCACTAGGGATCTTTAAGAGAGCAGGTATGAAAAACCAATATTTTCTATGTTCTCTCTTGTTAACTAGTCTTTAAGGTACTTTGGAGAAATGAGAGGTGGATGTGGACGTACTTTGTTAATTCCAAACTCAGGAAAGCACTCTCCCTTTGGGTGTCATCATCAAGGCCTCAGCTCCCTTTATCCCCACATCTATCATCTACCAGGTCCTATCAATACTTCCTCATCTCTATAAAATAGGGACACCTTCACTTGACCACTTTATCATTTGAAGTCTGGTGAGGGGCCCAAGAATTTCATGAAATGAATTAACATGCCTAGACTTCAGAGATATTTTTAAAATACTAGTGTCCTTTCTTTTCTTGAGGAAAACTCATTAGTAGCTTTCCCCAAGACACCCTGCTTTTGAGTTCCACGCTAGGCTATCCTATGCTGTAAAGATCTGGGTGCCCTCAATAAATCCTCTTGCAATTTTCCTCCCATGCCCCTCTATGATTTAAATAGTTGCTGACACCTGATACCATTCCACCTGGGTACCTTAGCAGTTCTACTTTATCCCTAACTTCTAACTGGCTGAAATGACCACATGCTTTCACCAAACAAGTCTTAAACACCAAGTCCTCGTATCCAAGACGACACTTATAATTTTGTTTTGTACTTTTGCTGGTAACAAGGCACCTTAGTTTATTATGATTTTATTTTTATTTCTTTTTACTTTATTTTATTTTTTTAAATTTTTTATTGTTGAGATTATTACAGATATCCCTCTCCCCCCCCCCCCCCCACATTGCCCCCCTCCACCTGGTTCCTATCCCACCCCAGGTCTTTGCCACCCTATTGTCTGTGTCCATAGGTAATGCATATATGCATATAAGAACTTTGTTTAATCTCTTCCTGCCTCCCCACCCCTTTCCTCTGACAATTGTCAGTTTGTTCCATTTCCATGCCTCTGATTCTATTTCATTCACCAGTTTATTCTGTTAAGTAGATTTCTTATTCATTTATATTGATTTTTAGATTCAGTTGCTGATAGGTATGTATTAGTTGCCATTTTGTTGTTCATATTTTTTTTTTCTTCTCCTTCTTCTTCTTCTTCTTCTTCTTCTCCTTCTAAGAATGCCCTTCAACATTTCATATACTATTGGTTTGGTGGTGATGAACTTCTTTAGTTTTTCTTGTCTGTGAAGCTCTTTATCTGACCTTCAATTCTAAATGATAGCTTTGCTGGGTAGAGTAATCTTGGTTGTCAGTCCTTGCTATTTATCACTTTGAATATATCTTGCCTCTCCCTTCTGGCCTGCATAGTTTCTGTTGAGTCATATGGACATTGCCTTGTAGGTAACTAACTGCTTTTTTCTTGCTGCTTTTAAGATTCTCTCTTTGTCTTTTGTCCTTGGCATTTTAATTATGGTGTGTCTTGGTGTAGTCCTCTTTGGGTTCCTCTTGTTTGGGACTCTCTGTGCTTTCTGAACTTGTAAGTCTATTTCTTTCACCAGGTAGGGGAAGTTTTCTGTCATTATTTCTTCAAATAGGTTTTCAATATCTTGCTCTCTCTATTCTTCTGGCACTCCCATAATGCAAATGTTGTTATGCTTGAAGTTGTCCCAGATCTTCATATTTACACTATCTTCATATTTTTGGATTCTTTTTTCTTTTTGTGTTTCTGGTTGGGTGTTTTGTGCTTTCTCATATTTCAAATTGTTGCTTTGATTCTCAGAATCCTCTATTCTACTATTAAATCCCTGTATATTATTCTTTATTTCAGTCAGTGTATGCTTAATTTCTGACTGGTCCTTTTCCATTTTTTTTTTTTGAGGTTTCTAGAAGAATCTTCAGTAACCTTATAAACCATGGTTTTGATCTCTATATCCGGTAGTCTGCTCTCTTCCATTTCTTTTATTTGAGACATGCCTCGCTGTCTCTGCATTTTGATTGCTTCCCTGTGTTTGTTTCTATATATTGGTTAGAGCTGCTATGTCTCCTTGAGTTGATAGAGTGGCCTTGTGTAGTAGGTGTTCTATGGGGCCCAGTGGCTCAGCCTCCCCAGTCACCTGAGCTGGTAGTTCTAGGTGCACCCCTTTGTGGGCTGTGATCACAGTCTTGTTGTAGTTGAGACTTGATTGCTATTGATTTCACTGGAAAAAATTGACCTCCAGGCCAATTGGCTGTGAGGAGCAGCTGTGATTACAGTGAGAAAGCTGCTATGCAGGAGACACCCCTATGGAGCAGGACTTGCTTCAGTGGGGCTTTGGTGCTCACTGAGTCTGCCCCTTGAGTGTGTGGCTTATGGATGTGTAGAGTTGTAATCTAGTATGATCTGACACTGACCATTGGGTATACTGGCACTTGGGTCTCCAGGGAGGTGCAAAGTCAGTCACTGCCTGGGGCTACCCAGTAGGAGTTACAGAGAGAACTGAAGATTCCTCCTCTTTGTATTAGTTTTGGAAGTGCCCAGAAGAGGCCCAGCTATGAAGCAAGGCTGGTGCTGGGACTTGGACCTTTACTGATAGGTTTGGGACTCCCTGTCCCAGCTGCAGCTTGTTTGAGAGGTTTTACCCTGAGCAAGGAAACACCATTCATATGCAAAAACCGCTGCAGGCACCTTGGGTGGGGTTGTAAATTGGATGAGGTGGGGTCTTAGGAAATCACCACGGTGAAGCAAACAGAAATGGCTGCCCATCAGCCCTGAAACCAGGGAGTCGCAGCATAGGAACAATGATCTCTGTGAGCACCTCAGTCTGGGAGAAAGCTGCCCCCAAGTTCCTGTGCTGGTGCCAGACAATCTAGTTCCTCCTTATATGTGTCTGTGTCCCCCAAAGCCTCACCCTGGTGCTGGAGCTCAGAGGAAGCTGGACCTTGTAAGTTCAGTTCATGTTTCCAGCCTTTTAAGAGGGACAGCTGGGTCTCCAGCAGCCTCTGTGTCACTGTGCCCAGTCTGCACTGGTTTTTACAGCCCGTAGTTCTGACTGCCCGTAGGGACTTCTTTTCCCAGCTCTGGGACCCTGGGCTGGGGGTCTGGTGTGAGGCTGGGACCCTTGCTCTTCTGGGTGGCCTCCGCAGAGGTGATTTCCCTCCCAATTGAAAAAGCAGCCCATGTGGGTGCCGGACTAGCCATTCCGCGCCTCTGCCCCTCCTATCAGTCTCAGTGTGCCTTCTTCTTTACTTATCTAGTAGGACTTCCATTCAGCCAGCTTTCCAGTGTATTTTAGTTGAAGTTTTGATATGGTTGTGGGAAGCTGTGAGTATAGGCGTTTACTTATGCCACCATCTTTAACCCCCTATTATGTTCTTTTTATGAATAAACATAATTTCCCTATTTTTTATTCCCTTCTCATCTAATTATTTACTACCTAGACTACTGTAATTGCCACTAAGTGATTTTCTTGTCTTTAATCACATACCCCTTCAATCTAACTTGCTGTTACTGTTATTATCTCATCCCCTCAGGTCTGACTTTCCCAGCGACAATCAGGTGATCTGGGAAACAAATGAAAGCTAGAGCTAGCGAGGTGTGGCTCTTACCTATTTTATTGATCTCAGAGGAGCTACTTCAAGTTTGCTAACTGTGGACCAAATAAGAGGTATTTCCCCAGTAGACCAATTCCAGGTCTGATTGTACTAGATTGCTGGTTAACCTGGGTGGCTCACATGGTGTCTCTCTGAGCCTTAGTGTGCTCATCTGAAACAATGAAAATTGTAATGGTTAAATTTCCTTTTGTATTTACTATGTGCCAGGCACTGCTTTAAGTACTTACATGAATAACCCCTTTAGGCAAATACTGCTATGTATTGTCTGCATTTCACAGATCAGAAAAATGGGCGCAAAGAAGAACAGGTCCAAAGGCGCACAGCTAGGAATTGTTGGGACTCCCACTCAAACCCAGGTAGTGGCTCCAAAGTCTCCACTTGAATGCTTTGAAAAGAAAGAGTTGAATTAGATGAGTTGGGGTCTCTCTATCTCTAAAAATACCTTAAGTTCATATGTCAGAGAAAGCTGCTGGTTCCCCCAACAAAAACAAAGGGCAGGCGCAGAGCCGTGTTCAGGTGTGACACTGCAGCCAGGAAAGGTCATCCTCAGGCAGAAACTATTGTCTAAATATAGAATCTCCCTTCACATCGGAAGGTCTGACTAAATTGGGTTAGTTGCCGGGTGAGGTGCTAGAGGCAGAGCAAGCTGAAAGGTGTGCCAGCTGCGCAATAGCGCTGCGTAACAATGTAGGGCAAGATTTCTCCCTGAGCTCTGCCCTGCTTGCATCATTGCTTCCATTTCACGTGCTTCTGCAGGATTATATAATGCTGATTAAGGTAGATTACTTTATGAATCAATCTGCCTCTCAGAGAAACCGGGGTACTTTGCCAAACCCTTTTCCACCAGGATGACAATTTCATGCCTTTAGGTTGATTCTCCTTGCTTTTGTTTGTCAGTTGCAAGGGAAACTCTGGTCTGTGTCCAATTCATGCATAGCTGGACTGTAGTTGGGTATGCATGCCTTCCCACAATGTTAAACTTCTTCCCTGGCATGCTCTTTGAAAAATGGTTCTAAGCTCTTTACTGTTGTGGGGTTGAACTGTGTCCTCCCCTCTCCACCCCAAAAAGATGTTCAAACCTTTTCCTCCTAGTACCTGTGTCAGTAGCCTTATTTAGAAACAGGGTCTTTTCAGATGTAATCAAGTTATGATGAGGTCATACTAGATTCAGATGGGCCCTAATCCAGTGAATGGTATCCTTATAGGAAGAGGGAAGTTGGACACAAACACAGGGAGAAAGCCATGTCACAGGGAGAAAGCCATGTGACAATGAAGGAAAAGACTGGAGCGAGGCATCTACAATCCAAGGAAAGCAAAGGTTGCAGAACCCAGCAAGAGGCAAGGAAAAATTCTTCCCTAGGGCCTTCAAAGGGAGCATGAGGCCCTGCTGACACCTTGATTTAAGACTTATAGCCTCCAAAACTGTGAGATAATACATTTTTGTTGTGTTAAGCCACCAAGTTAGAAATAGTTATGGCAGCCCTAGGAAACTAATATAACTCCTTCTCTAGATCTTTTTTCAAAGATATTTGAAAGCCTTCATAAACATAATTACATTAACCCATACAACATGTATTGAACTATCTGGAATGAAGAGTACCATGAAAATAGAACTAGAACACAGGCTTAAGGACCTGAGACGCATCTCTAGCTCTGCTACTATCTCTGATTAGGGGGCAAATCACTTAACCTTTATTTTTTTTTAATTAATAAAATGGGACTATTGTATCAATAAAGGTTTCTATTTACACATAGCACTAGAATGTTTACAGAGCACATCCAGGTTAAAAAAAATTGTCATATTTGTTCTTTCTAATCATACTACAAGGTGGATTGTCTCTTGATCTAATGTGCTGATCAACGCAGAATTTAGGGAAGCTGTTTACTTGCCAAAGGCAACATAGGTGATAAATACTGGTGACAGGACTTTTTTGTTCTCCAGACTATACGTTCTACTTTATAGTGCTTAGGAAAACACTTGGTTCATAGTAAATGGTCAATATGCATTTATTGAATGAATAAAGGAATGAATGAACTTTTGTTGGATGTTTGCCATGTTTTGGGCATGGGTCTAGGTGTAGACATACAGCAGAGACAAAATAGACGAAGTTCTTGTTCAGGTAAAGCTTACATTCTAGTGGGGGAAATAGTAAAGAAACAAACTTCTATCTTGACATGAAATTGCTGTGGAGAAAATTAATCAGGATGGTGGGAATAGGGATTACGGGGTGGGAGAGAGAAGAGGAAGGCTGTTATTTTATATATAGTCATCATGAAAGGCCCATCTGATAAGATGACATTTGAGCTGAGCTGTGAAGGAAATAATGGGTATCCAGGGAATGATTATTTCAGGTCAAGGAAATAGCAAATAAAAAGAAATTCCAAGTAATTTGCTTGGGATCTCCAAAAAACAGCAAGGAAGCCAGTGTCTGTGTGTGGAGGGGTGGAGGGTGGGGGAGAGTGGTTTGGAGGTAGAAAGTTATGGGAAGCCTCATCACGTGGCCTTGTAGACCAATAATGTGCATTTTTGGCTTTTACTCTGAGATAGGCAGCCATTGAAGGGTGTTACAAGAGGATGTAATTATCCTTTCACATAATGCCTGATGTAGCTAAGTTTAAAAATAAGGTTTTAAAAGGATCATTATGGTTGCTGCATGGAGACTAGGTGGTTGGAGAGCAGCACTGGAAGTATGTAACCAAGGTTGTTTTAATAATGCAGGCAGGAGGTGGACCTAGTGAGAAAAGTCAGAAGTTGAATATATTTTGTGGGTAGAAATAGCAGGATTTTATGATTGATTGCATGTGCAGTGTGGGGGGAAATGATATGTCAAGGGTGATTTCAAGGTTTCTACTATGAGCAACTGGAAGAACTGATGTTAGAGTTATTAATATGTTGAATTCTGTGGTAGAAGCAGGTTTGAGGAAACCAGTTTAGTTTTAGACATCCTAATATATAAAAAGCCAGGGGCTGTCACAACTGAAACAACCAGACAGATGACTAAACAACAGGCTACATGGGGCAACCAGGCTGGCAGGGGAGCTAGTGAGGGATGACCAAATGACTGAACAGGAGGCTGCGTGGAGCAACCAGGCCAGCGGGGTGGGGGTGGGGGCAGTTAGGGGCAATCAGGCCAGCAGGCAGAGGCAGTTAGAGGTGATCAGGCTGGTAGGGGGGGCAGTTAGGGGTGATCAGGCAGGCAGGCAGGTGAGCAGTTAGGAGCCAGCAGTCCCAGATTGTGAGAAGGATGTCTGATTGCCAGTTTAGGCCCAATCAGGGATCGAGCCTAAACTGGCAGTCAGACATTCCCCAAGGGGTCCCAGATTGGAAAGGGTGCAGGCTGGGCTGAAGGGACACCCCCCACCCCCCGCTCCTCCATGCATGAATTTTGTGCACCGGGCCTCTAGTTTTAATATAAGATTCATTGTAGACTCCCAAGTAGAGATGTTTTATTCACAAATGGACATACAAGTCTGGACTTTAGGGAAAAGTTCCTAAGACAAAAGTCTTGGAAATTATTAGCATATAGAAAGTATTTAAATCTCTGAGGCTGGATGAGATCACCTTGGGAGTGAGTACAGAGGTTCAGAGTTTGATCCCTGGGGTATTCTTCCTTTTAGGGATCAGGAACATGAGAAGTGGTAGATTAAGAAGGAACAACCAGTGATGGGGGAGGAATAAACCAAATGGAAGTGGTGATATTGAAGCTGAGGGAAGATGTGGTTCCAAGAATGTTTCAAAACTTATTATACAGGAGAGAGAAGGATAATTGTTAAAGTAATAAACTCAGTTCACACACTGCTGACTGGTTGAATAAATGAGTCCAAATTGTTTCCATTTAATATGATAATTTGGAAATAATGAATAGGCAACCTTGACAAAAAACAATTTAGTTATAGTTGGGACCAAATCCTGATTTCAGTGAATTCAGGAGAATATGGTAGGAGAGGAAGTGGAGACAGAAAATACAAGAGCCCTTGGAAGACTTTTGCTGTAAAGAGGGCCAAAAATAGTGTGGTAGCTGGAGAGTAATTTGATGCCAAGGAAGAGGGAGGTTTGTTTGTTTACTTATTAAAAAGGGAAATATTAGCACATGTTAATGGTAATGTTCCCAGAAAAGGGAGAACATTATGTAGGGGAGAGAAAGGAGAATTGCTGAGGTGATGACCTGAATCAGTGGGGAAGATGAGGTCTGCTGAGCAAGGGAGAGGTTACCTTAGGAAAGGAGCTCAGAGTGGATTCATTGTCTTGGGAGTAGGTAGAATAGATGGCACAGACATCAGTAGGTTATTATTTACACAAGTGAGAGTGTGTGGAAGCTTTCTCTGAATGCTTCTCTTTTTTCAGCAGTGTAGGAAGTGAGGCCATCAGCTAAGAGTGAGGAGAGTAGGAGGAAGAGGTGGACAAGGTGTAATATCCAGGCGAGTTGGAGAGTGAATGTACTAAGGACATGTAATGGTAGGATTCCCAGGCAGCTCTGTAAGGGATTTGAAGAGTAGAAACCAAAGGCTAGGACAGCCCAAACATGGAAGCCCTGTTGCAGGCCATGGGATACAAAGAAGAATTCTTACCTCCAGGAATTTAAAATCAAGTGTAAGAGATAAATAATAAACACATGAACGATTCAAATAATAATTTAAGACAATAGAAGAGATTTATGTGACAGGGAGGCATATTAAATTGCTGAATAGGTTTAAGGAGTTCAGAGAAGGGGAAAAGTGATTTAGAAGGGATATGATGGTTGAGCCTAGTAGAAAAGGTAAATTCAGAGAGGGGCAAGTGAAGATAAAGGAAATAATGGGAACAAAGACTAGAACCTGGATGGAAAGTGGCAGAAGAATACCATCACCAAGTCGAGATGCCAGATAAAACATAGGAAGCCCAGTTAAATTTGAATTTCAGATAAACAATAAATACAATTTTAGTATAAATATGTTCCATGCATATTTATCTGGAATAAAAATTAACTGGGTATCCCCTAGTTTTATTTGATAAATCTGGCAACCTTATCAGCAAGGTTAAAGGAAACCAAAAGAATGTTAGTTGAACCAAGGGAAGAAAGAATTAGAATGTAAAGATGGAATCTAAAAGGTGCTGAGTGGTTGCAGATGCTTCAATAAATCCATGGGAATGAAATTTTGTCATTATGTCACCATTGGTGGCATCTGACATAGCAGTTAAGGCAGAGGCCTAACGCAAGAGATCTGTACTAATCATGCATTCCAGGTCCTGGACTCACAGCCACAAGATACTATGGGTACTTAGATAATGTGTGAACAACAAAGATCCTGTCTTTAAGGCCCTCTGTAGATGCCAGAGATTGGCTCACTGGTAAGGTCACAGCTTGGCTGGGCTGGTACTCTAGGGCTCAAGCATCCTTTGTTGGAAATCAAGACAAGGGAAGGAGACATGTTATCGCAAGTCAAATATGAGAGAAAAGGGAAATCCTACTACTGGCAAAAAGTTTAGTTTAGTTTAGTGGACTACATTCAGATACTCCCAGATGAAACTAAGAATGTGAACTTCAGATTATAAATTACTTAATAGAACACACTCTTTTCCTAGGAGGCTTTGTCCTATGCTGGATTTAATTTCATTGTAATTTGATAAAAGAAAGTGTCAGAGAAATTCCACGAGAGGCAAGCTGTGATGTGAAAAAAGCAATAGCAGAATTGTACCAGCCTGGCCACCAGAGATAGGGACTTGGTTACTGAGGACAGCAGGTCCGAGGGCTGTGAACAACGAGTGGGTAGAAGTGTTAGGATGACAGTGATATATGCTTCTCCAGTCATGCATATATGTAGGTACCTCAAGGTTCTATCATATCATTATAGAATATTTATTGCTGGAATGTCTGCCCCCAGGAAGAAAAGGTGACATCTTTTGGAAGAGGTGTTTAAAAATGAGGGTTAACTGAGTGACCTTTGACAATAACTGCTAATGGATTAGGGTCAGGAATGGCTCAGTGCCCACAAACCTTAAAAATATTGCCATCTATCTTTTTCCCTGAATGGAGTGTTCATCTTGCCAGTTCCTATAGTTAATTAGATTGTTAACTCTGTCTATTTATAGCAGCAAACACTTCACTGGCATGTAGCAAATGCTGATTATTAATCAGGGGCCTCTACTGACTCAGGGTGGAATGAAATGTAATTATTCAAATTAGAGTTAGACCAAGTTCCAATGACCTCACAGATAACGCTCTGATTTTGCAAGCACTAGTTTCTGAAAACTGAGTCTTTGGAAGATGTAGATATTCCAATCTTTGGGAGCCTTGGAGAGAATAGTGATGCTGAGTTTAGGCACCTCCTAGCATCCTTAAAAGGATTCCTTCTCTGCTATAATTGTACCTATGCACCTGCCAGCTCATGACTCAAATCAGCCTTACCCAGTAAATCATTATACAAAGTAGTTATGGATGTAGAATTTTAATAGCAAATCAATGAAAGTTAATTTTCATGGAAGCTATTAGGAAGGGTGTTCACTAAGCTTTTCCCCTACCATATATCATATTGCTTTCTACTTTGGGAGAAAAACTTAGATCTTATGAAGATGATTAAAAAAAATAAAAAGACAGACTTTGGAATGTTCCATCCCCATCTAGATGCTATTTGACCCAGTGTCCTCCCCATCATTTACCTTTTAGCCTTAGTAGGAAATAAGGGCACCTCAGGTTAGGTAGGGTAAAGGAAGGAAACTTGAGAGGAGCTATCTGGGCAGTTTGAAGCTGCTCTGAAAGGAGGGGCTTCCTTTAAGCACTGATTGAGAGTCAGGTGAGACCAGCCTTTGCTGTGCCCTCCATGTTCCCTGTCCCTCAGGTTAGACACATGTTACTCTAAGCTCCTGCTGTGCTCAGGCCGCATGGCTTTTCAAGTGAAAGTGTGCTGACCAAGTGAAAGTGAGCTTTCCTTTTCTTCAGTAGAACCAGGTATTTGGTACTTGAGGATATTTCCATTTTCATGTGCATGTCCTGAGAGACCTGGAAAATGCTTTTAATTTGGTGGGTCAAAGAGGGGAACAGGTGCTTTAACTGTATCGCCATTGCCTTGGTGTTGGTCTTAGACAGGGGTTGTCTGGTTTCAGAAATCCTCTCAAACAGGCTTGAGCAAAAGTGGGGGATCTATTGAGTAGGAACAGCAATATCTACCAAGGCAGGGTAGTTGGCTGGGTATCACAGGATCCACACTAGGACTTAGCCCATACTTAATCCCACTTTTGTTGTTGTTTAATATACAGGGGGGGGGGGCAAAAGTAGGTTTACAGTTGTGAATACATGAAACAAAGTTTATTTTTCTATTATTAGTTATGAATTATTGTATTATTTTCCATATGAACAACTATAAACTTTCTTTTGCCCCACCCTGTAGTATTTTTTAAACTGAGATATAGCTCACATAGTGTAAGATTGACCATTTTATGGTGTACACTTCAGTGGTTTTTAATATATTCATCATGTCCAACCACCACCACTATCTAATTGCAAAACACTTCTATCACCTCAAAAGAAACCCTGTACCTATTAGAAACTAGCCCCAATTATCCCTTTCCCCAAATTCCCTGGCAACCACAAATCTACTTTTTGTCTCTCTAGATTTGCCTATTATGGACATTTCATATAAATGCAATCATGTGTTTTTTGTGTGTCTGGCTTTTTTCACTTTGCAGAATGCTTTCAGGGTTCATCCATGTTGCAGCATGTAACAGCACTTCATTTCTTTTTAAGGCTAAATAATATTTTAGCTTATGGATATACCACATTGTGTTTGCACATCCATCAACTGGTAGACATTTGTGTTGTTTCTCCTTTTTGGCTATTATCAATACTGCTGTTATGAATATTTGGGTACAAGTTTTGTGTGGACATGTGTTATCAATTCTCTGGGCTACATATCTAGGGGTAAAATTGTTGAGTAATACAGTAATTCTATGTTTAACTTTTTGAAGAAATGCCATACTGTTTTTCATAGTGTGTGCATCATTTTACACTAGTGACCCGGTGCATGGATTCGTGCACATTAAAAGAAAATTAATTTGAGGGTGGCCAGTGGGGTGGGACTTGGTGAGATGGGCCGGACTTGCCCTGGAGCCAACCTCCCGTGGTCCCTCCCTGGCCAGCCGCACCTGGGGTGGTGCCGTGGCTTGAAGAGTGTCTGCGGAGTGAGCAGGGTCTCTCTGGCAGGTAGGGCCCCCCAGCCTGGCCTGTGGGGATCGGGCCGAAACTGGCTCTCTGACATTCCCCAAGGGGTCCTAGAGTGTGAGAGGGCACTCTGCAAAGTTGCTGTCATACAGGATGTGGAACAAAAACGCAAGTGTGCAGTAAACCAGATTCAGGGCCAACAGTGCCCCAGCAACAACATAACCCATGGCCGAAGGTAGAAATCGCGAGGACCCATGAGGAATCAGGCTCCCTCCTCTCTGGTTTCGGGGTAAATCACCTGAAAACTGCTGCTGTCAAGTCACTGCAGCTCGGCAGCTTCTGTGTTGAGTCTCTGCCCCCTGGTGATAAGTGTACGTAATAGCTACTGGTTGGATGGACACTTAGCATATTAGCCTTTTATATATATAGATTCCCACCAGCAATGTATGATGATGTCCACTACCTTTTAATTCTAAGTTACTAGGATACAGTGTCTGATTTCCCCAGCTCAATCTCAGGATGGGTTTCCTTTGGCCCAGATAACTACTCTGCTCACTATGGCTCAGGATGGGAGCAGGCAGTGGAGTGTGGGAGTAGAACAGTGACATGGTACACTCATGCAGAGGCCAACTGTGGAACAGTTTTCAGAAAAGAAGGGGAGATCTCACCCAAATCTCACCCCCAGCATACTAACTTTACAGTGGTCCTAAGTATTGGAAGTGATCAGTTGACAATTTGTTATTTTTAAGTTGAACTGAGCCTTTTAAAAAAATCTTTATTGTTAAGATTATTACAGAAATCCCTCTTTTCCCCCCATCATTGCCCCCTTCCACCCAGTTCCTGCTGCACCCCAGGCCTTTCCCACCCTATTTTCTGTGTCCATAGGTAATACATATATGCATATAAGATCTTTGTTTAATCTCTTCCTGCCTCCCCCACCCCTTCCCTCTGAGAATCATCAGTCTGTTCCATTTCCATGCCTCTGATTCTATTTCATTCACCAGTTTATTCTGTTTATTAGATTTCTTATTAATTTATTTTGATTTTTAGATTCAATTGTTGATAGGTATGTATTAGTTGCCATTTTGTTGTTCATATTTTTGATCTTTTTCTTTTTCTTCTTCTTCTTCCTCTTCTTAAAGAATACCCTTTAACATTTCATATACTACTGCTTTGGTTGTGATGAACTCTAGCTTTTATTTGTCTGTAAAGCTCTTTATCTGACCTTCAATTTTAAATGATAGCTTTGCTAGGTAGAATAATCTTGGTTGTAGATCCTTGCTATTTATCACTTTGAATATATCTTGCCACTCCCTTCTGGCCTGCATAGTTTCTGTGGAGAAATCAGCGGACAGTTCTATGGGCATTCCCTTATAGGTAACTAACTGCTTTAACTAACTGCTTTTCTCTTGCTGCTTTCAAGGTTCTCTCTTTGTCTTTTGCCCTTGTCATGTTAATTATGATGTGTCTTGGTGTGGTCCTCTTTGAGTTTCTCTTGTTTGGGACTCTCTGAGCTTCTTGGATTTGTAAGTCTATTTCTTTCACCAGGTAGGGAAAGTTTTCTATCATTATTTTTTTCAAATAGGTCCTCAATATCTTATTCTGTCTCCCCCTTGGCATCTCCACAATGTGAATGTTGGTACACATGAAGTTGTCCCAGAGACTCCTTACACCATCCTCACAATTTTAGATTATTTTTTTGTTTTTGCATTTCTGGTTGGATGTTTTTTGCTCTCTCATATTTGAAGTCAGTGTATGCTTAATTTCTGACTGGTCCTTTTTCATTTTTTTGGAGGTTTCTAGAAGATTGAGTAACCTTAACCTTGGTTTTGAACTCTATATCCAGTAGTGTGCTCTCTTCCATTTCTTTCATTTATGATATGCCTCCCTGCCTCCACATTTGGGCTGATTCCCCGTATTTGTTTCTATGTATTGGTAGAGCTTCTATGTCTCCTTGAGTTGATAGAGTGGCCTTGTGTAGTAGGTGTTCTATGGGGCCCAGTGGCTCAGCCTCCCCAGTCACCTGAGCTGGTAGTTCTAGGTGCACCCCTTTGTGGGCTGTGATCACAGTCTTGTTGTAGTTGAGACTTGATTGCTGTTGGTTTCACTGGGAGAAATTGACCTCTAGGCCAATTGGCTTTGAGGAGCAGCTGTGATTACAGTGAGAAAGCTGCTATGCAGGAGACACCCCTATGGAGCAGAACTTGCTTCAGTGGGGCTTTGGTGCTCACTGAGTCTGCCCCTTGAGTGTGTTGCTTATGGATGTGTAGAGTTGTGATCTGGTATGATCTGACACTGACCACTGGCAATTGGGTCCCCAGGGAGGTGCAAAGTCAGCCACGACCTGAGGCCTCCCAGCAGGAGCTACAGAGAGATGTTCAGATTCCTTCTCTTTATATTGGGTTTGGAAGTGCCCAGAAGAGGCCCAGCTTTGAAGCAAGGCAGGCTGGTGCTGGTGCTGGGTCTTGGGCCTTTTATTGATAGGTTTGGGACTTCCTGTCTCAGCTGCAGCTTGTTGGAGAGGTTTTACCCTGAGCAAGCAAAGGACATTCATTTGAAAAAGCTGTTGCACACAGCTTGGGTGGGGTTGTAAATTGGATGAGGCAGGGTCTTAGGGGATCACCAGTGCAGAGCAAACAGAAATGCTGAGACCAGGGAGGTCCCAGGATAGGAACAATAAGCCCTGTGAGCACCCCAAGCACCTCCGTTTGGAAGAAAGCTGCCCCCGAGTTCCTGCTTCGATGCCAGACAACACAGTTCCTCCCAGTATGTGTCTGGGAGCTCAGACAACCTTGCCCTGGCACTGGAGCTCAGAGCAAGTAGGATCTTGTAAGTTCAGTTTGTGTGCTGCTTTTTAAGAGAAATAGCTAGGTCTTCAGCTGCCTCTGTGTCACAGAGCCCCAATCTGCACTGGTTTTTACAGCCTGTAGTTCTTACTGCCTGTAGGGACTTCTTTTCACAGCTCTGGGACCCTGGGTGGGGGTCTGGTGTGGAGCTGGGACCCCTTGCTCCTCTGGGTGGCCTTGGCAGAGATGATCTCCCTCCAGATTAAAAAAGCGGCCCATGTCTGTGCCAGGCCAGCCCGTTCTGTTCCTCTTCACCTCCTACCAGACTCAGTGTGCTTTCTTCTTTACTTCTCTACTTGTAGGACCTCCATTCAGCCAGCTTTCTGGCGGTTCTGGATGATGGTTGTTCTGCATTTTAGTTAAAATTTTGATGTGGTTTTGGGAGGCGGTGAGTACAGGCATTTACCTATGCCGCCATCTTCTGAGATCTGAACTTTCTTTTTTAAGATGAGGCACAAAACTCTCTAGTAACTAGTAAAAAGTAACATGCTCACTTTGAATAGATATTTCTTATATGAAACCTGTGAGGCAAATGAAAACTCCAGCCTAATGTGGAGCTGTTAATCACCATGTGCAAATCATAAAGTGACCATCTTTGAATTAGCATTTGAAACCTCAGTGCTACTGATTGAATTCTCAGGCCACTTGTGGGTTAGAACTGTAATTATTGCCCTTCCTTGTTATTTTGGGAACCAAATTCCCATTCTTTATTCATGCCTTTAGGAAATTTGTATACAAAACCTCACAGTTTCCAAAATAAGTTGCTTTATAAAATCCCAGAATGCAGTCAAGCCCATCTGTTTTCTTTTCTACATTAACTTATTTGTTGCAGTAAAGCCCCAGACAGTCCTCAGAGAGATGCAGTTATAGAAAGGAAAACTGATTATGAGAGAAAGACTTTAGGGTCATTGAGATTTATTCCCCCCTGTATGCAAAGTCTGCATAATGTGTGCAAGAGCCTGAGATCACCTTGGCATAAAGCATGGCTCGCTTTTGAGCTGCTAATCGTGCAGACTGCACATGAGGGGAATAGTAAGCGAGGGATTCCCACCACAGAAGGTTTAACATTCAGGAGATTAAGATATTGCGATGGAAATGAGGCTGGCTGTGCAGCATTTTAACTGAGCATTACTCTGGAGCTTGTCTCCTACCATTCAGACTAAAAAATTATTGATTTGGATCCAAATGGGGAGAAGGATTTAACATTTGCCTTGTTTGCTGTGAAAGTCAAGATAAATGTATACCAGCAACCTGAATTAGATTCTGTGTGTGTGTGTGTGGGGGGGGTGAGGGGCATAAAGAGACAGTTATTAATTAGTAGATGTAGAAATCTGAAGGTGGAAGGCAAATAATGATTGAAAGCCTTATAGATAATTTTCACTGACTCTCCACATTTATAATTTTTTTTAAAATTTTATTTGTGGGGTCAAGGGGACAGACAGGATTCTTCATTTCTGTTTCCCAGATAAGGCTCTATCTGAGAGGTAGAATAGCAAATCAAATGTTATGTGAACCTGTTTCCCAGCTCACACATTGTGGGCAGTGTTGTTTCTCCCCGACTCCTGTCTCCACGAGGGCTTCTAGACACAGTGGTGACACTGATGGATGGTCCCCACCTGGCCCTTTATTGAAGCTTCACGTTGTACACAGAATGGGTGAGGTAGTTGATGCCTCAGTCAGGGCAGACAGCTAACAGGTCAATAGACTCAACCCGAAATTGCTGTCACAGCAGCTTGTTCTAGCTTTTGGCTTTGATGTACAGCTACAGTGCTTAGTAATTCAGCAAATGCGGTGCTGCAGGACTGCTCCATTAGGTGTAGCTGTAACCAGAAATCAGGTGATCGGGAGCCCAGTTCCAGCTGGAGCTCTGTGACCTTGGGAAGATTGCTCAGTGCTTCTGAGGACATTTCTTCATCTGCCAGAGCAGTGAGGTGGGTGTTAGACTCTCCTAACCAGTTTTGATAGGATAAAGCATGTGACAAACTTTGAGAATGAAAAGAAAAAGGATTAATACAGCAAAGTTAGGAAGGTTAGAATTCCCTTGGGGGCAGTTCTCCTTCTAGGTTGGGGACTAATATTCTTCTGAAACAGGTAGCATATATTTTGTCACATTGAACACCATTTTTTAGATGAGTTGACTGAGGCTTGGAGAAGATAAGTAACCTGCTCAAAGTTGCTCAGTTGGTTGGTACTCGACAGAGCAAGACTGGAATAAGTGTGATTTCAAAGCTATCTAAGGTATGTCACCCCTAGCTCATTGCTCAGCCCAGCATGTCCCTGTACATTACCAGCCCACCCTTGCTGCTGTTCCTTAACTGTTATATAACTGCAGGCAAATGAATCTCTTTGAGTCTGGTTGCTCATCTGCAAAAGCAGGATTACTACCACTCACTTTGTAGGCTTGTGTGAGGGTTAAATGCATTAATCTGTGAAGAGTGCCTGCTCAGGTGTGGATACAGAGAAGGTGCCTCATCTCTCCCCCCTCTGGTCATCAGCCTCAAGCACGTGGTCAACTCTACTGTGCTCCTGAAGCCGACATGTGCCTCAGGCTTCCCATCTCTCTTCAGCTAGAAGAATGAGAAAATGTCACTGCACATTATCTTTCTATTTTTACTGACATTAGAAAGATTTTGAAAAACACTCTTAGATATTTTCTAAGCTAGGCACCTACACAGGTTCTCTGGGAGAAAAGTACTCTGCAGTCGAGGGAAGGAGTGTGCCTTGAGCTTTGGCTCAGTGAAATCTCAGGGCAGAGATCAATGGTCATTTTATGTGTATTATCTTAATAGGAGAGGATAACTGATATTCTCTCCTAGTGCTCATAATTAATCCCATTTAATATTATCAATAAGTGAATGTTGGTAAAATCTGTGAATAACATTATTTCACTTTAAGATGGTGATTTGTATCCACACATTTTACTCCCCTTCTTTCCACCCAAATTCCATTTGGAACAGCCAAAGAAAGATTGGATAACATCTATAGCAGAGCTAGAAAACAGAAAACGATGTCATCATCAGGCCAGACACTTTAAGACATTTCTATAAGATATGGTATATATAAAACGAGATTTAGAGTCTTAACTATATAGTCATGAGACAATCTTATTTTATGAATTTTTTATTAAAAACCTTTGTTATGGTTTGAGTTGTAGCCCCCAAAATATTAAGTTCAAGTCCCAACCGCCAGCACCAATTAGGGGACCCTAATCCAATGGTTGGTGCCCTTTTGAGAGAGGGATAGCTGGGCACATGTACACCATAGAAGGGCATGTAACAATAGAGGCAGAGACTGGAGTGGTGTAGCTGAAAGCCAAGGACACAAGGATTGCCAGTCACCACCAGAAGTTAGAGAGAGGCCAGGAAGGATTCTTTCCTAAAGCCTGCAGAGGGTGTGTGGCCTTAATTTTGGACTTTCAGCATTTAGAACTGTGAAAAAATAAATTTATATTGTTTTAAGTCACCCTGTTTGTGGCAATTTGTTATGACAGCCCTAGGAAACTAATACAAGCATGAATGAAAACCTTAAAAAGTGGTTTTAGGGAAGTGCTGACCCAGATGCAATTCAATGTATGTGAAGGGAAAGACTCACCTGGAAAATAAGTGGGTGGATTGCCTCAGCAGACTCCCAGATAATCTCCAAGCTCAGACCAACAGGGCCTTAAGTAAATGTGGGACACACCTAAATCCTACCACTGACCTTGGTAAGTTGGCTCTTGACATCGCCATTGCCATGACTACCATGCCAAGTAAAATGGAGACATTATTGCAGCAGCTTTGTACTGTTAGAGAGAGAGAGGCTGGCTTGGGGAATGGCAATAAATACAGAAAAGCATCCACTAAGCACAGTAGGCTAAGCAAATAACTTTTCTTGTATATGCTCTTTCCAAACTTCTGTGTATAAACAAAACTATCAATTTTGTAAAAGTAAAGCTACGAACATATAAAATTTTCCCTTTTTTCTTTGTCTGGAACTAAATAGTTTAGTTTCTGATAAAAGATCCATAGTTTCTGATAAGCCGTCTTTCAAATATTCAAATAGAAAAAAAATGTAGACATTCAACTCATTAAATTCAAAGTTTTGTTGAGCACTTACTATGTGACACCCATTATGTTAGGATGACAGTTTCATTTGGAGTTTTACATCATATGCAAAGACCTGAAGGCAAGATAAAAGAGGACACAGGACAATCAAGGAGCTATAAGGATGGGTAAGTAGGGAAACATAACTGGGCCTGAGAAATTATTCAATAATTATTCAAATTATCCAACAAGGGAGGCCAATCAGAGCAATCAAAGGAAATGGCCCCTCTGAAATGCTTATATTCCAAGAAATCAGAAGAAGAAAAGACTTAGGTGAATTACCATTTCCTTTTACTATTTCAATAGAAGATTAAAGAAGACACTGTATTTATGAAAACAAAACACTCTAGAACTAGAAAATATTGCCATAATATCAGAAATATTATTATTAAATTAAAATTTAGGCAGGATTGTGAAAATTGTATCCTGAATTAAATTGAATTGGTGAATTAGCTGAATGAGGTTGAGAAATTCTAGGAGTAGAATGCAGAGGAAAGTACATAAGCTTAACCATATTCATGAAAAGGAAAGATGTATGAGGTAAAAAAAAAAATCCAACAGATCCAATATAGGTATAATAAAAATATCAAAAGGACACAGCAGCTAAAGAAATAGTAGCAATAAAGGAATAATAGAAAAGATATCCTAAATTTAAACATCTGAGTTTTCAGTCTGAAAGGATCTACTAGCAATCAGGTAAAATTCGTGTACAGACTCCTGCACTGAGATAGAACCTAATGCAGGTTCCTTTCTGCACTCAGGCAAAAAACAACAAACAAAGCAAAACAGATTATCAGGAAAGGGGAAAAATAAGAGCATCAGCGTACTACTATTCTACCATACTAATTGCTGGAAGACAGGAATAACAGAATTTTGAGGGAAAAGATTGTTACCCAATAATTTCTTATTCAATTTATGTGTGAGGGCAATAGAAAAATCTCTTCTCAGATGGTCAAAAACACATAAGGTGTTCCTCTTTCTGAGAAAAACTTCTTGACGAAGTCCTATAGCAATTCAAGAAAAAAGTCAAAGTAAATAATTCAAATTGGAGAAAATCAGAGCATCGCAGAACTTTTCACCATGAAGTGAAACCAGTAAAATTTAGTATCTGTGTAAATAATTGCTGTTATGAATTTTATCAGTACCAAAATTAGCAGAAATGTTAAAAATGATAATAATCTGGACATAAAATGATAGCTTATTCAGATCTAAATTTGTGATTATGGAGGATGTGGAAGAAAATAAATAGGGGCTCTATAAGGATATGAATTTTGTCTGATCTGTTTACTATTTTATCCCCAGGCTTAGAATAGTGCCTGGCACAAAGTAAGTGCTTAATAAATGATTGAAAAATCTGCTAAATCTCTTCCATCAATTAGAATTTAAAAATCGTCTGAATCAATAATAAGAAGACTATCTGATAAAAAGATGTAACAAACAATTTTTAGACAATTAGAAGAAAATAAAAACCAAATGGCAAAAAAGGAAAGAAAAGATGCTTAATCTACTTAGTAATCAGACAAATACAAATTTCTGATTGCCAAAGATTAGTGTGTCTGACAATATTAAGTATTGGTGACTATTTGGGGAAACAGGAACTCTCTTAATCTGTTAGTGGGACTTTAAATTAGTACTAATACTTTGGAGAATTTGAAAATATAAAGCAAAGTTGAAGATGTGCATATCCTATGATTCAGCAATTCTATTTCTAGACACATGCCCTAAAGAAACTTTTGCAAATGTGCCCCCCATGATCTCCTCCAAGGATGGTCATTAGGTTTTTTGAACAGTGAAAAATTGCAGACAACCCAACTGTCCATCAAAAGGGGGATTAATGAACTGTGATTAAGTCATATAACTGAATAATATACATTAGTTAAAATGAGCTACATTTGTGTTTTAAGTAAATATAAAAAACATAGAAGAACAAATCCCAGTATGTTTAGCACACTAACCTTCATGTACATTTAACAAGCACTCAGAGCTACACACATGTTACTACAAATTGTGTCTGTCCACATAGCAAATAACAGTTAGAAACAAGAACTAAATGGAAACATGCCACATTGACGATAGTGATCACCTCTTGGGAGGAGGGAAGGAGAGTTTTGAGATTGCGAATTGTAATAAAGAACTTCAATTTTATAATGTTTCACTTCTTTTAATAAAAAAAAATTGAAGCAAAGTAACAGAATGTTAACATTTGTTAATTCTAAATTGTGGATACATGGGTGTTTGTTATAATATTCTTGTGCTTTTCTTATTTTTAAAACCTTTCACACTCCTCCAAAAGTGTTATAAATATCTAACCTATGTCCTTACAACAATGATTCCATTTGAAAATTGGCGAGTTTCTAGGTGGAAGAGACGGATCGTGTAACTTCTGAAATTATATTTAAAATACAAAACTTCATGTGTGTGCTGTGTATGTGCATTATTATTTTTTAAGAAGGTACAACTTTATCCTTTACAAAAGCATTTGGAGGAGATTTAGATATGCAGGATACTTGAGTGGTGCTACTGGCATTTAGCACTGAGGCCAGGGATGCTAAATATTCCTCAATTTGCACATCTACCCCTACACAGAAATAATTGGCCAGCCCCGAATGCCAATTACATCCATTTGGAAAATATTGAATTAGGAATTGTATTCTGCTAAGGGTAACATAAAATCCTACTACTAATAGTTTAAGAACAAAATAGTTTTCATTTCCTTATGTAACAGGAAACCTGGAGGTTGCTGTTATAGGTTCTGTGGCTCAAGGGCATTATTCAGCTCACTGTGTTTCTATTTGACTTTTCCTCATAACCCATAGTGGCTGCTGGAGCTCTACTTATCAAACCCAGTGTCCAGACGAGAAGAAAGAAGGGCTGGAGAAGGAAAGGGCAATACCTATATTTGGAAAGCAAAATTTTTTTTCAGAAATCCTCTGGAGACTTCTATTTACATCTCATTGTACTACATGACCTTGCTTGCTGCAAGAGAGTTTAATTTTTTGGCTTTGCAGCCTTTATAATAGCGGATAGCAAAGAAAGGGGGTTTAGAATGGGTGTTAAGTAAGTCAACCCATAGTATTTCCTGCAAAGGTGAACAGGTTGAATTTTCATATGAAATAAAAAGAGTGGATATAGCAACTTTCACTCAAGAAATAAGAAAGAGAAAATACTTAAGTGAATCACCATTTCCTTTTACTATTTCAATAAAGAAACTACCTTAAATATTTACAACAGAAGGAATTTAATGCAGGAAATTGGTTAAACAGGAGAAAGAAGAATAGAGAAGCTAAGCAGGGGACAGTAAGGCAGTGCAGAGATTAGCAACCTCAGGAAGCCACTGTCCAGTCAATGTTAGAAGGAGAGGACAGAATTACTGGGCTCACTTGGCAGATGCTAGAACCAGGACAGGCCCATTCATCAGGAGCTGGAGCCAGAGCGGAGCTACAGCTATTCAGAAAACACAGGAGAGGAAGGGAGAATGGAATGACCTGCTTATCCCCTTCAATTGGCCAGACCCAGCAGGAAGCCAGCTGACTGGCTGTAGGAGCACCACTGTGATGCAGAGATGATGGACAAGGAATAAATCAGAGGGGAAACAGGTCCAGGAGCAAACTGTAAAGGAAGGTATAGACAATAAAAGTAAATCAGGGGTGAAAAATTTGTATTTTAAAATTTATATCAGATGATGTGGAATTCAAGGCAGGCCATTAAATGAGATAAATAAGAATTTTTTTTCTTATTGCTAACAGGTGCCTTCTAAAATGAAGGTGGAGAAATTGTGCTAAATAGCATGGCATTTATATATATATATATATATATATATATATATATATATATATATATATGAGAAATACAAGGAGAAATCTATAGGAACTGTAACCATAGAGGAGACTTTAATGCCTATGATAGATCAAGCAGACAAAAGTAAATAAGGGCATTCAATAAGAGCTTTCGTATTGACATATGGCAGCAGCCAAACCTGAAATCAGAGATATTCACAACTTTAAGTGCTTTTATTAATATACACAAAAAATGAAGAGAAATGGATTCAATTATGGCTTCAGCTCAAGAGGACATAAAAAAACAAACATAACTTTAGGAAACCAGGAGAAAGGAATCAATAAAAACACAAACTGAAATCAATACATTTAAAGAAAAGTGGAATTTATTAATTGACCAAGAGCCTATTTCCAAAAGATCAATAAATGAGACAAACTCTTGGAAAAACCTTATCACAGAAAAGTGAGAAAAGACTGAAATACACAGTCTTAAGAATAAGGTATCTAACATAACCACAGATATAGAGGTTAAACATATTGTAGATCCATATTATATATGAATGAATCCTAATACATTTGAAAATCTCAGCAATAAGGTGATTTCATAGAGAAATTTAAAAATTGCAAAATTGGAAGAGGCCTTGGTATGGCTCACGTGGCCCTGCAGCTCTACTCTGTCATGGGACCAGTGCTTTCGTATGATGACATCTCTCAGGATGGGATGCAAACTGGATTTGCTGAACTATCTCTCCTCTTGGGCTATAAGTTTTTTGAGGGCAAGGACTATATCGTATTTGGTTTCTCATCTCCAGTATGTAGCTAGAGCATACACTGCAGATGCTCAGGGGATGATTGTTGAAAAATTTCTTCTTTCCTTCCTCCCTCCTTCCTTTCTCCCTCTGCTCGTTCCTTTTCTTCTTTGGATACCTCATAGAAAAATCAAGATGATCCATTTAGCTTAGAGTAAAGGGAGCCCTACTTATGCCATTCTTTAAGTCCCACCAGTGCTCTATTCTCCATAGATCCTGTGCCCTGTGAAGGAGGTGAGTGCAGGCAGGCTCCCGTGTGGGGTCCACAGAGGGTTCCTCTGCAAACAGCACTGCTTATCAGGAGCTGCCTGGAGCTGATGACTCAGAGAATGGCCTAGCAGGCTCTGGCTGTTGCTAAGAAACCACATTCCCTTGTGGAACCCAGAACAACACTTGCAGGTTGTCCCTGATAACTTAGAGGAAGCGAAGAGCTGTCAAAAAAGGTAGAGGGAAAAACAAAAAGCTAAAATAAAGAAAGTAATTTTCCTTGCCCAGCACTAAATGACATGTATCTATAGGGATTAGAGATAAAAATACTCAAAAAAGAGGTTGGCATCATTAACAAAAACCACTTTTGCTCTTGCTTTTGATGTTATGAAAAATTGTGCTTTGAGAACATGTCCAAAAAGATGTCTTTTCTGTAGACGGTCTCAAATTTTTCTGGAACGTCAGCCATGGAAAGGTCTAGGGAAGTAATGCAGGGCTCTCCCTCAGGATTCCTGTTTACACTTGATTCCTCTCCAGTTGCCTGGTCAGCTAACATTTGCAAATGAGTGCCTCCCTTGGCCCCCAACACACCTTTGACCAGCTGCAAATCAGTGTTGCCCAGGCACAGCTAGAGTGGAAGCAGCAGTAATAGAACCCTACAGCAGTGGTTCTCAATTTTGACTGTGTCAGAATTACCTGGAGGGTTTTTTAAACAAAGATTGCTGGGCCTTAATACTAGCTTATCTGTTTCTGGAGGCCTAAGTGGGGACTGAGAATGTGCACTTTTAATACGTTCCTAGGTGACACTGATGCTGCTAGTCCAGGGACCATGCTTTGGGGACCTCTGCCTCAGACTATTAAGTCTTGCAAAGAATTGACTAGTCACTTAACTGATGAAGAAACAGGTTCAAGGAAGTGCAAGGGGTCACTTAGCTTCTGGTGGCTGGGCTCAAATCCAGGCTTCCTGAATTGAACATCAGTACTTTCTCCATTACAAAATGCTCTCTGAGCAGTGCCTCTTTAAAATTTCTCCAAAAGACTCCAGATGGCTGCGAACAGGGGTGGTCCTAACAAGTGAATGCCAAGTTACTAAATCCAACCCTGATAGCGACAGCTTTGATAAGGAAGCCAGAGATGGTTTGCAAAAAAGCCTTTGTGTTCTTCGCAGCGTTGTCTCTCATCTTTCCAAATACTGTAGATAAAAAAGGAAGCATGTTAAGGAGGAGTAGACACAGCTAAGCAGGGCTCTGATACGTTTCCAAAGAGGCCTGCCTCTAGTACCATGCTGCCAAGCTAAGGCTGCTGGTGGGAATCCCCATGGGCTTTGGATTCAAACCGCAAAGCAGGTCCCTCTCTTCCAACCCCCCCTCCACAGGCCTCTGTGAGTGCCAAGCTGGCTTCAGAAATATAGCTAAAAGTTTAAAAAGTGCACATTCTTCCCACTTTTGCTTGAATATGGGCTTTTTCAGCCATTAAAGCTAATTGTAAGCTATAAGATGTAAAAAGAATAAAGGTCAGGCAAACAACATATATTAACAAGGCCTGGCTCAAGCAAAACTGGGGTGAGTATGGAGTTTGCCTTTAGTCTTCCTCGTCTCGTCTGTGACCCTCTCCTGACTCTCCAAGGCCCCTCACTCTTCCCTGTCCCTCTTGATTTCTATTCCTGTACCACCTGCTCTTCTCCTTCAGCTAAACTCTGCTAAGATGTGAGATGAAAGAGGTTTAAGGGGTTGTTTGCTCACTAATAAAAGATGTTTGAAGACTAAAAATCCTCCAATGCTTGAAAATATGCAGTTCTAGTGATAAAGTTGTGGGGGTGTTGGAAATAGGGGTAGAATCATTAAGAACCAGAACTACCCAGAATTCTTTATATTGTACCTCACAGGTGGACACTAATTTGTTTCCTGCTAAGGCTAGCATTTAGCTTATGTATTGGTAGAACTGACAGAGGTTCATGCCTTAGGCACCCTCACTTGTATTTGTAGAACTTCTGTTCTCGCAAGAACTCCGTGTCCACTAGATGGCATTCAGATAGAGCTCATGGACAAATTCTTAAAGATGCTAAGGAAAAAATGAACTGGCGAGTTCCTCCTCCCTGCCAGGGTTTTAGTTTTGTTCGTGTTGTTTCTTCCTCCTGGGGTGAACTGTGTGTTTGTGACAGCTAACGAGTGAATACAGAAATAAATTCATGGCATTTTGCTCGTGCACAGTACTTTATAGTTGTCAATGTGCTTCATATACATTATCCCCCTTGAGCTTACATCTTGAATTTATGGAAATTATCATTTCCCTTTTGCCTCTAAGGAAACAGAGGTTCAAATACATCAACTGGATGGTGGCAGAGCTAGGACTTGAATTTAAAGCATTTGATTTCTGATTCCAAATAGTGTATATTTCATCCAAAAATAGTAAAGCAGGGATTTATCATAGAAAAGATAGAGATTGGCCAGTTTTGTGGATAGAGAGGCCCTTGTACTAACTGGAGTTGGGAAGTGACTATGGCCAGAATATGGAAATATTGAAAAGGGCAACATTATTTTGCTGGCCTTCCTTCTAGTGATATTAGTGGATATCATGATTTGTGTGCCTTAGGTCCAGAGTAGCCAGGCAAATAACAACATAGTGTGGTCTGTGACATTCAGGAAGTCACAGGAAAGGGTGTGTTGGGCTGGCAAAGAGGAGAGATGGTACTTAAAATGGGGCAGAGCGTTCTCCCAGTTACCTCTGAGATTTCACTCATGCAGCCAAGACAAGTCCTGAGAAGGTGAGGAAGTTCCTTCAAAATCACTGGGAATGCAAAAATGACCGTGAGCAAGTCGAAGAGCTTGTGCTGACAGAGGTTCCCCCAAGAATTATCTGTATGTTGTCTGCTGACTTAATGCTTTATATAAGTGTCACAAGGTATTGTATTTCATTAATATTGCTCTGTCATAGAGTGTTTGTCCTATATTTCAGATGTTCCCAGGGATGTCGGGAGAAGGAATTATGTTAACCAGCAACACTCCATGCATTTAATTACTCCTGGGAAATTAAATATAGCAATAGCGTTGACTAAGGAGTTAGAGAAGAAGGAAGGCATTTCAGGCATGTGGATTAGCAGGTGCAAAGTTACTAAAATGGGAATGACTTAATCGATGGGGATAAAGACAATCCCTGCTTTGTCAAAGTGGAGAATCTGGGGATAATAGAAAGTAAGGTTGGGCAGGTAAGTTGAGACTGGATTATAGGGCCTGATGTGTCACACTGAAGAGGGCTGCCTTGATTGTGGGCATCACTAAAGGTTCTTTTTTTAAAAATTATTTTTATTGATTTCAGAGAGGAAAGGAGAGGGAGAGAATCGTTGATTGGCTGCGTCCTGCACAACCCACACTGGGGATCCAGCTTGCAACCCGGGCATGTGCCCTGACTGGGAATTGAACTGTGACCTCCTGGTTCATAAGTTGACACTCAACCACTGAGCCATTCCAGCTGGGCTGAAGGTTCTTTTTAAAAATATATATATTTTATTGATTTTTTACAGAGAGGAAGGGAGAGGAATAGAGAGTTAGAAACATTGATGGGAGAGAAACATCGATCAGCTGCCTCCTGCACACCCCCTACTGGGTATGAGCCTGCAACCAAGGTTCCCTTGACTGGAATTGAACCCGGGACCCTTCTGTCCGCAGGCCGACGCTCTATCTACTGAGCCAAACCAGTCAGGGCTGGGCTGAAGGTTCTTAAGCAAGTGTCATTTTAAGAAGACTATTCCAGAATGTGCAGGATGGTTTGGAGTGGGAACAGCCTGGGGGCAGGGAGAAAATACATAGGCTATGGGAGTAATTTTTATAGGAGATAATAAAAGGAGAAAATACATAAGGCTACAGGAGTAATTTTTATAGGAGAAGTGCAGAGGAAGGACAAATGAAAGACACTAAGATGAGTCCTTTTTACTTGCCAATGAGAAAGCCAATTTTTTGTTGTTGAACATATTGTTCCCATTGGGATCTTGTGGCAAGACACAGGTTTCCCTGCTATTCTTTTAGCCTCACATTCTTGCTGCTTGTTTTCCCTAGTGTGGTCTCCTGTTGTCTTAATGGAGCAGCAGAGCTCTGCTCATTAAAACTGTGCAGCACATTACAAGTCTCACTCATTTCAAATAACTGATTTGATAGCATTTCGAACCTGCCAAGTTGATAAATTAGGCCCTGTACTATTCTGCACAATCTGGAGTCTCAGAACTAGGGAATTTTGAAAATTAGCAAATCCTGTGGCAAATGGCAGCACCTGCTGGCAAATATGATATTACAGGCTAACTCTAGTAGACAATGTAATGGCCCAGAAAAAGATGAACAAAGAGAACAAAGCTGCAGGAGCTGGAAGGGTGGGAGAAGGGAATCCGTAATCTTGGGAGACATTGGGGAAATCAATCCAGAGAATTTGTAAAGACCTACTATGTGTCTACCACTATACTAGGTGCTTGGACCATATAAATGTGATATCAGACCAGATTCCTAACCTCACAGGTTATTATACATTTAGAATGACAAATTCTAAAGATCTAAATGCTGCAAAAACTTCTTTTAAGATAACAATACAACCAGCATATCAAAAGTCTGACTACTCTCCCCAAACCTTCTTCAATACGAATTTTGTATTTAATGCATTTGAGAACTGCTTTCTTAGGAATTGTTTTCTTATGAAAACACTTTTAAATATTCGTATTAGAAACTGGTGTGTGCATGGAGAGGTGGGGAATGGTTTTACTCACAGCTCTCATTAGAATTCATATATTATGTAAAGTCAGATTTCCAGACTGTACGATTCCCTTACCTGATTCAAAGATGACCAAAATCTTCATAAGTCTGATCATAGATTTTTCAGGAGGACTGGTGTATATAAAGATTTCATTGTGTATTTGTTTATATCCCACCTTTTTCCACCCAGAAAGACTGTAAGACTACTTTGAAAAGTGTTTATTTAGGTCCTTTGCCCATATTTTGATTGGATCACTTATTTTCCTTTTAAGTTGTATGACTCTCTGTAAATTTGGAGATTAAACCCTTATCTGAAATATCATTGGCAAATATGTTCTCCCATGCAGTGGGCTTTCTTGTTGTTTTGTTGATGGTTTCTTTTGCTATGCAGAAGCTTTTTATTTTGATGTAGTCCCATTTGTTTTTCTTTTTTAAAATAAATCTTTATTGTTCAGATTATTACAGATGTTCCTCTTTTTCCCCCCATAGCTCCCCTCCACTCAATCCCCCCCCCCCACCAATCCCATGCCCTTACCTCCTGCCACTGTCCTCATCCATAGGTGTAAGATTTTTGTCCAATCTCTTCCTGCACCCCTCACACCCCCATCTCTCCGAGAATTGTCAGTCCACTCCCTTTCTATGCCCTTGATTCTATTATATTCACCAGTTTATTCTGTTCATCAGATTTTATTATTCACTTGATTTTTAGGTTCACTTGTTGATAGATATGTATTTGTTGTTCATAATTTTTATTTTTACCTTTTTCTTCTTCTTCCTATTCTTAAAGAATACCTTTTAGCATTTCATATAATACTGGTTTGGTGGTGATGAACTCCTTTAGCTTTTTCTTATTTGTGAAGCTCTTTATCTGACCTTCAATTCTGAATGATAGCTTTGCTGGGTAGAGTAATCTTGGTTGTAGGTTCTTGCTATTCATCACTTTGAATATTTCTTGCCACTCCCTTCTGGCCTTCATAGTTTCTGTTGAGAAATCAGCTGACAATCATATGGGTGCTCTCTTGAGGTAACTGTTTTTCTTTTGCTGCTTTTAATATTCTCTCTTTGTCTTTTGCTCTTGGCATTTTAATTATCATGTGTCTTGGTGTGGTCCTCTTTGGATTCCTTTTTTTTGGGGGGGGGGGTTCTCTGCACTTCCTGGAATTGTAAGTCTATTTCTTTCACCAGGTGGGGGAAGTTTTTGGTCATTATTTCTTCAAATAGGTTTTCAATATCTTGCTCTCTCTCTTCTGGCACCCCCATAATTCTGATGTTGATACGCTTGAAGTTGTCCCAGAGGCTCCTTACACTATCTTCATATTTTTGGATTCTTTTTTCTTTTTTCTTTTCCAGTTGGGTGTTTTTTGCTTCTTTGTATTTCAAATCTTTGACTTGATTCTTGCGATCCTCTTGTCTGCTGTTGGAGCTCTATATATTATTTTTTATTTCAGTCAGTGTATGTTTAATTTCTAGTTGGTCCTTTTTTATATCCTCGAGGATCTTACTAAATTGATCGGCCTTTTCTAGAAAAACCTTATAACCGTGGTTTTGAACTCTATATCCAGTCGTTTGCTTTCCTTCATTTCTTTCATTTGTGACCTGTTTCTTTGTCTCCGCATTTTGGCTGCTTCCCTGAGTTGATGGAGTGGCTTTGTGTGCTAGGTGTCCTATAGGGCCCAGTGGCTCAGCCTCCCCAGTTACCTGAGGTGGACACTCTTGGTGCACCCCTTTGTGGGCTGTGTGCACAGTCTTGTTGTAGTTAAGCCTTGATTGTTGTTGGTATCACTGGGAGGAATTGAACTCCAGGCCAATTGGCTGTGAGGATCAGCTGTGTCTACGCTGAGAGAACTTCTGTGCTGGAGACACCCTTATGAGACAAGACTTGCAAAAGCCTCTGTGCACAGCTTGGATGGGGCGGAGTCTCAGGGCAGAGCAGACAGCATTGGCTTCCTGTCAGCCCTGCCCTAAGAGACCCCAGGGTCTCAGTGTCCCACGGTAATCACTGCAAGCACCTCTGAGAGAAAGCAGCCCTCGAGTTCCGCAAACTGCCAGACAGTCCAGTTTCTCCCTGAATGAGTCTGGGTCCCCAGAGTCTTGCCCGGGACTAGAGTTCAGAGCATTTGGGAGCTTTTGTCTCCCTCATGCTTGAGAAAGCCAGCTGCGTACTCAGTTGCCAGCCCTCTCCACATGCGCACCTTCGTACCTCTGCCTTCCACAGCTCCTCTGAGTCTCAATATGCTTTTCTCTTTCCTGACAGTACAGTTTCTCCCCGTATGAGTCTGGGTCCCCAGAGTCTTGCCTGGAACTGGAGTTCAGCACAATCGGGAGCTTTTGTTTCCCTCCCGCTTGAGAAAGCAGGTCATGTACTCAGTTGCCAGCCCTCTCCGTGCGCACGTCTCCATACCTCTGCCTTCTGCAGCTCCTCTGAGTCGCAGTGTGTTTTTCTCTTTCCTTCTAGTTGTAGCATTTCCACTCAGCCAGCCTTCCTGTGGTTCTGGATGATGTCCATTTTGTCTTTTCGTTGTAGTTTTGAAATAGTTGTGCGAGGCAGCAGCTTAGGTGTTTACCTATGCCACCATCTTAGTTTCTCCCTTCTACCTCTTCTTAAAGAATACCCTTCAGCATTTCATATAATCCTGGTTTGGTGGCGATGAACTCCTTTAGCTTTTTCTTGTCTGTGAAGCTCTTTATCTGACCTTCAACTCTGAATGATAGCTTTGCTGGGTAGAGTAATCTTGGTTGTAGGTTCTTGCTGTTTATCACTTTGAATATTTCTTGCCACTCCCTTCTGGCCTGCATAGTTTCTGTTGAGAAATCAGCTGACAGTTGTATGGGTACTCCCTTGTAGGTAATTAACTGTTTTTGTCTTGCTGCTTTTAATATTCTCTCTTTGTCTTTTGCCCTTGGCATTTTAATTATGATGTGTCTTGGTGTGGTCCTCTTTGGGTTCCTCTTGTATGGGGTTCTGTGTGCTTCCTGAACTTGTAAGTCTATTTCTTTCACCAGGTAGGGAAAGTTTTCTGTCATTATTTCTTCTAATAGGTTTTCAATATTTTGCTCTCTCCCTTCTTCTGGCACCCCAAAAATTCGGATGTTGGTTCGCTTGAAGTTGTCCCAGAGGCTCCTTATACTATCTTCATATTTTTGGATTCTTTTTTCTTTTTGTTTTTCCAGTTGGGTGTATTTTGTTTCCTCATATTTTAAATCTTTGGTTTGATTCTTGGGGTCCTTTGGTCTACTGTTGAATTTCTGTATATTATTCTTTATTTCAGACAGCGTATGTTTAATTTCTGACTCATCCTTTTCTATTTTTTTGACATTCTCATTAAGATCCTTAAAGGTCTCACTAAGTTCCTTGGAGGTTTCTAGAAGATTCTCAATTAACCTTATAAATGTGGTTTTGAACTCTATGTCCAGTAGTCTGCTTTCCTCCATTTCTTTCATTTGTGACATGTTTCTTTGTCTGCGCATTCTGGTTGCTTCCCTGTGTTGATGGGGTGGCTTTGTGTGGTAGGTGACCTATAGGGTCCAGTAGTTCAGCTTCCCCAATCACCTGAGGTGGATACTCTTGGTGTACCCCTTTGTGAGCTGAGTGCACAGTCATGTTGTAGTTAAGCCTTGATTGCTAGTGGTACACTGGGAGGAATTTACCTCCAGGCCAATTGGCTATGAGGACCCACTGTGTCTATAATGGAAGAACTGCTGTGCTGGAGACACCCTTATAGGGCAGGACTTGCTTCAGTGGGGCTTTGGTGCTCACTGAGTCTGCCTCTTGAGTATGTCACTTATGGATATGAGGAGTTGAAATCTGGTGTCGTCTCACACTGACTACTAGGTATACTGGCTTCTGGATCTCCAAGGAGGTGCAGGTCATCTACAGTCTGAGGCCAACCAGCAGTAGCTACAGCAAGATCTGCAGATTTCTCCTCTTTGCTTGGGGTTTGGAATTTTTGGAGCAGTGTGACCCAACTGCAGTTTGTTAGGTTTAGCTGCAAAAGGGCAGGCTATTTATATGCAAAAGCCGCTGTGCACAGTTTGGGTGGGTTTGTAAATTGGGAAGGGCGGGGTCTCAGGGAATCACTAGGGTGTGGCAACCAGCAATGGCTGCCAGTCAGCCGTCTCTGTGTCTCCATGTCCCCGCGTCCCATACCCCAGCGCAGTCAACAATGATTCCTGCATGCACCTCTGCGAGAAAGCCACCCTCACTTTCTGACCCGATGGCTGACAGTCCAGTTTCTCCCTGTAGGAGTCTGGGTCCCAGAGTCTTGCCGGAGTTCAGAGCAGTCAGGAGCTTGTGTCTGCCTTCGGACTGAAAAAAAAACAGTGCACCCAATCGCCAGCCCAATTCGTGCGCCTTCGTACCTCTGCTTTTCTGCACCTATGCACGTCCTACCCGGTCTCAATGCTCTTTTCTCTTTCCTTCTACATGTAGAACTTCTACTCAGCCATCTTTCCTGTGGTTCTGGGTGATAGACGGTTTGTCTTTTAGTTGTAGTTTTGGTGTGGTTGTGAGAGGCAGCATGTACAGGTGTATACCTTATGCCACCATTTGGTTTTTCTGTTTATTTTCTCCTTAGTTTCTGTTGCCCTAGGAGCTGTGTTGGTAAAGATATTGCTATGGGATATGTTTGCTATTTTGCTGTCTATGGAGTCTTGTAGGATTTTTATGGTTTCTGGTCTTACATTTAAGTCCTTTAGCCATATTGAGTTTGTTTTTGTGTATGGTATAAGTTGGTGATCTAGTTTCGTTATTTTGCATGTATCTGACCAAATTTCCCAACACCATTTATTAAAGAGACTGTCTTGACTCCATTGTATGCTCTTGCCTCCTTGTCAAATATTAATTGAGCATAATGGCTTGGGGCAATTTCTAGGTTCTCTGCTCTGTTCCATTGGCCTATATGTCTGTTCTTATGCCAGTACCAGGCAGTTTTGAGAACAGTGGCTTTGTAATATACTTAGATATATGGTATTGTGATCCCTCCAACATTGTTCTTCTTTCTCAAGATTGCTGCAGCTATTCAGAGTTTATTTATTTATTTTTGTTTTTATTCCAGATGAATTTTTGGAGAGTTTGTTCTATATCTTTGAAGTATGCCACTGGTATTTTAATGGGGATTGCATTGAACCTGTAGATTGCTTTGGGTAGTGTGGACATTTTAATGACGTTGAATCTACCAATCCAGGAGCATGGTATGTTCTTCCATTTGTTTGTCTTCCTCTGTCTCTTTTTTCAATGTCCTGTAGTTTTCCTAGTACAGGTCTTTTACCTCTTTAGTTAAGTTTATTCCTAGGTATCTTAATTTTTTTGGTGTAATGGTAAATGGGATTTTTTTTTCATTTCTTTTTCTGTGAGTTCATTATTGGTGTATAAAAAGGTGATAGATTTCTGGGTGTTAATTTTGTATCCTGCTACATTGCTGAATTCATTTATTAAGTCTGGTAGCTTTTTGATGGCCAAGAGACATATGAAAACATGCTTAAAGTCACTAATCATCCAAGAGATGCAAATCAAAACAACAATGAGATATCATCTCACACCTGTCAGAATGGCTATCATCAATAAATCAACAAACCACAAGTGCTGGCAAGGATGTGGAGAAAAAGGAACCCTTATGCACAGCTGGTGGGAATGTAGACTGGTGCAGCCACTGTGGGAAACAGTATAGAATTTCCTCAAAAAACTAAAAATGGAACTCCCATTTGACTCAGTAATCCCACTTCTAGGACTATATCCCAGGGAACCAAAAACACCAATCAGAAAGGATATATGCACCCCTATTTTCATAGCAGCACAATTTACAATGGCTAAGATTTGGAAACAACCTAAGTGCCCATCAGCAGATGAGTGGATTAGAAAACTGTGATACATCTACGCAATGGAATACTACACTACTATAAAAAAGAAGAACTTTTACCATTTGCAATAGCCTGGATGGAACTGGAGAGCATTATGCTAAGTGAAATCAGCCAGTTGGTGAAAGACAAATATCACATGATCTCACTCATATGTGGGATATAATGATCAACATAATTTGATGAACAAGAGTAGATCCAGAGACAAATGGCAGGAAAGGCGGGGGGGGGGGGGGGGGGGGGGAGGGGGCGGGGGGAGATTCAGGAGCAACCAAAGGACTTGTATGCATGCATATTAGCATAACCAATGGACACAGAAACTGGGGCAGTGGGGGCTTGCCTGGGGTGGTAATGGCTGGGAGGGGGTGGTTTAAGGTGGGGGGGTGAGGAGGAGACATATGTAAAACTTTTGACAATTAAAAAAAGGACTACTTTGAAGCAGATAAGATCAGCAAACTGTAAAGAACTATCTATGTGTAAAACTCTATACTAGTTATTGAAAGGGGTGAAATAAGGTATGAGACATAGTGACTACCCTTAAAGAATCTAGCAAGATAGCAGTAGGTGTAAAAAGTTCAATAATAATAAAAGAGTATCTACTGGACTATAGTAAAAAGCATAGTTTCTGGAGTTAGCTGCCTGGCTCAAAATCCTGGCTCTGCAGTTGTCTAGCTGGGTAACTTGAGCACATTGTAGTGTCTGATCTGTTAAAAGTGGCTAGTAATATTACCTGTCTGATAGGGTTGTTGTGAGTTTCAAATATGTAGGTTAATATGTGTAAAGCACTAGACAGAGCCTGGCATTGGTAAGAACTACTAGTATATGTGTTAGCTACTGTTATTATGGAAAGTGGTAAATAAGTGGCATATTCAGTAATCTGCAGGAGTGTCCTATAAATCCTTTTGGAAAGTAGTGATATAAATAAAGAAATAGTGTTGAGATGAAAAGAACACAGAAGGATGAACTGGGGAAGCTTACTTGGAGGGTGGTGGTGGTTCGTGTAAGCTGAGTCTTTGAAAAGAAGTAGGATTTATATGAAAGAAGAGGCAGGCAGAATGGCTTGAATAACAGTTCAGAGACAGAAATGCATATATCCTATTAAAGGGACAGAGAGGCTGTTTTGACAGAGCAATGTGAGCACAGAGGGTAAGTAGTGGAAGCCCTACATGCAGTGACTGTGGAGGGTCTTGAATACCAGGCTGAGTCAGAACTTTACTCTGAAGACTTGGGAGCTATAGATGAGTTTGAATGAGGGAATGTGACACATTAGAAAAATTAATCTGAGCTGAAAGGATGAAGGAAACTACAAGGCTAGGATATTGGTTAGTGGTTGTAGGGGAGTAAAAATAATTTTACTTTTACTTAGTTCTTAGCTAAGATTTTTGTATTAAAAGATAGATTAACAAGAGAAAAAACCCAGACATTTATTAGCATGTATACCTCATGTATACATGAGAGATACCCAGGGAAAAATGAGTAACCCCTGACGTGGCTTACAATTCAAGCTTAAATACCATCTTAATAGGGGAAAAAGGAGGAGGATGTAGGCCTTTTAGGGGGGAGTAAATGCTTTTTAGGAAAGATGAATAGGCCCCGAGAAGAATAAATGGGAGGAATGATAAGTTTGTGACAAGGTGTCTGGGTATAGTGTTGGTTTCTAGTCTCCTCTCTGATGATGAATCAATTTTCTCTGGTTGATGAAACTTTTGGGGAGGGGATTTATGACAAGGGAGTTTTGGAGGATCTTGGATTTGGTAGATAAGGGTAACTCAGAGAAAACATCACCCTAAATTTGCTGTTTTTTTCAAGTGTCTTTAGCTCAAAATGATCAATATACCAAAGTGACAAATTTTGGGTTGGCATATTTTGCTATCGTTCAAGGTCAAGTTAGCATAGGACCAGAAGTCAACAGTGAGAATCTAGACAAGGGGAAAGGCAGATAGAGGGACTCTGAAATGGACTTCACTAAGGAAGACCTAATAACATTGAGTGTAGGCGCCAAGGGAGAGGTGGGCATGATCCTACTGTTTGAAGCAGGAGATACTGGGATAGTTGAGGTATCAAATGTGCTAGGGAGGAAGCTGGGGATGCCACAGATAATATTCTAGACATTTTGAGATAGAGGTGTTAGGAAAAGCTGAACGATCATAATATTTGGGGTAGTTTCATTAAGGGGCTCAGACAAATGTCCCTAGCAGTTCTAGGGTAGAGCGTCTCCTTGAGTATGGAGTACAGCCCAAGACAGAAATCAAAATGATTTCCTTATCTTTTTAATTTTAGTACATGTAATGTCTATTGATTTTCACTATTTTTAGGCTGAATCTGGGCAGCATTTGCCTGAACTCCTCAAAGAGCACTTGAGCAATGCAAAGTTTTCATCATTATTAGCATTAAGCGTGACCCACCCATCCTGGATAATTCACATTCAGCCTTTTGGGCTGACTTTCTGCCTGAGGACCCCAATGTCTCTCCTTCCAGTTTAGCATTAATATATTAATGGTGACTGCTAGAGTAAAAAACCAGGTCAGCAAACAGAGTCAGATCTGCTCCTTCAAGAGTTCACAGTTGACCCAAATGTGAAGGTCTGGGACGGGAGGAGGGGGTGTATCCTTCAGGTGAAGACTGATAAATGATGAGAAGCCATTCTTCGAGCGAAAGGCTGATGCTATTAGAGATGATTCTGTCTTTGCGACCTCATTTAGCAGCACACCAAACAGTGGTTCATTAAGTTGTAAGCAGCTGTGTTGTGGCACCAGAGCCTTCTGGGGCACTGGGCTGAGGATGGCGGCATCACTGTTCAACTTCAGGGTCTGGGCCCATTTAGAACTCCAGAGGAAGAACTGACACAGTAGTGAGTGCAGTGAAATTGAACATGGCCAGATTTGCCCTAATATTGAATTAAATCTACAGGCTCTGAGATCCAGAAATAGTAACATTACACATAAAACAAGATCTGGTAAATTTTGCAAGGAATCATTTATTTTTCTATATCAAGGCTTGACTGGTCAGATGTAATAGAAATAAGAAGTAAAGTAGAAGTGAAAATTGTAATCCATAGTTTGGTCCAGCTGTCAAATTGTGGTTAGATGCATTTTGGTATGTTTCAGATTTTTAACCATTTTTTTTTTCTATGCGGCATTGTGGATGGGCTCAAGATTATTTTAAGGTTATGATGTATAATCTGTTCACCTGTTCTCCTTCCATTTGTAAGTCAGCAATGCCCCCAGTGGCAGTGAGCACAAATAGCTCTATATGCTTTGAGTCAGACTTCCATTTTTATAACTTGTTTTATATAATTTTAGGCCTGACTTATTTTTCTTCTCTTACTGCTCTATTAATAAAATTCACAATGCCTTGATTGTAGCAAAGAGTCAAATGTTCATTGAAAGACTGTTTCATAAGTGTAGTAAGCAGGAAAGTGCTCAGATGTTTCTGGCTTTGGTGATGCCATTGTGCAAACAGTGTAGGCATCAGAGTAAGGCATACTTGGCTGCTAATCCTGTCTCCATAGGCAAGTTACTTAAACTATCTGTAACTCAGTTTCCTCATCTGCTAAATGGGAGTATGTGATCTTCACAGAATCATTGTGAAGAACAAAGAGGTAACATATGAAACGTGCCTACCAGAATACTTAGCATATTAATAGGCCCTTGAAAAGTATTTGCCAAATAAATGAATAAATCAAAGGCAAAATTTCAGAAGACATGGACAGTCTTCCACATACAGCCAAGTTTCTGAAGTGCCATGCTGATGACTTAAAATCCATTATGGCCCTAGCTATGTATTATAATCCTTTCTTTCAACATACATTTTTTAATGGCTAGTTTTGTGGTAGAAGGGAACTTGGATATTTCCTAAAATGATGTGAATTTTTATAACGGTGAATTGAAAAGGATTTACTCTTTTAATAATGCAAACCAAGAACAAAAATGGACTCTATAAGGTGCATTCTAACTGGCTGTGAAAACGTCAGATTGCTTAAAATGATGAATAAAACAAAGAAGCAGTGTGAAATGAGCTATAGGGAAACTTCAGTGTCTCAAAGGAGCATTTGCTGACAACACTGTGGTTTCATGGCTTGAAGATTGGACCGCTGTTCCTCCTGTTCTCATGGACTTCCCAGACCATGTACAGACACCTACAACAACGATGGAGATAGTGTAATGAACTTGTTTTCATTTTTAGGGCTTAATTTTCTTCACAACATAATGAAGTAGAATTATTTCTGGAAGAAGAGTGGAGCTTTGTGCTAAGAGGTGTGTTGGACAATTTGGCCTTTCCTATCAAGTATTCATAACTCAAGCAGTCAGAAAAGAGAGGGCTCAGAATGAATGAACAAATCACTCAGTAAGTCAGGTAAAAATGGAAGCCCACAGGTTACTTGTGACCAAATGTTCTCTAAACTTAATGTTGGAGTTTAATTGAGCATACGGTCCTCTGGGAGACTGACCCAAAGGACTTCAGAGCCACTCGGTGCATCCAAAACCACTATAAATTACTCCACGCCCACCCCCATTTTAGAAAGTCTTAAGCTTCTCAGTCAGACTTTTTTTTTGACCCTATATCTTAATTCACATTGCAGGAACGTACCATTTCATAACATACACACTGAAAGCTGTTTATTAGCCCAGGAAGGTGGCTCAGTTGGTTGGAGCATCGTCCCATGCATCAAAAAGGATGCAGGTTTGATCC